>CM038672.1:383966888-385166888 GCA_021605145.1 Aegilops bicornis | reverse complement strand
AGTACTTCCAATCGGTCTAGACAGGTCGTGCCGAGTGGGATCTGAACCAGTGGGGGCACGCTAAGTGCACCCACTGGGTGTAGTCCCCGAGACCGCGGTCGACTGCGGGCAGTCGGCGGTGGTCTGAGAACCAATGATGATGTATTTTTTTGACTCCTTCCACTCGGGCTGGGCAGACCATGCCAAGTGGGAAATGTAACCAGTGGGGGCACGCTGAGTGCACCCACTGGGTGTAGTCCCCGAGACTGTTGTTGAATGTTTGATTCGGCAGCAGTCTTAGAGCTCTTTTGCTATATAATTTTATCTTGCACTTTTCCATTCGGAAGTAACTGCCGATTGACTTGTCTTGTTGTTTGTAGAAATCTTGTTAGCTTGGGACTCACTACACTGCCTTGGAACAGGAGAAAATCCAACTCAAGCTTGACCTGGATCTGGCCAAGGAGAACTTGAAGAAGGCTCAAGACGAGGTGGCAATCATGGGAGGTAACGACTTGTCGACTGCATGCCTTGTTATTTTTTCCTTTCCATCCTTTGAACTGAGTGATTCCACTCGAACAGATGTGCCTAATGAAAACCGCCAACTCGAACAGATGTTATTTCTTTAGACAAAATGAAGCATGCTCTGGAGCAGAAGGATCTTGATCTTGCGGCAGCGCAGAAGACGGTGCGTGAGAGGACTGAACTTGCTATCAAGAAGCTGGCTTCAGTCGGAAAGTTGGAAGAAGATAACGCCAAGCTGAAAACTGTTGTTGATGAAGCGAAGAAAGAGGATGTGCAACTAAAGGAGGAGAAGGTGGCTTTGGCTGACAAAGTGGATGTTCTCACTCGGAAGAGGGATGAACTGGAAACTTATCTAGGTGGTCTTGCCAAAAAGATGTTCCTCATGCCTGAAGGTACTTTCCCTTATCCGACAGATTGTAAAATACTTCTTCATCATGTTGCTGCCAATTCATTACTTTTCTGTGCGTGCCGAGTTCTGTCAGAATTTCGAGAAGGAAACTGGGCGGATCGAGACAGTACTTGACCTCCCATTAAGGACGAAGCTGCCATGAACGTGCGGCGACTGGAATATCGCCTTGCGAGTGATTTGGACTACATTCCTCGACTGAAGGTCGTGCTGTCCGGGATAGGCAAGGAGTTATGGCCAGAGGATTTGCTTCTGAACGACCTCGAGCCACCAATGACTCGACTCAACAGCATCCCTGACCGAGTGCAGGCATGGAAGAAGTCAGCTGCCTGCTATAGTGCTGATGTGGCTTTATCAATCGTCCGTGTTCATTGCATGGACGTCAAGGAAGAGAGCTGAAGGCTCTTCAGGTCGCGAACAGCAAGAAGCATCAATTTCAATCTTTCATGGAGACCTTCATCGATGCAGCCACTCGCATTGCAGACAGCACCAACTTGGACAGTTCCGTCGAGCCAGCAAGTCCTCCTCCTACCGAGTGAAAAAATTGATAACTTTACTTTATTTGCCTCGGAATGCCGAGTGATTTTGTAATCGTTAAACTCCTTTGGGCTTGATACCCAATTACTTCTTCTAGTGGTTCTGAACCTTGCTCTCTACTTGGTTGTTTTATTTGAATGAAGTTGCATTGTTTCTATTGTCTTCAGATTTTTTGACTTAGGAGAATCTAGGATCACAGCCGAGTCTCCGAGTGAGAGGATTGCTCTTCACTCGGAATAGACGTTGTACTTGTGGAACAGCTCAGAGTGCAACCAGACGTTGTGCTTGTGGCGCAGCTCAGAGCGTGACCAAACATTGTACTTGCGGCGCAGCTCAGAGTTCACGGCCAGGCCTCCGAGTGAGAGGGTTGTTCTTCACTCGGAGTGTATTTTGAAACTTATGCGATTACGGGGTCGCAGCTAAGCCTCCGAGAGAGAGGGTTGCTCTTCACTAGGAGTGTGTTAAGAAACTTAGGCGAGCACGGGGTCGCAGCTAAGTCCCAGAGTAAGAGGGTTTCTCTTCACTCAGAGTGTTTTTGAAACTTAGGCGAGTACAGGGTCGCAGCTAAGCCCCCGAGTGAGAGGGTTGCTCTTCACTCGGAGTGTGTTTTGAAACTTAGGCGAGTACGGGGTCGCAGCTAAGTCCCCGAGTGAGAGGGTTGCTCTTCACTCAGAGTGTTTTTGAAACTTAGGCGAGTACGGGGTCGTAGCTAAGCCCCCGAGTGAGAGGGTTGCTCTTCACTCGAAGTGTGTTTTGAAACTTAGGCGAGTACGGGGTCGCAGCAAAACCCCTGAGTGAGAGGGTTACTCTTCACTTGGAGTGTTTTGGAAACTTAGGCGAGTACGGGGTCGCAACTAAGCCCCTGAGTGAGAGGGTTGCTCTTCACTCGGAGTGTTGTCGAAACTTAGGCGAGTACGGGGTCGTAGCTAAGTCCCAGAGTGAGAGGGTTTCGCTTCACTCAGAGTGTTTTTGAAACTTAGGCGAGTACAGGGTCGTAGCTAAGCCCCCGAGTGAGAGGGTTGCTCTTCACTAAGAGTGCTTTTGAAACTTAGGCGAATGGGGGTCGCGGCTAAGCCCCCGAGTGAGAGGGTTTCTCTTCACTCGGAGTGTTTTTGAAACTTAGGCGAGTACGGGGTCACAGCTAAGCCCCTGAGTGAGAAGGTTGCTCTTCACTCGGAGTGTTTTTGAAACTTAGGAGAATCGGATTCGTGGCTAAGCCCCCGAGTGAGAGGGTTGCTATTCACTCGGAGTGTTTTTGAAACTTAGGCGAATCTGGTTCGCGGCTAAGCCACCCAGTTTGGATTTTGACACACATTTATGTGAAAACTATCATGAAGAGACTGCAGAAATCATGTCTTTGATAAACAATAAGAAAAGTACTTATTACATCTTGACAATCCAAGTGTATATGGGTAAAAGCGGCAGAGCAGGTCCGCGTTCCAAGAGTGCGGTTTGTCTTGCTTCTTGGCTACATTGTAAAGATGATACACCCTGTATGGAGCACCTTGGTGATGATGAAGGTTCCTTCCCACGCAGGGGCAAGCTTATGTGGCCTCTGCTGGTGTACTCGGAGCACAAGGTCTCCTTCCGGAAATGCTCGACCTTTGACGTCTCGAGCATGGAATCCACGAAGGTCTTGCTGATAAATGGTCGACCGGATCAGAGCCATCTCTCGTTCTTCCTCTAGAAGATCAAAAGCATCATGTCGTGCTTCCTCTGCTTCGACTTCTGTGAAAAGTTCCACTCGAGGAGCATTGTGCAGCAAATCACCCAGAAGCACGGCTTTAGCTCCGTACACCATGAAGAAAGGGGTTCGACCAGTCGACCGGTTGGGAGTCGTCCTTAATCCCGACAGAACAGATCGTAACTTAGTCACCCAAGCCCCAGCTGCATGCTTGAGGTCGCGCATCAATCGAGGTTTCAACCCTTGGAGGATCAAACCATTTTCTCTCTCAGCTTGCCCATTCGACTGCGGGTGCCCAATGGATGCATTGTCGACCCAAGTGCCTTGGGAAGAACAGTATGGTCTGAACTCATCATAATCAAAGTTTGAGCCATTGTCCATAATGATCCTGTGGGGAACTCCGTACCGGAACACCAATTCTTTGATGAAGCTAAAGGTTGTGTTTGAGTCTAAGTTCTTGATAGGTTTTGCTTCAATCCACTTAGTGAACTTGTCGACTGCCATAAGAAAATGAGTGAAGCCACTTTTGCCGGTTCTTAAGGGCCCAACCATGTCCAGTCCCCACACAACAAATGGCTAGACGAGTGGAATAGTCTTCAAAGCTGATGCAGGTTTGTGAGACATGTTAGAGTAAAACGGGCAGCCTTCACACTTGTCAATGATATCTTTTACCATCTCATTTGCCCGTGGCCAGTAGAATCCCGCTTGGTATGCTTTACCCACGATGGTCCAAGAGGATGCATGGTTACCACAGGTCCCCGAGTGAATCTCGTTTAAGATCAGTCGACCCTCCTCCGGAGAGATACACCGCTGAGCCACGCCAGTAACGCTTTCTCTGGAGAGTTGCCCACTTATCACTGTAAAGGATTTTGATCTGCGAACGGTCTGATAAGCCTCATCCTCATCCTTCGGAAGCTCCTGCCTGAGCAGGTATGCAATGTATGGCATTGTCCAGTCGGGGGTGATTACCAAAACTTCCATGATCAGGTCGACCACCGCTGGCACTTCAACTTCAGTCGGATTGGTTGAACTTATCTGTTGTGGGGGCTCCTTTGTAAAAGGATCTTCTTTAGCGGCGGGGTGTGGAGATGCTCCAAGAACACATTATCGAATAGGCTTCCAAGTGGAACCTATTTAGCGAGATCATCGGTACTTGATTCTTAAGTCGAGGTATGTGGTGGAGTTCCAACCCCTCAAACTTCTTATCTAATTTTCTTACTGCATTGCAGTATCCAGTCATGGTAGGGCTCCTGATATCCCACTCCTTCATCACTTGATTGACCACCAAATCTGGTCGTCGTAAACCATCAGGCGACGGACGCCAAGTGAGATGGCCATACGCAACCCATACAAAAGTGTTTCATACTCAGCTTCATTATTGGAGGAATCAAAGTGAATCTGGAGGACGTAACTAAGCTTGTCGCCTCTTGGGGATACTAGAACCACTCCAACACCAGAACCATTGAACATCTTAGATCCGTCAAGGAACATAGTCCAGTGTTCTGAGTGAACTTGAGTCGGTTGTTGTTGCTCAATCCACTCAGCCAGGAAATCTGCAATTGCTTGAGGTTTAATCGCCTTTTTTGCTTCGAACATGATATCCAGAGGGAGAAGCTCAATCGCCCACTTAGCCACTTGACCAGTTGCATCTTGATTGTTCAGAATTTCTAATAACGGAGCATCACTGACAACTGAAACCGAGTGGTCTGCGAAGTAATGTGCAACTTTCTTCGTGGTCAGATAAATTCCATAGACAAGCTTCTTGTACTGCGGATACCTTTGCTTGGACGGAGTTAAGACTTCAGAAATGTAACACATTGGGCATTGAACTTTGTAGGCTTTGCCTTCTTCCTCTCGCTCGACAATCAGCACTGTACTAACGACCTGTCCAGTGGCTGCGATGTATAACAATAGAGGTTCTTTGCTAAATAGAGAAGAAAGCACCGGCTGGGTGGAAAGCAGGGCTTTGAGCTCTACAAATGCCGCTTCAGCTTCAGGAGTCCACTCGAACATATCAGACTTTTTCATCAGTGGGTAAAGAGGCAGGGCCTTTTCACCGAGATGAGAAATGCATCGACTTAACATAGAAAACAACATGTAAGCTTCTGAACATCATGCACACGCAAAGGGTGTTTCATTCGGAGAAATGCTCCAATCTTTTCCGGGTTTGCATCGATCCCTCGCTCAGAAATGAGAAAATCGACTAAATTCCCTCCTAGGACTCCGAATGTGCAATTCGATAGATTGAGCTTGATGTCATATCTTGTTAGGTTGGCAAATGTCTCAGCGAGGTCAGTCAGCAGGTCGGAACCATTGCGTGACTTGACCACGATATCATCCATGTATGCTTCCATGTTCCGACTGGTCTGAGTGAGCAGGGACTTCTGAATCATGCGCATGAACGTGGCACCAGCATTCTTAAGTCCAAAAGGCACGGTAACATAGAAAAAGCACCCAAATGCGGTGATGAAGGCTGTTTTTACTTCATTGGGTCCATACTGACGGATCTGATGATACCCGGAATGTGCATCCAGAAAAGACAAACACTCACACCCCGTAGTTGAGTCGACAATCTGATCAATGTGGGGGAAAGGAAAATGATCTTTCGGGCAGGCCCGATTGATATGTTTGAAATCTATGAACATACGAAGTGAATCATCTTTCTTAGGGACCCTGACGACGTTGGCGAGCCACTCGGAGTGGTATATCTCTTGAATGAACTCAACTGCAAGGAGCCGAGCCACTTCCTCGCCAATCGCCTTTCTTTTTTCCATGACGGACCGTCAGAGATGCTCTTTCACTGGTTTTGCTTTTGGGTCGACATGCAAACGGTGCTCAGCCAGTCCCCTGGGTACACCCGGCATGTCTGATGGTTTCCATGCGAAGATGTCCCAGTTCTCACGGAGGAACTGGATGAGCGCTTCTTCCTATTTGCCGTCGAGTTTTGTTGAGATGTGGGTCGGAGCAGCATTGGGGTCTTCCGGGTGAATATGGATAGGCTTTGTCTCTCCGGCCGACTGAAATGCCGACTCCGAGGCAGGCTTCTTGGATCGCAATTGTCGGCGTTCTGGGAACGGGGGTCCCCAGACTTGCTTGCCTGCGGCCTGCGGCGTGGCTAAAAGGAGGCCCAGGACAGCCCATATTCATCCACACAAGCTCAAGACCCTCGTGAGGCGCCAAGCCTCGCGGGGCGTACGACCAGGGGCTTCCTCAGGCACGGCCTCGTCAGGTTGGCTCATGAGGAGGCGGAGAGTTCAAGGCAGGGTACCTCGCGAGGTGCCCATGACGCAAGCCATGACGACCAAGGGTGCCAGTCGGGCGACAGCCCGCGCAGCGTACTCCTTTCCTCTTCTGTGCAAAGGGAGCAAGCGCGGAGAGCATCAAGCAAAGGCATCCATTTCAGTGCAACAAGACCAAGACCAGCCCCAACGGATGGAAGGGAGTCATCGTGGAGCCCAAGAAGGCGTCATCACCAGAGCCTTTGGCAGGCGTGGACCAACTTTAGTCAGGATATGTGTACCCATTGTTCCCTTCAAAATGGCCAATTGTTGGCGCCCTTCCCGCTCAATATTTGGGAAGAGGCCCAGGGCCTTCGCCTATAAATAGGGGTAGCCACACTCGAGAGAGGGATCGAAGCGATCAAGGGGATCGAAGCGATCGGCATCGAGAGAAAGAGCGAGACCCGATCCTCAAGCTAGAGCGACGGGACACCACCTAGCAGTTCATCACACCCACCAAGAATGCACCCTCGTGAGGCTGTTCTTCCCTGTACTGTTCCTCAACAGCCCCAGAGGCAATCCACCACGCCACAAACTAGAGTAGGGTATTACACCACAACGGTGGCCCGAACTAGTATAAATCTTGTGTCTCTTGTGTTGTTCTGTTAGTAGTTTAGGTCCCTGCGATTCGGCGAGGTGCGAGGCGGTGGAGGTTGGATCTCCGCGCACCCGATGTTCGAACCTCAAGGGTGCGGAACCCGAAATCCGACATTTGGCGCGCCCGGGTAGGTGCGCCGAATCGCCTTTCATCGCCTCGTTCTTCCCGACCACCGCAGCCATGTCGACGCCCGGCCGGGCTCAAGGCCAGCGCCGAGCCGCCATCGCCTCCCATTCCGCCAGACGGCTCCGTCGGGCGGGCGCCTCATCGTTCCCGTTACTTTGTCATTAACGCCGCCACCCGGCCCGGCGAAACGAGCAGCAAGCATCGCCCCAGCACCCGTCCATGAGGCGGGCGGGCGCACCGCCGAGCCTTCGCTCACCCGCTGGTTCTTCGCCACGGCGCCTTGCTGCCATGGAGGCCCGAGCTGCACTCATCAGCGCTAACGAGCTCTGCGCTACCGCCCGTCGGCAGACGACGTCTCACGAAGAATGGCTCGACCGAGTCGCTGAGCTTCGTCTGCAGGAGGCGACCCCGCGCCGTCCGTCTCGTTGCACCGCACCCCGCCCGGCGCGGGCGATGAAGCTCCCGGGGTGCCTCATCCGCCTCCTCCTCAAGCAGTGCCACGGCTCCAAAGCCTTGTGTCCTGGCGGAACCCGTTACGCCAGCGCCGGGCGCTGCAAGAGCAGAGCTGTCAAGAAGTTCCCGGCCCTTGGCAGGGAGGCCCTGAAGACCAAGCTCTGCCGTCCGAGGCCCCCCACGGCCACGGCGGGCTGCAGCGCCTTCATATCCGAGCTGCGTGACATCGCGTGGCCCGCCAAGTTCAAGCTGACCTGCCTCCCGCCACGACGGCACGGTGACCCTTACGGAGTTCCTCCAGCTCTCTACGAGCTGGGCATCGAGGCTGCCAACGGGATGAAAAGCTCATGGCGAATTGGTTTCCCATGGAGCTCAAGGACGGGCCCGCACCGCTCCTGAATGCAGGCCCAGGCACGATCTCTTCACAGGCGAGATGCGACTGCTTCATCACCAACTTCCAAGGTACTCGCGATCGGCCACCCGCCGTGGCGACATGCGTCGAATCAAGCAGCAGCTGTGGAAACCCTGCAAAAGTACATCCAGCGCTTCAACAACGCGCCTCAAGATCCCTGTGGTAATGGAGGAGGCCATCATCTACGCCTTTCTCCGACGGCGTGCGCGACGTCAAGATGAAGGAGGAGCTGGTGATGCATGAAGATCTGTGCACCTCCCTGGAGCTGTTCAACTTGGCGACCAAGTGCGCCAGGGCCGAGGAGGGGCGCCTCTCCCTCCTCGAGCTGCCTGCCGCGGATCCCGAAGAAAAGAAGTCCCAGGCCAAGGACGTGAAGCGCAAGGGTGCTGCTGTGCTCGCAGCCGAACCAGGCACCAAGCGAGGCAGAGATCAGCCCGAGTCCTCCAAGGGCAGCCGGTACTGCGTGTACCACGACCTCCACACTCACAACACCAATGAATGTCAAGAGCTCCGGGCCGTACGCGAAGGAAGGGTCGGCAGACGCCCCGAGCGCAGCGACCAGGGCGATGGCCGAGGAGGACGAAAGAATGCAGGACGCTGGGAAGACCACGGCCTGCGCCAAGGGTGGCGCGACCAACCTCGCGAGGACCGCTGGCAAGACCCGCCTCGCGAGGGAGGCTGGAGGGATCAGCCTCGCGAGGATCGCCCGCAAGGGAACGCAGGCCTCCCTCCGCTGCCGCCGCCGCCAAGGAGAATCGAAGACCGTCATCAGGACGAGGGGGCTGGGGGCTTCCAGGAAGCGCGTGCGATCGCCTGCATCCTGGGCGGAGCTCAAGCCCCAGCCTCGCAGCATCTTCAAGCAGTTCGCCCGCGAAGTGAATGCAGTCCTCCCCAAGCTCGAGTCCACGCGCCCTCTCAGGTGGTCGGCGTGCGCCATCACGTTCAGCTCAGCGGATCAGCTCAAGTGCGCAGCCACAGCCGGAGTTCTCCCGATGCTTTGTTCCCCAATCATCAGCAATGTGCTAGTCACCAAGACCCTCATCGACGGTGGAGCAGGGCTCAACGTCTGTCCGTGGAGACATTCAAAATCTTCAAGTGCCTTACTGTCGGCTTCAGCCAACCAAGCCTTTCTCCGAGTCACCGACGGCTCCACGGTCCCGATCGGGCAGGTCCGCCTTCCTGTCACCTTCGGGGCTCGCGACAACTACCACACCGAGCTCATCGACTTCGACATCGCCCACATTCGCCAGCCGTACAACGCCATCCTCGGGTACCCAGCATTGGCCAAATTCATGGCCGTAACCCACCATGGCCACAACGTCCTCAAAATGCCAGGAAGCAGCGGAGTCATCACGGTGCCCTATGAAGAGAGAGACGCAGTGTGCTCCCTGGAGCGAGATTTTCAGGCCGCATCGCTGGAAGACCCAGACCACAGCAGCAGGAGGCCTCCCGAGGCTGCACCCAAGAAGAAGAAGACATCGACCGGCCCGGCTCCTCAAGAGACAAGCCCCTCAGGGCCCGCGTCGGGCCAGGGGGAGCCTCCTTCCATCGCATATGAAAGCGCGCCCGGCGCCCTCCTCAGGCAGGGCTCAGGGGCTCTCCCCTGGAGGGCCGCCGACCTCGCCAAGGTCTCGAGGGAGGCGCTTGGGCACCACGTGGAGGCGTCTTTCGAAGCACGTTTCCCGCAAGCAGGAGCAAGGCAAGGAGGGCCGAACCCTCAGGAGTTCGTCAGCAAGGCCATTCAAGAGCTACAGGAGTCAAGGGTCATGAGGGGCTGCCGCCGCCTACTCAGCTGTGGCCCCCATCCAGGCGTGGATGGTGGGCTGCTGTGTCTGCATCGACATACTGAGGGCTCAACCGAGCCGCATCTCAAGAGCGCCTCTGGCCCTCGCGAGTGGGACGTTGCGAGGGGCCGCCCCACAGCTACGTGAGCATGCCTTATGGCCTGCCAAACGCGGCTGCTGCGCACCAGCGTCTCATGCGGGCCATCCTGGAGGCTCAAGAGGTCAGGCACGCCGCAGCCCTGGCGGAGATGGAGATGGCCCCTAAGGAGCCGTCAGCGCCTCCCGAGGCCCCCGGGCCTGGGGGCTCGTGAGGATCGGCTCCCGCAGCCCACCGAGTCTGCTACATCAACACCCCTTCGTCCCCAACATCACCAGGTGACATCTTTAAGTTTCTTTTCAGGCTGGGAGCGCCTTCAGGGCTGCATTATTCCCGAGCCGCGTGGGTCCGTCCCTGCGGCATGTATCCCTTTTATTTCATGTCATTAGCTTATCCTGTTGGGGGCGCCCCTCGGGCTGCATCATCCCCAAGCCGCTCGGGCCAGTCCCAGCGGCATGTATCCTTCTTGCGTTTTCCTTAGGATTATGCTCTCGCTCCACCGTGCTTGTCATTTGGAGCCTTTTCCTGGGTGGCGGAATCTTGCGCGTTAAAGGGGGGGTGCCTGAGCATCGCGACTCGGGGATCCTACCGGCTCTCCGGCCCTCACCCTCTGGTCTTGTCCATGGCATCGCTGACACGGCTTGCCCGGCGACGGCTGAGACCAGCCTGAGAGCCGGGACCCAAGGATGTAGAGTTTCGTCATCCAATCCAGCTTGCGCGTTAAAGGGGGGGTGCCTGAGCATCGCGACTCAGGGCTCCTACCGGCTCTCCGGCCCTCACCCTCTGGTCTTGTCCATGGCATCGCGACCTGGCTTGCCAGAGACGGCTGAGACCAGCCCGAGAGCCGGGACCCGAGGACGTAGAGTTGCAGCATCCAACCCAGCTTGTGCGTTAAAGGGGGGGTGCCTGAGCATCGCGACTCAGGGCTCCTACCGGCTCTCCAGCCCTCACAATCTGGTCTTGCCCATGGCATCACGACCTGGCTTGCCAGCGACGGCTGAGACCAGCCCGAGAGCCGGGACCCAAGGATGTAGAGTTGCTTCATCGAATCCAGCTTGCGCGTTAAAGGGGGGGTGCCTGAGCATCGCGACTCAGGGCTCCTACCGGCTCTCCGGCCCTCACCCTCTGGTCTTGTCCATGGCATCGCGACACGGCTTGCTACCGACGGCCGAGACCAGCCCGAGAGCCGGACCAAGACGAGAGCACCGGCATCTGGCCAAATTTGCAGGAACACACAAGAAGATAAGGCCCAGAGCCAGGCGCAACCCGCCTTGAGGTAGGGCCCCGTGAGTCCCGCGCTGGCTCACGGGTGCCCAGATAGACCTCGTCCAGCCCTACCGTGCCAGCCACGTGTCAGGGTGGGGCTTTATACGCCCCGGGGGCTCCTCCCGGAGGGGAGCCCCCTCCCACGTTCCAGTGGAAGCACCATGCTCATGGCCGACGACGACACTCCCGAGGAGCGGCTATGCCAGACGCATACGGAAGCGCTTATGCTCTGCTGGTGATAAACAACCGAGGGTGGCCTCCGGGTCACATCAACCTCGAGGAGCCCAGAGCTCGATTATGCAGCCTCGTCGCAACCCCTCCCCTCGGGAGCGCCACGCGAGGGGGCTGCGCCTGGGTCACGCCCAGACACACGCCACCCAGCCAGGACCCTCGGGCCTGGTTCGTCGCACGTCACTCCCCGAGCAGAGCCAAGGTACGAATGTTGTTTGAGCGTCAAGGGGGACTCCCGAGCATCGCGACTCAGGAGCCTAACTGGTCACGTAGCCCCTCACCCCTTAGTTCCAAAAGGCTAACGGCGGTTGAGGTATGCGCGGGGCCGGGCTCTGCAGACGAAGAACGGCGGATCCGCCCGCGTCTCACCTCCCTACTTGTTGTTAAATGCGCTAAGGGGACTCCTGAGCATCGCGACTCAGGAGCCTAACTTGTCATGTAGCCCCTCACTCCTTGGTCCCGTCCTGGTTTTCGGTCGGGGCTAACGGTGGCTGAGGTATGCGCGGGGCCGGGCTCTGCCGGCGTAGAACATAAAGCAAGTAGGAAGCACAAATTTCAAGGAATTCAAAAGCAAATATTACAGTCCACACTGTTATCACAATACCAAACGCAAGTTTAAACGCCTCCTCGAGGCATGATACATGTGCAGGAATTAAAAGCAAGGCATGAGCCACAACGGAGTCACTTGTCGGCGGTGGAGCAGCGCGGAGTGGGCTCGCCTCGTGAAGTAGCAGGGTCGGCAGCGCCTGCCCGGCTTGGTACAAGGCGGAACTTCCCCAACAGAGCCTCCGCGCGACCCTTCACAGCCTCGGCAGCGGCAGCTGCATGCTCGCCGCTTGCTGGCTCCAGCATGCTATCCATGTCGACGCTGGGATCGCGAAGATAGATGTGGGTGAGGATCCGTGTCAGTGCCGCGGAAGACAAGACACGCGCCTCGGCCTCAGCCATGGGGCCAAGACCAAGGGAGACATCTTCAAGAGCGCGAACCAGGAAGGGAAGCAGCTTGGCGGGGCCGTCCTCTGCGCCGGTGTCACACCCTGATTTTCATGCCACTACACTTAAGCTAACAATCATGATAAAATATGGTCTGACAAAAACTTTTGAGTGCTTGGACTTTGTCTTGATTGGATTTTGTCTGTTGTTTGCAAGTGCCCTAAAAATAAAATAAATCCTCCAACCCTTATACTCCTTCTCCTTGATCCAAAACTTCTGCCCAATGATCATGCCATGTGTGTAGGTCATAAAAATAATTTCTTGTAAAAACATTTTGGCCAAAAAGTATTTTTCTAAATTTAGTTTTCCAAAAACCCCTGAATTGAGGTTTGCACTTCAAGTACTCAATTAAGGGCAGTAAAAATCTTTCCAAAAATATATTTGACTCCTATTAGATATAGGATACCCAGAAACCATAAAAATATAATTTTAAAAGTTATTTTACTATTTTATTTAAAAGCTTTTTCTGAAGGCCAGAAATGGTCTTTAATAGGTTAAAATTATTTTTATGCTTTAAAAATATTTCTGAAAATTTAGGGAAACTCAGTGGACATATATTGTCCATATATAAGAGTTTCAACACATGGTCATGTTCAAAATATTGATCAAACCCATCGAATACCCTTTCTAGATATTTCAAGCTTCTGAAATATTTACAAAGGAAATATTCTCCAAAAATTCCAAGAAAATTCTAGCATGTCACATATGACATGTTTGATGATCTGGACAAGTATCATGTCATGGAGAATAGTATAACCCCATGAAACCCCCTCAAAACCATCTCTGTCCATTTTGAAGTTTGAGCAACTTTACATTGCCAAACATGTCCAAATGTTCTCAAACCTGGTAAACATGCTTAAGTGGTCTAATAATTCATCTAGACCAAATGGCACAAGTTGGAGAACAAGTTAACTTGATCAAAGAGCATGAGTTGGCCCAAAACCCTCTCTGACCAGAATCAAATTTGAACAACTTTGTACTACCAACTTTCTCTCCTTGACCCCAACTTTGGTGAGCATGTTCACATGACCAAATAAGGCCACCACACCAAGTGGTGCATCAAGGAGAAGTGATTTGCTCAACTAAATCTACACAAGTCCATTTCTGCTAATTTCTAGGGTTTACAAAAGTTGCATTGGCAACTTTGCCCAAATGAGCTCAAAATGGGAGGAAGGCCCTAATTACATGTGCCATTTCACCCTGTGGAGTCTCATGACGAATGGAAATCATCTACTTGCCCAAACCTACATCAAACACCTTCAGGCAGAATTTCAAAATGCAAATTCCAGCCTCTTCCCCTAATCTCCTTGTGCTCCACTTTTTACCACAGCCCCTCCTAGTCCCCCTCTACCTCTGGTGTGCTTCCCTGCCCGAGAGGCAATGATGAAGGGGGGCAGGGACCCATTTTTCTTCTCTGGACAACCACTTTCCCCTCCCTTTCTCATCTCTCTCTCACTCCTGGCAAGTCCCAGAGCATCCAAAGCGTCCCCCCTTTTGTTTATCCCTCCTGCATACGACAGACACAAGTGGACGCGCGAGTGCGCGCGGAAAAGCTGCGGATGCCGGCCAAAGACGCGCTCTGGAGCACGTCAGCGTGCTCCCAACCGTTGACGCCGCGTCCCCCGACCACCTCGAGCCTCCCCCTTGCGCCAGTCGAGGTGCCTCGACGTCCGCAACACGCCACCGCGCTGGCCCCCTCCTTTCCCCCTCTGTCTTGCACATGCCTCGCGTGAGCCGCCTCGAGCCGGCCACGTCGCCTTGAGCCCGTGGCTCCACCGAGCTCGCCCTCTCTCTCTGTCCCTTCCCTAAACCCAACACCACCCCCACGAAGCGCCCGCCACGACAACCCCAAGCCTCCTCCAGTAGCAAGCACGGCCATTTCCATGGTACCAGAGGCCATGTCCACGGTGAGTCATGGCCTCGCCATTTAAGGCCACCCCCGAGCCCCCTCTCGACTCCTTTGCTCTCTCTCTCTCTCTCTCTCTCCCGTGTACCCCATGGACCAACCTAAACCTCCTCTCGTGCCCTCCTTCTCCCTCCATGGCCGGAGTGCCGCCGCCGGTCTCCGCCCAAATTCCCGCGAACCGAAGCCTCCCCTCCCCTACTTTGGACACCAATGGAGCCACCGCACGCCGGCGAGGCTCCTCCGCCCTTTACCTCTTCCTCTAGCGCCCCAGAACCCCAGAACCCATCTCGCCCGACGCCGCCATCCGCCGCGCGCAAAGACCTGCTCCCATCCGGTGATGCAGGCGCCCATGGTGCGGTCTCCCAGGTTCGTCTCTCTTCGCTGAGCACGCCGGTGGCCGGACCTCCGAAAACGGTGGCCTGTAGCACCGGCAAGCCACCGTCGACGACGCCCCTGCCTCTGCTCTGTTCGAGCGGGAAGTTGGGGACGAACCCGACAAACGGGCCCCGCTCGTCAGCGACCCGGTGGGCGGGCCCCATCCGTTTAAGTGGAAACGGCTTCGGCCGGATCCGCCTGCCCTGCGCGAAGGCGCACCCCCTCGAAGCCGCCTACAACGTGGCCTCCGAGCGGGCGCGCGCGAGAGGCTGGGCCAGGCCAGTGCGCTGCCCCGCTAAGTCTCGCCCAGTGTACGCTGCTGCCTCCCTAGATCCAGCCCATTTAGGTAAATTCCTTTTCTTTTTCTTTTTCTGTGGACTGGTAAAATCCATAGAATATTCATATTAAGTCCAAATTTGATGATTCAAATTTCTAGTGACTCTATAAATCATGATCTACCTGTAGGTGCAACATGCACATTTTTTTCCAGAGACCTTTTCTTCCCAAATATTTATCAGATCCTATTTTTCCTATTTCTGTGATGAACTTTAGAAAATCACAGAGGGCTCAAATTTGATCCAAATGCCATGATTCAAATTCCTAGATGTTTCTAAGTTCATAACTTAGTTTATGAACATTTTTCTCAATACTTTCTGTACCACATAAAACAATGAGCCATTTCTTCATATTTGTCAACTTTGCAAATTCATAGGAAATTCATTTGAACTCCAAATCCAGTGAAACCAACTCCTAGATGCTTATAAAATCATGGTTTGTTAAATGGGTGCCTTTGCTCATTTTTCAAAAACATGTTTCTGTACACTTCTTGCAAATCCATAAACCTCTTGATTCCATCATATTGAAATGTTCAGAGATATCCACTAACCCAATTCCAATGAAACCACTCTGGTTATTTTTCATATAACCGTAGATGTCCTAGAAAAGTCAAATTAATATTTTGGAGCACTTATATTTTCTGCCTTGTTGTGTTGCTTATTGTGGTTGTTTCCGACGTAAGTTGACGGAAGTAGACGGAATTACATGGAGAAGGACCAGAAGATTTCAAGACTCAGATGAACCAGGCAAGCAGCCCTTTGACCATGTCTATGAAACCCTTTTTATGCATGTCACATAGCACCATATTGTTGCTGCAATGGAATCATGATGAGGTGGTAACCACTTTGATGGTTTGCCACCGTACTTCCTCACTGATACTTGCATTATGCATGACCCTACCTTCTTATGAGGGTTATGCCGGTGGGAGTAGATAGGATGCTAAAGTAGTTGCTATGGAAAGCGGGTCAGGGTTATGCATGGAAAGAAACAAGTGTGTTTTGACATACTTGCAAGCAGCCCCAGAGGGTGCCACTGATGCCCCTGGGAGATGATGATGACCTAGGTCACTACTTGGTGGAGAAATAGTGTACCGAGGCTTGATAAAAGTTTTGTTTAAAGAGACGGATTAGATTTAAGATTTGTCGACTGTCCCAACCTTACATGCGCAACCACTCTACCCTTATATGGGAAAGGGCATTATTGATTACCTAGGCCGATACTAGCTTGGAGCCCGCATTACTAGTGACGGGGAGAGTTGGTGCTCTCTCTCGGGGAGGGGTCGTGCCCGGGTAGGGCGGCCATGTTGTCTTCACAGAACACCGGGACACACCGTTGGTACCCGTGCTTGTGGTATGTGATGAAATGGGAGCGAGGCTCCATGATTTTAAGATGTGAAATGTTGGGCACGGGGGTTACTGCCAATCGAGTGGACTCCATGTTAGTATCGTCTAGGGAAATATAGTGATCGGGTGCTTACCCCGGGTACTTGAGGTATCGCGGGTCGTGGATGACACGGAAGTTCCCCGGATCTTGTGGGTAAAGTGTGCAACCTCTGCAGAGTGTAAAACTATTCGAATAGCCGTGTCCACGGTCAAGGACGATTGGGTGGTGCTGCTTAGACTACGTCCATATGTTTCTCGACAAACAACACGGTTTGGTAAATCTATTGGCGTGATTCGTGAGGAAGTCACGATGAGCTTGAGCATGAGTTGTTCATAACTCTCTCTCGATGTTGATGTACGTAACCTCCTAATACTTGTTGCGCACGCATTCATATCCTTGATAAATGTTGATCATACTTGCATGAGAAAAACTAGCTTTCCGCAAAAATGCAAAATTAGCGGTAGTGCCTTGCATAATTATTACATTATCACCCTTGGGTTGTTTGTAGTACATTCAAAGTACTCATTGGCTTGCCACTGGTTATTTTATTGGCCAGGCATGAAAGAACATGATATGAAGAAGAATACTTCGGTGACGAACATGCGAGCTAGGACGCTTCCCAGTCAGAATGCCTGTAGGGTTAAGGTAGATGGCATGGGTCCAAGTTGTTATTGAAGATTTCCGCTGCGATGATACTCTCAAGACCTGACCGTAATGGTCCTACTTTTGTAAAACGGTATGTATGGATGTAAGACTCTTGTTATTCAGCTTCTGTGTTCGGTGAGCATTGATCTCTGGGATCATCAGACACGTGCATTCGGTGATCTCGACTTATGAGTCGGGGTCCTCCGCAGAGCTGGTATCGAGCCATCCCGATCTGTAGGAAGCATTAGTTAGCATGGTCGTTAGTTAGGGTAAAACTATTTCCAAAACTACTACTAGTTTCCAAAACTATCTATACTTCTCTTCCCTTCTCAGTTTTTCGAAAACTAAGGTATACTTTCCTTATTAATCTCTTCCCCTTCAAAACCTTTGGTCTCTAGAACCCTTATGCCCCTGACCACTGGATTCCTTGTAATCCTCGTGGATAATCTAGAAGGAAGATGCCTTGCCAGACATTCACCCACATCTCCTGAACATAAGATTGGCGACATCACAACAAGACGATACCAACAGGCGATACATCCTTGAGGAATGAGGACCTGAAGACCCAGGAGATGGAGACACCCTTGACGCTGCCCCAGGATGATGCAACCTTGGCCTATGATGACAAGGGCATGGGATATGCAAGATCATGATATACATCGCTAATAGGGTAACCCTGTCAGTACCGTTGTTGTATCGGCAACCACCGGTGGATGAGAACCTAGCCATTTGGTCCGCCTCACTATAGTGAGCAGGAAAACGGTTCTCTTCATCCCCCGCTCTCGGTGACGATATTGCCAACAATGTGTCCGACGGGTTGGACCACTATTATGCCTTGATAATGTTATTGCATAAAGGATTGCCTACATGGTACCATCGATGGCTTAGAAAGCAAAAGCGATCATCATGATTAAGAAGACAAGAGAAGACTAAGTCAAAGACAGCCACGAGGAGCCACCATCACCCTATCACCTCATCAGGCGAGAAGTTGTCGAAGATTCTTCTACGTCAACCCAGATCGTTTCATCAAACAAGAGACGTAACAACACCTGAGGAAAACTCAGGAGACTGCATGGGGCACAGGGCACGACTACTGAGTCCGAGAACCCCTAGGGTAGGATGAGTCGTGTACCCCCTATGCTTGATCGAGTCCGTATGATGGTTCGAATAGAACCATGATTGTGTGTTGCTTGTTTTTATTTGTTTGTGTTTCGATATAGGTCGCACTTTTGCCCTAGGCGACAAGTATGCGACTATATCACCTTCCTTACCTTACCTCTTCTGTTTGGTACTTTTTGCACGTGTTTGTTTGCACCTGCACTATAGAACCCCCTTTAGGCATTCCCCTCCTTTATGCTACCTCTCCCTCTCATCTCTCTCCTCAACTGAAGGCCAGCAAGACAAGATACACCAAGGATTCTACTTTGGCAACCAACCAGCATCAAGACTTTTGCTACAACCTCCTCGACCAAGTGCAACCCCGTAGATTTATGTTTACCTCTCAAGACTGTAAACCCATCACTATACCCTTCGAGACTTCACAAGATACCCCAGCTCGAATCCTTAACCAAGTGCTTAACCCACAGAATTACAAGTGGACCAGTTAAGCCTCTGTAACCTCACATAGCACTGGGTTCATTATGGAACTAGTAGACATAGGGAACGAGCACATTATCATCCAAAGATAGCATCAAAACTGATGATGCCATATGGAAGACCAATTTGAGGATATAGGAACGGAGGACAAATGACTTGATGAGTTTATATCAGAGACCCCGAGGAATTGACTGATACTTTGGTAGATCATGAGGCTTTCATGTTGGTAGATGAACTTGGTGGGATCATGATTATAGATTAGCATAGCTTCCATTATCCCTGAGAAAATTGGATTTATAGGACAATTATGATCGCAAGCTGAAACTCCTGGAAGTGCAAGGATTTGACTTGATCAGATGATATTGATAGGAGATAGTTGATATCACATAAATAACTTGAGGGAGACATGTAGGAATTCCTCGTTGGACAGGAGATTTGGATTAAGTAGGTTACCCTAGTGGAGTATGGGTGCAGAGTAATTTTACATGGTTTGGAGTAAATTGGATTTAGACTGATGATCTTGATCATGATACCATGTTTCTCGGTGGACCATAACTAGGAGATTGAAATAATTGTTAGAATTTATTTAGGGATCTATATATGCTTGACCTTGGAGTTACATGACCATGATAATGGAAATTGGTGGACTGACTATAGCAAGGTAGCCCTTTCAAGTATTTGGTGATTATAGGAGATTAGAAGATCATGTGGGACACCATAGACATTGGACTTGTAGGATTAATGAATTATGTAGCTAATGGGCTTTTGGAGTTGACCTATGCGAGATGATACTTTTGGAGGTATAAGGTGATCTGTTTGGAGGACTAGATAGAACAATTGGCATCTCAGGAACTGTGCTCAAGGATGGGATGATCAACATTCACCGCACACTAGAATCCTTGAAACCCTTACGCCCTACCAAACCACAACATGGCCGGATCCTGACCTTGGGCTTTGGCTCTAGATCGATAAGACCTCGGCCAATACTCAACCGTGACCATCACCAATGCCTCAAATTTCACTTTACGCACCCCATAGACTTCATGGAGTGCTTGGACAAGATATTTGTCATCTTTCTTTGATGACATACTCGTCTACCCGAAGATGGAAGAAGAATCATTGAGCTGGTCAAGGAACATCTGAAGACCGTCATGTCTAAGAGGAAGAACTACACCAACCACCATCTTCAAGAAGTATACTTCCGCGTCAAAGACCATGTGTATATGCAAACCACTCCTCTCTAAGGAACCAAGCATTACCATGACAAGGGAACCCACACCAAGATTCATCGGCCCCCGTCGAGATCACTCCAAGATTTAACAATCCCCTCTGAGATCACTACAAGACGAAGAGAATACAGTTACCAGCTAGAATTGCCACCTGAGTTACCTAGTGTGCACAACGCTTTCCATGCATCACAACCCCGGAAGTGTTTCCAACTTCCTAACTTGCCCGATCTCTACGAGGGCAATGACCACCGAGCCATCGACCCCTAGCCCAATCTAACCTACCGCGAGCTACCCATTAGCAACCTGGACCAAATAGAACATTATATACGAAGCCACACCATCAAGTACTTCAAGGATCAAAGGAGCTCCGCTCGGAAGCAGGAACAGTATGAGGACGTGAAGACCACCCCACATCAAAGTTCCCTTTCCCCGCCTAGTTTGGGAATCTCGGGGACGAGATTCTTGTAAGGGGGGTAGGTCTGTCACACCCTGATTTTCATGCCACTACACTTAAGCTAACAATCATGATAAAATATGGTCTGACAAAAACTTTTGAGTGCTTGGACTTTGTCTTGATTGGATTTTGTCTGTTGTTTGCAAGTGCCCTAAAAATAAAATAAATCCTCCAACCCTTATACTCCTTCTCCTTGATCCAAAACTTCTGCCCAATGATCATGCCATGTGTGTAGGTCATAAAAATAATTTCTTGTAAAAACATTTTGGCCAAAAAGTATTTTTCTAAATTTAGTTTTCAAAACCCCGAATTTAGGTTTGCAATTCAAGTAATTAATTATTGGCAGTAAAAATCTTTCAAAAATATATTTGAATCCTATTAGATATAGGATACCCAGAAACCATAAAAATATAATTTTAAAAGTTAATTTACTATTTTATTTAATAGCTTTTTCAGAAGGCCAGAAATGGTCTTTAATAGGTTAAAATTATTTTTATGCTTTAAAAATATTTCTGAAAATTTAGGGAAACTCAGTGGACATATATTGTCCATATATAAGAGTTTCAACACATGGTCATGTTCAAAATATTGATCAAAACCATCGAATACCCTTTCTAGATATTTCAAGCTTTTGAAATATTTACAAAGGAAATATTCTCCAAAAATTCCAAGAAAATTCTAGCATGGCACATATGACATGTTTGATGATCTGGACAAGTATCATGTCATGGAGAATAGTATAACCATATGAAACCCCCTCAAAACCATCTCTGTCCATTTTGAAGTTTGAGCAACTTTACATTGCCAAACATGTCCAAATGTTCTCAAACCTGGTAAACATGATTAAGTGGTCTAATAATTCATCTAGACCAAATGGCACAAGTTGGAGAACAAGTTAACTTGATCAAAGAGCCCCAAAACCCTCTCTGACCAGAATCAAATTTGAACAACTTTGTACTACCAACTTTCTCTCCTTGACCCCAACTTTGGTGAGCATGTTCACATGACCAAATAAGGCCACCACACCAAGTGGTGCATCAAGGAGAAGTGATTTGCTCAACTAAATCTACACAAGTCCATTTCTGCTAATTTCTAGGGTTTACAAAAGTTGCATTGGCAACTTTGCCCAAATGAGCTCAAAATGGGAGGAAGGCCCTAATTACATGTGCCATTTCACCCTGTGGCGTCTCATGACGAATGGAAATCATCTAATTGCCCAAACCTACATCAAACACCTTCAGGCAGAATTTCAAAATGCAAATTCCAGCCTCTTCGCCTAATCTCCTTGTGCTCCACTTTTTACCACAACCCCTCCTAGTCCCCCTCTACCTCTGGTGTGCTTCCCTGCCCGAGAGGCAATGATGAAGGGGGGCAGGGACCCATTTTTCTTCTCTGGACAACCACTTTCCCCTCCCTTTCTCATCTCTCTCTCACTCCCGGCAAGTCCCAGTGAGCATCCAAAGCCTCCCCCTTTTGTTTATCCCTCCTGACACGCCAGACACAAGTGGACCTTGAAAGTGCGCAAGGAATAGCCTCTCGGATGCCGCCAAAGACGCGGCCTGAGCACGCCAGCGTGCTCCCGACCGTTGACGCCGCGTCCCCTGACCACCTCGAGCCTCCCCCTTGCGCCAGTCGAGGTGCCTCGACGTCCGCAACACGCCACTGCGCTGGCCCCCTCCTTTCCCCCTCTGTCTTGCCCATGCCGCGCGTGCCCAGAGCCGCCCGAGCCGGCCAATACGTGCGCGAGCCCGTGGCTCCATCGGGAGCTCGCCCCTCTCTCTCTATCCCTTCCCTACACCCAACACCACCCCCACGAGCGCCGCAGACAGCCCCAAGCCTCCTCCCGTGGCCACCACGGCCATTTCCGCGGGTGCCCGTAGGCCACGTCCACGATGAGCCGCGACTTCGCCATTTAATGCCACCCCGAGCCCCCTCTCGACTCCTTTGCTCTCTCTCTCTCTCTCTCCCGTGTACCCCATGGACCAACCTAAACCTCCTCCCGTGCCCTCCTTCTCCCTCCATGGCCGGAGTGCCGCCGTCGGTCTCCGCCCAAATTCCCGCGAACCGAAGCCTCCCCTCCCCTACTTTGGACACCAATGGAGCCACCGCACGCCGGCGAGGCTCCTCCGCCCTTTACCTCTTCCTCTAGCGCCCCACAACCCCAGAACCCATCTCGCCCGACGCCGCCGTCCGCCGCGGGCAAAGACCTGCTCCCATCCGGTGACGCAGGCGCCCGTGGTGGGGTCTCCCAGGTTCGTCTCTCTCCGCTGAGCACGCCGGTGGCCGGACCTCCGAAAACGGTGGCCTGTAGCGCCGGCAAGCCGCCGTCGACGCCGCCCCTGCCTCTGCTCTGTTCGAGCGGGAGGTTGGGGACGAACCCGACAAACGGGCCCCGCTCGTCAGCGACCCGGTGGGCGGGCCCCATCCGTTTAAGTGGAAACGGCTTCGGCCGGATCCGCCTGCCTGAAGGCGCACGCTGCCGCCACGACGTGGCCTCCCAATGGGCGCGAGAGGTCAGCCAGCCCAAAGGCGCTGCCCGCTAAGTCTCGCCAGGTGCACGCTGCTGCCTCCCTAGATCCAGCCCATTTAGGTAAATTCCTTTTCTTTTTCTTTTTCCGTGGACTGGTAAAATCCATAGAATATTCATATTAAGTCCAAATTTGATGATTCAAATTTCTAGTGACTCTATAAATCATGATCTACCTGTAGGTGCAACATGCACATTTTTTCGAGACCTTTTCTTCACAAATATTTATCAGATCCTATTTTTCCTATTTCTGTGATGAACTTTAGAAAATCACAGAGGGCTCAAATTTGATCCAAATGCCATGATTCAAATTCCTCGATGCTTCTAAGTTCATAACTTAGTTTATGAACATTTTTCTTAATACTTTCTGTACCACATAAAACAATGAGCCATTTCTTCATATTTGTCAACTTTGCAAATTCATAGGAAATTCATTTGAACTCCAAATCCAGTGAAACCAACTCCTAGATGCTTCTAAAATCATGGTTTGTTAAATGGGTGCCTTTGCTCATTTTTCAAAAACATGCTTCTGTACACTTCTTGCAAATCCATAAACCTCTTGATTCCATCATATTGAAATGTTCAGAGATATCCACTGACCCAATTCCAATGAAACCACTCTGGTTATTTTTCATATAACCAGAGATGTCCTAGAAAAGTCAAATTAATATTTTTTGGAGCACTTATATTTTCTGCCTTGTTGTGTTGCTTATTGTGGTTGTTTCGGCGTTAGTTGACGAAGTAGACGGAGTACATGGAGAAGGACGGAAGATTTGAAGACTCGGATGAACTGTGCAAGCAGCCCTTTGACCATGTCTATGAAACCCTTTTTATGCATGTCATATAGCACCATATTGTTGCTGCAATGGAATCATGATGAGGTGGTAACCACTTTGATGGTTTGCCACCGCATTTCCTCCCCGATACTTGCGTTGTGCATGACCCTACCTTCTTATGAGGGTTATGCCGGTGGGAGTAGATAGGATGCTAAAGTAGTTGCTATGCAAAGCGGTCGAGGTTATGCATGGAAAGAAACAAGTGTGGTTTAACATACTTGCAAGCAGCCCCAGAGGGTGCCACTGATTCCCCTAGGAGATGATGATGAACTAGGTCACTACTTGGTGGAGAAGTAGTGTACCAAGGCTTTATAAAAGTGTTGTTTACAGAAACGGATTAGATTTAAGATTTGTCGACTGTCCCAACCTTACATGCGCAACCACTCTACCCTTATATGGGAAAGGGCATTATTGATTACCTAGGAAGATACTAGCTTGGAGCCCGCATTACTAGTGACGGGGGAGAGTTGGTGCTCTCTCTTAGGACGGGGTCGTGCCAGGTAGGGCGGCCATGACTGTCTTCACAGGGCACCGGACACACCGTTGGTACCCCGTGCTTGTGGTATAGATGAAATGGGAGCGAGGCTCCACGATTTTAAGATGTGAAATGTTGGGCACGGGGGTTACTGCCAATCGAGTGGACTCTATGTTAGTGTCGTCTAGGGAAAGATAGTGATCGGGTGCTTACCCCGGGTACTTGAGGTATCGCGGGTCGTGGATGACACGGAAGTTCTCCGGATCTTGTGGGTAAAGTGTGCAACCTCTGCAGAGTGTAAAACTATTCGAATAGCCGTGTCCACGGTCAAGGACAGTTGGGTGGTGTTGCTTAGACTACGTCCATATGTTTCTGACAAACAACACAGTTTGGTAAATCTATTGACGTGATTCGTGAGGAAGTCACGATGAGCTTGAGCATGAGTTGTTCATAACTCTCTCTCGATGTTGATGTCTCAGAACCTCATAATACTTGTTGCAGGCGCATTATTCATATCCTTGATAAATGTTGATCATACTTGCATGAGAAAAACTAGCTTTCCGCAAAAATGCAAAATTAGCAGTAGTGCCTTGCATAATTATTCTGTTATCACCCTTGGGTTGCTTGCGAGTACATTCAAAGTACTCATTGGCTTGCCACTGGTTATTTTATTGGCCAGGCATGAAAGAACATGATATGAAGAAGAATACTTCGGTGACGAACATGCGAGCTAGGACGCTTCCCAGTCAGAATGCCTGTAGGGTTAAGGCAGATGGCATGGGTCCAAGTTGTTATTGAAGATTTCCGCTGCGATGATACTCTCAAGACCTGACCATAATGGTCCTACTTTTGTAAAACGGTATGTATGGATGTAAGACTCTTGTTATTCAGCTTCTGTGTGTTCAGTGAGCATTGATCTCTGGGATCACTGTACACGTGCATTCGGTGATCTCGACTTATGAGTCGGGGTCCCCACACCGGCCATGGGCTCTCCAGCCGCGCTATCGTAGAAGCTCCCTCGGCAAGGCGCTGAGCCTTCACCTCCATATCCATGAAGGCCACACGATCTTGGCAAGAACCCGCGCCTTTGTCGCCCAAATTTCGACCTTCCTCGCCTCCAGTTCCTGCTCCAGCGCGCCTAGGCGGTCACGGCGCTTCTTCAGCTTGGCCTCCCGGTCCTTGACGGCCGCCTCGCGAGCCTTCATGCTTTCCTCCTGCTCCTGGCGGAGGCGGGCCTCCTCGGCAAGCTGGTCCTGCAGGCCCTTCAGCTCGCCCTCCAGCGTCTCACAGCGACCTTGGATGCTGGCTGCCTCCCCCAGGGCAGCATCGCGGGCTACCTCCGCCTCACGAACAGCTTGCTTCTCCTCGTCGCAAGCCGTCGAGGCCTGGACCAGCGCCGCCTGAATCAAAGCGTCGGAGCGAATCCAGCCAGAGGCCAGCTCCAAGCGCCCGGCCACCAAGCGAGGGTCGGCGCCCAGAAGATCCTGCCGCAGCCGGTCCAATTCAGCGGCAGCGCAATCCAGGACAGTGGGAGGAGTTGGAGAGACAGCAGTTGGTGGAGTAGGAGGAGATGGCGGCGTACAGAACCACTGCGCCGGAGTATGAACCAGCGGCGCCACGGCGACAGTGGAGGCAGCGCCAAGCAAGGGCACGTCGGGAGTCGCCTGGGTCAAGGGGGCTGAGCTCGCCCCAGCGGGCTCAGCCAGGCCTCACGAGGACGCCCGGGCAGGAGAGGCCTGGGCGTCGGGATCATCTTCTTTTTCGGGCAGAGGCACCGCCACGGATGGGGCCTCAGGAGCCCCCTTCAGCTTCTTCGCCGCGGGCGCCAGCCTGGCCGAAGAACATGGACATCAGATCTCGTCGACAGAGCAATAATCAAGACGGGAAGCAGGCACTTACAGGTTGTCGCTGGTGGACTCGAGCAGCCTCCGGCCATACTTGAAGCCCGAGAGCCGGCTGCAGGGATCAGCTTCAAGGGGACTAGGAGCAGGAGGCGCGTCTTCGGATCGCCCCGGGGCCGTGGCGGACCCGCGGGGGACCAGCCCAGTCCGGTCCTTCTTCGGGATAGAGGGCAGGCTTCTGCCTCCCCGCTCATCCTCATCCTCGTCGTCGTCACTCTCGGGGAGGCGGAGAACGCGGGGCTGCGCCCGCAGGGAGGAGCCCTTGACTCCGCCCCCGAATCAACCCCGTCTCCCGCCTCTCCTTCCTCCACCTCTTGGCTGGAGTCGGAAGAGGACACGTCCACCAGGTCCTCCGGAGCCTCCACGGGCACGGGCCCGTCCCCATTGAAGACAGGCATGGGCCCCACTACCGCCTCCCAATCCTCACGAAGGAACAAGGCGCGGGCGCCTCCGCCTCGCCACATCGCCCCCAACCATGGACTGGAGGACCGTCGCCAAATCCTCGCTGGCCAGTACCACGAGGCTCGAGTGAGGCCTCCACACCGGAAGTGAGTACTGGCGAAGCGGAGCCAGTTGGTGCTCCAGGAACTCCCTCAGCAGCGACGCACCGGTCAGCTTCGCCACCGCCGCGTCAGCCGGCTTCAGATCTGCATCCATCTTCTCCAAAGACCGGCCATGGGATCCCGAAGCTCACGCCGGGACCAGTCGTCCGGAACTCTCGGCGGGCTCCGTGGGCAGGATCAGCCGAGGGTGGATGCGCCCAGCATCCACCAGGACCCACTTGCTCCTGAAGCCCTCAATCCGCTTCCCGGGGTTTGAAATGGCGCTGGCTCCGCCGTATGCAACGAAGCTCGCGCATGCGGAGGCGGAACCGCGGGAGGTTCGGAGGAAGAAGTAGTGGCGCAGCAAGGCCACCAAGGGTTTCACCCCAACATGGGCCTCACAATAGTAGGCGAAGATTGCCAGAAGAAGGACGGAGTTGGGATGGAGGTGCAGAGCTTGGATGTTGTAGTGACGGAGGACGGAGACGAAGAACTTCGAGAAGGGAGGCACTGCATCGAAAGCAATGATGGCGCTCACGAAGAACGGGTAGAAGGTACTCCCCCGACCCACAGGGGCGGAGGTGCCGGCCTTGAACACCGTCGTTCCATTGATGCCCTGCGCCTCCGCCAACCGGCGCATCAGGGCGAGGCTCGCCCCTGACACATTTGGCGGGTCCAAGGCAGGAGAGTACCAAGCTCCGGCCGGGGCTTGGCGAGGAGCCATGACTGGCTAGGAGCACGCAGCGGAGTGGATCTGAAGGTCTTGGAAGCGAGGAGGAGAGGCGCAAGAAAGGGATCTGAGCAGCAATCGGAGAAAGTAAAGGAGGCAAGGAAGATGCCGCTCTATTATCAACCCACGCTGTTGCAGAGGCGCACGCCCAATCAACCGCCACGCTGGCGCCCAAGGACGCAGTTGTTAGGGCCCACGATGCCAGATCGGCCCTTTCGCCTCTCTGCTCGGCCAAGTTCGGGCGTGCCGTGGGCCCGGGGGCTACTGTCGGCGTTCTAGGAACGGGGGTCTCCAGACTTGCCTGCCTGCGGCCTGCGGCGTGGCTCAAAGGAGGCCCAGGACAGCCCATCTTCATCCGCACAAGTTTAAGACCCTCGCGAGGGGCCAAGCCTCGCGGGGCGGACGACCAGGAGCTTCCTCAGGCACGGCCTCGTCAGGTTGGCTCATGAGGAGGCGGAGAGTTCAAGGAAGGGTACCTCGCGAGGTGCCCATGACGCAAGCCATGACGACCAAGGGCGCCAGTCGGGCGCCAGCCCGCGCAGCGTCCTCCTTTCATCTTTGGTGCAAAGGGAGCAAGCGCAGGCGAGAGCATCAAGCAAAGGCATCCGTTTCGGTGCAACAAGACCAAGACCATCCCCAACGGCTGGAAGGGAGTCATCGTGGAGCCCAAGCAGGCGTCATCACCAGAGCCTTTGGCAAGCGAGGACCAACTTTAGTCAGGATAAGTGTACCCGTTGTTCCCCTTCAAAATGGCCAATTATTGGCGCCCTTCCCGCTCAATATTTGGGAAGAGGCCCACGGCCTTCGCCTATAAATAGCGGTAGCCACACTCAGAGAGAGGGGATCGAAACGATCGAGGGGATCGAAACGATCGGCATCCAGAGAAAGATAGAGACCCGATCCTCAAGCTAGAGCAACGGGACACCACCTAGCAGTTCATCACACCCACCAAGAACAGACCCTCGTGAGGCTGTTCTTCCCTGTACTGTTCCTCAACAGCCCTAGAGGCAATCCACCACGCCACAAACTAGAGTAGGGTATTACACCACAACGGTGGCCCGAACTAGTATAAATCTTGTGTCTCTTGTGATGTTCCGTTAGTAGTTTAGGTCCCTACGAGGTGCGAGACGGTGGAGGGTTGGATCTCCACGCGCACCCCAGTGTTCGAACCTCAAGGGTCTGCCGGAACCCGAAATCCGACAGCAACAAATAACTCGGATCTGCATTCTTCTTGTATTCTTCCATCTCTACTGCTACAATCTGCTCGTCAGCAATCTTTGAGCCTTTCTGAAGACACTCTTCTGCTTTGCCGACTTCTGTGGATCGTGACCACTCCCTCCGGGCCTGTGCATCTTCAACTTGAGATATACATTGTTGGGGAACGTAGTAATTTCAAAATTGTCCTACGCACACGCAAGATCATGGTGATGCATAGCAACGAGAGGGGAGAGTGTCGTCCACGCACCCTCATAGATCGTAAGCGGAAGCTTTATGACAACGCAGTTGATGTAGTCGTACGTCTTCACGATCGACCGATCCTAGTACCAAACATAAGGCACCTCCGCGATCTGCACACGTCTAGCTCAGTGACATCCCACGAACTCACGATCTAGTAGAGCTTCGAGGGAGAGTTCCGTCAGCACGACGGCGTGATGACGGTGTTGATGAAGCTACCGACGCAGGGCTTCGCCTAAGCACCGCTATGATATGACCGAGGTGGATTATGGTGGAGAGGGGCACCGCACACGGCTAGAAGATCAATGTTCAACTTGTGTGTCTATGGGGTGCCCCTTGGCCACGTATATAAAGGAAGGAGGGAGGAGGAGGCCGACCCTCATAGGGCGCGCCCAAGTGTGGAGTCCTACTAGGATTCCCTAGTCCTAGTAGGATTCCACCTCCCACATGGAATAGGAAAAAGGGAAGGGAGAAGGAGAAGGAAGGAAGGGGGCGCCCCCCCCCCCCTCCCTAGTCCAATTCGGACCAGTCCATGGGAGGGGTGTGGTGAACCTTTGAGGCCTTTCTCTCCTTTCCCGTATGGCCCATTAAGGCCCAACACGAATTCCCGTAACTCTCCGGTACTCCGAAAAATACCCGAATCACTCGGAACCTTTCCGATGTCCGAATATAGTCGTCCAATATATCGATCTTTGCCTCTTGACCATTTAGAGACTCCTCGTCATGTCACCGATATCATCCGGGACTCCGAACTATCTTCGGTACATCAAAACCCATAAACTCATAATACAAATTGTCACCAAATGTTAAGCGTGCGGACCCTACGGGTTCGAGAACTATGTAGACATGATCGAGACACGTCTCCGGTCAATAACAAATAGAGGAACCTGGATGCTCATATTGGCTCCTACATATTCTACGAAGATCGTTACCGGTCAAACCGCATAACAACATACGTTGTTCCCTTTGTCATCGGTATGTTATTTGCCCGAGTTTTGATCGTCTGTATCTCAATACCTAGCTCAATCTCGTTACCGGCAAGTCTCTTTACTCGTTCCATAATGCATCATCTCGCAACTAACTAATTAGTCACATTGCTTGCAAGGCTTATAGTGATGTGCATTACCGAGAGGACCCAAAGATATCTCTCCGACAATCGGATTGACAAATCCAAATCTCGATCTATGCCAACTCAACAAGTACCATCGGAGACACCTGTATAGCACCTTTATAATCACCCAGTTACGTTGTGACGTTTGGTAGCACACAAAGAGTTCCTCCAGTAATCGGGAGTTCCATAATCTCATAGTTCTAGGAACATGTATAAGTCATGAAGAAAGCAATAACAATAAACTAAACCGATCAAGTGCTAAGCTAACGGAATGGGTCAAGTCAATCACATCATTCTCCTAATGATGTGATCTCATTTATCAAATGACAACTCATGTCTATGGCTAGGAAACTTAACCATCTTTGATCAACGAGCTAGTCAAGTAGAGGCATACTAGTGACACTCTGTTTTGTCTATGTATTCACACATGTATTACATTTCCGGTTAATACAATTCTAGCATGAATAATAAACATGTATCATGATATAAGGAAATAAATAATAACTTTATTATTGCCTCTAGGGCATATTTACTTCAGTCTCCCACTTGCACTAGGGTCAATAATCTAGTTCACATCGCCATGTGATTTATCACCAATAGTTCTCGTCACCATGGGATTAGTTCACATCACCATGTGACTAATATCCAAAGGGTTTTACTAGAGTCAATAATCAGTTCACATCGCTATGTGATTGACACCCAAAGAGTACTAAACTGTGATCATGTTTTGCTTGTGAGAGAAGCTTAGTCAACGGGCCTGTCACATTCAGATCCGTATGTATTTTGCATATTTCTATGTCTACAATGCTCTGCACGGAGCTACTTTAGCTAATTGCTCCCGCTTTCAATATGTATCCAGATTGAGACTTAGAGTCATATGGATCAGTGTCAAAACTTGCATCGATGTAACCCTATACGACAAACCTTTTGTCACCTCCATAATCGAGAAACATATCCTTATTCCACTAATGATAATTTTGACCGTTGTTCAGTGATCTACTCCCAGATCACTATTGTACTCCATTGTCAAACACAGCGTAGGTTATACAATATATCTGGTACACAACATGGCATACTTTATAGAACCTATGGTTGAGGCATAGGGAATGACTATCTTCTGCCGTGGTCAGGCTTTGAGTCTTACTCAATTTTACACCTTGTAACACATGCAAGAACTCTTTCTTTGACAGTTCCATTTTGAACTACTTCAAAATCTTGTCAAGGTATGTACTCATTGAAAGAACTTATCAAGCGTCTTGATCTATCTCTATAGATCTTAATGCCCAATATGTAAGCAGCTTCACCGAGGTCTTTCTTTGAAAAACTCCTTTTAAACACTCCTTTTATGCTTTCCAGAAAATTCTACATCATTTCCGATCAACAATATGTCATTCACATATACTTATCAGAAATACTGTAGTGCTCCCACTCACTTTCTTGTAAATACATGCTTCACCGCAAGTCTGTATAAAACTATATGCTTTGATCAACTCTTCAAAGCGTATATTACAACTCCGAGCTGCTTGCACGAGTCCATAGATGGATCATTGGAGCTTGCACATTTTGTTAACACCTTTAGGATCGACAAAACCTTCAGGTTGCATCATATACAACTCTTCTTCCAGAAATCCATTCAGGAATGCAATTTTTACATCCATTTGCCAAATTTCATAATCATAAAATGCGGCAATTGCTAACATGATTCGGACGGACTTAAGCATCGCTACGGGTGAGAAGGTCTCATCGTAGTCAACTCCTTGAACTTTGTCAAAACCATTTTCAACAAGTCTAGCTTTCTAGATAGTAACACTACTATCAGCGTCCGTCTTCCTCTTGAAGATCCATTTATTTTCTATGGCTTGCCGATCATCGGGCAAGTGAACCAAAGTCCACACTTTGTTCTCATACATGGTTCCCATCTCAGATTTCATGGCCTTAAACCATTTTATGGAATCTGGGCTCATCATCGCTTCCTCATAGTTTGTAGGTTCGTCATGGTCAAGTAACATGACCTCCAGAACAGGATTACCGTACCATTCTGGTGCAGATCTTACTCTGGTTGACCTATGAGGTTTAGTAGTAACTTGATCTAAAGTTACATGAACATCATCATTAGCTTCCTCACTAATTGGTGTAGGAGTCACAGGAACAGATTTCTGTGATGATCTACTTACCAATAAGGGAGCAGGTATAGTTACCTCATCAAGTTCTACTTTCCTCCCACTCACTTCTTTCGAGAGAAACTCCTTCTCTAGAAAGGATCAATTCTTAGCAAAGAATGTCTTGCCTTCGGATCTATGATAGAAGGTGTACCCAACAATCTCCTTTGGGTATCCTATGAAGACACATTTCTTCGATTTGGGTTCGAGCTTATCAGGTTGAAGCTTTTTCACATAAGCATCGCAACCCCAAACTTTAAGAAATGACAGCTTAGGTTTCTTACTAAACCACAGTTCATACGGTGTCGTCTCAACGGATTTAGATGGTGCCCTTTTTAACGTGAATGCAGCTGTCTCTAATGCATAACCCCAAAACGATAGTGGTAAATTGGTAAGAAAGATCATAGATTGCACTATATCCAATAAAGTACGGTTATGACGTTTGGACACACCATTGTGTTGTGGTGTTCTAGGTGGAACGAATTTGTGAAACTATACCACATTGTTTTAATTGAAGATGAAACTCGTAACTCAAAAATTTGTCTCCGTGATCAGATCGTAGAAACTTAATTTTCTTGTCACGATGATTTTCCACTTCACTCTGAAATTATTTGAACTTTTCAAAATGTTTCAGATTTATGTTTCATCAAGTAGATATACCTATATCTGCTCAAATCATGTGTGAAGGTCAGAAAATAACGATACCTGCCGCGGGCCTCAACACTCATCGGACTGCATACATCAGTATGTATTATTTCCAACAAGTCTGTTGCTCGCTCCATTGTTCCGGAGAACGGAGTCTTAGTCATCTTGCACATGAGGCATGGTTCACAAGCATCAACTGATTCATAATCAAGTGATTCCAAAAGCCCATCAGCATGGTTTTTCTTCATGCGCTTTACACCAATATTACCTAAACGACGGTGCCACAAATAAGTTGCACTATCAATATTAACTTTGCATCTTTTGGCTTCAATATTATGAATATGTGTATCACTACGATCGAGATCCAACAAACTATTTTCATTGGGTGTATGACCATCAAGGTTTTATTCATGTAAACAGAACAACAATTATTCTCTGACTTTAAATGAATAACCGTATTGCAATAAACATGATCAAATCATATTCATGCTCAACGTAAACGCCAAATAACATTTATTTAGGTTTAACACTAATCCCGAAAGTATAGGGAGTGTGCGATGATGATCATATCAATCTTGGAACAACTTCCAACACACATCGTCACTTCACCCTCAACTAGTCTCTGTTTATTCTGTAACTCCTGTTTTGAGTTACTAATTTTTAGCAACCGAACAAGTATCAAATATCCAGGGGCTACTATAAACACTAGTAAGGTACACATCAATAACATGTATATCAAATATACCCTTGTTCACTTTGCCATCCTTCTTATCCACTAAATATTCAGGCATTTCCGCTTCCAAAGGACCATTTCCTTTGCAGTGAAGCACTCAGTTTCAGGCTTTAGTCTAGCTTTGGGCTACTTCACGGAAGTGACAACTTGCTTGCCATTCTACATGAAGTTCCCTTTCTTTCCCTTTGCCCTTTTCTTGAAACTAGTGGTCTTGTTAATCATCAACACTTGATGCTCTTTGTTGATTTCTACCTTCATCGATTTCATCATAATGAAAAGCTCGGGAATCGTTTTCGTCATCCCTTGCATACTATAGTTCATCATGAAGTTCTACTAACTTGGTAATGGTGACTAGAGAATTCTGTCAATCACTATTTTATCTGGAAGATTAACTCCCACTTGATTCAAGCGATTGTAGTACCCAGACAATCTGAGCACATGCTCACTTCTTGAGCTATTCTCCTCCATATTTTAGCTATAGAACTTGTTGGAGACTTCATATCTCTCAACTCAAGTATTTGCTTGAAATATTAACTTCAACTCCTGGAACATCTCATATGGTCCATGACGTTCAAAACGTCTTTGAAGTCCCGATTCTAAGCCGTTAAGCATGGTGCACTAAACTATCAAGTAGTCATCATATTGAGCTAGCCAAAGCGTTCATAACGCCCGCATCTGCTCCTCCAATAGGTCTGTCACCTAGCAGTGCATCAAGGACATAATTCTTCTGTGCAGCAATGAGGATAAACCTCAGATCACAGACCCAGTCCGCATCATTTCTACTATCATCTTTCAATTTAGTTTTCTCTAGGAACATATATAAAACATAGGGAAGCAACAACGTGAGCTATTGATCTACAACATTATTTGCAAAATACTACCAGGACTAAGTTCATGATAAATTAAAGTTTAATTAATCATATTACTTAAGAACTCCCACTTAGATAGACATCCCTCTAATCATCTAAGTGATCAAGTGATCCAAATCAACTAAACCATGTCCGATCATCACGTGAGATGGAGTAGTTTACAATGGTGAACATCACTATGTTGATCATATCTACTATATGATTCATGCTCGACCTTTCGGTCTCCAATGTTCCGAGGCCATATCTACATATGCTAGGCTTGTCAAGTTTAACCCGAGTTTCCCTGCATGTGCAAAACTGGCTTGCACCCGTTGTAGATGAACGTTGAGCTTATTACACCCGATCATCACGTGGTGTCTCGGCACGACGAACTTTGGCAATGGTGCATACTCAGGGAGAACACTTTTACCTTGGAATTTAGTGAGAGATCATCTTATAATGCTACCGTCAATCAAAGCAGAATAAGATGCTTAAAGGATAGACATCACATGCAATCAATATATGTGACATGATATGGCCATCATCATCTTGTGCTTTTGATCTCCATCTCCAAAGCATCATCATGATCTCCATCGTCACCGGCATGACACCATGATCTCCATCATCTTGATCTATATCAATGTGTCGTCACATGGTCGTCTCGCCAACTATTGCTCTTGCAACTATTGCTATCGCATAGCGATAAAGTAAAGCAATTATTTGGCGCTTGCATCTTATGAAATAAAGAGACAACCATAAAGCTTCTGCCAGTTGCCGATAGCTTCAACAAAACATGATTATCTCATACAACAACTTATATCTCATCACGTCTTGACCATATCACATCACAACATGCCCTGCAAAAACAAGTTAGACGTCCTCTACTTTGTTGTTGCAAGTTTTACGTGGCTGCTACGGGCTTAGTAAGAACCATTCTTACCTACGCATCAAAACAACAACGATATTTCTTCAAGTTAGTGTTGTTTTAACCTTCAACAAGGACCGGGCGTAGTCACACTCGGTTCAACTAAAGTTGGAGAAACTGACACCCGCCAGCCACCTATATGCAAAGCACATCGGTAGAACCAGTCTCGTGTAAGCGTGCGCATAATGTCGGTCTGGGCCGCTTCATCCAACAATACCGCCGAACCAAAGTATGACATGCTGGTAAGCAGTATGACTTGTATTGCCCACAACTCACTTGTGTTCTGCTCGTGCATATAACATCTACGCATAAACCTGGCTCGGATGCCACTGTTGGGGAACATAGTAATTTCAAAATTTTCCTACGCACACGCAAGATCATGGTGATGCATAGCAACGAGATGGGAGAGTGTGGTCCACATACCCTCGTAGACCGTAAGCGGAACCATTATGACAATGCGGTTGATGTGGTCGTACGTCTTCATGATCGACCGATCCTAGTACCGAACATATGGCACCTCCGCGATCTGCACACGTTCAGCTCGGTGACGTCCCACGAACTCACGATCCAGTAGAGCTTCGAGGGAGAGTTCCGTCAGCACGACGTCGTGATGATAAAGTTGATGAAGCTACCGACGCAGGGCTTCGCCTAAGCACCGCTACGATATGACGAGGTGGATTATGGTGGAGGGGGCACCGCACACGGCTAAAGATCAATGATCAACTTGTGTGTCTATGGGGTGCCCCCTGGCCAGGTATATAAAGGATGGAGGAAGGAGGAGGCTGGTTCTCATAGGGCGCGCCCAAGTGTGGAGTCCTACTAGGACTCCCTAGTCCTAGTAGGATTCCACCTCCACATGGAATAGGAAAAAGGGAAGGGAGAAGGAGAAGGAAGGAAGGGGGCGCCCCCCCTCCCTAGTCCAATTCGGAGCAGTCCATGGGGAGCGGTGCGGCGAACCTTTGAGGCCTTTTTCTCCTTTCCCGTATGGCCCATTAAGGCCCAATACGAATTCCCATAACTCTCCGGTACTCCGAAAAATACCCGAATCACTCGGAACCTTTCCGATGTCCGAATATAGTCGTCCAATATATCGATCTTTATGTCTTGACCATTTCAAGACTCCACGTCATGTCCCCGGTCTCATCTGGGACTCTGAACTACCTTCGGTACATCAAAACACATAAACTCACAATACAAATTGTCACCAAACGTTAAGCGTGCAGACCCTACGGATTCGAGAACTATGTAGAGATGACTGAGACACGTCTCCGGTCAATAACCAATAGAGGAACCTGGATGCTCATATTGGCTCCTACATATTCTATGAAGATCTTTATCGGTCAAACCGCATAACAACATACGTTGTTCCCTTTGTCATCGGTATGTTACTTGCCCGAGATTCGATCGTCGGTATCTCAATACCTAGCTCAATCTCGTTACAGACAAGTTACTCGCTCCGTAATGCATCATCCCGCAACTAACTCATTAGTCACATTGCTTGCAAGGCTTATAGTGATGTGCATTACCGAGAGGGCCCAGAGATATCTCTCCGACAATCGGAGTGACAAATCCTAATCTCGATCTATGCCAACTCAACAAGTACCATCGGAGACACTGTAGACCACCTTTATAATCACCCGATTCACGTTGTGACGTTTGGTAGCACACAAAGTGTTCCTCCGTAATCGGAGTTGCATAATCTCATAGTTCTAGGAACATGTATAAGTCATGAAGAAAGCAATAGCAATAAACTAAAACGATCAAGTGCTAAGCTAACGGAATGGGTCAAGTCAATCACATCATTCTCCTAATGATGTGATCTCATTTATCAAATGACAACTCATGTCTATGGCTAGGAAACTTAACCATCTTTGATCGACGAGCTAGTCAAGTAGAGGCATACTAGTGACACTCTGTTTTGTCTATGTATTCACACATGTATTATGTTTCCGGTTAATACAATTCTAGTATGAATAATAAACATTTATCTTGAAATAAGGAAATAAATAATAACTTTATTATTGCCTCTAGGGCATATTTCCTTCATACATAACATGGTCGAGCAATGAAACGAGCATATGCGGGCCTGCCCAGAACAGCATGATAGGTTCTATGGAAATCCACCACCTCAAACGTCAACTTTTCCTTGCGGTAATTCTTGGAATGAACAAAAACCACATCAAGAGCGATCTGTCTGAGTGACTTTGCCTTCTTTCTGGGGATGATGCCGTGGAACTGCATGTTACTCTTACTGAGTTTGGACATCGGAATGCCCATCCCTAGGAGGGTCTCAACGTACAGAATGTTCAATCCACTGCCCCATCCATAAGGACCTTAGTCAATCGGGTGCCCCCAACGACTGGGTCGACCACCAGCGCTTGCCATCCAAGGGTAGTGATGTGCGCTGGGTGATCTGACTGGTCGAACGTAATAGGAGTCTTCGACCACTTCAAATACGTCATCGTTGCCGGAGCAACCATATTCACTTCCCGGTTAATGAATTACAGTCGACTTTTGCTCTCTATGTCAGCAAAAATAACCAAGGTAGCATTAACCTTAGGGTAACCATCATGTTCCTCTTTTTCTTCCTCCTTATCAGATTCCTTCTCACTGGGCTGACCCTCTAAGAAGCACTGAATCAGGAGTCTGCACTGTCGAGTGGTATTCTTGGGCAGAATCAAGTTACCCTCTTCATCTTTTTTAGTGTGTATATGACACGGTAAATCGAGAATGTCGTTGCCTGACTGATCTTTCACGTTTTTGGGGATCCATGGCCCTTTGGGTTTTACCTTGAACTTTCCTTGATTCAAAATTGCGGCCTCAGCAGGACCCGTAGGTTATGCTTTATGATTTTGCTTCCGACCGGAATTCCCACCGCCGGTGTCCTGGTTGACTGATTTTCACTTGCCACTGCAGAGTCAATCTTCTTCTTCACCGTTAGCATATTGAGTGGCTATTTCCATCATTCGGGCTAGAGACATGTCTCATGAACGACCGAACTTCAGGTTGAGCTCTCTGTAACGGACGCCCTCTTTGAAGGCGCAAACTGCTTGGTGCTGTGACACATTTTCCACTTTATGATGAAGGGTAGTCCATCTCTAGATGTAGTCTCTAAAAGTCTTATTCAGTTTCTGGACGCAATGCTACAATTCAGTCAGCCCAGCAAGTCGCTTGCAAGTGCCCTCGAATGTTTTGACGAACACTCGGGCTAACTAATCCCAACAAAAAATACTTCCAGGGGCCAACAGATTCAACCAGGCCCTGGCTGAACCCTAAAGCATCAGGCGGAGGTGCTTCATGGCTACATCATCGTTGCCTCCACCAAACTGGACTGCCACTCCGTAATTTTCCATCCATATGTCGGGCTTCGACTCATCGGTGAACTTACTCACTCCCGTCGCCAACCTGAAGTTGGGAGGGATCTCAGCAGCTCGGATGGCTCTACTGAAACACTTGGGCCGAGAAACAAATGCTCTTCTTCCACTAGGACGGTCTCTGTCTTGTCCTTCCCTGTGTGCTCGGCCCCTGTCGACAAAACCCTGCACGAGGAGTGACCTCGCGTCGAACCCAGGCTCTCTTCGGTCAACTGGAGCTCTCCGCTCGTCACAATCATACGGGCGCTTGTCATCATACCGCCGGGGCGCGTACGACCCGCCCCTCAGAGGGGGCGGAAGCACTCGACGGTGGTCATCACAGGGATATCAATGATCATACTTCTCGTGTCCTCGACCCAGATACTGATCCTGGCGGTGACCACGGTCTTCATGCCACGGAAGCGATCTTGGACTATGTGCCGACTGAACTATGTCTGCAACCACAGATCTGCTATGATTTTCTGTTACACAACTACGAAACAACCAAGTTTTGTTCTCCAGCTGCCTGGAGCAGCGCTCGGATCTGCAACAAACCTCTACCAGCTTCTGAATGAGACAGCTAAATTGACTCTGCTATGCGTGCAGCTGCTACGACATTTTGAATCGGAGCATGGTATACCCGAGGTCGTGGCCGTCGACTGGATCCAGCTATCTGCTGATGGGCGCGTTCGTCGAGTGACTGTTGGAGATTCTCCAGACGCGTACACTCAGCCAAGGTGGCCAAGCGTGCAGCTTCCAAGGCCCGAGCCTTGGAGGTCTCCCAAATAATGGGGGTTTGGAGCGCCTGGACGTTGCAGCGATGCAGCTCCTCCCTTTGCTCCGCAGTGAGGGCTTGGGGATAGTATTCACCATGATCACGCGCTGGGTCGTCTCCGCCGCCGCCGCCGCGACGAAATCTGGGTGGGCTACGCGGGGAGTCCACCATGAGAACTTCTGCCGCTGGGTTGTTGCTCTCGCACACAGAAAGAATGTCCGAATGACCAGCCGGCAGATCGAACAATCCGTAGAGTGATTCATTGGGCTCAATTGCCGCGACCTGGGGGGTGGTCGAATGTCGAGCCACTGCATGCTTCACCCACTGCTGGAGCTGCGATCGACTAGATCTCTTGCGACGGTGAACAACGGGGAGCGAAGATGCCGCGGGAGCCGACCGATACTGGGTCGACGGCTGCCGCAAAAGGACACCGTGAGGGCACACGCGAAAGTGCGTCGCCCCGCGGACGGGGAGAGTCTCGACAGAGGGGGGGCTTCTTGGAGCCAGGCGGAGTTGTTGGCGATGAAAATGAGCGCTCCGAGGCGGACCACGTGGCCCAGGGACAAACCACCACCGGAAACCATGTTGATGGAGATCGGAAAAACTGCAACCTCACCGGAAGTCGCTAAGACACCTTGTCGTGGTTTTGTCACGGCAGATGTCCTTGTGAAAGGACTTAGTCGTGGAGCCATCGCTACGGGTTAACTTGAAGGGGTTAAAGCGGACGCAAAGGCACGAGAGTTTATACTAGTTCGGCCCCTTCGATGAAGGTAAAAGCCTACGTCTAGTTGTGATGGGATTGATGTGGTTTCGATGGCTAGGGAGCAAATAAGCCGCTTTGGGCCTCGAGTTGTTGTTGTCTGTCTTGAACCGCCGCGGGTCGTCCCTTTATATACACAGTTGGCCTTTGGCGGTCTCTGAGTCCCGAGCCGACCTATACAAAGTGTCCGGCTCGGTCTCTCTCCTTTCTAACTTATATTACAAGTTTACATAAGCATGGCGGTTTACCACTACGGTCCCTAATCCGCCTTTGGGCCGTGGGCTTCCAAGCTTTACTAGTTGAACACCATCTTCAAGACCTTCATGGGTTTCAGCACAGTCTAAGGTGAACCGGGCCCTCCTGGCCGGTTTATACTTAGTAGCTATATCCTCAACATTAGGCCCCGGATTGATTTGAATTTATTCATGTCAATCTTCAACACTAGAAATATCTTGTAAACATCCTCTTGTATTTTAGTAAACCGCCATATTGACTTCTCCTGTGATTTTTTGTAAACCGCCGTGACGTCATCTTCGGAGCACCGCAACGGTTCGTCATGACATCATCTCTGCATAAAAGGATTACAAAGATTCCCTTCTCATTAATGATTATCTCGAAAATCGAGGCAACAAGCGCGCCCACTCGGCCGCTTCGGACGCCTTGATTCTCGCGCCTGCCATTTACTCTTTCCCTTATAAATAAATCCCGAGGGCTCCTTTTTCTCTTCCTCTTCTGCATCTTCTTCTTCCTCGCGACGCCCTCAGCTCTGAAGCTCCGCCGCCGTCCGCGACCTTCGAGAACTGCACCAACCAAGGCCGCTGCATCAACCTGAGTTAGATCAGAGGCTCATCGCCCCCCTCCGCCGTAATCTGCAGCGGTAAACTTCTTCTGTTCTTCGTCCTTAGATCTGCATTAGGTTTTTGCAAGCTCATCCGCACAGTTCTCCATTTTCCTCTTCGTCCTACCTTCTGCCACGGTAGTTTTGATCCAAAAACGGTATAGATCTCCTGCGGTAGTCATTCCGCATCTGTTTTTAATACTAGCAGCCCTTCCTTTTCTTCTTGTAAAGTATGCATCCTTTTATGTTCTACTTGAACGCCTTTTAAAGAACGCAGTAAAAACTACTTTATAGATGTGCGGTAGATCCAAATAGATTTGAACATTGTGTAAAACCTGTTTCTGTCAACACTTAGCAGAAATTTTGAATCTTGGCCTTTCTGCCTATGGGCGGTTTAATCCTTGATGGCGAATCCGCCATATGTCATTAGCCCTCTCTTAAACCGCTAACTGGACCTTGCATTGCATTTTCACCGGTTTAACACTGAATTTTTCACTTACAAACCGTAGACAGTAAACCGGCACCTGTTTGATTTTCTTTCAGCTCGCCCCTTCCGGAATGGTGAAACAATTTGCCGCTTGCAATTGGGTTCCGTCCCGGATCACGGAAACACAACTCAACGGCTATGTCACCACTGGCGTTTTAGCCTCAAAAAATGTTCTCCACTGGCGAGTTCCGGAATCGGAATGTCCACCTGAACCTCAAGAAGGAGAGGTGATTGTTTTTATGCAAGACCTAGACCGGGGATTCAGCCTGCCCGGATCAAAAGATTTCCGGGATGTCCTCGCTAGCTTCCAACTCCATCCACAAGATATTGGTCCGAACTCTGTGTCCAATATATGCAACTTTCAAGTATTCTGCGAAGTCTATCTTCAAGAAGAACCAACCGTGGAGTTATTTCGAGATTGGAATCAAACCTGGTTCTATTGCCGAAACACTGCTCCTAACGGAGAAAATCCCTTGCCGGGTTATCGCCCTCACCGGCTTAGCAATAGCCACCCATTGCCTTCGCGCTTGACCGCCCTTGAGCGGAAGAATTTTGCACCTCAAATTACCAAGCTCCGGGCTCACGATGGCCAACGGTTTAACCGGTATTGACCTTGTTCGCTCTTTGGGTTTCTTGGGGCATCTTGCCATTAAGCCGCCGCCCCGGATTGATGCACGAATATACTGGTGACGTCAAAGATCCTCAACGACATCACGAACTATCAATAACTGAGCTTGAAGTTACCTAAACAGTGAAGAGAATGCTCGATGAACCGATCTCCGCATGCAGCCAAACCGGGTTGGCTCCGTTCTGCATCTCCAACAAACCGCCCGCGTTAAAGTTCCTCTCATTACTCTACTGACTTTGATTCCATATTGATTGTATTAATCCCTCTGTATTAATTTTCAGGCTAACAACTCCTTTTGGAAACGAACTAAACCGGCTTGGGTTCCTTGTGCAAAGACCAAGACCACCAAGAAAACTGGCAAGAGGAAAACCGCCGAGACTTCTGAACCGCCAGAAGATGAAGAATCAGATGCTGAGGTAGAGCTTGACTCACTTGGTTCTTTTTTCATTCATTTTATTGTGATTACAATTCCCGGGATGACGCCGAGGCCAGCCATGCAGAACCTGTTGAGGTAATCCTTCTCTCTTACGATTACGATCTTGTACCGGTTAAAAGAATTAGCGCCTGATCCGGAAAGTGAAACAATCTCACTCCTATGCTCATTTGGATCCAAAATTTCCTTTGAAGACACAGCAAACTGAAGAGCGCCATACGACCCGGCATAGCGGTCAACAAATTACGTCATCCGGTTTAGCTGACACACCAACCCGGAAACGTCGTCCAGAGGTGACTTGTTCTCCTGAAAAGTGTTATCCTTTGAAAGGTTTCTTCCAATGCCCTCTCAATCCGTCTGACCTGAATTACGGGCTTCTTCCAAGTAAATGCGGCGGTTCATCAACCACTCAGCTGCCTCCTCTCAAAGTTGCTGCTGGGTAAGTATATTACTCCTTAATTTGTTCCTTGTATTTGTCGGTTTATCATATTCTAACCCTTGATGTTGTAGCACCAATGATCGACTTAGTAAAAGGCCAAGACCCTCGACCCTACTGTGGATGTTGATCCGGAGAAGACTCCAGAGCATCATGGTGAAAATCCCGAAGTTGCTAAAGACAACTCTGCTGGGAAAAATCGAGATGCCAATGCTAATCCGCCAGAGGTTGAACCGGATGTCCAAGTTGAGGCTTCACATCCTCCTGCTCCTCCGAGTCCTGCAGCAGAACAACGGGACTCAACTGCTGATCCGCCAAGCCCGGGTATGAAAGCGCCAAGCCCTGTTGAAAATGCTGATTCAGCCAGTCCGACCAAAGATGATGATGTCGTAGTTACGGGCACCGCATATACCGCCCATGGCAATCCTGTTGCTCTATCAAAGCACACTGCCAAGGAAGAATTTGCTGCCATGAGCAAAGGGAAGGAAAAAACTGATCTGTCAGCTTATAACAATCTCTCTGCCCAAGACCTTCACTCTAGCTTCCTGAACCGGCTCTACACAAGCCGTGATTATGAAGCCGGTTTAGTAAATCTTATGAAGGAGCGCTATGAGGTAAATAGTTGTGCCCTTCTCTTGTACCTTCATTGCATAGTAGCCCCCAAGGGCCGGTTTGTCCCTAGAAAGTCAAACCGGGACTTTGCATAGTTCATAGTACTTTGTCTCATATATTTCTGATCAAACACACATTAGCCCCCAAGTTCCATGATTAACACTTGTATTAATCCATGGGACTTCAATAATCAGTATAAAAAATGATCCGCATTAGCCCCCAAGTGCCAAGTGTATGACTGGTTATGCGCTTGGGACTTCTAATGAAGATATTAACCTGCTCTCTTTTTGTTGTAGAGTGAGATACGCCAACAAGTCTCACAAATCAATGTCTTCAAGAAAATCTGAAATCTCAACAAGCAGAAACCTCCAAGGCCAAGGATGAGCTGAAAACCGCCTTGACTACCATGGAGCAGCTCAAGGAGTGGTTCAAGTCTGAGCGGGCCAGCTAGGATACTGAAAAGGCGGGCTTGCTAAAGCGGGCGGAAGATCTTTGAAGCAGCTCTTAAACCGGTGACGGAAGAGCTCACCGGATTAAAGCGCCAAATCAATGCCATGACTTACGCAATATTTGGTAAGCAATGTTTACTGAAGCTTTATAAATATTCCGTTTTGAAATTGCATGCGGTTTAACGTAAACTTCTTAAACCGCTATAGGTAGGCGCATTGCTCATCTGGGCTCTGACATGCGGAAAAAACTCAAGGCCGCATATACATTGATTGAGCAGCTGTATACCGGCGCCCAGGGGGTTATTTGTGCCACTTCTTATGATAATGCAGCTCCAACACTGATCAAGGACACACTGGACCGGCTATCTATGATACCAGCACAGATAGAAGAATTGAAACGATCCGCTGCCCGGGCTGGCACCTTATTGGCACTAACTCGCGCCAAAGCATGGATAGCTGACCTTGATCCGGTGACATAGCCAAAGGCTTCCCTGCTCAAGAAAATGGCAAAGTATTTGATAATGATGCTCTCAAGCGGGTAACAAGGGAGATGCATCCTCTGGCGGAATCAAGCTGGCGTAAGAGGCCAACCTGACAGTTCACCGCTCCTTCTACGACGCGAACAACAGACGGGTTGAAGCTGTTATTCCGGAAGTGCAGAACCTTGTTCCACAAACCCGTAAGCACACTTACGCCCTTGACGTTGATCCGGCTGAGCTTATAAGTGAAGAGTCATCTTTCGGGCTTTAACCGGATTGGTGGACCACCAATGACTTCCGGCCATTGGATGGTGAGGAGGAAGAAGTTGAACCGACGCCAGACGACCCATCTACTTCACGTCAACCCGGCAATGAAGCTTAATCCGTCAAGTCGGTTGACACGTCAGAAACTGCCCGTTATGAAGCAATTCCAAAATTTGGGCCTCTGTGCCTTGTAATAAAACTAGCTGCCACCCTTGGCGTTTATATGCCTTCGTGCATACGTTTTGCAACTTATGCCTCCGTTTGATTTGTCAATGATAAACTATTACCTGCAGCGAAAATCTTAAAGCGCCGTTGTGGTTGTACCACCAGGCGGGTCCTAATATCGATGAAATCAAGAATAACTTAATTTAAACATATCATTAAATAATACCTACCATCATAAGGCATGGAGTTGGCTGTGCCAATCGTAAACCGGAGCGCTTTGTGAAAAGCACTGTCATAGGAGAAACAACTCCTGTGAATGCAAGGTCAGGTCACCAAGATACGATGTTTTAGTTAAAAAATTAAACCGGGCAAAACGTCTCCGGATCAAGAATAGTCCGTGTTCCGTCAATTGTGATCAAACGGCGCATAGCGATCGTTGGTGAAAAAACACAACAAAAAATATGCAAATCGGAGGAAAGACAAATAAAATCGTTTCCAAAAAAGAGGCTATCTGAGCCGATCAAGTGGTATTACCATGGTCGGATACGACCAAGCCCCCGGAGGCGTAGCTATGGTTCCAGTCAGCCAAGGTCCCCAAATGATGCAGTGGCATTACGTCGATCAAGAGGTGTAGCGATGGTTCGGGTTCGACCAAAGCCCCCAAGTGATTCTGTGGCCTTAGGCCGATCAAGAGGTGTAACTGGTTCAGACATGGCCAAGTTCCCAAGTGATCTTTGTGGCTTTCGCCGGTCGAAAAGGTGTTGCATTGGTTCGGATGAGACCAAGCCCCCTAGTGACATGATACAAAGCTTTTTTGAAAAAGCTAACTCAAGGGGTAAACCGGAGGTCGCTTTAAGATAAAAACTCCGTGTAACCACACATGATATGAAAAGAACAGAGACCCCGCTTTAGCTAAGGCTCCGGTTTATTGTATTAATCATAATATATACATTGTCATAATATGTACATGAGTAAAAATCTATGGCTTAAGTATAATAAGGCCGAAGATGAGCTATGTTCCAGGGCCGTTTGGTCTCCTCCTCTGACGTGCGTGAGTCTTTATGCTCTCGAACATCGATCAGATAGTACGACCCGTTGTGCAGATTCTTGCTGACCACGAAAGGTCCCTCCCAAGGTGGGGATAACTTGTGCATATCAGTCTGGTCTTGGATCAGTCGAAGCACCAGATCTCCTTCTTGAAAAGTTCTGGTCTTAACTCGGCGACTATGATATCGACGAAAATCCTGTTGGTAGATCGCCGAACGGGCAGCTGCGATGTCACGTTCTTCGTCCAACAGATCCAAAGCGTCTTGTCGTGCCTCCTTGTTGTCCGTTTCAACATATGCCGTTACACGAGATGAATCATGACGGATATCACTAGGGAGGACCGCCTCTGCGCCATAGACCATAAAGAACGGTGTGTATCCTGTCGACCTGTTGGGTGTAGTATTGATACTCCATAACACAGATGGTAACTCCTCCACCCAACATCCCGGCGTTAGTTGCAAAGGAACCATGAGCGGGGCTTGATACCGCAGGATCTCTTGATTGGCCCGTTACGCTTGTCCATTGGGTATGGGTGAGCTCTTGACGATACATCAAGCGGATGTTCTCACGCTCACATAATTCCTTCATAGCGCCTTTGGAAAAGTTGGTACCATTATCGATAATGATCTGTGTGTGGAAAGCCAAACCGGAAAATCACCTTTTAATGAACTGAACCGTCGTGGCTGCATCACACTTGCTAACGGGCTCCGCTTCAACCCACTTGGTAAATTTGTCAACCGCCACCAAGAGGTGGGTCTTCTTGTCCTTGGACCTTTTCAAAGGTCCGACCATATCCAGCCCCCAAGTCGCAAACGGCCAAGTAATTGGAATCATCTTCAATTCTTGAGCCGACACATGAGCACGCCTTGAAAATTTCTGACAGCCATCACATCGTCTAACTAGATCCTCCGCATCAGCATGAGCCGTCAACCAGCAGAAACCGTGACGAAACGCCTTAGCTACCAGAGACTTTGAACAGGCGTGGTGACCACAATCCCCTTCGTTGATTTCGCTTAAAATTTCACATCCTCCCTCAGGGGACACACAGCATTGTAACGCGCCTGTTACACTGCAATGATGCAACTCGCCATTGATAATGGTCATGGACTTGGATCGGGACTATCTGCTGGCGAGTCTCATCCTCGGCAACTCGCCCGGTTCATGTACACAAGATAAGGAACTATCAATCGGTATGACATGCATGGCTGCCACCAAGCTGCGCCTCCGGATCGGGAATAGCCAAATCCGCTTCACCGGGGAGCTTGGTGACGGGTTATGCAGAACATCAAAAAGGCGTTAGGCGGGACCGGTTCTGTTGAGAGCCCAGCCGGCTTAAAGCGTCCGCCGCTTCGTTCTTCCGTCTATCCACGTGATCCACCTGATAACCCTTAAAGTGACCTGCAACAATGTCCACCTCACGACGATAGGCTGCCATGAGTGGATCCTTGGAATCCCAAGTGCCAGACACCTGTTGAGCCACCAGGTCCGAGTCACCGAAGCACTTAACCCGGCTAAGATTCATCTCCTTCGACATCCGAAGACCATGGAGAAAAGCTCGTGGGGAAGTTAATACGACTCCAGCCCCCGAGCCCTCCAATTGCCTGGATCCATCAAAATGAATCGCCCAATAAGTGTGACCCGGCTTCTCTTCAGGCGCCCGTAACTCCGTCAAATCATTGATGAAATCCACAAGTGCTTGAGATTTGATCGCCGTTCGAGGCACATACTTCAATCCGTGCGGCCCAAGCTCTATAGCCCACTTAGCAATCCGGCCAGTCGCTTCCCTGTTCGGAATTATATCGCCCGAAGGAGCAGAGCTGACCACTATGATCGGATGGCCCTGGAAGTATTTCTTAAGCTTCCGGCTCGCCATAAAAACTCCGTATACTAGCTTTTTCCAATGCGGGTACTGTTGCTTGGATTCAATAAGCACTTCGCTAATATAGTAAACCGACATTGAACCGGATATTCCTTGCACGCTTCTTTGCGCTCTACCACAATAGCCACGCTAACTGCACGAGCATTAGCCGCTACGTATAGTAATAACGGTTCTTTGTCGATTGGAGCTGCAAGAACGGGTGGATTGGCTAACTGCCGCTTATACCTCCAACACTTCATCGGCGGCTGGACTCCAGACAAACTGATCTGTCTTTTTCAGCATCTGGTACAAAGGGATGGCCTTCTCTCCGAGGCGGCTGATAAACCGGCTCAACGCGGCAATCTGGCACCTTAACGCTGGACATCGTTAATACACTTCGGTTTAGCCAGGAGTTATAGCCGTAATCTTTTACGGATTAGCTTCAATTCCCTATTGGACACGAGAAAACCCAATAACACTGTAGGAACACCAAAAACACATTTGGCGGGTTGAGCATCATCTTGTAAACCCGTGGGTTGTCAAAGGTTTCCTTCAAATCGTCAATCGGTGTCTCTTTCTCCATTGACTTGACCACAATGTCATCTACATAGGCGTGCACATTCTGGCCGATCTGCTTGTGCGAGCAATTCTGTACACATCGTTGATAAGTTGCATGGGCGCTTTTGAGCCCAAAGGGCATGGATACATAGCAGAAGGCTCCAAAGGGGGTGATAAACGCCGTTTTCTCCTGGTCCTTAACTGCCATTTTGATCTGATGATACCCAGAATATGCATCCAAAAAACTCAACCATGCACAACCCGCAGTGGCATCAATAATCTGGTCAATGCGGGGGAGGGCAAAAGGATCTACTGGACAAGCTTTGTTAAGATCTGTGTAATCCACGTACATGCGCCAAGTGCCGTTCTTCTTAAGGACCAGCACCGGATTAGCAAGCCACTCTGGATGGAAGACTTCAACGATAAAACCAGCCGCTAAGAGCCTGGCCACCTCTTCTCCAATAGCCTTGCGCCTTTCTTCGTTAAACCGGCGGAGAAACTGCTTCACCGGTTTGTACTTGGGATCAACATTAAGAGTGTGCTCAGCGAGTTCCCTCGGTACACCTGGCATGTCAGAAGGCTTCCATGCAAAAATGTCCCGATTCTCACGGATGAACTTCGGTGAGCGCGCTTTTCCTATTTCGGGTCCAAGTTGGCGGCGATAGTGAACTGCTTGGGCCGAATCACCAGGCACGAAGTCAACAAGCTTAGTCTCAGCCGCCGATTTGAACTTTAAATCCGGATCATGCTCTGTAGTCGGCTTCTTCAAAGGGGTCATGTCTGCCGGATCAACATTGTCCTTATAATATTTCAACTCCTCTGTAGCACAAACCGACTCTGCATAGGCCGCATCACCTTCCTCACATTCCAAAGCAATCTTGCGGCTTCCATGAACCGTTATTGTCCCCTTGTGACCCGGCATCTTGAGCTGTAAATAGATATAACAAGGCCGTGCCATGAACTTGGCATAAGCGGACGCCCAAGCAGGCGTGATATGGGCTCGGATTTTCACCACCTCAAAGGTCGGTGTCTACGATCGGGAATCATGATCATCCCCAAAAACCACTTCGAGCTATCTTGCCAGCAGGGTATGCGGACTTACGGTACCACACCATGGAACCTTTGTATTAGGCGGTTTTAAATTTTTGTCTGTTAGCCCCATACGGTAGGAATGTCTCATAGTACAGGATATTAATACTGCTCCCTCCATCCATGAGCACTTTGGTGAACTTATAACCTCCCACCTGAGGGGCTACCACCAATGCCAGCTGGCCCGGATTGTCAACCCGAAGAGGGTGATCCTCCCTGCTCCACACGATTGGCTGTTCCGACAAGCGTAAATAACGTGGTATGGCCAGTTCAACAGAATTCACCGCTCGCTTGTGAAGTTTCCGGTCTCACTTATCCAAGCTAGTTGTGAAACGTGATATTGGCCACTGTTCAACTGTTTTGGATGGCTCTGATAACCCGACTGCTGCTGCTGCTGCTGTTTGTAACCACCTTGGTTATTCTGACTATCTGATTGTTCTGTCCGCCCTGATTGCCATTGAAGCCTGAACCGGAAGCTCCTCCATCGTGACCCGACCCATGAAAACCGGATGCTGAGCCACCACCGGACCCATGATCATAACAGAAAGCATTAGAGTTTTTGAACTCCTGCATAATGTAATAGTCCTTCCAAAGGAGGTTGGCTGGCATCTCCTTCGTCCCGTGTTTTGGACAGGGCTGATTTAATAAATAGTTTAAGCGATCCGGGTTAGGATTCGGAGCCCCACCACGATTCGCCGCTTTACCTCTGCGTCGCTGACCCTTGTCCTGCGCATTAGTATTAGCCACAAAGTCCATGCTGCCATCCGCTTTACGTTTGCCTCCGTTCCGTGGCTGCGGATTGTGTTGATGCCCCTTGGAGTTGTTGTTCTTCTTTCCCTTCCTGCCTTGTCATCCTCGGACTCGGGATCCTTGGTACTATCGAATCAGCATACTTCCTTTGAAGCACCCATGAGAGTTCCCATGTCATTACAAAATCGCTTCATGCGCCCCAACTTTAACCCGGAGGCTGAAACCGGCGGTTGCCCTCGAGTTAAGATCGCAGAGTCGGCATTGATCCGGTCCGACGAGTGCAAGATTTCAAACGCTTGGCGTACCCAATGGGTTGTTGACTCCCTTCCCCACGGACACAAGCCGCCAAGTCCACTATGGACATGGGCTGCTTCTGGTATCTTTGAAATTCGGATAAACCGGGTTCGCCGGGGCCCATGAACTGATAGAATTGGGCAGCAAGCTCTTTAACCAAGTACGGGCCGTCCTTCAAGCATCATGGTAAAATAATTTGCACTGCGGCCTCATCCACATCTAGCATCTCCATGGCCATCTCATAGCTCTCTATCCATGCTTACGGAGATAAATCAGCCTTTGTAATTTGGCACCTTGCACGGACCCTTGAAGTCTTTGGGCAAGCGCCGCGTATGCGTAAGCGGGGATCAAACAGGGCACCCCAAGCTAGAAGCGACCCACAGCTCGGCCGAGGTGGTGGGGCGACCGGCATAAGGCAGCGCCTCGTTACTGTCTGCTAACTTCGGCCTCCGCCGTGCGGGCGGTCCACCACTTCCTGAGCATCGCGAATACCGCCTGCCGGGTTATGGCCATGGGCCGCTTCACGGTGTCGTGCGTTGCTCGATACAGCCAGTTCATCCATACGCCTACTGTAGCTCCTGCTCGGACGTGGGGTGGAATGAATCCGGTCACGGCTGTACGAGTATGCTTCCTGTTGGATCAAAGCGGTTCGAAGAAGCTCCTTAACCGGCGTGTCTCTCTGCTGCGGAGAATCTCCTTCGATCGGGATGGCCTCCAATCGTGAAGCGATAGCGACAAGATTGTCCATAGGATTAGAATAATGACCGGAGGTGTGCGGACCGGCGGAGGCATCATATTGTTACGCCGAGGGGTTCCATGAGGCGGGGTTGGATTGGCGGCGCTGGCCGTGGCGCCTCGGACGGTTTACCTCTGGCGGATTACTGGTTCCGCCCACAGGGTGTGAAAGAGGTTTCTAGCATCAGCGAAAGGCAAACGGGACCTGGGTTTCCGCTTTAAGACCTCATGCGACGCATTCTGGTCCAACATAAGCTTATAGGCCTTGCATCCAAAGCGGCCCGCTCTGCGATCATCCTGTCGTTCTCAGCTGCCAGGTCTGCTTTGGCCTACGCGGTCTGCTCTCTCACCTTTGCAACTTCTGCGTTGTGGGCATCTTGATCCGCCGGATTGGCCTCTGCCATAAGCACAGCTAGTGCGTCGAACAGGTCAGATAAAACTTGAGCCGGTGGGTGCACAGGACCTCCTGCCCTGGTTGCTGCCACCACTGATGGTCCGGAGAGCATCGCCGCCGCAGTCGAAGAATGAAGCGCCGCTTGTGTACCGGCCATAAATATTCCAACCCGGTTGGGCTGATCGGAGGGGTCCGGAATACTATCGCCATCGGAACAGCCCCTCATCTGGTCGTCTTGCAACTGGTACAACGATTCGGTTTCTCCGGCCGAGGACTCGTCACCGGAATAGGCAGCGGTCTCGCTACCATATCCCGATTCGTCCTCATGGTTTCCTCCGTGGATGACTCCCACGAAGGCGCGCTTCACGGCCGGTTTAACCTGGGCAGATCTCGTACGCTGAGCCGTCTCGACGAGGTCGGTGCATATGTCCGGCTCAGGTCCCGGCTCACCAATCTTGCCGATGAAAACGTGTATGCCACCAAAGGGGACCCGGTATCCGTACTCGATTGAGCTGGCCTCGGGGCCCCATACTGCGTCGTCGATGTAGAGCTTGCCGCGACGACTCTTGGTCATCCGCCCACAGCATAGCCTTGAGTCCTTCGAACTTTCCCTCCAAGATCATCAAACCATCGATGCGATAGCCCCACGATGGGCGCCAACTATCGTGGTTTTGTCACGGCGGATGTCCTCGTGAAAGGACTTAGTCGTGGAGCCATCGCTTCTGGGTTAACTTGAAGGGGTTAAAGCGGACGCAAAGGCACGAGAGTTTATACTAGTTCGGCCCCTTCGATGAAGGTAAAACCCTACGTCTAGTTGTGATGGGATTGATGTGGTTTCGATGACTAGGGAGCAAATAAGCTTCGCCTGGGCCTCGAGTTGTTGTTGTCTGTCTTGAACCGCCGCTGGGTCGTCCCTTTATATACACAGGTTGGCGCCCGGCCGGTCTACAGAGTCCCGAGCCGACCTATACAAAGTGTCCATCTCGGTCTCTCTCCTTTCTAACTTATATTACAAGTTTACATAATCATGGCGGTTTACCACTACGGGCCCTAATCCGCCTTTGGGCCGTGGGCTTCCAAGCTTTACTAGTTGAACGCCATCTTCAAGACCTTCATGGGCTTCAGCACAGTCTAAGGTGAACCGGGCCCTCCAGGCCGGTTTATACTTAGTAGCGATATCCTCAACACACGTGCCCCAAGGTGGGGGCCAACTGTCGTGGGAGTGAGTATGACAGTAAAATTAGGGGGTACGTAGGAGGAGGCAAGGCCCTAGCTACGGCAAGGTTGTACACGCAAGTTTACGAGTTCAGGCCCCTCTCGGAGGAGGTAACAACCCAACGTCTCGGTGCCTCAGAGGCTTGTCAACTGGATTATGAGTCAGAGTTACAGGGGGTGCGAACCCTTGTGCCAGAGGAGGGGGTGTCTTATATAGAGTGTGGCAGGCCCCTCCAGCCCTTGGTTACACAGGGTTCAATGTGAGTCAAGACAGGGGCGTTACTTGTAACGCCAGCTTTTAATGGTCTTAATGACTACTGAGTGAATGCCTAACCATTGCCATCCTAGGGTGGCTTTAGATCTTCTGTACTCCAAATGGTTCTTCGTATGGTCCAGTGACGTTTCTATGGTCGAGTGGAACTGAGGTATCAGAGTGGAATATATTGTCGAGTGGATTGCACTTCATGGTGATTTCAGTCGGTGTCTTCTGTTACCTTCTGTTGGACTTTTAAAGTCTTTGACCATAGGGCAGTGTCCTGATACGTCTCCATCGTATCTACTTTTCCAAACACTTTTTCCCTTGTTTTGGACTCTAACTTGCATGATTTGAATGGAATTAACCCGGACTGACACTGTTTTCAACAGAATTGCCATGTTGTTATTTTTGTGTAGAAATAAGAGTTCTCGGAATGACCTGAAACTTCACGGAGAATATTTTTGGAATATATAAAAAATACTGGTGAAAGAATCAAGGCCAGGGGGCCTACACCATGTCCACGATGGGTGGGGGCGCGCCCCCTGCCTCATGGGCCCCCTGGTGCTCCACCGACCTCAACCCCAACTCTATATATTCACGTTCAGGGAGAAAAAAATCATAGAGAAGGATTCGTCGCATTTTACGATATGGAGCCGCCGCCAAGACCAAATCTCTCTCGGGAGGGCTGATCTGGAGTCCGTTCGGGGCTCCGGAGAGGGGAATCCGTCGCCATCGTCATCATCAACCTTCCTCCATCACCAATTTCATGATGCTCACCACCGTGCGTGAGTAATTCCATAAATGGAAGCTTGCTGGACGGTGATGGGTTGGATGAGATTTACCATGTAATCGAGTTAGTTTTGTTAGGTTTTGATCCCTAGTATCAACTATGTTCTGAGATTGATGTTGCTATGACTTTGATATGCTTAATGCTTGTCACTAGGGCCCGAGTGCCATGATTTCAGATCTGAACCTATTATGTTTTCATGAATATATGTGAGTTCTTGATCCTATCTTGCAAGTCTATTGTCACCTATTATGTGTTATGATCCGTTAACCCTGAAGTGATAATAATCGGGATACTTACCGGTGATGACCGTAGTTTGAGGAGTTCATGTATTCACTAAGTGTTAGTGCTTTGGTCCGATATTCTATTAAAAGGAGGCCTTAATATCCCTTAGTTTCCAATAGGACCCCACTGCCACGGGAGAGTAGGACAAAAGATGTCATGCAAGTTCTTTTCCATAAGCATGTATGACTATATTCGGAATACATGCCTACATTACATTGATGAACTGGAGCTAGTTCTGTGTCACCCTATGTTATAACTATTGCATGAGGAATCGCATCCGGCATAATTCTCCATCACTGATCCAATGCCTACGAGCTTTTCACATATTGTTCCCCGCTTAGTTACTTTTCCGTTGTTACTATTACAATTACTACGAAACTGCTACTATTACTTCTGCTACCGTTACCGTTACTTCCATACTACTTTGCTACTAAATACTTTGCTGCAGATATTAAGTTATCCAGGTGTGGTTGTATTGACAAGACAGCTGCTAATACTTGAGAATACTCTTTGGCTCCCCTTGTGTCGAATCAATAAATTTGGGTTGAATACTCTACCCTCGAAAACTATTGCGATCCCCTATACTTGTGGGTTATCAAGACTATTTTCTTGCGCCGTTGCCGGGGAGCATAGCTCTATTCTTTGAGTCACTTGGGATTTATATCTGCTGATCACTATGAGGAACTTGAAAGACGAAAGAACTAAGGTTTTTCCCTCAACTATGAGGGGAGGTAAGGAACTTCCATCTAGCTCTCCACTTGATTCACCTTCCGTTTTTAGTAAACTTGCGACACCTAAACTTGCTTCTGCTATTAATTCTGATATGTCGCATGTTATTGATGATGCCACTTCTGCTTTGCATGATACTTATGATGAAACTACTTCTATGCTTGATAATACTGTGCAATAGGTGAATTTCTTGATGAACAACTTGCTAGGGCTAGAGAGAATGAAGTTATTTAAACTGATAATATTGATGAAAGTGATGATGAAGATTCTCCCCTAGATATGAATTGCATATTGTGCCTAAGGGTTATGTTATTGATGAAGAAACTTCTAGAGACTTTCTTGCTTGTAATGATAGATATGGTCTTAAGAAACTGTTAGCTAAGCTGAAAGAAAATCCTTGAATGCTAGAATGAAATATGACCCTGCTTTTGCTACTTCACCTATCTGCGTTACTAAGGATTATGATTTCTCTGTCGACCTTGAGATAATTACTTTGGTTGAATCTGAAACTGTTGTGGCACATCTTACTAAATTAAATGATATAGCTACCCTATTCACTAATGATGAGAAAACTCGTTACTACTATATCCTTAAGTTATTTCCGTTCTCATTAAAGGGTGATGCTAAAACATGGTTTAATTCTCTTGATCCTGGTTGTGTGCGTAGTCCCTAGGATATGATTTATTACTTCTCTGTTAAATATTTCCCCGCTCATAAGAAACAAGCTGCTTTAAAGGAAATATATAATTTTGTGCAAATTGAAGAAGAGAGTCTCCCACAAGCTTGGGGGAGGCTTCTCCGATTACTTAATGCTTTGCCTGATCATCCTCTCAAGAAAAATGAAATACTTGATATCTTTTATAACGGACTAACCGATGCTTCCAGAGACCACATGGATAGTTGTTCTGGTTGTGTTTTCAGGGAAAGAATAGTGGATCAATCTGAATTGCTATTGAATAATATGTTGACTAATGAAAATAATTGGACACTTCCTGAACCAACTCCTAAGCCAACTCCGAAGAAGAGGGGTATTCTATTTGTCAGTCCTGAAGATATGCAAGAGGCAAAGAAATCTATGAAAGAAAAGGGTATTAAAGCTGAAGATGTTAAGAATTTACCACCTATTGAAGAAATACATGGTCTTGATAACCCGAAACAAGTAGTAAAGGTAAATTCTCTCTATTGATTTGATGAAGGTGATATTCCTCATTATAAGTCTGCTAGCCAATGCTTAGATGAGTTTGATAATTTTATTGTTAAACAAGAAAACTTCAATGCTTATGTTGGTAGATAATTGAAACGTAATGCTTATATGATTGAACAGTTGAGCGATTATATGTCTTGAGTTAAAAGTGAACTTAAAATCATTAGTAAACATGCTTCTATGGTTACCACTCAAGTAGAACAAGTGCTTAAAGCTCAAAATGATTTGCTCAATGAATTAAATAATAAGAAAAATGATAATGATGTTAGAGTTGTGACTACAGGGGGTAAAATGACCCAAGAACCTTCGTATCCTGAGGGCCACCCTAAGAGAATTGAGGAGGATTCTCAGAGAACTAATGTTGGTACACCTAGTCCTTCTAAAAAGAAGAAAAAGAAATATGATAGGACTTTAAATGCTTCTAGTGAACCTGTTATTGACACACCTGAGAATCCCAATGATATTTCTATTTCTGATGCTGAAACACAATCTGGTAATGAACATGAACCTAGCGATAATATTAATGATGATGTTCATGTTGATGCTCAACCTAGCGATAACAATGATGTAGAGATTGAACCTGCTGTTGATCTTGATAACCCACAATCAAAGAATCAACGTTATGATAAGAGAGACTTCGTTGCTAGGAAGAACGGTAAAGAAATAGAATCATGGGTTCAGAAAACCATGCCTTTTCCTCCTAAACCATCCAAGAAAAAGGATGATGAGGACTTTGAGCGCTTTGCTGAAATGATTAGACCTATCTTTTTACGTGTGCGTTTGACTGATATGCTTAAAATGAATCCTTATGCTAAGTATATGAAAGATATTGTTACAAATGAAAGAAAGATACCGAAAGCTGGAATTTCCACCATGCTTGCAAATTATGCTTTTAAGGGTGGCATACCAAAGAAACTTGGAGATCTAGGAGTACCAACTATACCATGCTCCATTAAAGGAAACTATGTTAGAACTGCTTTATGTGATCTTGGAGCCGGTGTTAGTGTTATGCCTCTCTCTTTACATCGTAGACTTGATTTGAATAAGTTGACACCTACTGAAATATCTTTGCAAATGGCTGATAAATCAACCGCTATACCTATCGGTATTTGTGAGGATGTGGTTGTTGTGGTTGCAAACGTTACTATTTTAACGGACTTTGTTATTCTTGATATTCCCGAGGACGATAGTATGTCGATTATCCTCGGTAGACCCTTTTTGAATACGGCAGGGCCTGTTATTGATTGCAACAAAGGCAATGTCACTTATCATGTTAATGCCAATGAGCATACGGTACACTTTCCGAGGAAACAACCTCAAGTCCATAGTATCAATTATATTGGAAAATTTCAACTATTACTATTGGAGGTTTTGAATTTCCTCTTCCTACTGTCAAGAAGAAATATGATATTCTTATTGTTGGGGATGTGCATATCCCCGTTGTCGGTGTACTAGAGTAGGGGTACCCTAATATCCCGTACTCGTGCACGAACAGTTGCAGCACCCCGCGGCAAGGTTTGCCTCGTCACCGCCAAGATCCTCCGTAGCTCCTTTGGAGCCATTCAAGAACAAAGTATTTGGTTAAGAAGACAAGGCCCCGACAAGAGGAGCTTGTCGGGAAGGCCACTCAAGGCATGCAGAAGACAAGGCCCGGCAAGAGGAGCTTGCCGGAAGACTCAGGCGCGACAAGCCTCCGGACGCGACAAGGATTCGGCGCGGCAAAGGCGCTTGCCGCAGCAAGCAACCTCTCCATCTCCGCTCCAGCTCACCCATAGCGTGTCGCCATGAGAACATTCCATGCACGCGTGTCAAGAGGTTGTGCAGCCAGCGGAGAGCAGCGATAAGCGGCACTGACAAGCTTGCCATCGTGGCGAGCGGAGGCGCACCTGACGGTCTTTGTTGCGCTGTTTGGGCGACACTGACGGGCATTTATTGCCTTTGTCCCTTGCCGTCAGAGTTAGGTATTTTGCACTGTACACTATTCGAGTAGGTGTACCAACTCCTGTTTTTACATTTGTACCCTCGCCTATGTTGCCACCTGTCGGAGACCCTTGAGCATATAAAAGGAGGCCCATGCGCATAGCGTAAAGGGGGTTCGGTTCGTTCGACTCACTCGAGACCAGACACTCACGCTTAGGTTTTGTAGATCTCGCCGGCTCCCTAGCAAGAACACAATACATCGGACAAGCAGCGGTAGGAGTTTTATCTCTCGGAGAGCTCGAAGCTGGGTAAACTTTCGTGTGCCACGCCTCAATCCGCTCTTAAATGCGATCTCCGCCCCTCCGAACCACAAGGGGCCTGGTCCGCCGGCCCCATAGGTGTCCGTGGGTACGATCAGCCTCCCCGACATCTTTGGCGCGCCAGGTAGGGGGCGTCGAGGCCGTGTGAATCCGATCCGGCGTTCACACGAGCAGCGTCATCAACGTTTTACTCAACATGCCACCGAAGAAGAAGGCTTCGGCGGCAGCAGAGCCGTCCGCGTCGTACCCGTCCTCACCGCAGCAAACGGGTGGGGGGGCAGACGCTGGCGGAGGAACGGGCGCCGACGAAGGTGCTCGCGACGTTGCCAAGTCCAAGGACAAGGCCCCGCAAACCTCGGCGTCCGCGCATCCCCCGCGCCCATCTCAGGAGACGCGGGACCAACAACGTCATGGCCTTCACAATGCCATATGTTCATTGGATCGAGACCCTCAAGACCAGCATGCGCGCCAACATGCTGGCACGAGTGAGATCTGGTCGCCGGACGGGTGCTGCTCCTTCTACCGTGGTTAGAAGTCCGAGCATATCCCGCTCCTCGCACCGCTTCGCCAATGCCACCCACTACTCCAGCGAAGCTCGGCGAGAGCTCGGCTGCCCTCGACTACCCTCCAACGGCCGACAAGGTCGACGAGTGGAGGGCCACTATCCAGAGCCTCATCGGCTTTGCCAACGGCGATGCTCCGCGGCAACCAACGCCATCATTGCCGCGGCGAGACGACAAGGCAAGAGCTGGTGGCGACGAGACTGTCAGAGGTGCAACCACCGTGCACTCTCCGCCACGAAGGCCAAGATCGCCGACTCACCGGGTCCACCTCTACAGCGACTCCACCACGTCGTCGGATCCGCGAGGTCGCCGCGATCAGCGCCAAGTTCTTCATGAGCGACAACAAGAGGACGCTCGAACTTGCATCGAGTGCCGAAGAGAAGCGCGACGTCAGTCCGACAAGCGCGCTGGGCCTTCTGTTGACATCGCAGCGCCCGGAGGAGCAGGCGACTTGCCGTCTGCGGTAGGTTTCCCTGCGTTCACTCGCGAAGCTGTGGCAAGTCGGTGGCCCAGCCAGAAAAACTTCAAACCAGGCGTGCGGAGAAGTATGATGGCGGGGCGCATCCGTTGGAGTTCCTCGGCATCTACACCATCACGGTGCAGGCTGCGGGGGGCGGGGACGACAAGATCCTCGCCAACTACTTCCGCTTCGTGCTCAAGCCCAACGTCGAGATCTTGGCTCATGCACTTGCCGGACAGCTCCATATCCTCTTGGGCAGATCTGTGCCATCGGTTTGTTGGCGCCTTCACGGTGGCCACAAGCCTCATGGCCAAGAGAGTGACCTTCATCTGCTTGCCGAAGGAAGGAGAGTCCTGCGCAAGTTCATTGAGAGATTCAGCCGTGTGCACTACAACATCCCAGACGTCCACCTGCCGCGGTGATCGGCGCATTTCATCGAGAATGTGCGGAACATGAGATGAGGGAGGAGATGGCGATGTGCAAAGTCAAGGGCGTCGATGAGCTATGCGCCTTCGCCGACAAGTGTGCACGCGCTAAGGAAGGAGGAGACTCGAGGAGAGAATGCGGAAGCAGGATCTCGGCAGTGAGGACACCGCCCGGCAAAGAAGGGCGTGGCGAGGCAACAGGAAGAAGAAAGGCAGAGAAGTGCTAGCTGTTGAGCAGTCCGGTAGCGGAGGTGGCGACAAGAACGCCAAGACTGGTGGCTCCGGCAAGGAGGTTGCCGCTGACGCCAACCACCAGTCTGTGGCGGCCGCCGACAAGGTGAGGACAGCTCCGGCAAGCGATCTTGCAAGATCCACCGCACCAAGGGCCACGACCTCGAGCTGCAAGAAAGTCGAACAGCTTGTCGAACAGCCAGAGAGGCTGAGTACGGGCGCGACAAGGAGAAGGCCAGGAAGGTGCCGGGGAAACAAGCAAGAAAGCGTCCGGCCGGGGAGGACGCGGCAACAAGGCCAATCAGCGGCAAGGAGACAGACCTCCCAGCGGCGCGACAAGGATGAAGATGATGGCGGCAGCGAAGATATGGAAGGCAGCGACGCCCGATGAACAGGAGTTTGAGAAAGCCACGAGAGGTCCTCTGCGTTGTGGAGGTGCTTCCTGCATACCTCCCACCGCCAACTCAAGCAATGGATGCGGAGGTCAATGCGGCGGAACCATCCGTAGAAATCACGCAAGCCTCACGAAGTGGTCCAGCACGCCTATCATTTTTGATATTGAGGACCACCACGATCGCATAACTGCGGTCGGGTGCTTGCCGATGTTGGTCTCACCAACCATCCGCAACCTCAAGGTCACCAAAATGCTAGTTGGCCCAGCGGGCCGGCTTGAATCTGATCTCCTCCGCGGTGCTCCGAAGCTTCAAATCCACGACAATGAGCTCGAAGAGACCGGTACCTTCCAAGGAATCAATCCGGGAAGGAGCAAGCGAAGGGGAAGATTACGTTGCCCGGTAACATTTGGCAGCGAGCTGAACTTTAGGACCGAGAGGGTCACATTCGGCGTTGCCGATTTCCGATTGCCTTACAATGGGATACTTGGTCGTCCAAAGACTCGCCAAGTTCATGGCAGCCTCTCACTACGCCTACAACCTACTCAAGATGCCGGGCACGATAAGCGTCATCTCTGTCCATGGCGACAAGAAGGATGCCCTTATCTGTGCCGACAAGATCTACCGGGATGCAGCAAGCCGCGACAGTTGCCAAACACTTGCCGGCTGAAGCTCCGGGGAAGAAGACGAAGTCCAAGTCCGGCAAGGGCTCTGATGCTCACCCCGGCAAGCGCACCTCTTCGGAGTGCTGCGCTACCGTCGAGGGCGCAGCATCGAGCTCCACCGGCAAGTGCAAGAAGATGGTGGCTCCGCCAAAGACCAAGAAGGTGCCCGCCAAGGAGGACGGCACTGGTGGTACCTTTACCATCAGTGCCTCTCTCGACCCTAAATAGGAAGGCGCGCTCGTTGCTTTCCTGCGGGTGAATGTCGACGTGTTTGCATGGCAACCGTCTGACATCCCCGGTGTTCCCAGGAAAGTGATTGAGCACCGCCTGGCCGTTTGTCCTCATGCGCGGCCCGTCAAGCAAAAAGTCAGGAAGCAAGCAGTGGAGCGCCAAGAATTCATAGCCGAAGAGATCAAGAAACTGGAAGCAGCAGGCCTTGTCAGAGGAGTGCTCCATCCTACGTGGTTGGCCAATCCTGTAGTCGTGCGCAAGGCAAATGGAAAATGGAGACTTTGTATTGACTTCACGGATGTTAATAAAGCTTGTCCCAAAGATCCATTCCCCTTGCCGCGCATTGACCAGATTGTTGACTCCACGGCTGGATGTATTTGCTTTCGTTTCTTGATGCATACTCAGGATACCATCAGATCTTCATGGCTGAAGAAGATGAGGAGAAGACCGCATTCATTACACCATGTGGCACATCTTTGTTTCATACGGATGCCTTTCGCTTGAAGAATGCCGGTTCAACATTTGCAAGGGTAGTCCATGACGCTTTTGAGCCGCAAATGCACAGAAATGTAGAAGCCTACATGGATGACATAGTGGTCAAAAGCAAGGACAAAGCAACTCTGGTTCAAGATTTGGGCCGAGACCTTTGCGAATCTGCGCAAGATCAACCTCAAGCTCAACCCGAGAAGTGCGTGTTTGGAGTCCCTTAGGCAAGCTTCGGGTTCTTCGTGTCTCAACGAGGGATTGAAGCTAATCCCGACAAGATCAAGGCCATTGAGCAGATTGAAGCACCAAAGCGCGTCAAGGATGTACGAAGACTTGCGGTTGCGTGGCTGCTCTCGGCGGAGTTTATTTCTAGGTCTGTTGAGCGGCATACGCCATTTTCAAGATTTTGAAAAAGGCAGGTCCAATGAAATGGACTCGAAGCGGAGGCTGCGGCTGCAGACTTGAAGAGATACATCCTCCACTCCAACACTTGTCGCACCTAAGCCACAAGAGAAGTTGCTCCTATATATAGCGGCAACCAATCAAGTGGTTAGTGCTGCGTTAGTAACGGAGAGGGAGGCGGATGACGAGCCAGCAACCACGGCAAGCACATCCAGCGACAAGCGAGCTTCACGACAAGCTCTGGTCCCGACAAGGATGAATCCAGCGCAGACACATGACCAGATCACGAGAAAAGGATGGTGCAGCGCCCAGTCTACTTTGTCGATTCCCTCCTGCGAGGGCTAGGTCGAGGTACTCTGGTGTGCAGAAATTGCTTTTCGGCCTCCTCATGGCCTCGAGAAAGCTGCGCCATTACTTCCAAGCACATGAGATTACAGTTGTCACTCGCTTTCCGCTGAAGAGGATACTACAGAATCCAGAAGCAACGGGCAGGATTGTCGAGTGGGCATTGGAGCTGTCAAGCTTTGGTCTCAAATTTGAAAGCACATCAACTATCCAAAGCAGAGCGTTGGCAGAATTCATAGCAGAATGGACGCCAACACCAGATGAAGAGATTCCGGAGACGAGCATTCCGTCAAAGAAGCAAGCAAAGAGTGGCTGATGTACTTTGATGGTGCCTTCTCGCTGCAAAGGCGCCCGGTGCGGCGTCTTGCTTATCGCACCCACCGGGAGCACCTCAAGTCGTAGTCGGATGCACTTTCCCAAGGAGCAAGCAACAAACAATACTGCAGTATGAAGGTTTGCTTGCCGGTCTCGAGATCGCGATGGACCTTGGGATCAAAAAGCTTATTGTCGGGGGTGACTCGCGACTTGTCGTCCGCCAAGTGAACAAAGATTACGAGTCCGTTGATGGAAGCCTCGTCGATGAAGTGAGGAAGCTAGAAGAGCACTTTGACGGCCTGCAAATGGAACATGTTCCAAGAGCTCGAGAATGATATTCTTGTGACGGCTGTCAAAGTGCGCCGCACTTAAGTTACCTGTGGAACCGAGGATTTTCGTGCTCAAGCCGACTTCGATAACCATAACACCATCAACTGGACAAAGTAAGAAGAGGAAGTTGACCTCTGGTGACTACTTTCCGACAGAGCTTCCCGAAGCCGTCGTTGCAAAGGTCCCCAAGATCAACACCAACAGTGCTGAGGAGCAGTCTGCTCCGACAGGCCCCAGGGTTTGTTTCGTTGAAGCGGGCGCTCCCGACAAGTCTTGCTCCGGCAAGCTTGTCGGGAGCATCAAGCTCCGGCGGGCCGCAGGTCCTTGCCGTGGAAGCTGATGTTCCCGCGAAGCAGATGTGCCTTTAGTCCTTGTTGTCGAGCCACAAGCTCCGGCATGGGCGCAGCAGATTGTCCATTTCCTTGAGACGGAGAACTTCCGAAGAGCAAGAAGAAGTGGAAAGAGTAGCCGGCGGTCAAGTATGTACCAGTTTGTCGACTGACATCTTGCATGTAAGAAGATTCAACGGTGTGAAATTGAAGTGTATTCCCAGGGAAGATGGACAGAAGCTGTTGGCAGAGATACATGGAGGCATATGTGGTCACCACGTTGGCGCCAGAGCACTTGCCGGCAAAGCTTTCCGGCAAGGTTTCTTCTGGCCGACAGCCCTCCAGGATGCAACTGCACAAGTAACCAAGTGCGAAGCGTGCCAGTTCCATTCCAAACAGATACACCAGCCAGCTCAAGCTCTCCAGACGATCCCTTTATCCTGGCCATTTTCGATGCAGGGGCTCGACATCCTCGGCCCCTTCCCGAGCTGTCGGGGGCTTTGAGTACTTGTATGTCGCCATCGACAAGTTCACAAAGTGGCGGAAGTGGAAGCGATGAGGAAGGTGACGGCACGGTCGGCGATCAAGTTCTTGGTCGATTGTTTGCCGTTTGGAATCCCTAACAGGATCATCACCGACAACGGCACACAATTCTGAGTCGCACCTTCATGCGATACGTCCAAGATCTTGGCGCCAAGGTGCTTTAGCTTCGTGGCTGACCCGAGAAGCAACGGTCAGCGAGAGGGCAAATGCTGAAGTGTTGCGCGGGCTCAAGACCAGAACTTTCGACAGGCTGCACAAGTGTGGAAGAAACTGGATCGAGGAGCTGTCGGTGGTTCTTTGGTCGATCAGGACGACGCCAAATCGAGCCACCGGCCAGACACCCTTTGCTCTAGTCTATGGAGCAGAGGCAGTTCTCCCCACGGAACTCGTGTACGGATCGCCTCGAGTGCTCGCTTATCATGAGCTTGAGCAAGAGCAGCTGCGACAAGATGACGCGCTGCTCCTTGAGGAGGATCGATCTTCAGGGCGGCTGTGCGAGCTGCTCGCTTCTGACAAGCTTTGCGTCGCTACCATAACCGCAAAGTTAGTGCCGAAGTCTCGAGGAAGGCGACCTTGTTCTTGGCGTGTTCAGTCCGCCAAGAATTCAAACAAGTTGGCCTTGAAGTGGGAAGGCCCTTATCGGGTGAAACGAGTCACTAGGCTGGCGCTGTCATGCTTTGAGACCGAAGATGGCATTCGGTGAGCAACTCCTGGAACATTGAGCATCTTCGTAAGTTTTACCCATAGGGCGCGGTTGTCGGAACCCGTTCCGGCAACCACCTTTAATACAAGTCTTGCCGCTGTTGCATGTAATCCTTTGTACAAAGCCGGTAGCGAGACCCGTGCATCGATAAAGCTCATGTGTTGCGCACAACTTGTCAAATTCATGCTTTCATCATTTTATTGCATGTTTTGACTAACACTTTGTGCAACAACCACACCGATAAGCAGAATCGAGCGGCTGGGCTCCATAATGTTATTTCCTCTTTTTCTCTTTTCTCAAAGAAAGGAAGGCTCCCTCGGCGCACAAGTTAACGGGGGGAGGAGGAGATAATACTATGGACCAGGCACCGCCGAGGAAGTTTCACCTCATCGGGAAGCAAGAGACGGAAAAGCTAAGTTGCCAAAGTTTGAGCAATCAATTTTAAATTTTTAAGTTATCTTCCTCGAGCGATAGTACTTTGTATGGAAAACACATGCGGAGAGGAACCAACTCGTCGGCTAGTCGCGCCTTACTTTGTTTCGAGTCCGCTCAACAACTTAAGTGAGCTGGAGCTAGTCGCGACAAGGTTGCTTGTCGGGCAACCTTGCCGGCGGCTGTTGACGTTCCGCACTTTTCGGCGCTTCATGACAAAAGTGCCCGCACCGACAAGTCCCCCAAATGCGTAAGCGAGAAACGCATACAAAGGAAGGAATCAAGTAGAGGAAATAACGTTGCATTGATCGCCTAAGATAGAGTATATTACAAAATAACTTGTCGCTGATCTAACAAAGTGTTCTAAACATGATCGATAGCGACAAGGGAAGATAAAGTTGGCGGCCTAGTATCTGGCGGGTCGCCCTCAATCGCTTGATCTTGTTCACCTTGTCCACAATAGGTGCGACAAGGGCTTTGAGCTCCTCCACGTTGGCATCTGGCGGCAAGGATCCGAGGACGCCCGTTAAGGTTGAGGCCCGGATTGCGGAAGGCCACCTTTATCAACACCTTCTCGAGGGCTCCTGCAGATCCGGCATGATTCCTCCGCGGCTGCTTTGGGACCTCTTCCCGAGACGCTGGAGACCCGTCCTGCGCCTTTGAAGAATAAGCTGAGTTTGGCGCTGGGTTGGAGATGCTCGTCGGAGGAATGCAAGGTCCGCCATCCCGGCTCCATCATTTCGTTGTGGATGTCGTGGCGGTGTCCACAAGACCTTGATCCAGTGCTCCACGCTCTCCCTCAAGGTGCTCTGATGGAGGCAGCATTCGCCAGCAGCTCCTCCTTGGCCTTGATCGCCTCCAACAAGCCCACCTCCCGCTCTCTGGCGCCGTCCAACGTCTGCGTCAGGGTGGTCAGCTTCAGCTCAAGATCCGCCTTGGAATCCTTGGCGGCGGCGAGCTCTTTGCCTCTATCAGCGAGACGACTCTGCAGCTCGCCAAGGGTGTAAGCGTCCTTCTCACGCTCACGCTTGAGCACGGCAAGCTCTTCGCCGCTCTTCTTGAGGCTGGCCTCCAGCTGTGCCACCTTCGCCTTCAGCTCTTCCTTGGCGGCCTCGGCAGCTGCGGCAGCATCCTTCGCTTCCTGAAGCGCCCCGCCAAGTGACTCCTCGCGCGCGGCAAGGTCTTCTTCGTGGCTGTCCAGGTTGACCTTCCGCTGCGCCCGGCTTTCCTGCGCGGAGAGCTTCTCGGCAACCAGCCGCTGCTCCTCCTCGATTCGCGGCCTTGAAGGATGAAGGCCGTGCGCTCTTACGCAAGTTGCCCCAGCTTACGCCACGTCGCGGAGGGCTTCTTGGTTGGCGCTCCGGAGCTCTTCTGCACGCTTCTCCATGTCCGCTCCTGCCCTCGCGACAAGTGCTTCCCGGGACTCCAACTTGGCCTGTCGGGCGCGGTAGAGCGATAGCCGCTTCTTCAGCAGCTACTCCTCCTCAGACTCGCCGCTGCTGCTGCTTGGCGCGTCCACCAGCGTCAGCCCAGCGGAGGCGAGTAGCTCGCCGTCGAAGGTCTCTCCCTCGACCGGCGCCCTGGAGCTCGGTTCCCAGGGGAGCTTGATGAAGACGCCTTCGCCGGCCTTCAGGTAGGCGCCGGGCTGGGGCTCCTCGGAGCCTGACGCTGCAGCAGCGGCGGGGGAGTTGGCTGTCGGTGTAGCGCTTGGCGCTCCTGCGGCCTCAGGGCCGTCAGTGCGATCGCCCGACCCCTCGCCGGCCTCTGCGTCGGCAGCCTCGGTGGCCTCCTCGCCAACAGGCTCGTCGGCGACGGCCTCTTCTTCTACAACCACGACCTCTTCTTCCTCGGCAGCGGCCTCGTCGGTGTTGCCTTGCGCTTCCTCCTCGCGGTGGCCTCGACCTCCATCGGCTCTGCGTTAGACGAAGAAAGAGCGATCAAGCAAATGTTCAAAAGAGAAACAAAAGAAAGCAAACCCAAGGGAAATTTTCGTGTAAGGCGATTTACACTGCAGGATCCGCAGCCATGGCCTCGACCACTTTGGAGGGTCACTGGCGCTGTCCCTGCAGGGTAGCCTCCCTTGCGGAGTGGCCTCCCTTGTCGGAGGGCGCTCCTTGCCGAGATTCCTCCCTTAGCGGGCGTGGTGGCGTGAGACAGGATCTCGAGGCGGCTCGAGCCCTCTGATGAGGCTGCTCTGCTCCTACACAAGCAAACAATGAGATATCAGCGAAGAAGGGCACCTTGCACACCTAATAGTAAGGAGGAAACTGCACACTTACTCTGGGGGCTGTCTTTGGGGGCTGCTTTCTGAGGAAGGGTTGCAGATGCAGCAAAGGCGGTCTCAGAGCGTCCCCTGTCGCCCGCAGGAGAATCGTCCTCAACGGCGACCGTCGGGATCTTAGCCCTCTTCGACGCTCTCTGGGCGGCGTCACGAAAAGGAAAGAGTCCGAGCAAGCAAATCAGATTCAAGATGAAGCAATAAAATTGAAGAAATACAAGCACGAATTTCAAGAGCTTACTCTTCGCCTTCCTCCTCGGAGCTGAGCGCGGAGAAGTCGAACTCCGGCTCGCCTCCGGTGCGACGAGGCGGGGGAGTGGGCTCTCTTGGCCGCTTGGCGGAGGCGTCGGCGGTGGCCTGAGAAGATCCCGCCCCAGTTGTCGCAGCAGTGTGGGGCGCTCCCGCGGCAACCTCGCTTGCCGCGGTGGAGCACGTCGCGCGGCGCTGCTGCTGTGGGCCAGTCTGCCGCCCCGGCTCGTCTCCGGCCTTGCGGAGACGCCTCTTCGGCGGAGCCGGGGGCTCCGCTGGCGGCAAGTCGCTTGGCGGTGGGAAGAAAGCGCCCTCGGCGGGTCCACTCGACCGGCCTCGGGCTCGACAAGCTCGTCCTCGCCGACGACCTCCCTCGCTTCGGCAAGGCTTGCCGCCTTCGCGCGTCCGCCTCCTCCACGGTGAACCCGAAGGCTCCAGCGGCAGCTGCTGCCGCCTCCTCCACCACGGTGGCAATCCGTGCCATCTCCTCGTCGGTGGTGTCGCGGGTGAGCCTTTTACGCTCGTCCGGAGCAGATCGGCACTTCTTCCAAATCGTCGAAGAATTGCTGCACGACCTCGTCGGGGGCTCCTGCCGGTTGGGGCGATCCGTGGGAGTCGCTGCGTATCATGGCGCGGATGCGGTCGGCGCCGAGTTGTTGCACAAAGGGACGACCCCGCGGCAACCTAAACCACTCGGGGTGGTCGGGTCGTTCTTGAAAAGCTCGAGCAGCATCGCGTCCAGCTCAAGACGGTGAAGTTCGATTCAGGCCGGGCAGCCTCATTATGTCTGCGCGTTTTGGAACTCCCAAGCAGGCCTCCTCCTTTCCTGCAAGGGAGCGATGCGGCGGCGAAGGAAGTCTGCGCCAACTGCGCCTACGGTCAATCCGGCAAGCCTGAGGCGCAGAATCCGGGTCACGGCTATCTTCAACTTCGCATCCTCCGGCGCCAAGTTACTCCAATCTCTGCCGCGCACTATTGGAGTTTCGCACACGGCGGTGAAGGGCCGCGGGTTCTCCTCTACGACCCAGCACCAATTGGCTCTCCACTCCTCCCACTTGTTGCGGAACTCTCCTTCTAGGTAGGCCTCTTTCTTGCCGATCCTAGAGACCCAGGCTATCCCTCCGGCAAGTGGCTCTCCTCTCTCGACGCGGGGCACAAAGAAGTGGCGGAAGAGTGCCACATTCGGGTGGACTCCGACAAAGTTTTCGCACAAATGCGCGAAAACTGCCATGGTCAAGACGGTGTTGGGGGTGAAATCAAGTAGGCGGAGGCTAAACGTGTTCATGATGTCGCGGAAGAACTCGGAAAAGGGCGGGCAAAGCCCGCAATAGAAGAAAAGGGCGAAAAAGAGGTACCCTGTTGGGGCCAAATCAGCGGCGGAGGCGGGGAGTACCCTCGTGTGCGGATGCGCACGCGTCTCCGTCGACCAGAAGAGGTAGAAGACGTCCCGCAGCTCTCTTGCGCCGAGGTGCGGGGGGAAGATGGCCCGCTCCTTACGCAGCACCGCGAGCCGCTGCGCCTCAGCCGACTTGACGCCCTTCTCCTTGTCGGAAGAACTCGGCGAGGGCGGCAGAGGAGGCCGACGGCGGTGAGCGCGCTTGTGGCGAGAGGGGGCGGGGCGCTGCTCTCTTCGCACCGGAGAAGAAGAGGGGAGCGGCGGTGGTTTTCTTGACAGGACAGCGATGGCAGAGTGGACGGCCTGCCCCTGTTTCCTCCGCTTATAAGGAGGGGGGGCGGACGTTCCGCTTTTCCTAATAAAGAAACCCCCACGACCGCGCCCACGATCTCTCGCACGACGCCACGTCCGGTGCGTGCCGTTAGTGGGGATCATGGTGGGTCCGGGGCGATTTGCGACGTGGTCGAGGCCGCGTGTGACCGTGCACTGTTTTGGGCCTGGCCCGACAAGCGCTCGGCACCGTGCACGGCCCAGGCCCGGGGGCTCCTGTCGGTGTACTAGAGTAGGGGTACCCTAGTATCCCGTACTCGTGCACGGACAGTTGCAGCACCCCGCGGCAAGGTTTGCCTCGTCACCGCCAAGATCCTCCGTAGCTCCTTTGGAGCCATTCAAGAACAAAGTATTTGGTTAAGAAGACAAGGCCCGGCAAGAAGAGGAGCTTGCCGGGAAGGCCACTCAAGGCATGCAGAAGACAAGGCCCGGCAAGAGGAGCTTGCCGGGAAGGCCACTCAAGGCATGCAGAAGACAAACCCGGCAAGAGGAGCTTGCCGGGAAGACTCAGGCGCGACAAGCCTCCGGACGCGACAAGGATTCGGCCGCGGCAAAGGCGCTTGCAGCGACAAGCAACCTCTCCATCTCCGCTCCAGCTCACCCATAGCGTGTCGCCATGGGAACATTCCATGCACGCAGCGTGTCAAGAGGTCTGTGCAGCCGGCGGAGAGCAGCGATAAGCGGCATCGACAAGCTTGCCATCGTGGCGGCGGAGGCGCACTGACGGTCTCTGTTGCGCTGTTTGGGCGACAGCGGGCATTTATTGCCTTTGTCCCTTGCCGTCGAGTTAGGTATTTTACCTTTGTACCTTTGCTCGAGTAGGTGTACCAACTCCTGTTTTTACATTTGTACCTACGCCTATGTTGCCACCGTCCGGAGACCCTTGAGCATATAAAAAGAGGCCCATGCATAGCGTAGAGGGGTGGTTCGTTCGACTCACTCGAGACCGGACACTCACGCTAGGTTTACGTAGCTCTCATCGGCTCCCTAGCAAGAACACAATACATCAGACAAGCAGCAGTAGGAGTTTTATCTCTCCGGAGAGCTCCGAAGCTGGGTAAACTGCTCGTGTGCCACGCCTCGATCCGCTCTTCGTGTGATCTCCGCCCCCCTCCAAACCACAAGGGGCCTGGTCCGCCGGCCCCATAGGTGTCCGTGGGTACGATCAGCCTCCCCGACACCCGTTGAGGTAACCTAGTGCTATTCGAAAATTCTCCGGTTTCATGCGATTCGGAATGAGTTTGTTAACAAGACTTGATCAACCTTGTTAGTGGATTCCTTTTGATGAGCATGAGATGGATGAAGTTAGAACGCACAACCTTCTGTACCCTCCTTTTACTTTCTGTTATTTAGAATAAACAAAGCAAAAAAAGTATTTTTTTGTCTGTTTTCTGAATTATCTTTGTAATAAAAAATACCCCAAAAATAAAAGTTCTCCAAATGCCCTAAAAATGAAATATGATTTTTCTAGTATATTTGAGAATATTTGGCACTGAGAACACATCAGGGGGAGCCAGCACCTGGCCACGAGGGTCCAGGGCGCGCCCCCTGCCTCGTGGGCCCCTGGTGGCCCCTCTCCACTTATTCCAACACCCACACACCCTTCTTCCTCCCAAAAAATCACCAACCAGCTCAAGCACGAGTTCTAGCTCATCTTGCTGCCATTTTCAATCGCCTTGCTCAAAGCTCAACTCACAAAACCGCTTTGGGGGATTGTTCTTCGGTATGTGACTCCTGCAATAGTCCAATTAGTTTTTGTCCTAGTGCTTTATTCATTGAAAATTTTTGGTGCTTAGGTGACCCTGTTCTTGAGCTTGCATGTCAAATTTATTTGGTCCCAAGTAGTTCTAATGCATGATATAGTCTCTAGGCACTTGTGGGAGTAGTTGCTATCAATTTTGTTGAGTTTCGTTCACTTATATTTTGAGTTACTAAAATTTTCAGAAATTTTTCAGAGGAAGAAATATGTTTAGGAAAATGTACCAAGGTGGTTCTTGAAGGAAGCAAGGACCCAAGCCCGCAATACGTGAGCCAGACCATGAACTACCAAGAGAAGCTCAAGTGCGGCCTTGTGAATGGCCGTCAGAAGATTTCATGGTCCAAGCAGGAATTAAGGAGGAATTTGACGCATATGTGCGTAATGCTGAACTTGAGGGCTTCATGCTAGATAAGTGCCCTCAGTATTATTACCTAACTGATTCCTTTGTGAGAAGGTTCAAATTTACATCTTCACGCAATTCTCACACTGTCCTATTTGATCTCTATGGTAAATCTTATAGCATGGACTTAGAAGATTTTAATACTGCTTGTAAACTCCCGCAATGGGGTAGTGCTAGTGAACCTCGCAAATCTGAGTTTAAAGATTTTCTTGCTAGTATCACTGTGGGGGAATCTAGAGAAATAACACAAGCTACCATAGGGAGCATTCATTTTCCTGCTATATACTATTTTGCTCTCTTTATAGGTAGATGCATTAACGGCAAGGGCGAGGCATGTCACATGTGTGTTCCTGATCTTAGTGTTCTCAAGAGTGCCATATTAGGAGATAAACAATACAACTTTGGGGCCATTATTGCACGTAGGTTGCATAATAACAGTACTAATGGAGATTTGTTCGGCTCAATTTACGCAACCCGTGTAGCTATTTTTCTTTAGATACCCATACATGAAAATGATATGGAATTGCCTCGTACTTATTTAGATTATAATGCTATGGTTCGCCATCAGTTTATTGAGAGGAATGAACAGCCTCTCCAGTACCGACTAATGTTTGACAGGCGCCACACTATCCATGTTGCTCTCCTTGCTCGTACTTTCTTTGACTTTCAGGCAAAAGGGAGATATGTTATAACCAGGGAGGAGGGGAACGAGTAAGAGAGGAGTACAGAGGTAGCTGACCTCCAAGCTGCAGCTCATGAGGCAATAGCTGCTGCATCTCAGTACGACCCCAGCTACAACTTTGATCCTTGGGCATAGACCAACTTAGTCCAAAAGCCTAAGCTTGGGGGAGTACATATTTATCACCGCCATTACATTCATGTTCACACACTCATGCCAGTTGTCGGTGCTCATACTTTTTCATTGCACTATCCATGCTAGTTTATTTTCTTTTTCTCGCTTTCCTCTTGTGTGTTTGAATAACCTTAAGAAAAACCAAAAAAATAGTTGTAGCTTCTAGCGGGTTATTCTCAAGAGGAGTGGACTCCTCTCCTCACTCACGAGAAAATGGCTGGTCATCGGGATGCTCAGTCCCATGCTTAAATCAAATCAAAATAATCGCAAACAAAACTCCCCTAGGACTGTTGTTAGTTGGAGGCACCCGTTGTTTCGGGCCAGCCATGGATTGATGCTTGTTGGTGGTGGGGGAGTATAAAGTTTACCATTCTATTTGGGAACCGCCTATAATGTGTGTAGCGTGGAAGATATCAAGATCTCTCGGTTGTTATGTTGACAATGAAAGTATGCCGCTCAAAATATTATTTATCTCTATTTCAAAATCGAGCTCTAGCACCTCTACAAATCTCTGCTTCCCTCTGCGAAGGGCCTATCTATTTACTTTTATGTCGAGTCATTCTCCTCTTATTAGAAAGCACCAGTTGGAGAGCACCGTTGTCATTTGCATCCATTACTATTAATTTATATTGAGTATGAGTATGACCGTGTCTCTTTTACCATCAATTACAATGGTTAGTCAGTCCTTGATCTTCAGAGGTGCCCTGCATTTATGTTTTGCGGTCTCAGAAAGGTCTAGCGAGATACCATCTTGTTATATCATATTATGATTGTTTTGAGAAAGTCACTACAAGAAATATGCCAACTTGTGACCCTCACTATTGGCCGCTGAAAGGTCATAGTTTTTCGTTTGCGACATTTTTTTGACCAAAAACAGAAGGTCAAAAGCTGGTGGTCGTAAACTGAAATTAACGACCTTCTTTCTGATATGTAAAAGGCTGTTGGTTCTTTGACCAAATTTTTGGTCACTAGCAACCTCCCCAAGCCACGTAGGATCCAGCGTGGCAAGCTGACGTGGATAAGATTCAGCCTGGTCCAATTCGGTGTTCTACATGGGCCTAGCCAACAATTCAGCCTTTTTATATTTTTTTCTATCAATTTTTTATCAGCTTCATGGGCCAAGCCCAACAGTGCAACCTTTTTATTGTTTGGTTGTGGCCTTTTTGTCTAAACAAATTTAGTTTTTCTTTTTTTCCCAAAAGAAGGGTCCACTAGTTAGACGGGTCCTGGTTGCCAAGTTCTATTAAAGTGGGACCCTTTTGGTAGCATCATATTATTCAGATTACAATTTGACAGAAATAAATAACCATGTTTAAATAAGAATGCAGAAAACACAAGTAATATTTCAAATAACAACAGCAAGAATCAATCACGATCATACAAATATCTGGGCTCATACATCATGACACAGTTACAAGCTCTACTAGTGTAATAACACAGATACAAATACAATCTGTCACACAGATATAGGGACAATCACAATGAGAATTGGCAATCAGCACAAACTGGGCTCCTGCTCCAGTCAGATGAAACTGTATGCATGACTAACTACGTGACCATAGTCGACAAGGCCACCTTCGCTACACTAGGACAGCAATAGAACTATCACCATGCCTTCGGTCGTCGCCCTGTTACATGAATCAGAAGAGAAGAATCAAAACACTGGAGCCAATATATTATAAACAGAACATTCAAAAAAAGGACAAGTTCTTTAGAATGATAACACAAATTCAGCTAATAAAATGATTTTTGTTCCCCAGATATTTAAGACGATATACTCATTCATACAAGGTGACGCAAGAAAATAGAGCACTTTACTCATAGCATGCAGAGTATCATTATTATGTTCATATCAGCTTATTCTTATGCCTACAACAAGGAAATAAATCTTACCAAAGAAGTAACAACTCCATAAATGAAAACATCAGGGCTAAATAAGAAGACTAATTGGGGCTAAACATCAGGGCTTAATAATACTAAAACATTCTGCATTTGGTGTGAAAATGGTTAGAGCAAAGAGGAGCTTCAGCAACAGAGCAAACCAAATCAGATCGAACACAAACCGACATTTGCAGACGAATATTTTTGTTTAACTCATTTACTGTTGCTCCCTTTGATTTTTAGGACTGCATATTCTGAATCTACTAGTACTAGATACCTACTGATTAGTAAATAAACTTGAGTTATACTAGTAGTGGTGTTGCTCAATTGCCATTGTTCTTATCATATTTACTCCATAACAACTAACATGAACATGCCAATTGATTAAAACCTAAGCCGTGTAAATTTCAGAACAACAACAAAACTTAAGCCATGATGGTAGACAGTGAGAAAATCAACTAAAGTTCAAAGGAGTGCTAACCAAGAACCCTTTAATTAACCCTAGCATTTCATCAACACCCCCAACCAAACAGGAGCATGAGCAGGACAATAGCTACTACCCAGTATAACACCAGAATGGTGTAATCATACAACTTGTAAGAGATGGACTCAGGGATGGTAAGGAAACATCAAATGAGGGGAGGGGAGGGTGCAGACGCTAGTACTCATTGCCAAGCTGAACGATCAGCTTCGCTATGACAGGTTTGAGGACCCTCGTCGCCACACTGACGAGAGCCGCCTCCATGGTCATGCTAGCTCAAAGCACAGCCAGTCAACCGTGCGTGGAGCCATGGAGGTCAGGTTGTTGAATGCACTGACAGTATATAGCTAGCTCCAAATTGACAACCTGAAAAGAGGATTGGTTAGTACACTGAAAATAGTAAATAGCCAGCTCATGTCGGCGTCCTGGGAACGGGGGTCCCCAGACTTGCCTGCCTGCGGCCTGCGGTGTGGCTCGAAGGAGGCCCAGTCCGGCCCATCTTCATCAAGACAAGCTCAAGACCCTCGCGAGGGGCCAAGCCTCGCGGGGCGGACGACAAGCTGGCTCATGAGGAGGCGGAGAATTCAAGGCAGGGGACCTCGCGAGGTGCCCATGACGCAAGCCATGACGACCAAGGGCGCGATCGAGCGCCCGACCCATGATGTCCTCCTTTCCTCTTTGGTGCAAAGGGATCAGCTGCGGCGAGAGCATCAAGCAAAGGCATCCGTTTGGTGCAACAAGACCAAGACCAGCCCAACGGCTGGAAGGGAGTCATCGTGGAGCCCAAGCGGGCGTCATCGTGAGCCTTTGGCAGGCGAGGACCAACTTTAGTCAGGATAAGTGTACCCGCTATTCCCCTTCAAAATGGCCAATTGTTGGCGCCCTTCCCGCTCAATATTTGGGAAGAGGCCCAGGGCCTTCACCTATAAACAGGAGTAGCCTCCCCCAGGGCAGGGGGAGGCGACACAGATCGGAATCCTCGTCAAGAAACCAGTAGCTAGAGCGACTGAACACCACCTAGCAGTTCATCGCACCCGCCAAGAACAGACCCTCACGAGGTTGTTCTTCTTTGTATTGTTCTTCACCAGCCCAAGAGGCAATCCACCACACCACACACTGGAGTAGGGTATTACACCACAATGGTGGCCTGAACCAGTATAAATCTCGTGTCTCTTGTGCTGTTCTGTTTAGTAGTTTAGGTCCCAGCGGTTCGGCGAGGTGCGAGACGGTGGAGGGTTGGATCTCCAAGCGCACCCCAGTGTTCGAACCTCAAGGGTCTGCCAGAACCCGAAATCCGACATTTGGCGCGTGTGGGGACCTCGACTCATAAGTCGTGATCACCGAATGCATGTGTACAGTGATCCCAGAGATCAATGCTCACTGAACACACAGAAGCTGAATAACAAGAGGCTTACATCCATACATACCGTATTACACAAGTAGGACCATTATGGTCAAGTCTTGAGTATAACATTGCAGCGGAAATCTTCGTCGATAACTTGGACCCATGCCATCTGCCTTAACCCTACAGGCATTCTGACTGGGAAGCGTCCTAGCTCGCATGTTCGTCACCGAAGTATTCTTCATCATATCCTGTTCTTTCATGCAACGCCAATAAAATAACCGGTGGCAAGCCAATGAGTACTTTGAATGTACTACTTAAGCAACCCATGATTTGGTTCAATGTAACAATGCAATAGCACAACGAGTAAGCAACCTAGCATCAAGCTGGTTAAGATGTCTTATCAACTTGTGAGATATGCATCAATGAAACATGGGTAACCTCGAGAACGGGTTGCGGATATCAACAAAAATAGAGTTGAATCGATGGCATGTCAATCAATATGTCAAGTCGCCACCTTGACACAACTAGTTCCTTTCCGCACACACATGCATCATGATTTGTAAAATTTCTGGACATAGTTTAAGTAGCACCTCCCAACTGTCCATGACCGTGGACACGGCTATTCGAATAGTTTGACACTCTGCAGAGGTTACGCACTTTACCCACAAGATCCGGGAAGCTTTCGTGTCATCCACGATCCCTGATACCTCAAGTACTTTGGGAAACACCCGATCACTATCTTTCCCTAGACGACACTAACAAGGAGTCCACTCGTTGATACACGACCCTCGTGTATAAGCAAAAGATCGTGGGACTCTGCCCTTCACATTACTTTGCATACACGAAGGGACCAACGGTGTGTCTGGTGCCCTGTGAAAACAGTCATGGCCGCCTATCCAAGCACGACCCCATCCCAAGAGTGACCTCAAGTCACCCCCGTGACTAGTAATGTGGGCACCATGCTAGTATCATCCTAAGTAATCAATAATGCCCCGTCCCATAAGGGGTAGAGTGGTTGCACATGTTTGGTTGGGATGGTAATCACACATAAATCTAATCCATCACTTTACACACACCAAAAGCTCTCTTTGGTACACCACTTCTTCCTCAAGTGATGACCTTAGTTCAACATCTCCCAAGGGCATTAGGGGCACCCGATGGGGTTTTCAAAAGAACGTAACCATGAAGAGTTCATGGTACACATGCATCATTATGCATCAACTAGTTTCTTGAAAATACAATCATGAACAAGGTAAAGTCATGAGTAGGGGTATGCATCATGTGGTGGTTCACAACAAGTTTTACCACCATCACATTTCATCATCATGCAATCGGGTAAAGGGTAATGGTGAACAAGAGGGGTGTCATGGTCAAAGGGTTGCTTGCCTGGTTCACCAGAGTCTTGAAATCTTTTGGTCCTTCTCCAAGTACTCCGTCTACTTCGTTAATTAACGTCGGAAACAAACACAATAAGCAACACAACAAGGCAAGAATGAATGTGCTCTAAAAATATGAAGTTGACTTTTATTGGATACCTCTGGTCATATGAGGAATGACCAAAGTGATTTCATTGGAAATGGATCAATGGATATTTCTAAACATTTCGATATGATGGAATCAAGGGGTTTTATGGATTTGCAAGAAGTGTATAGAAATATTTTTTTTTAAATGAGCAAAGGCACCCATTTAACAAAGGATGATTTTAGAAGCATCTAGGAGTTGGTTTCACTGGATTTGGAGTTCAAATGAATATTCTATGGATTTCCAAAGTTGACAAACATGAAGAAATGGCTCATTATTTTGTGGGGTACAGAAAGTATTAAGAAAAATGTTCATAAACTAATTTATGAACTTAGAAGCATCTAGGAATTTGAATCATGGCATTTGGATCAATTTTGAGCTCTCTGTGATTTTCTAAAGTTCATCACAGAAATAGGAAAAACAAGATTTGATAAATGTTTGTGAAGAAAAAGTCTCTGGAAAAATGTGCATGTTGCACCAACAGGTAGATCATGATTTATAGAGTCACTAGAAATTTGAATCATCAAATTTGGATATCATTTGAATTGTTTATGGATTTTTGAAGTTGACTGGAAAAACAATAAGGAAAAGGCTATACCACGTATTCTGCGCGCTGGGCGAGGGATAGCTGACGGGCCGGTCCAGTGGCTCAGCTGCGCGCGGGAAGGGCCACGTCGAAGGCGTACTCGGTGGAAATACGCCTTCCCCGAGCGAAGGCGTTAGCGGGCAGAGCCCGTGTCCACTTAACTCATGGGCCCGCCTTGCCGACGCCTTGGGGCCCATATGTTGGGTTCGTCCCCCACCTCCCGCTCGAACAGGCGCGAGGCAGGGCCGAATGCTTGCGGGCGTGGGCTCCGGCAGCACAGGCCACCTCCGGCGATGCCCGGCACACCGGCGGCTTTAGGAGAGCGTGACGCACCCGCCAAGGTGGGCCACGTCTGCTAGGGATCGGATCACGGCGGTGCATCACCCGCGGCGGATGGAGGCGGCGACAAGATTGGTGCATGGCGCCGCAGCCGCGGAGAGGAAGAAATGAAGCGGGGGGATATGAATGATGGCGGAGGCGATGTTATGATACGATGAGGTGGAGAGGAGGGGCTCGGGTTGGCACGAATTTAAGCGAAGTCCGGTGGCTCGGCTTCGGCCGTGGGGAGCGACGGAGGGATCGGAAAGAGGGTTGGATGGGTCAAGGGGCTTCTAGGAGGAAGAGGGGGCAAAGAGGATCCAGATGGAGGCCTGGGGCGGCTTTATATGGCAAAGGCCTCGGCTCACCGTGGTCTCATGCGCCGACGAGCTCGTGCTCGTCGCTACGGGCCTCGAAATGGTGATGCGCCTTGTCTAAGGCATTCGCGGGGGTGGGCTATGCCCAGGGGAGAAGAGAGGGAGCGGGGAACGCGGCAAAGCGGGTCCTCGCCATGCCAGCGATCAAGGCCAGCGGCGCCTGTCTGCACGCCTGTGAGGAGAGCCGGAGAGGGAGAGAGAGGAGGGGGACGACAGCGTGCCGTGTATTGGACGTCGAGGAGACCTTGGGGGACACGAGGGGGAGGCCCTAGGTGGTCCGGTGGCTTGGGCAGAGAGCGGCTACAGTGCTAGGGCGCACTGTAGCACGCTCCATAGCATGCATATGGCTGGCATTGGCATCTTTATGGCGCCCAGGGCGTGGCCACTAGTGTCTAGGGGGTCAGGGTAGGAGTAAACAAAGGGGTGGTGGCCTTGGATGCCCTGGTGAGCCAGTAGGAGAGGAGAGAGGTAGAAGAAGAGAAAGAAAGAGGCTGTCCAGAGAGAGAAAGTGAGGGTTTCACCCCCAAATAATTGATCTGTTGAAGGGGGGAATTACTGGAGGTAAAAGGTGACTAGGTTAAGCTCTGGTAAAAACTTGAGCTCATGGAGAATAGTGGAAGGGGTCAAAACAGTGGTTTTTGTAAAATGTCAGAAGGTGTTTGATGTAGGTTTGGGCAAGAAATTTAATTTCATTTGACATGAAACTTAACAGGATGAAATGGCACATAGAAGTAGGGTGTTCCACCAAGTTTGAGCTCGTTTGGGAAAAGTATCCAATGTAACTTTGGTAAACCCTAGAAATCAGCAGAAATGGCTTTGCCAAGATTTAGTCATGCAAATCTATTCTCCTTGATGCACCACTTGGTGTAGTGTCATCATTTGAGGTTATGAGCATGTCCACGAAAGTTGAGATCAAAAGGAGAAAGTTGCCAATGTAGAGTTGTTCAAATTTGGTTACGGGACAGAAGGGTTTTGGGGCACTTTGATCAAGTTAACTTGTTCTCCAACTTGTGCCACTTGGTCTAGATGCATTATTAGACCATCTGAGCATGTTCACAAGGTTTGAGAACATTTGGACATGTTTGGCAAAGGCAAAGTTGTTCAAACTTGAAAAAGGACAGAAGTGGTTTTGGGAGGGTTTCATGGGGTTATACTGTTCTCCATGACATGAGACTTGGCAAGACCATCAAACATGTCATATGTGACATACTAGAATTTTCTTGGAATTTTTGGAGAATATTTCCGTTGTAAATATTTCAAAAGCTTGAAATATCCAGAAAGGGGTTTTGAGGGATTTGACCAATATTTTGAACATGACCATGTGTTGAAACTCTTATATATGGGCAATATATGTCCACTGAGTTTCCCTAGGTTTTTGTCAAATATTTTGAAAGCATTAAAATAATTTTAACCTATTAAAGACCATTTCTGGCCTAAAGAAAAAGCCTTTAGATAAAATAGTAAAGAAACTTTTAAAATTATATTTTTGTGGTTTCTGGGTATCCTATATCTAATAGGAGTCAAATATATTTTTGGAAAGATTTTTACTGCCCTTAATTAAGTACTTGCAGTGCAAACCCCAATTCAGGGGTTTTTGAAAAACTAATTTTTGAAAATACTATTTGGCCAAATTATTTTTGCAAGAAATTATTTTTATGTCCTATACACATGGCATGATCATTGGTTCAAGAGTTTGGAGCAAGGAGATGAAGTATAGGAGTTGGAGGATTTATTTGATTTTTAGAGCACTTTCAAACAGCAGTCAAACATTCAATCAAAGCAAAGACAAAAACACTCAAAAGTTTTTGTCAATCCACATTTTAGCATGATTTAATGACTTTAAGAGTTGTGCCATAAAAATCAGGGTGTGACAGCGCACCAGGTAGGGGTGCGCCGGAATCTGCCTTTCGTCGCCTCGTTCTTCCCCGACCACCGCAACCATGTCTGACGCCCGTCGGGCCCGCGCCGAGCGCCGAGCCGCCCTTGCCTCCCATGTCGCCCAGACAGCTCCCGTCGGCGGGCGCCCTCGTCGTTCCCCGTCACCTGCCGTCAACGCCGCCACCGGCCCGGCGGGGACCGAGCAGCAAGCATCGTCCCAGCACCCCTCCATGAGGCGGGACGGCCGCACCGCCACGCCTTCGCTCACCCCCGCTGGTTCTTCACGTCCACGCGCCTTGCTGCCATGGAGGCCCGAGCTGCACTCATCGCAGCAAACGAGCTCCTGCGCTACCGCCCCGTTGACGACGTCTACGAAGAATGGCTCGACCGAGTCGCCGCGCTCGTCCACGCTGCAGGAGGCGCCCCCGCACCGTCCGTCTCTCTGCACCGCACCCCGCCCCGCGCGGGCGATGAAGCTCCCGGGGCGCCTCAGCCGCCTCCTCCTCAAGAAGGCTCCCTGGCCCCAAGGCGCGCCCCTCGGTGGAACCCGCCCGCCAGCGCCGGCGCGGCAAGAGCAGAGCTGTCAAGAAGTTCCTCGCCCACGAAGCTGCCCGAGCGCTCCCGCTCCCATCACGCCAGACCTGCGCGCCGCCAACCGGGCGAAGGGAGGCCCGCAAGACCAAGCTCTCTGTCGTCCGAGGCCCCCCGCGGCCACGGCGGGCTGCCGCGCCTTCACCTCCGAGCTGCACAGCGTCGCGTGGCCCGCCAAGTTCAAGCCAGACCTGCCTCCTCGCTACGACGGCACAGCTGACCCTACGGAGTTCCTCCAGCTCTATGAGCTGGGCATCGAGGCTGCCAACGGGATGAAAAGGTCATGGCGAACTGGTTTCCCATGGCGCTCAAGGGCGAAGCCCTTTTGGCTCCTGAATCTGGCCCTGTGCACGATCTCTTCCTGGGCGAGATGCGATCCGCTTCATCGCCAACTTCCGTGGTACTCGCGACCGCCACCCGCCGTGAGCGACATGCGCCGAATCAAGCAGCAGCCGGCAAACCTCGCAAAAGTACATCCAACGCTTCAACAACCCACGCCTCAAGATCCCTGTGGTAACGGAGGAGGCCATCATCTCTGCCTTCTCCGACGGCGCGGCGCTGACGCCCGAGATGAAGGAGGAGCTGGCGATGCATGAAGATCTGTGCACCTCCTTGGAGCTGTTCAACTTGGCGACCAAGTGCGCCCGGTGGCTGAGGAGGGCGCCTCTCCCTCCTCGAGCTGCTGCGCGGATCCCAAGAGAAGAAGTCCAAGGCCAAGGACGTGAAGCGCAAAGGGCTGCCCGTACTCATGGCCGAACCGCATACACCAAGCGAGGCAGATCAGCCCGAGTCCTCCAAGGGCGATCGGTATCGCGTGTACCACGACCTCCACACCCACAACACCAATGAATGCCAAGAGCTCCGGGCCATTATCACGAAGGAAGGGTCGGCAGACGCCCCGAGTGCAGCGACCGGGGCTATGGCCGAGGAGGAGGAAGGAATGCAGGACGCTGGGAAGACCGCGGCCCGCGCCAAGGGTGGCGCGACCAACCTCGCGAGGACCGTTAGCACGACCCGCCTCGCGAGGGAGGCTGGAGGGATCAGCCTCGCGAGGATCGCCCATGAGGGAACGCAGGCCTCCCTCCGCTGCCGCCGCAGCCAAGGAGAAATGAGGACCGTCATCCGGGCCGAGGGGCTGGGGCTTCCAGGAACCGCGTGCGATCGCTGCATCTGGGCGGAGCTCAAGCCCGACCTCTTAAGCGCATCTTCAAGCGATTCGCCCGCTGAAGTGAATGCAGTCCTCCCCAAGCTCGAGGCCGCGCGCCCTCTCGGGTGGTCGGCGTGCGCCATCACGTTCAGCTCGGCGGATCAGGCTCAAGTCTTGGCGCCCACAGTAGGAGTTCTCGATGCTTTGTTCCCCAATCATCAGCAACGTGCTGGTCACCAAGACCCTCATCGACGGCGGGGCAGGACTCAACGTCCTGTCCATGGAAACATTCAGCAATCTTCAAGTGCCTTATAGTCAGCTTCAGCCAACCAAGCCTTGCTCCGGAGTCACCGATGGCTCCACGATCCTGATCGGGCAGGTCCGCCTTCCTGTCACCTTCGGGGCTCGTGACAACTACCACACCGAGCTCATCGACTTTGACTTCGCCCACATTCGCCTGCCGTACAATGCCATCCTCGGGTACCCGGCGCTGGCCAAATTCATGGCCGTAACCCACCACGGCTACAACGTCCTCAAGATGCCAGGAAGCGGCGGGATCATCACGGTGCCCTGTGAAGAGAGAGACGCAGTATGCTCCCTGGAGTGAGCCTTTCAGGCCGCATCGCTAGAAGACCCGGACCACGGCAGCAGGGAGGCCTCCCGAGGCCGCACCCAAGAAGAAGAAGACATCGGCCCGGCCCGGCTCCTCAAGAGGCAGGCCCCTCGGGGCCAGCGCCCGGCAGGGGAGCCTCCTTCCATCGCATAGGAAGCGCGGCGCCCTCCTCAGCCGGGCTCGGGGCTCTCCACAGGGGCCGCCGACCTCGCCAAGGTCACGAGGGAGGCGCTTGGGCACCACGTGGAGGCGTGCTTCGAAGCACGTTTCCCGCAAGCAGGAGCAAGGCAAGGAGGGCAGAACCCTCAGGAGTTCGTCAGCAAGGCCATTCAGGAGCTACAGGAGTCAAGGGTCATGAGGGGCAGCCGCCGCCTACCCGCTGTGCCCCCCATCCAGGCGAGGATGGTGGGCTGCGCGTCTACATCGACATACCAGGGCTCAACCGAGCCGCGTCTCAAGAGCGCCTCTGGCCCTCGCGAGTGGGACGTTGCGAGGGCCCGCCCCACAGCTACATGTGCATGCCTCACGGCCTACCAAACGTGGTTGCTGCGCACCAGCATCTCATGAGGGCCATCCTGGAGGCTCGAGAGGTCCGGCACGCCGCAGCCCTGGCGGAGATGGAGATGGCCCCCGAGGAGCCGCCAGCGCCTCCGGATCCTCCCGAGGCCACCGGGCCTGGGGGCTCGTGAGGATCGGCTCCCGCAGCCCACCGAGTCTGCTACACCAACACCCCTTCGTCCCCTACATCACCAGGTGACATCTTTAAGTTTTGTTTCCGGCTGGGGCGCCTTGAGGTCATTATTCCTGTGCCGCGTGGGTCTGTCCTGCGACATGTATCCCTTTTATTTCATGTCATTAGCCTATCCTGTTGGGGGCGCCCCTCGGGCTGCATCATCCCCAAGCCGCTCGGGCCTGTCCCAGCGGCATGTATCCTTCTTACGTTTTCCTTAGGATTATGCTCTCGCTCCACCATGCTTGTTATTTGGTGCCTTTTCCTGGGTGACGGAATCTTGCACGTTAAAGGGGGAGTGCCTGAGCATCGCGACTCAGGGCTCCTACCGGCTCTCCGGCCCTCACCCTCTGGTCTTGTCCATGGCATCGCAACCTGGCTTGCCAGCGACGGCTGAGACCAGCCCGAGAGCCGGGACCCGAGGACATTGAGTTTTGTCATCTAACTTGACTTATGCGTTAAAGGGGGTGCCTGAGCATCGCGACTCAGGGCTCCTACCGGCTCTCTGGCCCTCACCCTCTGGTCTTGTCCATGGCATCGCGACCTGGCTTGCCAGCGACGGCTGAGACCAGCCCGAGAGCCGGGACCCGAGGAGGTAGAGTTGCTGCATCTAACCCAGCTTACGCGTTAAAGGGGGGGTGCCTGAGCATCGCGACTCAGGGCTCCTACCGGCTCTCCGGCCCTCACCCTCTGGTCTTGTCCATGGCATCGCGACCTGGCTTGCTAGCGATGATCGAGACCAGCCCGAGCCGGGACCCGAGGACGAGAGTTGCTGCATCTAACCTTGACTTAGCGTTAAAGGGGGGTGCACGAGCATCGCGACTCGGGGCTCCTGGCTCTCCGGCCCTCACCCTCTGGTCTTGTCCATGGCATCGCGACTGGCTTGCAATGACGGCCGAGACCAGCCCGAGAGCCGGGACCGAAGACGAGAGCACCGGCATCTGGCCAAATTTGCAGGAACACACTCGAAGATAAGGCCCAGAGCCAGGTGCAACCCGCCTTGAGGTAGGGCCCCGTGAGTCCCGCGCTGGCTCACGGGTGCCCAGATAAACCTCGTCCAGCCCTACTGTGCCAGCCACGTGTCAGGGTGGGGCTGTATACGCCACGGGGGCTCCTCCCGGAAGGGAGCCCACTCCCACGTACCAGTGGAAGCACCATGCTCCGCTACCGGCCGACGACACCGCCGAGGAGCGGCTATGCCCGTGACGCATGCGGAAGCGCTTATGCTCCGTCTTGGTGATAAACAAGCGAGGGTGGCCTCCGGTCGCATCAACCTCGGGGAGCCCGAGCTCAGTGTCCGGCCTCATCGCAACGCCTCCCCTCGGGAGGCGTCGCGAGGCTGGACACGGGCTGCGCCAGGTCACGCCCAGACGCACGCCACTCCAAAGAAGGCCCCGGCCTGGTTCGTCAGACGTCACTCCCGAGCGGAGCCAAGGTACGAATGTCGCTTGAGCGTCAAGGGGACTCCTGAGCATCGCGACTCAGAGCCTAATCGGTCGAGTAGCCCTCATCCCTTAGTTCCGAAAGGCTAACGGCGGTTGAGGTATCTGTGAGGCCGGGCTCTGCAGACGAGAACGGTGGATCCGCGCGTCTCATTCCCTACTTGCTGTTAAATGCGCCAAGGGGGACTCCTAAGCATCGCGACTCAGAGCCTAACTTGTCACGTAGCCCTCACTCCTTGGTCCCGGCCTGGTTTCGGTCGGGGCTAACGGCGGCCGAGGTATGTAAAGGGCCGGGCTCTGACGGCGTAGAACATAAGCAAGTAGGAAGCGCAAATTTCAAGGAATTCAAAAGCAAATATTACAGTCCACACTGTTATCGCAATCCCGAATGCAAGTTTAAACACCTCCGCGAGGCATGATACATGTGCAGGAATTAAAAGAAGGACAGGAGCCACAACGGAGTCACTTGTCGGCGGTGGAGTAGCGCGGAGTGGGTTCGCCCCGTGGAGCAGCAGGGCCAGCAGCGCCTCGCTTCGGCTTGGTGCTGAAGGCCCAGAACTTCCCCAACAGAGCCTCCGCGCGACCCTTCACAGCCTCGGCAGCGGCAGCTGCATGCTCGCCGCTTGCTGGCTCCAGCAGGCTGTCCAGGTCGACGCTGGGATCGCGAAGGTAGATGTGGGTGAGGACCCGCGTCAGTGCCGCAGAAGACAAGACACGCGCCTCGGCTCGGCCGTGGGGCCAAGGCCAAGGGTAACATCTTCAAGAGCGTGAACCAGGAAGGGAAGCAGCTTGGCGGGACCATCCTCGGCGCCGGCCAGCGGACTCTCCAGCCATCACGTAAGAAGCGTCTTGACAAAGAGCGAGCCTTCACATCCATATCCAAGAAGGCCACGCGATCTTCTGCAAGAACCAGCGCCTTGTCGTCCAGCTCGACCTTCCTCGCCTCCAGCTCCTGCTCCAGCGCGCCTAGGCGGTCGCGGCGCTTCTTGAGCCTGGCCTCCCGGTCCTTGACGGCCGCCTCGCGAGCCTTCATGCTTTCCTCCTGCTCTTGGCGGAGGCGGGCCTCCTCGGCAAGCTGGTTCTGCAGGCCCGCCAGCTCGCTCTCCAGCGTCTCACAGCGACCTTTAGTGCTGGCTGCCTCCCCCAGGGCAGCATCGCGGGCAATCTTCGCCTCACAGACATCCCGCTTCTCCTCGTCGCAAGCCGTCGAGGCCTGAACCAGCGCCTGAATCAAGGCCGGGCGAATCCAGCCAGAGGCCAGCTCCAAGCGCCCGGCCACCAAGCGAGGGTCGGCGCCCAGAAGATCTTGCCGCAGCCGGTCCAATTCAGCAGCAGCACGATCCAGGACAGTGGGAGGAGTCGGAGAGACAGCAGTTGGTGGAGTAGGAGGAGAGGACGGCGGCGTAACCACAGTATCGTGAGGCGGGACCTGCTGCGCCCCAACAGCTATGGCGGCGGCATCAGGCAAGGACACCTCGGGAGTCGCTTGGGCCATGGGGGCTGAGCTCGCCCCAGCCAGCTCTGCCAGGCTCGCGAGGATGGCCGGGCAGGAGAGGCCCGTGTCTTGCCATCGCCTTCCTTCACGGGCAGAGGCGCTGCCCCAGATGAAGCCTCAGGAGCTCCCTTCAGCTTCTTGCAGCGCCAGCCAGCCAAGAGATACAAATATCAAGCCTCAAATGACAAAGCAAGGAATAAAACAAGAATCAAGCACTTATCGGTCATCGTCATAAGCTCGAGCAACCTCCGCCATACTTGAAGCCCGAGAGCCGGCTGCAGGATCAGCTTCAAGGGGCCGGGAGCAGGAGGCGCTGTCATGCGGATCGCCCGGGGCCGGCGGACCCGCAGGGACCAGCCAGTCTGGTCCTTCTTGGGATCGAGGCAGGCTTACGCCTCCCTGCCCATCCTCATCCTCTTCGTCGTCACTCTGGGGGAGGCGGAGAGTGCGGGACCTGCGCCGAAGGGGAGGAGCCCTTGACTCCGCCACCGAATCAACCCCCTCTCCCGGCTCTCTTTCCTCCACCTCTTCGCTGGAGTCGGCAGAGGACACGTCCACCAGGTCCTCCGGAGCCTCCACGGGCACGGGCCCGTCCCCATTGAAGACAGGCATGGGCCCCACTACCTGCTCCCAATCTTCGCGAAGGAACAAGGGCGCAAGGGCGCCCTCCAGTTTCGCCACGTCGCCCCCAACCAAGGACTGGAGGACCGCTGCCAGATCCTCGCCGGCCAGGACCACGGGGCTCGAGTGAGGCCTCCACGCCAGGCAATCTTGTGAAGAGGAGCCAGCTTGATGCTCCAGAACTCCTCAAGAGCGACAAGACCGGTCAAGCCGCCCGCCGCCGCGTTGGTCGGCTCAGATCTGCGTCCCATCTTCTCCGGCTGACCAGCGCAGGATCCGAAGCTCCACTCGGGACCCGGTCGTCGGAGCTCGCGGGTGCTCCGTGGGAAGGATCAGCCGAGGGTGGATGCGCCCAAGCATCGACCAAGACCCACTTGCTCTGAAGCCCTCAATCCGATTCCTGTGGTTTGAAATGGCGATGGCTCCGCCATATGCGTAAGCTCACAAGACGCCTGAGGCGGAACCACGGGAGGTTCGGAGGGAGAAATAATGGCGCAGCAAGGCCACCGAGGGCTTCACCCCAACATGGGCCTCACAATAGTAGGCGAAGATTGCCAGAAGAAGGACGGATTTGGGATGGAGGTGCAGAGCTTGAATGTTGTAGTGATGGAGGACGGAGAAGAAGAACTCAGAAAAGGGAGACACCAGACCAGCAATGATGGCGCTAGCGAAGAACGGGTAGAAGGTACTCCCCCGACCCTCAGGGGCGGAAGAGCCGGCCTTTAACGCCTCCGTTCCGTTGACGCCCTGCGCCTCCGCCATCCGGCGCACCAGGGCGAGGCTCGCCCCTGACACATTTGGCGGGTCCAAGGCAGGAGAGTACCAAGCTCCGGCCGGGGCTTGGCGAGGCGCCATGACTGGCTAGGGCACGCAGGCGGAGTGGATCTGAAGATCTTGGAAGCAGAGAGGAGAGGCGCAAGAAAGGGGATCTGAGCAGCAACTGGAGAAAGTAAAGGAGGCAAGGAAGATGTCGCTCTGTTATCAACTCACGCGGTTGCGGAGGCGCACGCGTCCAATCAACCGCCACGCGTCGCCCAAGGTCGCAGGCTGTTAGGGCCCGCGACGCTTCGCACTTTCCCTCTCGCCTCTCTGCTCGGCCAAGTTCGACTCGCCCGTGGGCCAGGGGCTCTTGTCGGCGTCACAGGAACGGGGTCCCCAGACTTGCCTGCCTGCGGCCTGCGGCGTGGCTCGAAGGAGGCCCAGCGCTGCCCATCTTCATCAACACAAGCTCAAGACCCTCGCGAGGGGACAAGCCTCGCGGGGCGGACGACAAGGAGCTTCCTCAGGCACGGCCTCGTCAGGCTGGCTCATGAGGAGGCGGAGAATTCAAGGTAGGGTACCTCGCGAGGTGCCCATGACGCAAGCCATGACGACCAAGGGCGCCCGGTGGCGCCAGCCCGCCAAGTAAAGGTCCTCCTTTCCTCTTTGGTGCAAAGGGAGCAAGCGCAGCGAGAGCATCAAGCAAAGGCATCCGTTTGGTGCAACAAGACCAAGACCAGCCCAACGGCTGGAAGGGAGTCATCGCGGAGCCCAAGCAAAGGCGTCATCACGAGCCTTTGGCAGTGCAAGGACCAACTTTAGTCAGGATAAGTGTACCATTGTTCCCCTTCAAAATGGCCAATTGTTGGCGCCCTTCCCGCTCAATATTTGGGAAGAGGCCCAGGGCCTTCGCCTATAAATAGGAGTAGCCTTCCCCAGGGCAGGGGGAGGCGAGCCAGATCGGAATCCTCGTGAAGAAACCAGTAGCTAGAGCGACTGAACACCACCTAGCAGTTCATCGCACCCGCCAAGAACAGACCCTCACGAGGCTGTTCTTCTTTGTATTTTTCCTCATCAGCCCAAGAGGCAATCCACCACACCACACCTTTGGAGTAGGGTATTACACCACAATGGTGGCACGAACGATATAAATCTCGTGGTCTCTTGTGCTATTCTGTTTAGTAGTTTAGGTCCCAGCGGTTCTGCGAGGTGCGAGACGGTGGAGGGTTGGATCTCCGCGCGCACCCCAGTGTTCGAACCTCAAGGGTCTGCCGGAACCCGAAATCCGACAGCTCCAAAGTTAAGGTACTAGCAGAAAACATTATTAGAAGAACAAGTAATGATTCATCAAGCAAAAGGAAACATTTCGAAGATACCGGTGAAGGCCAAATCTAGCGAGAAGGAAACATTTCAAAAATACAAGTCAAGGCCAAATTTGAATGAAACGATGTAAGTATATCTAGAACCAGAATGGCAGATGCCAGTGAATGGTGGATGCCAAACATAAATACACATTGTAATATATTTCTAATTTGACCATAAATAGGCATGAATAATAAGCTCTACAGGCACTCCCCAAGAGAAGTACACGCGGTAGGTTTTGTTTTACAGTTATCGGTTCGCAACATACTATTTATATCTAGAACCAGAATATTCACTTGAGTAGGGATGCAACTTTATGCCACTCAGAGTACCCTCTCAACCTCCTTAGTTTATCCAAATCAACTAAAATTTTCAAAGTTATGTGACTTCTGAAAATTCAGTTCATTTAGTTGAACTTAAGAGGGTCACAGAATATCCTAAAGGGTGCCCATTTGCACTCCTACACTCGAACACACACACACACACACACACACTATGGATACTTTTGAGATTCACATGCACATTCAGTAAATTCAGTGAAATTCAGTAAACGTGGAGTACAAAAGAGAGATTCAGACTTCAGACACAGGCTGTAGGCGCTGGTGACAGAGATGATCCAGGCTGTAGGACTTGGAGATGAGCTACAGCAATGGAGAAAACTTGTAGCCGCCGCCACTTCTGCTAGGTAAGCAGGAACGAGCCACTGGACAGCCCAACCGTGGTGTCACAGTAGCAGCAGCAGGTGTCCAATTAGTCAAGCAACAAGCCACATGATTTGTGCTCTTTTAAAACTTTCTGCTCCGCCTACCTGAACACACATCTCCATTTATTATAACATAAGGAAAGCATGATAGAAAGTAACCAACCAATTGAAAAGAACATATACATTGATTTTCTTCAAATTCAAAACTATTCCTTCTAAGCTTGGTAGCTCTTCCTAATCAAAATTCTTGATGACATCTCAATGCACAACAAGGTTGCAGTTAATAACTTCTTATTTATCATGTATTGTCCAAAGTTACATGATGAAAGTCATAAATGAGTAGGACAGTAATTTGTAATCCTCGGTTCATTTAGCCAAACTTCAATCTAGTATACTTTGTTCCATTGATAGCTAAGGCATTTTTTAAGAATCCTAACTGACCCTCAATCATCCATTGTACGATGGCATGAAACAGAGAATGGATAGCAGAGGAAGGAGAGGAGCAGCAGTAGCTCACCGTGGTGGTTTTTGTGACCGATGTTGAACAGGACCACCTCCCCTCCATGGCTTGCAACCACCACACACCTTTCGTGGCTAGTATGATGAAGTGAAGCCCTTCTACTCTGCTGTAGGGATGAAAACTTCCCCTGCACAAGGATAGGAGAAATATGAATCAACTACACATACCTAGATGAACAGAATCAACATCACTTGCATCTCAAAACTATGTTACTACCTCAGAAACATCAAATAACCCATTTGGCCGAGTGGGAGAAGGGGTTACTGAGGGAACCTGGATTAGGGGGTCCTCGGACAGCCGGACTATATACTTTAGCCGGACTGTTGGACTATGAAGATACAAGATTCAAGACTTCATCCCGTGTCCGGATGGGACTCTACTTGGCGTGGAAGGCAAGCTTGGCAATACGGATATGTAGATCTCCTCCCTTGTAACCAACTCTATGTAACCCTAGCCCCCTGTGGTGTCTATATTAACCGGAGGGCTTAGTCCGTAGGACAACAACAATCATACCATAGGCTAGCTTCTATGGTTTAGCCTCTATGATCTCGTGGTAGATCAACTCTTGTAATACTCATATCATCAAGATCAATCAAGCAGGAAGTAGGGCATTTCCTCCATTGAGAGGGCCCGAACCTAGGTAAACATCGTGTCCCCCCGCCTCCTGTTACCATCCTCCTTAGACGCACAGTTCGGGACCCCCTACCCGAGATCCGCCGATTTTGACACCGACATTGGTGCTTTCATTGAGAGTTCCACTGTGTCGTCACCATAAGGCTTGATGGCTCCTTCGATCATCGGCGACGATGCAATCCAGGGTTAGGTTTTCCTCCTCGGACAGATCTTCGTATTCGGCGGCTTCGTACTGCGGGCCAACTCGCTTGGCCATTTGGAGCAGATCGAGAGCTACGCCCCTGGCCATCAGGTCAGGTTTGGAAACTTGAACTATATTGCCGACATCCGCGGAGACTTGATCTTCAATGGATTCGAGCCCATGTCAGGTGTGCTGCACAATCACGACGAGCATGACTTAACTCTGTCGTCGGACAGTGTTCAGGAGATCACACCTGCAACCACTCCGGCCCTCAATCCGAAACAAATTGCGCCATCTGAGGATGGGTGGATGGACCCCGCCATGGAGGTCGTACACTCAGTGGCGGTAGAGCCGAATACTGACTTCACCTCCTACGAGACCCGTGTTGCCGAACCGTTGGATTCGACCCCGGCCATGGGCTCTGAGCCGCCTATGTCCATGCCTATCGAACCCGATTGGGCACCGATCATGGAGTTTACCTCCGCGGATATCTTCCAGCACTCGCCCTTTGGCGACGTGCTAAACTCGTTGAGGTATCTCTCTCTGTCAGGAGACCCTTAGCCGAACTATGTCCGGCTAGAATGGGATGCGGACGACAAAGAAATTCGCTCCCCACCCACCACCCACTTAGTAGCCACTGTCGAATATTTAACCGACATGCTCGATTTCGGCTCCGAAGATATCGATGGTATGGACGACGATGCAGGAGACGAACAGGAACCATCGCCCACAGGGCACTGGACAACCACTTCATCACATGATATATACATGGTGGATACACCCAAAGAAGAAAATGATGAGGAACGGGAGGATGCAGCGAAGGATAACCCCCTCGAGAAGCAACCAATGCGACAACACAGAGGCCGCTCCAAATCCCGCCTTGGCAAAAACAGCGATAACAGCGCAAGAAAGAATGAGACCCCGGTCGACTCCAAAGCAACAGAGTAGGACGAGTCAGCGGACGGCGAACATAGTATGGAGCCACTGCCCGATCATGGCGACGCCGAGGGTAGAAATCTTCAACCTGTCTCCGAAGAGGAGAATAGTCCGGATGACGATATACATATCATCCCGGAAAGGAACTTGGAACAAGAGAAATCCACAGAAGGCTTATTGCCACCGCGAGGAGTCTTAAGAAGCAGAAGAAAAGGCTTAAGGCTGCACAAAAATACACTCATCAGTAGGTGGAACAAAGTGCTGGACACTGCAGAAAAGTGCGGTGGCAGTCGCCACACAAATAGTTACCCAAAGCGCAAGCTGCTGCCTGAATTCGATGATGAGGCCTTGGAGCCTACACAGCCGAAAAATAAAACAGCCAATCGGTCGGATCGACCACCTTGTGGCCGCGATAGGGCGGCCAATGAGGCCGCACATAAGTCAGCACATGATTCACGTGAGGACCTGCATCAAAAAGTCGGCATCACCAGATCCATCTACGGATCTAGGAAGCGCGCTCCAGTGCAGGATCAAAACCGAACACTATAACCGCCAGAATGCCACGATTAATCCAAATGCAGGGGTGCCGCACACCCCCTATGCTTCACCGATGAGGTACTGGATCACGAATTTCCAGAAGGATTCAAACCCGTGAACATAGAGGCGATGAATTGAACGATTGCACTGGGTCTGGATTGAGGACTTCATCCTCCATATCCATATGGCTCGCGGAGACGATCTCCACGCCATCAAATACTTGCCCCTCAAGTTGAAAGGACCAGCTCGGCACTGGCTGAAGAGCCTCCCCGAAAATTCAATTGGAAGTTGGGAGGAGCTTGAGGATGCTTTTAGGGCCAACTTTCAAGGGTCCTATGTCCGACCTCCAGACGCAGACGATTTAAGTCATATAATTCAACAGCCCGGAGAGTCAGCCCGAAAGCTTTGGAACAGATTCCTCACTAAGAAGAATCAAATTGTCGATTGCCCGGATGCCGAAGCCTTAGCAGCTTTCAAACACAGTATCCGAGACGAATGGCTCGCCAGACACCTCAGCTAAGAAAAGCCCAGGACAATGGCAGCCCTAACAAGCCTCATGACCCGCTTTTGCATGGGCGAAGATAGTTGGCTGGCCCGTAGTAGCACCAGCGACCCACGCACATCAGAAGTCAGGGATGGCAATGGAAAACCACGACACATAAAAAGCAAGCATCGAAATAATGAAGACAACCCAGATAACACGGCGGTAAACGCTGGATTTAGGGCTCTCGACCCGGTCAGGGGAAAAAGCCTTTCGTCCAGCCTAAACAAGATTCTAGACAAATTATGTCAGATACATGGCACCTCCGATAAAACCTGCAAATCACGCCCACAGAGAATGCTGGGTCTTCAAGCAGGCTGGCAAGTTAAATGCCGAACACAAGGGGAGGGAGACACCAAGTGAAGACGAGGATGAGCCTCACAAGAAAGCAATCGGGGATGTAAAATTCCCACCAGAGGTCAAAACAGTGAACATGATTCACGTAACAAAAAGAAGGAGCAAACATGCACTCCAAGACATATGCGCCGTAGGGTCCGTCACCCCTAAGTTCAACCCTTGGTCGCCCTGCCCGATCACTTTTGATCGCAGGGATCACCTGACGAGCATCCGGCATGGAGGACTGGCTGCCTTGGTGCTACACCCAATTATCGACGAATACCATCTCACCCATGTCCTCATGGACGGCGGCCGTAGTCTTAATCTGATATATCAGGACACAGTCCGCAAAATGGGGATAGACCCAATAAGAATCAGCCAAAGCAAAACTACCTTTAAAGGAGTAATACCAGGCCCAGAGGCCCATTGTATGGGCTCTTGTAGGATCTTGAAAAGAGGTGTCTAGAAGGGGGGTGATTAGACACTAAGTACCAAAGTTGCAGTTTTTAAGTTTCTTTAAAGTTTGAGTGGAGTTTAGGCACAAGTTTAACATTCACAACATATAGCAAGCAAGCATGCAAAGAGTATATGAGCAGCGGAAAATAAAGCATGCAACTTGCAAGAATGTAAAGGGAAGGGATTGGAGGATTCAAACGCAATTGGAGACACGGATGTTTTTGGCATGGTTCCGATAGGTCGTGTTATCGTACGTCCACGATGATGGAGACTTCAACCCACGAAGGGTAACGGTTGCGCGAGTCCACGGAGGGCTCCACCCACGAAGGGTCCACGAAGAAGCAACCTTGTCTATCCCACCATGGCCGTCGCCCACGAAGGACTTGCCTCACTAGCGGTAGATCTTCACGAAGTAGGCGATCTCCTTGCCCTTACAAAGTCCTTGGTTCAACTCCACAATCTTGTCGGAGGCTCCCAAGTGACACCTAGCCAATCTAGGAGACACCACTCTCCAAGAAGTAACAAATGGTGTGTTGATGATGAACTCCTTGATCTTGTGCTTCAAATGATAGTATCCCCAACACTCAACTCTCTCTCATAGGATTTGGATCTGGTGGAAAGAGGGTTTGAGTGGAAAGCAACTTGGGGAAGGCTAGAGATCAAGATTCATATGGTAGGAATGGAATATCTTGGCCTCAACACATGATTAGGTAGTTCTCTCTCGTAAATAGGATCTTTGGAAGTGTAGGTTCGGTCGATGGCTCTCTCCATGAATGAAGAGGTGGTGGAGGGGTATATAGCCTCCACACAAAATCTAACCGTTACACACAATCTACCAAACTCGGTGGGACCGAATCATTAAACTCGGTCAGACCGATTTAGCAAATAATGTGACCGTTAGGGTTTTCGGTGGGACCGAAATGCAACTCGGTGGGACCGATTCGGTTAGGGTTAGGACATAACGTAATCTCGGTAAGACCGATTACACAAACTCGGTGGGACCAATTTTGGTAATAAGCTTTCTAGAGAGTTGGTCAGGCAAACTCGGTTTGACCGATTATCAAACTCGGTGGGACCGATTTTGATAATAAGTTAACCAGAGAGTTTGCATTGTAATCTCGGTAGTACCGATTCTCAAACTCGGTGAGACCGATTTTGATAATGGACATACACAGAGAGATTACAGTCCCATCTCGGTGAGACCGAGATCCCTATCGGTAAGACCGATTTGCCTAGGGTTTGTGGCAGTGGCTAAGACATCCAAACTCGGTGGCGCCGGATAGAAAGAATCAGTGGGGCTGAGTTTGAATTTAGGTTTAGGACATATGTGTGGAAGTGGGAAAGTAGCTGAGGGTTTTGGAGCATATCACTAAGCACATGAAGCAAGAGGCTCATTAAGCAACACCTCATCCCTCCTTGATAGTATTGGCTTTTCCTATAGACTCAATGTGATCTTGGATCACTAAAATGTAAAATGAAGAGTCTTGAGCTTGAAGCTTTAGCTAATCCTTTGTCCTTAGCATCTTGAAGGAGTTCCCACATCCTTTAGTCCATGCCACTCCATTGTTGAACTTATCTGAAACATACTAGATAAAAGTGTTAGTCCAACAAGAGATATGTTGTCATTAATTACCAAAACCACCTAGGGAGCACTTGTGCTTTCAATCTCTCCCTTTTTGGTAATTGATGGCAACATACATCAAAGCTTTAGATAAAGATATAAAGAATAACGAGTAAAGCTTTGGAAAGACATGTAATAAGCATAGGCTCCCCCTACATGTATGCAATCATGTGAATATGAAATATAGAAGCATGTGATAGCATAACCATGATAGAGCAGGCAATGTGTTACATGTATCTTGGCTATATGCATCAGAGCAAAACGTATTAAAGAGAATACCTTCATGCCCATGAGTCCTTCTTGCAAACAGTATGTACATCGTGCAAGAATTCCTCATACACATGATTGTGATGCATATACTTACCTTGTGGTCTTGAGTTGGCTTAGGATGGAATGAACCTGCGTAAACAAGGTTAGATAACGATGATACATCTACTAGCCGAGCAAACGGAAGAAACCACAAGAATACCAAGACTGGATGACATGTAGAGAGTGAGTCTTGAGTACCACCTCGGATTAGACATGTCCCCAAGAGTAAAGATATGCAATGAATTTAAATGATATATTTCCCTTAGATGTCTTGCTCCCCCTGAATCTAACATGGGATACTGGAAGAAGATAGGGAACAGAAAATCATCGCCGAAGGAACACAGAGCTGAAAGATATGAATGATGATCAGAGCTAAAGTTCAGAGCTAATGTATGCTCATGCAAAATTGAGCACAACAGAACATATGAACATGTCTCTCCCCTCAAGAAGACATGTGGACATCTCTCCTCTTGAACACCAAGCATCTGGGATCCTTGAGAAATACTTTCTACTAGTATTCTCTCCCCTGGAGATCTCTCTCTCCCCCTGAAGGATCTCTCTCTCCTTCTCTGATGTGATCTCTCTCTAAATGATAAGCTTTGATGTGATCTCTCTCTCCCCCTTTGACATCAATTTCCAAGAAGGGCTTGATAAAGATGTAATCTCTCTCTCCCCCTCTGGAATTTGTCGGGAATGGGTTTGATCCTTGAGTCACAACATAAAGCAATGATAAAAATGTGATGCTTGTAGAGGACAAGATTCATTGAGTGGAGCTGGAACAGATGAAATACAGAATAAGTGGCAAAGAGTTTTTCCTGTTATGAAATCGGTGGCACCGAGTTGTAGGATTCGGTTGCACCGAAAGGATTTGGTTGGACCGAAAACAACAAATCGGTTGAACCGAGTTCATCGCAGAGAAAACACTTGTCACCTCAGCTCACTAGACTAGTAAGATCTCACAAAGATTTGCAAGGAATTAACTGAAAGATATGCAAGGAATTAACTGAAAGATATGCAAGGAATTAGATGCAGAAAATGCAGAGAAAACAGAAAGAAATCTAGATGAAGTTTTTTTTGAAAGGGGAAACACAAATGCATGAGACAAATGCAAAAACTCAGAAAAGAACACAGGAGAACTTCATATAGAGATGGTCGGTGACAAAGTCACCTATGTTAGAGTATATTGACTTAGGAGTCAAGTGAGATCACTTGATCATATTCCATACTCATTGTTTAAGCTCAAAATGGGGTTGCCATTTTTCGTTTAAGCATCTTGATGTATTCACATCTTGTCGAGTTGCTTTATCTCATGACTCGGAGTAAAGCTTCTCTAAGATGGAATAACATACCTTGGTTGGTGGTGTTGTCCATGTAGTTCAACTTGCGTGGGTTGCTCAAGGTTGGTCATCAAGAATTTGGAGCACCACTTGGAATTTGAGTCCATCTACCTACATGGGTTAGTTCTTGCAAGGAAGAGCACTTGTATATCCAAAACGACAATCATGAAACTCAACATAGAATTTGTCAAAGGATATGTTTGAATGGTTTCGTGCTTCCTTGTCTTCAACCACCTTGTGTAGAGACTTGGTGATGTAGAGATTGCTCAAGATATGAGTAGGTTTCAACCTCATGGAATTTGATTCAACCAAGTACCTACATGGGTTAGATAACATGCAAGATACAAATATATCCAAGACATAAGTTTTTCATCATAAGAGAAATATCAAGGATTAGTCATAAGCTCATGTCTTGCATGTATCCAATGGAGTTTCTACTCCAAGTTTGAAGCATCAATGATGTTCAATTCTCCTCTTAACCTGCAAAACACTTTCTCATCAAGAGGTTTAGTGAGTATATCCGCTTAATTGCTTTTCGGTGCGAACATGCTTAAGATCAATGTCACCCTTAGCAACATGATCTCGAATGAAATGATGGCGAACTTCAATATGCTTAGTTCGAGAATGTTGCACAGGATTATGACCAATTTTGTTAGCACTTTCATTATCACAAAGCAATGGAACATGTCTCACATATATCCCATAATCTTTAAGAGTTTGGGTCATCCAAAGTAATTGAGCACAACATGAACCAGCGGCAATATATTCAGCTTCGGCGGTGGATAAGGATACCGAGTTTTGTTTCTTGGAGGACCAAGACAGAAGAGATCTACCAAGAACAAGTACCCGAAGTGGACTTTCTATCAACCTTGTCTCCGGCATAGTCCGAGTCGGAATATCCAACAAGATCGAAAGAGGCCCTCTTAGGATACCAAATGCCAAAATTTGGTGTATGGATTAAGTATCTCACTATCTTTTCACGGCCTTAAGATGACATTCTTTAGGGGCAGCTTGATATCGTGCACACATGCACACACTTAGCATAATATCGGGACGTGAAGCACATAGTTATAACAATGAACCAATCATAGAGCGATAAACCTTTCGATCAACCGGTTCACCATCTTTGGTTAAGTCAAGATGTCCACTAGTAGGCATGGGTGTAGTCATACCTTTGCATTCTTGCATATTGAACTTCTTGAATAAGTCCTTGGTGTACTTTGTTTGCGAGACAAAAGTACCTTCCTTAGTTTGCTTGATTTGCAAACCAAGAAAGAATTTGAGTTCACTCATCATAGACATCTCAAACTTCTCCGACATTAACTTCCCAAACTTTTCACTAAAATGAGGGTTAGTTGAACCAAATATAATATCATCAACATAAATTTGGCACACAAAGAGTTCACCATTAACCCTTTTAGTAAAAAGAGTAGAATCAATTTTCCCAATTTCAAAGCCTTTTTCAATAAGGAACTTGGTCAAGCATTTATACCATGCTCTAGGAGCTTGTTTAAGTCCATAAAGAGCTTTGTGAAGTTTGTAAACATGATTGGGTTTCTTAGGATTAACAAAACTGGGAGGTTGTTTAACATAAACTTCCTCCTCTATTTCACCATTTAGAAAAGCACTTTTAATGTCCAGTTGGTACAAGGTGATATCATGGTGATTAGCATAGGCAAGTAAGATGTGAATGGACTCAAGTCTAGCAACGGGGGCGTAAGTCTCACCATAGTCCATACCTTCGACTTGTGTGTAGCCTTGGGCGATTTAGACGTGCTTTGTTGCGAACTACTTGTCCATCTTCATCTTGCTTGTTGCGAAACACCCATTTGGTACCGATGATGTTGTGGTTGTTGTCGGGCTTCTCAACCAATGTCCAAACTTGGTTCCTCTCAAAGTTGTGTAGCTCTTCATGCATAGCATTTATCCAATCAGGATCTTCCAATGCTTCTTCGACCTTCATAGGTTCAATGCTAGAGATGAAAGAATAGTTTTCACAAAAGTTAGCTAAACGAGTTTTAGAGCGAGTGATTCTCCCGTTTGAATATCATTGTAGATTTGCTCGACGGGATGGTCTTTAGCAATTCTTGCTCGAACTCGTGAAAGCTTTTGCTTGGGTCTTTGTTGAACATCTTCTTCATCTTGTTCTTCTTCTTGGCCTTCTTCATTGTTGGCATTGTCGTTCTCTTGTCGTGGTGGAGAAGGAGGTTGTTGACGTTCATCTTGATGCACTTCCTCGTTTTCATCATCTTGTTGTGTCCCACTTGTGGATGCTTCCGTATCAATTCTTGGTTCACCTTGTCGTGAAGTATAAGCTTCCACTTGGACGGACGAGGTACTCTCCTTCACCTCCGTTGGACGGACCTTGCCAATAGACAAGTCTTGGATTGCTTCCAAGGATCTTTGTCTCCTACATCAATTTGCAATTGCTCTACTTGCAGCCGTTAGATTCATCAAACTTCACATCTACCGTCTCTTCAACCTTTCGTGTGAAATTGTTGTAGACACGGTAAGTGTGAGAGTTTGAGCCATAACCTAGTAGGAAACCTTCATGAGACTTAGGAGCATATTTAGAACGACGATGCTTATCAAGAATGTAGCACTTTGAGCGAATACTCGAAAGTATCCAACTTGGGGTTTGTTACGGTGAGTAGCTCAGATGCCGTCTTGCCGAGTAGCTTGTGAAGATACAAGCGATTTGTTGCATGACAAGCTGTCTCAACCTCTTCTGCTCAAAAGTGCTTCGGCGTCTTGTACTCATCAAGCATCGTTCTCGCCATTTCGATGAGCGTTCGGTTCTTCCTCTCAACAACTCCATTTTGTTGAGGTGTGTACGTAGCCGAGAAATCGTGTGAAATCCCTTCTTCGTCAAGAAAGGTGTCCACATTTGTGTTCTTGAACTCCGTTCCATTGTCGCTGCGAACCTTCTTGATCTTCATTTCAAATTGGTTTTGGGCCTTCATAGCGAAGTTTTTGAAGATCTTTTGGACCTGCGATTTATCATCGAGAAAGAACACCCACGTAAATCTGGAAAAATCATCAACTATAACTAGACCAAAATAATTTCCACCGAGACTCTTGTAAGAGTTGGGACCAAAGAGATCCATGTGAAGTAGCTCGATTGGCCTCTTCGTGGTCATGATGTTCTTCACGGGATGCCTTCCTCCAACCTGTTTACCTGCTTGACAAGCACTGCAAAGTCTATCCTTATCAAATATGACATCATTAACTCCAAGGATATGATTTCATTTAAAAGCTTGTCAAGGTTTAGCATACCAACATGACCTAATCGCCTATGCCATAACCAGCCTTTTGAGGATTTAGCAATGAAGCAAGTTTTAGGTTGAGCCTTTTTAGTGAAATCAACAATGTATAGATCACCTCACGCACACCAAGAAAGACCATTTTATGATTATCTCGATGAAACACTTGGCAATCTACTTGATAAATAGAACATTGAAACCGAAATCAGCAAGTCTAGATACTGAAAGTAAGTTGTAACCAAGAGATTCAACGAGCATAACATTTTGTATGGAGCTATCATGTGATATAGCCACCTTCCCGAGGCCAACCACCTTACCCTTTGAGTTGTCACCGAAAGTGACAAACTTTCGAGGATCATCATTTTCAGCAAGCTCATGAAACATGTCTTTATCTCCGGTCATGTGATCGGTACATCCACTATCAAGAACCCATTCCTTTCCTCCTGACATATATCCCCGAAGATTTGCCATAAGACCATAATGTCTCATTGCATCATCAAGATCAAAGTCACTATCATCATCCTCATCATAGTATCCATGTACAACATCGTCATGTGGTGGATCAAATCCTAGAGAGGGTGATTCATTAGAATGAGTTTGACAATAATCTTGTCTATGAATTCTTATAGCTTCGGAAATAATGTCACTAATAATACCAACATTTCCTTTGGCACGCATAAGGTTTGTAAGCTCAAATAGACGATCACCAAACATAGGATCACTAGTATTCATTTTACTCAAGGCAATAGATTTATGGAGAATTTCATCTAGATTTTTCAAGGAATAATCTGGAAATCGTTCCTCAAGAAATTTCCATATAGTGTAGGCACACTCAAAAGTAGGCAAGATTCTAATCAAGTTTCTAGGCAAGCCTCTAGTGATAAGATTAACAGTTCTAAGATTTCTAGTCATGTCAATTGACTCATCAAGAGTAGGATGCATAGGATTAACATAAGGTGCACAAGGGCTAGCAATGTTCTTGTTAAAATGATATTGATTGAAAATAACAAGCATCTCATTTTTCCACTCACGAAAATACTCTCCATCAAGAATAGGCACTCTATGTCTAAGACTCCCCAAAGTAGACTCATCCATCTTCCTCCAATGGTGATTAAACCAAGGCAATGGAGACCAATGCTCGATACAACTTGTAGGATCTTGAGAAGAGGTGTCTAGAAGGGGTGATTAGAAACTAAGTACCAAAGTTGCAGTTTTTAAGTTTCTTTAAAGTTTGAGTGGAGTTTAGGCACAAGTTTAACATTCACAACATATAGCAAGCAAGCATGCAAAGAGTATATGAGCAGCGGAAAATAAAGAATGCAACTTGCAAGAATGTAAAGGGAAGGGATTGGAGGATTCAAACGCAATTGGAGGCACGGATGTTTTTGGCGTGGTTCCGATAGGTGGTGCTATCGTACATCCACGTTGATGGAGACTTAAACCCACGAAGGGTAACGGTTCTTGCGAGTCCACGGAGGCTCCACCCACGAAGGGTCCACGAAGAAGCAACCTTGTCTATCCCACCATGGCCGCCGCCCACGAAGGACTTGCCTCACTAGCGGTAGATCTTCACGAAGTAGGCGATCTCCTTGCCCTTACAAACTCCTTGGTTCAACTCCATAATCTTGTCGGAGGCTCCCAAGTGACACCTAGCCAATCTAGGAGACACCACTCTCCAAGAAGTAACAAATGGTGTGTTGATGATGAACTCCTTGCTCTTGTGCTTCAAATGATAGTCTCCCCAACACTCAACTCTGTCTCATAGGATTTGGATCTGGTGGAAAGAGGGTTTGAGTGGAAAGCAACTTGGGGAAGGCTAGAGATCAAGATTCATATGGTAGGAATGGAATATCTTGTCCTCAACACAAGAGTAGGTAGTTCTCTCTCAGAAATAGGATCTTTGGAAGTGTAGGTTCAGTCGATGGCTCTCTCCACGAATGAAGAGGAGGTGGAGGGGTATATATAGCCTCCACACAAAATCTAACCGTTACACACAATCTACCAAACTCGGTGGGACCGAATCGTTAAACTCGGTCAGACCGATTTAGCAAATAATGTGACCGTTAGGGTTTTCGGTGGGACCAAAATGCAACTCGATGGGACCGATTCGGTTAGGGTTAGGACATAACGTAATCTCGGTAAGACCGATTACACAAACTCGGTGGGACCGATTTTGGTAATAAGCTTTCTAGAGAGTTGGTCAGGCAAACTCGGTTTGACCGATTATCAAACTTGGTGGGACCGATTTTGATAATAAGTTAACCAGAGAGTTTGCATTGTAATCTCGGTAGTACCGATTCTCAAACTCGGTGAGACCGATTTTGATAATGGACATACACAGAGAGATTACAATCCCATCTCGGTGAGACCGAGATCCCTATCGGTAAGACCGATTTGCCTAGGCTTTGTGGCGATTGGCTAAGACATCCAAACTTCGGTGGCGCCCGGATAGAAAGAATCAGTGGGGCAATGAGTTTGACTTTAGGTTTAGGACATATGTGTGGAAGTGGGAAAGTAGGCTGAGGGTTTTGGAGCATATCACTAAGCACATGAAGCAAGAGGCTCATTAAGCAACACCTCATCCCTCCTTGATAGTATTGGCTTTTCCTATAGACTCAATGTGATCTTGGATCACTAAAATGTAAAATGAAGAGTCTTGAGCTTGAAGCTTTAGCCAATCCTTTGTCCTTAGCATCTTGAAGGAGTTCCCACATCCTTTAGTCCATGCCACTCCATTGTTGAACTTATCTGAAACATACTAGATAAAAGTGTAAGTCCAACAAGAGATACGTTGTCATTAATTACCAAAACCACCTAGGGAGCACTTGTGCTTTCAGCTCTCTAGTACTAGAGGTTGTATTCGGTTCTCCCGACAACTTCCAAAGTGAAAAGTTAACCTTCGATATCGCTCCATTCTGAAGCGGCTATCAAGCACTACTCGGAAGAATAGCTTTCGCTCGTTTTAATGTAGTCCCGCATTACGCCTCTCTTAAGCTTAAGATGCAAAGTCCACGTGGCATCATCACAGTTAGCAGAAATGTTGAGCGTTCCTTACGCACGGAAGAAGGTCTGGCGGCTTTAGCAGCCGAACACTAAACGGCCTCTCCAACCATAATAAATGATCGGTAGTCAAGACCGCGGAGACGGCTAGACGAGTCCGGCTCATCACTAGCTGTAATAGCTTAGATAAACCTGAGATTGGTTTGATGGATATACCCCTATAGGCGGTACCAGGGGCTTCCCGCATGTAAAAAGGACTACAATTCGGCTCGACCTTACTCATCTTGAATTTTAATGGTTTATTGAGAATAACTAATTTTCTGCACAACAACTTTCACCTAATTTGTTCTCTTTTACAGATGATAATCGTGCTTCATCCTTCCAGGATACGGCACAACGGAGACACGGGCGCAGACGTGCAGCAGGGCCCCGCTTAAAGGTTTCTTTTTAGATTAAGACCCTGTGTAAACCTTTTTTACTGTCTCTTGTTACTTCACATCCCCCGGATACTCATTATAACCGAGAGGGATGCTGACGTTATTGGCATTTTTCCACGTCAGAATAATGCACGTACCTGGACACTCGGGGTTCATTATCAAGGGCGTTACTCAGCCCGGTATATGCTATAAAGACCGAATACCTTAGGGAGTGTTCAGCGTCGCGAGTTTGGCCTTATATGCATCAGCTCCGAATCATGTCTTTGGTCAAATGTTGGGTTTGCCCGGCTCCCGCGTTTTGCTACCTTACGTTCCGCTCTATCGGCTAAGGTGGCATCGGGAGAACTACTGCGATTGTGCCCTAGTTCATCCGGTTGAGCACCTCAGTAGAGAAAGCCGAAAACTGACTGTCATGATAAAGCGCGAGACTGGTCAACCACTCGATGACTTAGCGGAATCTTCGGGATTCCTCTGCATTAACGAAGGGCCGGTTTTCTCGGTCATGTACGTATGCGCCCCGTACTTGGATGAGCGCGGAAGTACCAGGGGCTATAGAGCAGCCCCACTATCAAACTCCTATGGTTAAGTGAAGTGTTAAAGCAATATAGTCCGATTGCCTCGTTCGCCGTACTATCACCTCCTTAATGGACCAAGACGTTGGATCAAGTGTGAACATGCACTTTTGGGAACACCCCCGCATTATGTGCGTGAAATTTTGAAACCGGCTTATTGCAAACTTTCAGGTTATATACATATATACATAAACGGCCGCAAAGGAGGCACCATAATACTTTCAGGCAAAAGTATAAACACAACCTTTATAATTCAAATAGCATTGTTATTACAATCTAAATACATGTCACTCAAACATGACAATCTTCTAGCACTGAGCCTCTATTAAACGAGCACCTTCCAGGACTTCTTCAAAATAGTGCTCGACAGAAACCTGGCCTACGGCCGGATTCTGGGTTGCAATCGTGGTGGCCTCCATCTCCGCCCAGTATGTCTTGACACGGGCAAGAGCCATCCGCGCACCCTCTATGCACGCCGACCACTTTGCAGCGTCAATATGCGGCAAAGCACCAAGGAACTGTTGCACAAGACCAAAATAACTATTCGGCCTTGGTCTTTCCTGCCAGAGACGATCCACAACAGACCTCATGGCAAGCCCGGACAACCTATGGAGCTCGGCCCACTCGGCCATTTGCTCATTTAACAGCAGAGGACGCACTGGAGCATGGAACTGCGACCAGAACAACTTTTCCACTTTGTTATCTTTTTTATCTTAGAAAAACTTGGTCGCATCAGCAGCACTCACTGCCAAATCCAGGTACGCGTCCGCAGAACTCCATAATTGACCCAGAAGGGCATACTTAGGATCTCCGAACTTCGTCTACAACAAAAAGGGCTTCCCAGCCGTGATATTTCCGGCTTGACGCAGCTCCTCCTTCGCCGCTCTGATTTTAGAGCGGGTTTCCTTAGCTGCTACCATGGCTTTCTCCAGGTCCGCCGTCTTCGTTTGACTTTCCCTTTCGAGAAGCTCATAACGGTCGGCGACATCTTTCAACTCAACAGCCATCTTGGCTATTTTCTCTTTGCTCTTGCAATGCGCAGCCTATTCAGCTCTTAACTCTTCGACCGCCTTTAGGGCGGCCGCATCACTCCTCCTGGCTTGTTCCTTGGCTCGGGCAAGTTCCACCCGAAGGGTCTCCACGGCGGCAGCTCCATCTCTGATCCTGACATATTATAGATACTAGCATTATGCTCCTCTTAATATATGTTGACCATCGGAGAATACATACCCTGTGCCTCGTCAAGCCGGATGTTTACAAGCACGACGTCGGCATCTGCCGCATCAAGTTTCCACTTCAGTTCGGCAAACTCACCAGTCCGGCTAGCCACCGGACCTCCCGCCACCTGCACATGAAGGCGGCATGATTATTACCTGGGACTATGATCCTCTATTTGCCGTCTTTTTCGACAGCAACCGGAGTCTCAGGGGCTACTATCTACATAGGGCACACCTGGCGTGTGCGGTACCGTCAAAATATACATATTACTTTGCGTACCTCAAAGCCTCTCAGCAGGCTAATAAAAGCTTCATGCAACCCGCTTTCGGCGGATGAAATCTTCTCAACCACCGTACCCATTAACATACGATGTGCTTTTGAGATAGCCGCTTGCTCTAGAAGATTCCGCAGTAAGTCTGGTCGCGCACCGGACAGTTCCGTACTCTTTTTGTTGCTCCCCTCAGGAGCCGAATACTCCGGACTCCGGGTGACCGAAGGGTTACCTTCCGGCCTTGGTGGATCAGGAGAAACCCTTCGTGATGACACCTCAAGGTCGCCCGCCTCATGAGGCAGGGAGGCATGGGGTGGAGTTTCGCTCTCCATCATCTCCGGAAGAAGATCCCCCGAAGATGAACTCTGGCGAGAAGTGCTACGATCCGAACTACATGATATACGTCTCGGTTGTTGTCCTCGGAAATAAAGTAGGGTTTGTGTACTATAAAGTACTCTTGTCTACTTACAGCTCGGTGGGGGGTTGATCCCCTTGCGGGCACTGTGCTGTAAGGATACCCTCTGGGGTAGGACCCTCTGGCGAAGATTTCTTCCCTCGTTTGGAAACCATTGTTTCAAAGTCTTCAGAGGCGGTCCTCTTCCTTCCCTGGGGAGAGGGAATTTTAGATTCTTCTCCCCGTTATCCTCCTTCAGCGGAGGCACTAATTCCCCGATGCGGATGAATAATGAGTGAGGCCCGCTTTCGGCTTCTTTATTCCCCCCCCCCCTTTATCTCCCCCTGAGGGCGATTGATAAGGCACGAGCTCAAGCATTCTGGCCAGTACTGGATCTGTTGAGCCTTCGGGAAGGGGGGCCGAACACATGATCATCTTCGCCTTTTTTACCCAGTCCTAGTCAAAGAGCGACTTTTCAGAATGATGTTGTGATAAATAGACAGCATGTTCGGCCGAAGAACTACTTACTTGGGTATCTGGACGATTGCAGCTCAGACCCGCATCCTCGGTGGTGTCCGGACACTTTATTTGTGATCCGAAGAACAATCTGTACATCTCTTCGAGCGTCACGCCGAAGAAGTGCTGAATAGCTCGCGGTCCTTCCGGGTTGAACTCCCACATACGGAGAGGTCGACGTTTGCAAGGCAGGACTCGACGAACTAGCATGACTTGCATTACCATGACCAGGCTGACATCTCTCTCGAGGAGATCTTGGATGCGACTCTACAATATCGGCACATAATTTATTGGCCCCCAGTCCAGCCCCTTGTTGATCCATGACGTCAGTTGTGGCGGGGGGCCCGAGCGGAAGGCAGGGGCGGCTACCCACTTGGTACCTCGGGGAGCTGTGATGTAAATCCACTCCCGTTGCCATAAACCGGACACCTCTGGGAAGGAACCCTTTGGCCATGGAACATCGGCGCCTTTGTTTATTATGGCACCTCCGCATTCTGCGTGTCGCCCATTAATCATCTTCGTCTTCACATTAAAGGTCTTGAGCCATAAGGCGAAGTGTGGGGTGACGTGGAGGAAGGCCTCACAAATGACGATGAACGAAGAGATGTGAAGGATGGAATCTGGGGCCAGATCATGGAAATCGAGCCCGTAATAGAACGTGAGCCCTCTAACAAAGGGATCTAGACTAAAGGCTAGCCCTCGGAGGAAGTGGGAGACGAATACGACACTCTCGTTGGGCTCGGGAGTGGGGACGACGTGCCCTCGAGCAGGTAGCTGCTACGTCTTGAGCTTGCGTTGGTTTTCCCCGAAGAGGACAGGATGATGCAGCAGAGTAGCGTAAGTATTTCCCTCAGTTTTTGAGAACCAAGGTATCAATCCAGTAGGAGGCCACGCGCAAGTCCCTCGTACCTACACAAAGCAAATAACTCCTCGCAACCAACGCAAATAGGTGTTGTCAATCCCTTCCGGTCACTTACAAGAGTGAGATCTGATAGAGATGATAGATAATATTTTTGGTATTTTTGGTATAAAGATGCAAAGTAAAATAAAAGCAAAGTAAAAAAGCAAAGCAATAATAAAGCGTAGGAAGATTAATATGATGAAAATAGACCCGGGGGCCATAGGTTTCACTAGTGGCTTCTCTCAAGAGCATAGGTATTTTACGGTGGGTGAGCAATTCTTTGTTGAGCAATTGACAGAATTGAGCATAGTTATGAGAGTATCTAGGTATGATCATGTATATAGGCATCACGTCCGAGACAAGTAGACCGACTCCTGCCTACATCTACTACTATTACTCCACTCATCGACCGCTATCCAGCATGCATCTAGAGTATTAAGTTAATGAAAACGGAGTAACGCCTTAAGCAAGATGACATGATGTAGAGGAATAAATTCATGCAATATGATAAATACCCCATCTTGTTATCCTCGATGGCAACAATACAATACATGCCTTGCAACCATTTTTGTCCTTTGGGTAAGGACACATAAGATTGAACCCAAAGCTAAACACTTCTCCCATTGCAAGAACTACCAATCTAGTTGGCCAAACCAAGCGGATAATTGAAGAGACTTGCAAAGATAACCAATCATACATAAAAGAATTCAGAGAAGATTCAAATATTGCTCATAGATAATCTTGATCATAAACCCACAATTCATCGATCTCAACAAACACACTGCAAAAAGAAGATTACATTGAATAGATCTCCACGAGAGAGGGGGAGAACATTGTATTGAGATCCAAAAAGAGAGAAGAAGCCATCTAGCTACTAACTATGGACCCGAAGGTCAGAGGTAAACTACTCACACTTCATCGGAGAGGCTATGATGATGATGTAGAAGCCCTCCATGGAGGATTCCCCTTCACGGGAGCTCTAACAGGCCCCAAGTTGGGATCTCGTGGATCTGAGAAAGTTGCGGCGGTGGAATTAGGTTTTGGCTCGAATCTGATCTGTTGAAGTGCGTAGGTATATATAGGAGGAAGGAGTACATCGGTGGAGCTTCGAGGGGCCCGCGAGGCAGGGGACGCGCCCTAGGGGGGGCGCCCTCCACCCTCGTGGCCGCCTCGTGGCTTTCTTGACGGAGGGTCCAAGTCTCCTAGGTCTTATCTGATGAGAAAATCACGTTCCCGAAGATTTCATTCCGTTTGGACTCTGTTTGATATTCCGCTTTCTTGAAACACTGAAATAGGCAAAAAAACTGCAATTCTGGGTTGGGCCTCCGGTTAATAGGTTAGTCCCAAAAGTAATATAAAAGTGGAAAATAAAGCCCAATATAGTCCAAAACAATAGATAATATAGCATGAAGCAATCAAAAATTATAGGTATGTTGGAGACGTATCAGGCATCCCCAAGCTTAATTCCTGCTCGTCCTCGAGTAGGTAAATGATAGAAAGAGAATTTTTGATGCGGAGTGCTACTTGGCATAATTTCAATGTAATTCTTCTTAATTGTGGTATGAATATTCAGATCCGAAAGATTCAAGACAAAAGTTCATTTTGACATAAAAATAATAATACTTCAAGCATACTAACAAAGCAATTATGTCTTCTCAAAATAACATGGCCAAAGAAAGTTATCCCTACAAAATCATGTAGTCTGGCTATGCTCTATCTTCACCACACAAAATATTTAAATCATGCACAACCCGATGACAAGCCAAGCAATTGTTTCATACTTTTGACATTCTCAAAACTTTTTCAATCTTCACGCAATACATGAGCGTGAGCCATGGATATAGCATTATATGTGGAATATAATGGTGGTTGTGGAGAAGACAAAAAGAGGGAATATAGTCTCACATCAACTAGGCGTATCAACGGGCTATGATGATGCCCATCAATAGATATCAATGTGAGTGAGTAGAGATTGCCATGCAACGGATGCACTAGAGCTATAAGCATATGAAAGCTCAACAAATGAAACTAAGTGGGGGTGCATCCAACTCGCTTGCTCATGAAGACCTAGCGCAATTTGAGGAAGCCCATCATTGGAATATACAAGCCAAGTTCTATAATGAAAAATTCCCACTAGTATATGAAAGTGACAAAACGAGAGACTCTCTATTATGAAGATCATGGTGCTACTTTGAAGCACAAGTGTGGTAAAAGGATAGTAACATTGTCCCTTCTCTCTTTTTCTCTCATTTTTTATTGGGCCTTTCCTTTTTTTATGGCCTCTTTTTTCCCTTTTTTTATTTTTAAATGCAGAGTCTCATCCCGACTTATGGGGGAATCATAGTCTCCATCATCCTTTCCTCACTTGGGACAATGCTCTAAAAATGATGATCATCACACTTTTAATTTTCTTACAACTCAACAATTACAACTCGATACTTAGAACAAAATATGACTCTATGTGTATGCCTCCGGCGGTGTACTGGGATATGCAATGATTCATAAGTGACATGTACGAAAGAATTATGAACGGTGGGTTTGCCACAAATACGATGTCAACTAAATGATCATGCTAAGCAATATGACAATGATGGAGCGTGTCATAATAAACGGAACGGTGGAAAGTTGCATGGCAATATATCTCAGAATGGCTATGGAAATGCCATGATAGGTAGGTATGGTGGCTGTTTTGAGGAAGGTTTATGGTGGGTGTATGATACCAGAGAAAAGTGCGCGGTATTGGAGAGGCTAGCAATGGTGGAGGGGTGAGAAAAATGCATATAATCCATGGACTCAACATTAGTAATAAAGAACTCATATACTTATTGCAAAAATCTACAAGTTATCAAAGCAAAGTATTACGTGCATGCTCCTAGGGGGATAGATAGGTAGGAAAAGACCATCGTCATTCTCGACCGCCACTCATAAGGAAGACAATCAATAAATAAATCATGCTCCGACTTCATCACATAACGGTTCACCATACGTGCATGCTACGGGAATCACAAACTTTAACACAAGTATTTCTCAAATTCACAACTACTCAACTAGTATGACTCTAATATTACCACCTTCATATCTCAAAACAATAATCAAGCATCAAACTTTTCTTAGTATTCAACACACTCAAAATAAAGTCTTACAAATCTTCAATACCAAGCACATTATTATTATTAAGCAAATTACCATGCTATTTAAGACTCTCAAAATAATCTAAGTGAAGCATGAGAGATCAATAGTTTCTTTAAAACAAATCCACCACCGTGCTCTAAAAGATATAAGTGAAGTACTAGAGCAAAACTATAAAGCTCAAAAGATATAAGTGAAGCACATAGAGCAAAACTACCAAGCTCAAAAGATATAAGTGAAGCACATAGAGTATTCTAACAAATTTCCAATTCATGTATGGCTCTCTCAAAAGGTGTGTAAAGCAAGGATGATTGTGGTAAACTAACAATCAAAGACGCAAATAATACAAGACGCTCCAAGCAAAACACATATCATGTGGTGAATAAAAATATAGCTCCAAGTAAAGTTACCGATGGAAGTGGACGAAAGAGCGGATGCCTTCCGGGGCATCCCCAAGCTTTGACTTTTTGGTTTCCTTGGATTATCTTGGGGGTGCCATGGACATCCCCAATATTAGGCTCTTGCCACTCCTTGTTCCATAATCCATCAAAAAAATTCACCCAAAACTTGAAAACTTCACAACACAAAACTCAACAGAAATCTCGTGAGCTCCGTTAGCGAAAGAAAACAAAAGACCACTTCAAGGTACTGTAATGAAATCATTATTTATTTATATTGGTGTTAAACCTACTGTATTCCAACTTCTCTATGGATTATAAACTATTTTACTAGCCATAGATTCATCAAAATAAGCAAACAACACACGAAAAACAGAATCTGTCAAAAACAGAACAGTCTGTAGTAATCTGTAACTAACGCAAACTTCTGGAACTCCAAAAATTAAGCAAAAATAGTAAGACCTAGGAAATTTGTTTATTGATCAGTAGCAATTGGAATCACTATTTTATCACGTTCTGGTGATTTTTAACAATTATTTTCATGAACCGAAAGTTTCTGGAAATTACAGCAAGATCAAATAACTATTATCCAAGAAGATCCTATAGGTTTAACTTGGCACAAACACTAATTAAAACATAAAACCACATCTAAACAGAAGGTAGATGGATTATTTATTACTAAGCAGCAAAGAAAAATATTGGGTTGTCTTCCAACAAGTGCTTTTCTTTAAAGCCTTTTTAGCTAGGCATTGAGATTTCAATGATGCTCACAAGAAAGACAGGAATTGAGGCACAAAGAGAGCATCATAAAACATGTGTCAAACACACTTAAGTCTAACATACTTCCTATGCATAGGCATATTATAGGCAAACAAATTATCGTGGCAAGCAAAAACTAGCATATGCAAGGAAGCGGAAAGGAACAATAGCAATCTCAGCATAACGAGAGGTGATTTAGTAACATGAAAATTTATATAACCATACTTTCCTCTCTCATAATAATTACACGTAGGATCATTAGAAAATTTAACAATATAGATATCACATAACATATTCTCAACATGATCCACGTGCATGCGAAGTTGACACTCTTCCAAAATAGTGGGATTATCATTAACTAAAGTCATGATTTCTCCAAGCCCACTTTTATCAAAAATTTCATAAGATCGAATGTTATCCAAATATGTGGCATCTAAAGTTGACACTCTTCCAAACCCACTTTCAATATTATTGCAAACACTATTATCAATCTTATATTCATCATGGGGCTTAAATAAATTTTCAAGATCATAAGAAGAATCTCCCCAATCATGACTATTGGACATAGCAAAACTAGCATCCCCAAGCTTAGGGTTTTCCATATTATTAGCATAATTTACATCAATAGAATTTATAATAAAATCATTGCAATCATGCTTTTTATTCAAAGATCTATCGTGAAGCACTTCATCACAATTTTCAGATTTACGGATCTCAGGCAAAAGCTTATAAAGATAATCTAGTGCATCCAAATCACTAGGAATTGGTTCATCATAATTGGATCTCTGAAAAAGATTGGCAAGTGGATGAGGATCCATAGATATTAGCTTCTCTGTTTAGGAATAAATACTCAACTATTTCCACCAAGCGAGAAAAATGAGCCAAGAAAGACATAAAGGCGAACGGAAAAGAGAGGGCGAATAAAATGGCAAGGGTGAAGTGGGGAGAGGAAAACGAGAGGCAAATGGCAAATAATGTAGTGCGAGAGATAGGGATTGTGATGGGTACTTGGTATGTTGACTTTTGCATAGACTCCCCGGCAACGGCGCCAGAATCCTTCTTGCTACGTCTTGAGCTTGCGTTGGTTTTCCGCAAAGAGGAGAGGATGATGCAGCAGAGTAGCGTAAGTATTTCCCTCAGTTTTCGAGAACCAAGGTATCAATCCAGTAGGAGGCCACGCGCAAGTTCCTCATACCTACACAAAGCAAATAACTCCTCGCAACCAACGCGAATAGGGGTTGCCAATCCGTTCACGGTCACTTACGAGAGTGAGATCTGATAGAGATGATAGATAATATTTTTGGTATTTTTGGTATAAAGATGCAAAGTAAAATAAAAGCAAAGTAAAAAAGCAAAGCAATAATAAAGCGTAGGAAGATTAATATGATGAGAATAGACCCGGGGGCCATAGGTTTCACTAGTGGCTTCTCTCAAGAGCATAGGTATTTTACGGTGCGTGAACGACTTACTGTTGAGCAATTGACAGAATTGAGCATAGCTATGAGAGTATCTAGGTATGATCATGTATATAGGCATCACGTCCGAGACAAGTAGACCGACTCCTGCCTGCATCTACTACTATTACTCCACTCATCGACCGCTCTCCAGCATGCATCTAGAGTAATAAGTTAATGAAACAGAGTAACGCCTTAAGCAAGATGACATGATGTAATGGAATAAATTCATGCAATATGATAAATACCCCATCTTGTTATCCTCGATGGAAACAATACAATACATGCCTTGCGACCCTATCTGTCACTTGGTAAGGACACCGCAAGATTGAACCCAAAGATAAACACTTCTCCCATTGCAAGAACTACCAATCTAGTTGGCCAAACCAAACGGATAATTCGAAGAGACTTGCAAAGATAACCAATCATACATAAAAGAATTCAGAGAAGATTCAAATATTGCTCATAGATAATCTTGATCATAAACCCACAATTCATCGGTCTCAACAAACACACCGCAAAAAGAAGATTACATTGAATAGATCTCCATGAGAGAGGGGGAGAACATTGTATTGAGATCCAAAAAGAAAGAAGAAGCCATCTAGCTACTAACTATGGACCGAAGGTCTGAGGTAAACTACTCACACTCCATCGGAGAGGCTATGATGATGATGTAGAAGCCCTCCGTGGTGGATTCCCCTTCCGGCGGAGCTCCGGAATAGGCCCCAAGATGGGATCTCGTGGATACAGAAAGTTGCGGCGGTGGATTAGGTTTTTGGCTCTGTATCTGATCTGTTGAAGTGCGTAGGTATATATAGGAGGAAGAATGCGTCGGTGGAGCTTCGAGGGGCCCACGAGGCAGGGGCGCGCCCTCCACCCTCGTGGCCGCCTCGTGGATTTCTTGACAGAGGGTCCAAGTCTCCTGGGTCTTATCTGATGAGAAAATCACGTTCCCGAAGATTTCATTCCGTTTGGACTCCGTTTGACATTCCGTTTCTTCGAAACACTGAAATAGGCAAAAAACAGCAATTCTGGGCTGGTCCTTCGGTTAATATGTTAGTCCCAAAAGTAATATAAAAGTGCAATATAAAGCCCAATATACTCCAAAACAATAGATAATATAGCATGGAGCAATCAAAAATCATAGATACGTTGGAGACGTATCAGTAGCCTGTACGAGATTTTGGCGGTCAGATACCTGGCTTCTCTTAGCTTCTTGATGTCCTCCTCTGTAACGGAGGAGGGCATCCATCGACCTTGAAGGTTGGATCCAGACATGAATGAAGGTCCGGAACGCCTAGCCTGAGCATAGGGTGCTGGAACTTGGGGTGGGGGAAGGTTTCGATTGAGCGCGAGAAGAAAAGGATAGGCCTTGGCCCCTTTATAAAGAGGGTGAATATCAAGCGTCCTCCGCGTGGCCGTTTGGAACTTGCCTAAAATCGGGGAGTCATATCAATAGGCACGATTGGGTTACCCATACCCGTATTGATGAGAATCCCGTGATAAGGGGGACACGATCTCTGCTTCGACAAGACGTGCCAATAAAACTGCCTCGCAAAACATGCAGTGGCAGGCGGGGAGAAACGGCTCGGATAATGACCATACCGTGGTGTGATGTCACGTTATGAAAAGTTGTCAGCAAATTAGATTTGTGGAAATATTATTCTCTCTACGGTGGTAGTGGAATTTGTTTTTCAGAGCCGGACAATATCCTTGTGTTCAAAATCTTTCATGGATTATTCGGAGGAGGAACCCGCCTTGCAATGCCGAAGACAATCTATGCGCCGGATGCAACGTCATTGAAGCCTGGTTTAGGGGCTACTGAGGGAGTCCTGGATTAGGGGGTCCTCGGACAGCCGGACTGTTGGACTATGAAGATACAAGATTGAAGACTTCATCCCGTGTCCGGATGGGACTCTCCTTGGCGTGGAAGGCAAGCTTGGCAATACGGATATGTAGATCTCCTCCCTTGTAACCGACTACTGTGTAACCCTATCCCTCCGGTGTATGCTGTATAAACCGGAGGGCTTAATCTCAGAGGACAACAACAATCATACCATAGGCTAGCTTCTATGGTTTAGCCTCTATGATCTCGTGGTAGATCAACTCTTGTAATACTCATATCATCAAGATCAATCAAGCAGGAAGTAAGGTATTATCTCCATCAAGAGGGCCCGAACTTGGGTAAATATCGTGTCCCCGCCTCCTGTTACCATCCGCCTTAGACGCACCGTTCGGGACCCCCTACCCGAGATCCGCTGGGTTTGACACCGACAGTTACCTTGAGGAAGTCGGCCGTGGTGTGACTGGAGGGCCGGGCCTCCTGGCGAGGCCGTGAGGAGGTCAGACGGACGGTGACCGCGGTGAAAGATGAGCGGGTTGGCGACATAGTAGAAGCCCGCAACGCAACCTCAGAGGCAGACGAGGCCGTGCGACGAGGCGCGGATCAAGCTCAACGACGGCGCGGATCCGGAAGGCCCATTGTGGCCGTGGAGGCTCAACGAGGCACGGATCCAGCTCGACGACGGTGCGGATCTGGCGCCGTGGGAGAGAGGGAGAGGTACGGCTCGATCTTGTCAGCGGTCGGAGAGCGACGCGGAGAACGTGGAGGCGAGGGAGGAGGCGGCGGTGGCGACGAGGTGGTCGCGGAGCGGGTGGTCGGCGGGGAAGGTGAGGAGCAAGGCGATGACGAGCGGCTTGAGGTGGGATTTGGCGTCGTAGATAGCGGCGGCGGTCCGATGGGAGGGTTTAGGGTTTGGGCTGCGGGTCGTGGGGGCAGGAGTGGTTTGTGGTGGGTGAGTGGTTGCGGGGGAGAGGGAGGCATTAGGCTACTGACAGGTGGGTCCACGAGGAATTAGGCCCACATGTCAGTGCCCTCAACGACATGTGGTGTACGTGAGGGGAGCTGCTTTCGGGCGGGTGTGGGTGGGGGATAGGGTGAGAGGTGTGGGCCGTTGGATCTGGCAGTATCTGACGGTCTCTAATGCTTGATCCACGTGACATGCCTATAGACCAATCAGAACAAAGTGCATGCTTTGATGACGTTATGACCATCTAAAATGGTCATAATTGATTAACAATAGGCGCTACCAACGCAGCACCACGGCGGCCGGCGAAGCTCCATTGCAGCGTGAGCTCCAACGCAGCACCACGACGCCCGGTGGTAATTTTCTTCTCTTTTTATGACAATTTTTGTTAAGTTTCCAAATAATTAGTAGTGTTATTCCTCGAATAACGAAAAAATCAATTTTCCATTTTTGGAGTGCCCAAAATGAGTTTTTTTGTGAAGGAACTACCAAATAATTGTTGCAAAAACAGACTAAATCAATTTTATAAAATACTAGGACATGTTTAATGCACAATTGACAAAATGGGGTGGTGTAAAACAGTTCTATCCACCTCTAGTGAAAAAGACAAATTTCCGCCTATTCAGCAGGAAGCGGGTCAAATTTGAACTGCGGCTGCATCATAGTTTGCTCTTCATTTTTTCCAAAAATCATTTCTAGGTACATATGTATCTATTTAATCAGAGAAACACAAAAAGTTTTCCAAGATTCGACCACTAGCTAGGAACGGTCATTCCCGCCGTTTTGACCGCATTTTGAAATAGGCATAAAAAATTAAAAAAATCAAAAAATTGGAAAACCTTCGCATTGTGTCATCATATGTGACCAAGTTTCCAGGAAAAATAATAAACTTATGTCTGGCAATTATTTAAAAAAGTGTTCTCAGAAACGACCTATCATGCGTGAAGATTCATGGCTTTCAAGCCAAATGATCAATCTTGTGGCCACATTCATCGCATAGTTTGTTCAAATAACCTCATATTGTGCACAAGGGTGCATCTTGGAATTCCAAACAATGTTGCCTAAGGGACTTTTCATTTTCCTTGGATGAAAAATTCATTTTCTATTTTTCGAGTGCCCGCAATGAGGTTTTTTGTGAAGGAACTACCAAATAATTGTTGCAAAAACGGACTAAATCAATTTTATAAAATACTAGGACATGTTTAATGGACAATTGACAAAATGGTTGGGTGTAAAAAAGTTTTATCCACCTCTCGTGAAAAACACAAATTTCCGCCGACTCAGCAGGAAGCGGGTCAAATTTTAAGTGCGGCTCCCTCATAGTTTGCTCTTTATTTTTTCCAAAAATCATTTCTAGGTACATATGTATCTAGTAAATAATAGAAACACAAAAAGTTTTCCAAGATTCTACCACTAGCTAGGAACGGTCATTCCCGCCATTTTGACCGCATTTTGAAACGGGCATAAAAAATTCAAAAAAATCAAAAAATTGGAAACCTTCGCATTGTGTCATCATATGTGACCAAGTTTCCAGGAAAAGTAATAAACTTGTAATACCACAATTATTTAAAAAAATGTTCTCAGAAACGAGCTATCATGCGTGAAGATTCATAGCTTTCAAGCCAAATGATCAATCTTATGCCCACATTCATGGCATAGTTTGCTCAAATAACCTCATATTGTGCACAAGGGTGCATCTTGAAATTCCAAACAATATTGCCTAAGGGAGTTTTCATTTTCTTTGCACGAAAAATTCATTTTCCATTTTTCGAGTGCCCGCAATGAGGTTTTTTTGTGAAGGAACTACCAAATAATTGTTGCAGAAACAGACTAAATTAATTTTATAAAATACTAGGCCATGTTTAATGCACAATTGACAAAATGCTTGGGTGTAAAAAAGTTTTATCCACTTTGGTGAAAAATACAAATTTCCGCCGATTCAGTAGGAAGCGGGTCAAATTTGAACTGCAACTGCCTTATAGTTTGCTCTTTATTGTTTCCAAAAATCATTTCTAGGTACATAGTATCTATTTAAGCACAAATACATGGTTTGGTGGTGATACGTTGAGGTTTGGACGGTGGCCTAGGGCCACAACTCCAAAGTGCGTAGTCTCGCATGCCCGCCGCGTGGTCACCGCATGACCGTGGCGTTGCCATGCGTTCTGGGAAGCCTAGGCATGCCTAGTAGGTTTGGCACTCCCCAGGTAGATGCTTGGAAGAAAATAACAACAGAAGAATCTCACGAGGAGACCGAACAATGCCCAAACATGAATTAGCACCCAAGTGTTTGATTAGTGGTACGGAAAATGCACATGGCCAATGGGCCTGAGTTTTGGCCGAGGATGATCATCTACTAAGGACACTATCTTGGAAAATTTGCAGCTCAAATGGAGGAGCCTAGGTGTCACTTGCTTTGCAACGTACCACACTGGACAGAAATATGAATGCTGAAGCCACACTCACATGTATTGTTAGATGGGGCTCAAATTTTGTGGAGAGCAATGATTTGGGAATATAGAAGATGTGGCAAAAATTCAGCTCATTAGAATATGCCTAGCTAGTACTTCCTTCACAACAGTTTGAGTTGAACAAAAACTTTGGAAATTTGCCGAGGAAGATTTACCAGGCAAATGGAGTTGAATATTGGCATGAGGCAATGATTTGGATTGTAAAGAATGCCCAATTTTTTTCAGAATTTTGGGAATGACAGAAATATAGGTTGCTTCACAACCTAGGGCAAAAATTGACACATGGACATGACACATAGGCAAAACTGATGAGGTGGCGCCTAGTCATAGCAATAAGTACCAATGCATCCACGTTCACAACCTCATGACCATTTATATTGGCCGTAATCAGGTAGAAATAAGGTCATTGGCGCCTCTTGTCTGCTTTGTGACCATTTGGTGTAAGCAATTTCAGGGTCTGAGCCCTTCCAAGCGAAATGGCCGTGGATTTACGACCAATTCAGCTGGGGTCACTAAGAGAAGGTCACTAATTGACATATTTCTTGTAGTGAGTGTTGTCATCCGAGATTTATTATTATGGCTTGCTAGTAGATTATACCATTGATATGAGAAAATATGAGACCTAAGTGTTATTGTGAATATGGTTAGTTCATAATCTTTGCTGAAAATTTGAATGTTGGCTTTACATATTTATTACAACAAGAGCAAACAGAGTTTGTAAAAGTTTTTCTTTATCACTTTCAGTTTGTCGACTGAATTGCTTGAGGACAAGCAAAGGTTTAATCTTGGGGGAGTTGATACGTCTCCATCGTATCTACTTTTCCAAACACTTTTCCCTTGTTTTGGACTCTAACTTGCTTGATTTGAATGGAACTAACTTGCATCGCTGCTTTTCAGCAGAATTTCCATGGTGTTATTTTTGTGCAGAAATAAAAGTTCTCGGAATGACCTGAAACTTTACGGAGAATATTTTTGGAATATATAAAAAATATTGGCGAAAGAATCAAGGCCAGGGGGCCACACCCTGCCCACGAGGGTGGGGGCGCGCCTACCCCCTGGGCGCGCCCCCTGGCTCGTGGGCCCCCTGGTGCTCCAACGACCTCAACCCCAACTCTATATATTCACGTTCGGGGAGAAAAAATCATAGAGAAGGATTCATCGTGTTTTATGTTATGGATCCGCCGCCAAGCCCTAATCTCTCTCGGGAGGGCTGATCTGGAGTCCGTTCGGGGCTCCGGAGAGGGGAATCCGTCGCCATCGTCATCATCAACCTTCCTCCATCACCAATTTCATGATGCTCACCACCGTGCGTGATTAATTCCATCGTAGGCTTGCTGGACGGTGATGGGTTGGATGATATTTACCATGTAACCGAGTTTGTTTTGTTAGGGTTTGATCCCTAGTATCCACTATGTTCTGAGATTGATGTTGCTATGACTTTGCTATGCTTAATGCTTGTCAATAGGGCCCGAGTGCCATGAATTTCAGATCTGAACCTATTATGTTTTCATGAATATATGTGAGTTCTTGATCCTATCTTGCAAGTCTATAGTCACCTATTATGTGTTATGATCCATTAACCCCGAAGTGACAATAATCGGGATACTTACCGGTGATGACCGTAGTTTGAGGAGTTCATGTATTCACTAAGTGTTAATTCTTTGGTCCGGTACTCTATTAAAAGGAGGCCTTAATATCCCTTAGTTTCCAATAGGACCCCGCTGCCACGGGAGGGTAGGACAAAAGATGGCATGCAAGTTCTTTTCCATAAGCACGTATGACTATATTAGGAATACATGCCTACATTACATTGATGAACTCGTGCTAGTTCTGTGTCACCCTATGTTATAACTATTGCATGAGGAATCGCATCCGGCATAATTCTCCATAACCGATCCAATGCCTACGAGCTTTTCACATATTGTTCTCCGCTTAGTTACTTTTCCGTTGCCACTGTTACAATTACTACAAAACTGCTACTGTTACTTTTGCTACCGTTACCGTTACTTCCATACTACTTTGCTACTAAATACTTTGCTGCAGATATTAAGTAAAAATCCAGGTGTGTTTGAATTAACAACTCACCTGCTAATACTTGAGAATATTCTTTGGCTCCCCTTGTGTCGAATCAATAAATTTGGGTTGAATACTCTACCCTCGAAAACTGTTGCGATCCCCTATACTTGTGGGTTATCATGTCCTTGGATATGGTGTCCAGGTCAGGCCTAAGACCCTACCCTAGCTACATGTCATCGTCAGGCGGACCTTCACAGCTTCAGATGAACCACGGGCAGGAAATGGAACCCGGATCCTTTTCAAAAACATCGGGGCCGGCATCGCCCCTCATTCCGGACCATACTTGGTCAGGTTTGTCCACCCGGCCGAACTCTTCGACCCGGCCAAGACGGCAACACGGCCCTGCTGGCTGGCGCAAGCCGGCCAAACCCGGCGAACCAAGACTTCTCCAGCAAGCCAGCTCCCCCGTGGTGTGTTCCTTAACCTAGCCATGGGTCAGCTCCCGTCCCATCCAAGGCGTGCGATGGGACGAGTCTCCATTAAGGGGATGAGCATGGCAACAGTGCCCCACCAGCTCCTCTGACTGGCAGAGGTGTGGCAACAGTGCCCCACCTCCCCCACTGATCGAGGCCGGCGTGGCTACAGTGCACCCATCGTCACTTCTGACGCCACTAGACGGTGGCCTGGCGGTGCACCACTGTAGCAGACTCGACTCGGCCACTCCGTGACGGTTGCTACCTCTTGAGCTTGCGTTGGTTTTTCCCTTGAAGAGGAAAGGGTGATGCAGCAAAGTAGCGTAAGTATTTCCTTCAGTTTTTGAGAACCAAGGTATCAATCCAGTAGGAGACTACACGCAAGTCGCCTCGTACCTACACAAACAAATAAGAACCTTGCAACCAACGCAATAAAGGGGTTGTCAATCCCTTCACGGCCACTTGCAAAAGTGAGATCTGATAGAGATAATAAGATAAATATTTTTGGTATTTTTGTGATATAGATTGAAAGTAAAGATTGCAAAGTAAAAATAGATTGGAAACTTATATGATAGAAAATAGACCCGGTGGCCATAGGTTTCACTGGTGGTTTCCCTCAAGATAGCATAAGTATTACGGTGGGTGAACAAATTACTGTCGAGCAATTGATGGAAAACTGCATAGTTATGATAATATCTAGGCATGATCATATATATAGGGATCACGTCCGCGATAAGTAGACCAAAACGATTCTGCATCTACTACTATTACTCCACACATCGACCGCTATACAACATGCATCTAGAGTATTAAGTTCATGATAACGAAGTAACGCATTAGGCAAGATGACATGATGTAGAGGGATAAACTCAAGCAATATGATATAAACCCCATCTTTTTATCCTCAATGGCAACAATACAATATGTGCCTTGCTGCCCCTGCTATCACTGGGAAAGGACACCGCAAGATTGAACCCAAAGCTAAGCACTTCTCCCATTGCAAGAAAGATCAATCTAGTAGGCCAAACCAAATTGATAATTCGAGGAGACTTGCAAAGATAACAAATCATACATAAAAGAATTCAGAGGAGATTCAAATATTGTTCATAGATAATCTTGATCATAAACCCAAAATTCATCGGATCTCGACAAACACACCACAAAAAGAATTACATCGAATAGATCTCCAAGAGAATCAAGGAGAACTTTGTATTGAGATCCAAAGAAAGAGAAGAAGCCATCTAGCTAATAACTATGGACCCAAAGGTCTGTGGTAAACTACTCACACATCATCGTAGAGGCTATGGTGTTGATCTAGAAGCCCTCCGTGATCGATTCCCCCTCCGGCGGACCACCGGAAAGGGCCCCAAGATGGGATCTCACGGGTACAAAAGGTTGCGGCGGTGGAAATAGGGTTTCGTGGTGCTCCTGGATGTTTTCAGGGTATATGGGTATATATAGGAGGAAGAAGTAGGTCAGTGGAGCTGCGAGGGGCCCACGAGGGTGGGGGCGCGCCCAGGGGGCAGGCGCGCCTCCTTGCCTCATGGCCTCCTCGCTTCTTTCTTGACGTCCACTCCAAGTCCTCTGGATCACGTTTGTTCCAAAAATCACTCTCCCGAAGCTTTCATTCCGTTTGGATTCCGTTTGATATTCCTTTTCTGCGGAACACTGAAATAGGCAAAAAAACAGCAATTTGCACTGGTCCTTCGGTTAATAGGTTAGTCCCAAAAATAATATAGAAGTGTATAATAAAGCCCATTAAACATCCAAAATAGATAATATAATAGCATGGAACAATCAAAAATTATAGATACGTTGGAGACGTATCAACGGTCGACAAGACGGAGAACAGTGCTTCCTGGCACACGGGGCCCGTTCCCGGAGAACCCGGCGAGCCCTGACAACCTGTAAGACGAGAATTGCTCCAATATTTTCCGGGTTTGCATCGATCCCTCGTTCGCAAACGAGAAAATCGAGTAACTTCCCATGGGACTCCTAATGTGCATTTCGACGGATTGAGCTTGATATCATATCTTCTTAGGTTGGCAAAGGTCTCAGCGAGGTCAGACAGCGGGTCGGAATCTTTGCGGGACTTGACCACGATATCATCCATGTATGCTTCCACGTCCCGACTGATCTGAGTGAGCAGGCACTTCTGAATCATGGGAATGAACATGGCACCAGCATTCTTAAGTCTAAAAGGCATGGTAACATAGCAATAACACCCAAATGGGGTGATGAAGGCCGTTTTTATTTCATTGGGTCCATACAAACGGATCTGATGATACCCGTAATATGCATCCAGAAAAGACAAACACTCACACCCCGCAGTTGAGTCAACAATCTAACCTATTCGGGGGAAAGGAAAATGATCTTTTGGGCAGGCCTGATTGATATGTTTGAAATCTATGCACATACAAAGTGAATCATCTTTCTTAGGGAATATGGCGACGTTGGCGAGCCACTCGGAGTGGTATATCTCCCGAATGAACTCAGCTGCAAGGAGCTGAGCCACTTCCTCGCCAATCGCCTTTCTTTTTTCCATGGTGGACCATCGGAGATTCTCTTTCACTGGTTTTGCTTTTGGGTCAACACGCAAACGACGTTCAGCCAGTCCCCTGGGTACACCCGGCATGTCTGATGGTTTCCATGCGAAGATGTCCAAGTTCTCACGGAGGTACTAGATGAGCACTTCTTCCTATTTGCTGTCGAGTGTTGTTGAGATGTGGGTTGGAGCAGCATTGGGGTCTTCCGGGTGAATATGGATAGGCTTTATCTCTCCGGCCGATTGAAATGTGGACTCCGAGGCAGGCTTCTTGGCTCGCAACAAATCACTCGGATCTGCATTCTTCTTGTATTCTTCCATCTCTACTGGTGCCATCTGCTCGTCAGCAATCTTTAAGCCTTTCTGAAGACACTCTTCTACTTTGGCGACTCCCTATGACTGTGATCAGTCCTCTGGGCCCAGGCATCTTCAACTAGAGATACACTTAACATGGTCAAGCGATGAAACGAGCATATGCGGGCCTGCCCAAAATAGCATGATACGCGCTATGGAAATCCACCACCTCAAACATCAACTTTTCCTTGCGGTAATTCTTCGAATCACCGAAAACGACATCAAGAGCGATCTGTCTGAGTGACTTTGCCTTCTTTTCGAGGATGACATCGTGGAACTGCATGTTACTCTCACTGAGTTTGGACATCGGAATGCCCATCCCTTAGAGGGTCTCAGCGTACAGAATGTTCAATCCACTGCCCCCATCCATAAGGACCTTAGTCAGTCGGGTGCCCCCAATGACTAGGTCGACCACCAATGCTTGCCATCCAGGGGTAGCGATGTGCGGTAGGTGATTTGACTGGTCGAATGTAATAGGAGTCTTCGACCACTTCAAATACATCATAGTTGCCGGAGTAACCATATTCACTTCCCTATTAATGACTTTCAATCGACTTTTGCTCTCTATGTCAGCAAAAATCACCAAGGTAGCATTGGCATTAGGGTAACCATCATCTTCCACTTTTTTTCCTCCTTATCAGATTCCTTCTCACTGGGTTGACCCTCTCGGAAACTCTGAATCAGGAGTCGGCACTGTCGAGTGGTATGCTTGGGCAGAATCAAGTTACCCTCTTCATCTTATTAGTGTGTATATGACATGGTAAATCGAGAACATCGTTGCCTGCCTGATCTTTCACCTTTTTGGGGATCCATGGCCCTTTGGGCTTTCCCTTGAACTTTCCTTGATTCAAAACTGCGGCCTCAGCAGGACCCGTAGGTTTAGTTTTACACTTTTGCTTCCGACCGGAATTCCCACCGCCAATGTCCTGGTTGATGGGTTTTCCCTTGCCACTTCAGAGTCGGTCTTCTTCTTCACCGTTAGCATATTGAGTGGCTATTTCCATCATTCGGGCTAGAGACATGTCTCCTGAACGACCGAACTTCAGGTTGAGCTCTCTGTAACAGACGCCCTCTTTTCCACTGTATGATGAAGGGTAGTCCATCTCTGGATGTAGTCTCTCAAAGTCTCATTCCGTTTCTAGATGCAATGTTGCAATTCAGTCAGCCCAGCAGGTTGCTTGCAAGTGCCCTCGAATGTTTTGATGAACAGTCGGGCTAACTAATCCCAACAGAAAATACTTCCAGGTGCCAACAGATTCAACCAGGCCCTGGCCGAACCCTAAAGCATCAGGCGGAGGTGCTTCATGGCTATATCATCGTTGCCTCCACTAAACTGCACTTCCACTCCGTAATATTCCATCCATATGTCGGGCTTCGACTCATCAGTGAACTTACTCACTCCCGTCGTCTACCTGAAGTTGGGAGGGATCTTAGCAGCTCGGATGGCTCTACTGAAACACTCGGGCCGAGAAACAAATGCTCTGCTTCCACTAGGACGGTCTCTGTCTTGTCCTTCCCTGTGTGCTCGGCCACTATCGACCAAACTCTGCACGAGGAGTGACCTCGCGTCAAACCTAGGCTCTCTACGGTCGACTAGAGCTCTCCACTCGTCACCATCCGGGCGCCTGTCGTCATACTGGCGGGGCGCATACAACCCGCCGCTCGGAGGGGGCGAAAGCACTCGACGGTGGTCATCACGGGGATATCAATGATCATACTGCTCGTGTCCTCGACCCAGATACTGATGCTGGCGGTGACCACGGTTTTCATGCCGTGGAAGCAATCCTGGACTATGTGCCAACTAAATTGTGTCTACAAGCATAGATCTGCTATGATTTTCTGTTACACGACTAAGAAACAGTCGAGTTTTGTTCTCCAGCTGCCCGGAGCAGCGCTTGGATCTGCAACAAACCTCTACCAGCTTCTGAACGAGACGGCTGAATTGACTCTGCTATGCGTGCAGCTGATGCGACATTTTGAATCGGAGGATACCCGAGGTTCAGGTGGAAACAGTTGTCGTGGCCATCGACTGGATCCGGCGATCTGCTGATGGGCGCGTTCGTCGAGTGACTGTTGGAGATTCTCTAGACGCGTACGCTCAGCCAAGGTGGCCAAGTGCGCAGCTTCAAAGGCCCTAACCTCGGAGGTCTCCCAAATGATGGGGCTCTGGAGCGCCTGGACATTGCGGCGATGCAGCTCCTCCCTTTGCTCTGAAGTGAGGGCTTGGGGATAGTATTAGTCATGATCACGTGCTGGGTCGTCTCCGCCGCCGCCGCCACTGCGGCGAAATCCGGGTGGGCTACATGGGGAGTCGACCATGAGAACTTCTGCCGCTAGGTTGTTGCTCTCGCACTCGGAAAGAGTGTCCGAGTGACCAGCCGGCAGATCGAACAATCTGTAGAGAGATTCGTCGGGCTCAATTGCCGCGACCTGAGGGGTGGTCGACTGTTGAGCCACCGCATGCTTCATCCATCGCTAGAGCCGCGATCGACCATATCTCTTTTGAGAGCAAACAGCGGGGAGCGAAGATGCCGCGGCAGCCGACCGATACTGGGTCGATGGCTGCCGCTAAAGGATGCCGCAAGCACACACGCGAAAGTGCGTCGTCTCGTGAACGGGGAGAGTATCGATGTCGAGGGGGGCTTCTTGGAGCTAGGCGGAGTCGTTGGCGATGAAAACAAGCGCTCCAAGGCGGACCTCGTGGCCCAGGGACAAACCACCACCGGAAACCATGTTGATGGAGATCGTAAAAGCAGCAACCTCATCGGAAGTCGCTAAGACGCCTGCCCCAAGGTGGGCGCCAACTGTCATGGGAGTCTGACAGTAAGATTATGGGGTACGTAGGACGAGTCAAGGCCTTAGCTATGGCAAGGTTGTACACGCAAGTTTACGAGTTCGGGCCCCTCTCTGAGGAGGTAACAGCCCTACGTCTTGGTGCCTCAGAGGCTTGTGGACTAGATTATGCGTGAGCGTTACAGGCGGTGCGAACCCTAGTGCCAGAGGAGGGGGTGGCTTATATAGAGTGTGGCAGGCCCCTCTAGCCCTTGGTTACACAGGGTTCAATGTGAGTTAAGACAGGGGCGTTACTTGTAACGCAAGCTATTAATTGTCTTGATGACTACAGAGTGAACGCCTGACCGTTGCCATCCTGGGGTGGCTTTAGATCTTCTGTACTCCAAGTGGTTCTTTGTATGGTCGAGTGACGTTTCGGTGGTCGAGTGGAACTGAGGTATTCGAGTGGAATATACTGTCGAGTGGATTGCACTTCATGGTGACTTCAGTCGGTGTCTTCCGTTGCCTTGCCTTCTGTTGGACTTTGAATGTCTTTAACCGTAGGGCAGTGTCCTTGGGTAGGGTGTCTAGGTCAGGCCTAAGACCCTACCCTAGGTACATGTCATCGTTTGGCGGGCCTTCACAGCTTCGGAGACTACTGTCGAGGGGATGAACCATGGGCATGCAATGGAACTCGAATCCTTTTGAAAAACATCGGGGCCGGCATCGCCCCTCAATCCGGCCCACACTTGGCCAGGTTCGTCAACCAGGCCAAGTCCCTCAACCCCGCCGAACTCTTCGACCTGGCCCTGCCGGCTGGCACAAGTCGGCCGAACCCGGCGAACCAAGACTTCTCCAGCAAGACAACTCCCCCGTGGTGTGTTCCTCAACCCAACCATGGGTCAGCTCCCATCCCATCCAAGGCGTGTGATGGGACGAGTCTCCATTAAGGGGATGAGCGTGGCAACAGTGCCCCACCAAGTCCTCTGACCGATAGAGGTGTGGCAACAGTGCCCCACGTACCCCGCTGACGGTGACCTGGCGGTGCACCACTGTAGCGGACTCGACTCGGCGACTCTATGATGGTCGACAAGACGGACGATAGTGCTTCCTGGCACACGGGCCCGCGCCCGGAGAACCCGGCGAGCCCTGACACCCGGCGGGTCCCAGCACTGGCTTCCTGGATGATGACAACCCGGCCCCACGGCTTTGTAACTTTACCATTGTAACCATGGGGTGTTGACCTATAAAACCCCCCAGGAGCCCTCATGTACACTTGCAGCGAACGCACGCATACAACACACCACACACTCACACGATCAGTAGAACACACACAAGGAGAAGGAGCAGCATAAGCCTTGGTCTGCCTTCCTTCCTCCTCCAAACAGCTCTAGGAGCAACGTTGTACTGATACATATAAACCACACTCGGCAGGACTAGGGGTGTTATCTCCCGGGAGAGCCCCGAACCTGGGTATGTCTTATGTCCCATACTTGCTCATGCCGACCTCGCCTCTGGAGCCCAACGGTGCCCTCGATCCTCCTCCTCTCTTTAGCCATCCTTTGGCATCTGTCGTGCGCCCACCATGACACACTTGCTAGAAAATCATTACTATCACGGTTACCGTTACTATTCTTGTTGCTACTACTATCAAAACTATCATACTACTTTGCTACTGATAATTAATCTCCAGGTGCGGTTGAATTGACAACTCAGCTGCTAATACTTCAAAATATTCTTTGGCTCCCCTTGTGTCGAATCAACAAATTTGGGTTGAATAATCTACCCTCGAAAACTGTTTTGATCCCCTATACTTGTGGGTTATCAAGACCTTTTTCTGGGGTCGTTGCCGGGGAGCATAGCTATATTTGTTGAGTCACTTGGGATTATTATCAAATTATCACTATGAAGAATCTGAAGGATGCTAAGACTAAGATTTTTTTCCTCTAAGACGAGGGGATGTAAGGAACTGCCATCTAGCTCCGCACTTGATTCACCTTCTGTTATAAGTAAACTTGCAATGCCACCACATGCTATTAATCCTGATATGTCGCAAGTTATTGATGATGCCACTTCTGCTATGAATGATATTTATGATGATGCTAGTACCTTGCTTGATGATTGACGGTGTCCTGGACTAGGGGGTACTCACCATGTCATCTCCTGATCTGTTAGATTGGGCCGAGGACACCCATGGTCGTATACTCATGGACCAGTCCGGACAGCTGCCGCATACAAGGAAGATTCCACAAGACTTGGTGATCAAGACAAGGACTCCTCCCCCACCGGCGTATTCGGCTAGGACTCTTGTTATCCTAGGCCTCTGTTGCATTATATAAACCAAGGCCAGGCTAGTTGATAGATCATATAAAACAATCATACCATAGGCTAGCTTCTAGGGTTTAGCCTCTACGATCTTGTGGTAGATCAGCTCTTGTACTACTCATATCATCAAGATCAATCAAGCAGGAAGTAGGGTATTACCTCCATCGAGAGGGCCCGAACCTGGGTAAACATTGTGTCCCTCACCTCCTGTTACCATCCGCCTTAGACGCACAGTTCGGGACCCCCTACCCAAGATCCGTCGGTTTTGACACCGACATTGGTGCTTTCATTGAGAGTTCCGCTGTGTGATCGGCAAAAGGATCAATGGCTCGCCCGCAGGTCAACTACGACGCCGGCATTTTCGTCGCCGGCTCGATTGGTCGCCTTGGCTGGACCGAGGACTGCGCCCTACCTCCGATTGTCATGTTTAGAGGAGGGCCTTTATAAACATCAACTCCGATCTCTATCAAGACCACGGAGGAATCATCCAGGGAGCCCGGGGGCTCAACGTCAACATTGCCCTCGGGCGACCCTGTTGTTTTTCTGGACAGCGAACTTGTATCCGCGGCCACCGCCTCCTCAAGTGTCGGTTTAACGATTGCTTCCGTGGAATTGTGCAGAATTGAGTCTACAACAACCCTGGAAAATTTCGTCAAGTTTCGATGAAGGAATCTCTGGCAATCCACGATATACCGGAGCCCTGTCCAATCTGGATGGGAGTATGGACGAGTTTAGGGCGTGGTGTCCAGCTTCTAGCTCGGACGTCCTTTGGAAGATCCAACCGTTGATCGTCTGCGTAATTCCTTTCTCTACCACCTCTCAAAATTTCAGCTCGATCCGACCGTCCAAACTCCGGGAACCTTCCGATTAGTGCATCACTTTCCAGGACTGTTTTCTGTGCGAGAACGAATCCGACGCGAACTCATCTTTTTTATGAATGGGATTTCGGACATACTTTTTGAAGGAAGTTTTGTATTGGGTATTGTGTTTTGTTCGCAAACACATCCCGCTAATTTTGAAGTCTTTTCCAATATGATCTTCACCATCGTGCTGGTGTCAAACTAGGCCGACAACATTGCTCTACGGCTGCCGACCTGCGCTAGACACATTGTCACTCTGTTGAGCCAAACTCAACTTTTTCGGATCATCATCTCGGCAAGCCGAACAAGAGTTCATTATCGTGAAGGATAAATCATCACCAACATCGCCGTCCCATGGATTACACGGAGCAGGCACACCGGCATCGCTGCACGGTCACTTCATCAAGCCGGCATTGACCACGTCACGACCTGCATCGACAAAGCCGCACTGTTGCTTCTTCAAGCCGGTGTCCATCACGCCGACCTACTTCGGCTCATCGGCTGATATCGAGGCTTCGACATCTCGGCTGGACCGGGGGTTTCGCCATCAACCTACTCCGGAGACTTCGGCGTCACTAGCCGACCAGCTCCGTCACGTTAGCTGGACCGAGGGCTTTGCCTCGGCAAGCCAACCTTAGCCAGCATCGCCATGCCGTCGCTTTATCGCCCATCAGGCAATGGGTGTGCGGATCGAGTCCCAATTTTGAGAATCACCTTTCTTCAGATTGCTACAACAAATAAACCAGGTCCTATTAATCCTAGTATTTCTTGCTTGTTTGGGTTCATTTTTCCCAAGGAATTATTACTCTGGTTTGTCCATCATATGTACACAGGTCTATCAAATGGTGGCCGCATTAACGACGGTCGCATGATGCTTCGGTCAGTTTCCGTACATAGTCCAGCGAATGCCGCATCCAGAACTCGGACCGACCTGTGAATTCAGGCTTTGCCACGCCTTTACCGCATAATGCGGACACCCTGCATCGACATTGACTTTAGCGCTAGGCCATATTTCTTTTATTACTCACTTTGCATAAATTATTAATTATGCAACAATTTTTTTATTATTATCATTACTATTATCTCCGGTTTGCACTATTTTTTGTGCACAGGAAAATGATCTGGGTTGGGCAGTATCGTCAAATCGGCGTACTGACATACCACGTCACCTCGGCTAGATGGGGGGCTTCGTCAACACTTTATTACCCCATGTAGGGGACTTCGGCATCACTCTGCCGGCCTGCATTGACCGTGCTATGTCACCACTTCGGAGTGCCGAGCTCTTTGCTCCGCCACCTCGGGACCGGCTTGGGGGATGGAACCTTGTCCCGCATCAAGCTCGAACCACGTCATCAATACCGAACACATTAACCAGCTAAGTTGCCTTCATGCTCAAAATTTTAAATTTTTAACTTGTGTTCGGTTCGACCAAGCATTATACTTTTTTGGAAAAAAGTTGCTTGTAAAAAATTTCCTTGTCCAAACTTTGTTTGTGACGCACAAATTCAAATACCAGTTCACTTGGGGGCTTCCTTCATGAAGCCTTTCCTCTTGCATATGATTATACTTGTACGGCCGTTCCTTGTTCGTGTATTACGCCACAATATGCACCATATTGACTTAAGCGATTTGCAAGCTGGGTTGCCTTGCTCTGTGTTTACCCTCACGTTCCCGATTGTTCGGCTAGGGAGTAAAGGGAGCACCTCTGCGATTGTCACGATCGGGTCATCCGAGCCGGACCTCGATCGGTTGAAGCCGAAAGCTAGCGCTCTTATTGTTTTCAATGATGGTCGGCACACAACGGAACTCATGAGTACAAAAATCTATTGCACAAGTCTCATAGTAACAATGAGCACCGAAGAAAGGTATCGGTGGGGGTACTATTTTCTTCGAAGATGCTTCTTACACTTCGTCAGTAATATAGCATAAGTTCCCTGAGCGCGCTTTGTCTGTTACAACCTTATGGCCTGGTTATTGGAAACACCGTCAATATTCTCGACAGGTGGAGTACATAACACTTTTCGGTCCTTGACCGAAGAGGGAGAAGCCGACAATCGGTTAAGACGCGTTTAAAGTTCGGATGAACATAGATATGATATAAGTACTTCGGTACATACAATCATTCTTTTACCCAAGTCACTTGGGGGATCTTAAGTTTATTTGAGCCGTTTTATAATAAGTGTTTTCTTCTTAGTCGTTGCAAAGTTGTTGTTATTATTATTATTATTATTATTATTATTATTATTATTATTACTATTATTATTATTATTACTACTATTTATCACTCCTTTTTTCGACACGAGTGTGTGGTCACTAGCCAGGGAGCCTAATTTCTCTCTCAAAACCGCTAGAGTTTAGTTTGCTAAACTGGCCTAATGAGAAGTACTCCACCTTCGGGATAGGAGGTTGAAGCCGTAGGCTGACCCGCTTGAAGTCTTGAGACAGGATGTGTCATGTTAAAGCACGGCAGAATCACTTTTTTTAAAGTCCAATTTTCGGATTGGCACCGAACACTTGATCTAGTTCAGACATTAAACTTTTGAATAAGCTTTTTGGCTTTTCGAGCCTATGGCACTTTTAAACTATTTGTGTGTTTCCAGCATTAGTTTTGCAGTGCAACACCGGACACCTTTAGGGATTTGGCAAAAACATTCTCGGATATTACTATATATGCATCGGTTTCGAATTGTGTCTGCGGTCAATAGTTGGGTTGCCCGGCTCCTGTGCTTGCCTCCTACATTCCGCTTTGTTCGGCTAGGTGTGCCAAGGGAGAACCACTGTGATTGTGCTTCCAGCTCGCATGGTCAAGCACCTCAGTGGAGAAAGCCGAAAACTGACTGTCACAATAGGACTGAACTGGTCAGCGATCCGATGACTGTGTTAAATTATGGGCCGTTCATAACATTGGCCGAAGTGTTTACGGCTTGACCTCGTATGTCGCCGAAGCGACCGGGGCTCATAGCTATCTTCCCCAGTTTAAAGCTCCTATGACTAAGCGAAAGTTTTAAAGCCCGCATATCTGATTGCCTCATTTCCGCTAACACAACCGCCTTCGGGCACCGAGACGTCGGCTAAGGGTTTCTTTGTTATTGCGGAAACACCCCGCGTAGTATCTACCAAGGGGTAGAAGCCGACGATGGGCCACTTTCAACTGATAAATGGTCACAATGGAGTCAAAATAATGATGTAAAGTACTTGGATACATAGAATCATTACACATAATCTGTGATTTTACTCTGGATATCGATCCTTAATCCGGCCACCCGTGCCCACATTAAGGCTCGGGGGATACAGAGCTTTGCGCTCATTATTTACAAATATTAAAGGGGCACATCGATCCCCTGATCTGGTGTTGCCACCCACCAGTGTCTCGGGTGCTACTGCATTGCCTATTCAATGCAGAAAATTCAAAGGGCTCAGTGTTAGGCTTGATCGAACTATGGGAAGGCGCGTCTTCGGACAACAATAAGTACCATATGGACCTATCTGGCATCAAGCTATATATCACGGCGACTTATCAAGACCCTCTCTCAGGGGACCGTTCGCCGATCACTATTATCTCTAATATATTACACAGTGTTTTTATTTCTATGTATGCTGCCGAGCTAGGAGTTGATCCTCAGGCCGATTTTGTGCATCGACCTGAGTCTCAGGGGCTACTGGGAACAGCGGTTTTATGCTTGCCTTCAGGTGCATCTCAGGTTTTAGACTGATACACACCTTGATGGCTACTGGACATACATCGGCAGAGAATAAACTGCACCAGTTAAAAATATTCACAAAAATCAGCCCGCGGTCGGGGTGGTGCACCACCTTGGAAGCAGTCCGGCATAAAGCTCGGGCGCTAGCGGCTAGCTCCATAGAGGGCATTTCCGGCATTAAGCTCGGCTAAACTCCTTCAACTTTTTTGAACCAAGGTGATCTATGACACCTCGGATATAGTCCGGCGTTGGAGCTCGGATACAGTCCGGCGTTGGAGCTTGGACACAATCCGTCGTTGGTGCTCGGCTGCAAAAGATACCTCGAATGCAGTCTGGCGTTAGAGCTCGGACGCAAGAGGAAACTGCCTCCCGGGAGCAACTTCAAACCCAAGGTGTGGCATAAAAATAACAAGGCATTGATAAAGGCTGGAAACTTAAAGGGGCTCCTCGGATACCCGATGTGTAAACTCTTCGGATGCACTTCGGCGGTCCTCAAGATCGAAGATGAGAAGATTTGTTGAACCAATTTTCAAAACCAACGACCTAAGATGAAGAACAGTTCGGAAGATCGAGGAGCGTTCCTAACTTGAAGACCGATTCAGGGGACTACTGACAGTGTCCTGGACTAGGGGGTACTCACCATGTCATCTTCCGATCTGTTAGATTGGGCCGAGGACCCCCATGGCCGTATACTCATGGACCAGTTCGGACAGCTGCCGCATACAAGGAAGATTCCTCAAGACTTGGTGATGAAGACAAGGACTCCTCCCCCACCGGCGTATTCGTCTAGGACTCTTGTTATCCTAGGCCTCTGGTGCATTATATAAACCAGGGCCAGGCTAGTCGATAGATCATATAAAACAATCATACCATAGGCTAGCTTCTAGGGTTTAGCCTCTATGATCTCGTGGTAGATCAACTCTTGTACTACTCATATCATCAAATCAATCAAGCAGGAAGTAGGGCATTACCTCCATCGAGAGGGCCCGAACCTGGGTAAACATTGTGTCCCTCGCCTCCTGTTACCATCCGCCTTAGACACACAGTTCAGGACCACCTACCCGAGATCCGCCGGTTTTGACACCGACAATGATAATGTCCCACCAATTGAATATCTTGATTAACAACTTGCTAGAACTAAAGCTTTTGAGAATGCTGAAACTGATGAAATTGTTGAAAATTATGAAGAGCTTGAAATTGAAAATCTTGAAACACCTATTAGAACTAGCCCTCCTAGATATGAATTGCCAAAGGTACCGAAAGGTTACATTATGGGTGAGGAGGCAACTAGGGATATTCTTGCTTGTAAGGATAAAGATGATCTAGAAAAATTATTATGCAAGTATAAAGAAAAGACTTTGAATGCTAAAATGAAATGTGATACTCAGTTTGCTACTTCACCTATCTTTGTTGACGATAAGGATTATGAACTCTCTGTCGAGCCAGAGTTAATTACTTTGGTTGAATCTGATCCTTTCCATGGTTATGAAACTGAAACTGTTGTGGCACATCTTACTAAGTTGAATGACATAGCCACCCTTTATGCTCATGATGAGAAAATTCGCTATTGTTATATTCTCAAATTATTTCCGTTCTCATTAAAGGCTGATGCTAAAGCTTGGTACAATACTCTTGCTCCTGGTTCTGTGTGTAGTCCCCAGGACATGATTTATTACTTCTCTGAAAAATATTTCCCTGCTCATAAGAAACAAGCTGCCTTACAGGAAATATTTAACGTTGTGCAAAGTGAACAAGAGAGTCTTCCACAAGCTTGGGGGAGGCTTCTCCAATTGCTAAATGCTTTGCCTGATCATCCTCTTAAGAAAAATGAAATACTCGATATCTTTTGTAATGGACTAGCCGATGTTTCTAGGGATTTCCTAGATAGTTGTGCTGGTTGTGTTTTCAGGGAACGAACTATTGGGCAAGCTAAAGAATTATTGAATGACATATTGAAAAATTATGATGATTGGACTCTTCCTGAACCACCGCCTAAACCCACTCCGAAGTAGAGGGGTATCTTATATCTCAGTCCTGAAGATATGCAAGAGGCGAAGAAATCTATGAGAGAAAAAGGTATTAAAGCTGAGGATGTCAAAAATTCACCTCTTATTGAAGAAATACATGGGCTTGACACACCACCACCACGTAAGGTGGTAGAGGTAAATTCTCTAATAAAATTCAATGATAATGATAATCCTCACAATATGCACCCTAGCCAATGCCTTTATGAGTTTGAAAATTACATTAGAAAGCAAGATCACTTAAATGCAAATGTTACGAAACAATTGAAATACAATTATGATATGATTGCTCACCTGAGTGACTTATCTAGAATCTCAAATGATGTCAGAGGTGCGGGGAAGCATGCTTCTATGGTTCAGACTCAGTTAGAATAAGTTGCTAAATCTAAAAAGAGTTGTTAGATGAAATGAATAATAATAACAATGATCATGCTGTTAGAGTAATGACTAGAGGAGGTAGGATGACTCAGGAACCACTTTATCCTGAGGGACAACCAAAAAGAATTGAACCAGACTATCAAAGGGTTAACCCTGACGTACATAGTCCTTCTAAGAAGAAAAAGAAGAAGAAAAATGATAGGACTTTGCATGCCTCTAGTGAACGTGAAGTAGAAAAACCTCCTGGTAATGATAATGAAGTTTCTATCTCTGATGTTGAAACTCAATCTAGCAGTGAACACTCAACTTCTGATAATGAAAAAGATAATGATGAGGTTCAGGAAGATACTCAAGCAAATAAGAAAGAACAAGACAATGATGTTGAGATAGAACCAGCAGTTGATCTTGATAACCCACAACCCAAGAATAAAATATATGATAAAAGAGACTTTGTTGCTAGAAAACACGGTAAGGAAAGAGAACGGTGGGTTCAAAAACCTATGCCCTTTCCACCTAAGTCAACTAAAAAGAAAGATTATGAAGAATTTGAACGCTTTGCTGAAATGTTGAGGCCAGTATTTTTGCTACGCGCTTGACTGATATCTTAAAAAAGACATCATGAACAATAAGAGAAAAATACCGGAAGCTGAAATCTCTACCATGCTTGCTAATTATCCTTTTAAGGATGGAGTACCTAAAAAACTTGGAGATCTGGGAATACCAACTATACCTTGCTCCATAAAAAAGAAATGATGTGAAAACTGCTTTATGTGATTTGGGAGCTGGTGATAGTGTTATGCCTTTTACATTATATAAAAGACTTGATTTGAATAAACTCACACCTACTGAAATATCTTTGCAAATGGCTGATAAATCAACTGCCATACCTATGGGTATTCGTGAGGATGTGCCCGTTGTTGTTGCTAATGTTACTATTTTGACTGACTTTGTTATACTTGAGATGCCCGAGGACGACAACATGTTGATTATCCTTGGTAGACCCTTCTTGAATACTGCAGGGGATATTATTGATTGCAATAAAAGCAATGTCACTTTTCATATCAATGGTAATGACCATACGGTGCACTTCCTGAAGAAATAATTCCAAGTGAATGGTATTAATGTTATTGAAAAATATCCGACAATCACTATTGGAAGTTTTCAACTACCTCTACCTACTATTAAAAAGAAATATGAAATTCTTATTGTTGGGACATTCATATCCCCGTTTGAGGAAACTTAGTGATTTATGAAAGTTCTTCGGTTTCATGCTAATCGTAAGTGGTTGTTAATCAGAGCTGATCAACCTTATTAATGTGTCGTTTTTGAGAGGTATGAAGTTGATGAATTTAGTAAGCACTACCTTCTATCCCTACCTTTTATTTTCTTTTTCTATTAGTTAAATAAAATAAAATGGCATGTTTTGTCTGTTTTCTGAATTTCCCGTGCAATAAAAAGTGACCCAAAATAAAAGTTCTCAGAATGCTATGAAAATCAAATACGATTTTGTCCTGAATATTTAAGAATTTTTGGTGCAAATAACATCAGAGGGAGGTGCACCAGGTGGGCACAACCCACATGGGCGCACCAGGACCCCCAGTCGCGCCCTGGTAGGTTGTGGTCCCCTCTGTCGGTGTCAAAACCGGCGGATCTTGGGTAGGGGGTCCCGATCTGTGCGTCAAGGCTGATGGTAACAGGAAGCAAGGGACACAGATGTTTACCCAGGTTCGGGCCCTCTCGATGGAGGTAAAACCCTACTTCCTGCTTGATTAATATTGATGATATGGGTAGTACAAGAGTAGATCTACCACGAGATCGTAGTGGCTAAACCCTAAGAGCTAGCCTATGATGGGATGATTGTAATTGTGATCGGCCTTCTAAGGACCAACCTCTCCGGTTTATATAGACACCAGAGAGGAGGGTTTACATGGAGTCGGTTACAAGGAAGGAAATATAATATCCGGATCGCCAATCTTGCCTTCCACGCCAAGGAAAGTACCATCCGGACACGGGCCGAAGTCTTGAGTCTTGTATCTTCACGCTTCAATAGTCCGGACGTTGTACACAGTCCGGCTGTCCTGATACCCCCTAATCCAGGACTCCCTCAGTAGCCTTGTCTTGGGCCACCCAGGCTCAAAGGGAACTGAGATTATTCATGCTAGAAACTTCCGTGTGTAGCCACAAGCTATTATGGGCTCTAGCATAGTTGAGTAAGTTATGTGAAGCTTTCGAAGAGGTAGATCAGCAGGTAGTGGGTTTTATAGGTTTGGTATGATCTATCCGGAGTAGAGAGTTAATGTTTCTGAAAGACTGTGTCTCGGTCATCCGTCTCTCAAACACCATGCAGTGTGTCGGGGAGGCTGATCGTACCCACGAACACCTATGGGGCCGGCGGACCAGGCCCCTTTGTGGTTCGGAGGGGGGCGGAGATCGCACGAAGAGCGGATCGAGGCGAGGCACACGAGCAGTTTACCCAGCTTGGAGCTCTTCGAGAGATAAAACTCCTACTGCTTCTTGTTTGATGTATTGTGTTCTTGCTAGGGAGCAATGCGAGCTACAAAACCTAAGCGTGAGTGTATCTCGGTCTCTAGCGAGTCGAATGAACCAAACTCGAACCGAACCCTTTCTACGCTATGCATGGGCCTACTTTTATATGCTCAAGGGGTATCAGACAGGTCGCAACATAGCCGACCTACCAAATGTAAAAACACGAGTTGGTAAACCTACACGAACAGTGTCTGATGCAAAATACCTAACTCGACGGCAAGGGACAAAAGCAATAAATGCCCGTCGGTGTCGCCCAAACAAAGGCAACAGAGACCGTCAGGTGCGCCTCCGCTCGCCACGATGGCAAGCTTGTCAGCGCCGCTTATCGTTGCTCTCCGCTGGCTGCACAACCTCTCGACACGCGCGCATGGAACGGTCCCATGGCGACACGTCGCTGGATGAGCTGGAGCGGAGATGGAGAGAGGTTGCTTGCCGCAGCAAGCGCCTTGCCGCCGCCGAATCCTTGTCGCGTCCGGAGGCTTGTCGCGCTCCGAGCCTTCCCGGCAAGCTCCTCTTGCCGGGGCCTTGTCTTCTGCATGCCTTGAGTGGCCTTCCCGGCAAGCTTCTCTTGCCGGGGCCTTGTCTTCTTAATCAAATACTTTGTTCTTGAATGGCTCCAAAGGAGCCACCGAAGCGATCTTGGCGGTGACGAGGCAAACCGTGCCGCTGGGTGCTGTAATCGTCCATGCACGAGTACGGGATACTAGGGTACCCTACTCTAGTACACCGACAGAGCCCCGGGCCTGGGCCATACACGGTGCCGAGCGCTTGTCGGGCCAGGCCCAAAACAGTGCACGGTCACACGCGGCCTCGATCACGTCGCAACTCGCCCCGGACCCACGACGACCCCCACTAACGGCACGCACCGGACGTGGCGTCGTGCGAGAGATCGTGGGCGTGGTCTTGGGGGTTAAAAGCGGAACGTCCGCCCCCTCCCCCTCTTTATAAGCGGAGAAAACAGGGGCAGGCCGTCCACTCCGCCATTGCTGTCTTGTCAAGAAAACCACCGCCGCTCCCCCCTTCTTCTCCGGTGCGAAGAGAGCAGCGCCCCGCCCCCTTTCGCCACAAGCGCACTCACCGCCGTCGGCCTCCTCCGCCGCCCTCGCCATGGCTCCGAAAGCCGACAAGGAGAAGGGCGTCAAGTCGGCCGAGGCGTAGCGGCTCAAGGGCGCTGCGCAAGGAGCGGGCCATCTTCCCCCCGCAGCTCGGTGCAAGGGAGCTGCGGGACGTCTTCTACCTCTTCTGGTCGACGGAGACGCGTGCGCATCCGCGCACGAGGGTACTTCCTGCCTCCGCCTCTGATTTGGCCCCAACAGGGTACCCCTTTTTCGCCCTTTTCTTCTATTGCGGGCTTTGCCCGCCCTTTTCCGAGTTCTTCTGCGACATCATGAATACCTTTGGCCTCCGCCTCCTTGATTTCACCCCCAACGCCGTCTTGACCATGGCAGTTTTGCGCATCTTCTGAAAACTTTGTCGGAGTCCACCCAAATGTGGCACTCTTCCGCCACTTCTTTGTGCTCGGCCGAGAGAGGAGAGCCACTTGCCGGAGGGATAGCTTGGGTCTCCAGGATCGGCAAGAAAGAGGCCTATCTGGAAGGGGAGTTCCGCAACAAGTGGGAGGAGTGGAGAGCCAATTGGTGTTGGGGCGTAGAGGAGAACCCGCAGCCCTTCACCGCCGTGTGCCAAACCCCAATAGTGCGCGGCAGAGATTGGAGTAACTTGGCGCCGGAGGATGCGGTTGAAGATAGCCGTGACTCAATTTTGCGCCTCGGGCTTTTGACTAACCGTGAGGCGCAGCTTGGCGCAGATTTCCTTCGCCGCCAGATCGCTCCCTTGCAGGAGAGGAGGAGGCCTGCTTGGGAGTTCCAGAATGCGGCAGACATCATGAGGTTGCGCCCGGGTCTGAACTGGAACTTCACCGTCTTGGAGCTGGATGCGATGCTGCTCGAGCTGTTCAAGAATGACCCCGACCACCCTGAGTGGTTTAGGTTGCCGCGGGGGGTCGTCCCATTGTGCAACAACTCAGCGCTCGACCGCATCCGCGCCATGATGCCGCTGTGCAACTCCCATGGGATCGTCCCAACCTGGCAGGAGCCCCCGACGAGGTCATGCAACAGTTCTTCGACGATTTGGAAGAAGTGCCGATCCGCTCCGATGAGCAGAAAAGGCTCACCCGCGACACCACCGACTAGGAGATGGCGCGGATTGCCACCAGGGTGGAGGAGGCGGCAGCAGCCGCTGCCGCTGGAGCCTTCGGGTTCACCGTGGAGGAGGCGGACGCTGCGACGGCGGCAAGCCTTGCCGAGCGAGGGGAGGTCGTCGGCGAGGACGAGCTTGTCGAGCCCGAGGCCGGGTTGAGTGGACCCGCCGAGGGCGTTTCTTCTCCACCACCCAGCGACTTGCCGCCAACGGAGCCCCCGGCTCCGCCGAAGAGGCATCTCCGCAAGGCCGGAGACGAAGTCGGGCGGCAGATCGGCCCACAAAGAAGAAGCGCCAGCGACGCGCTTCCACCGCGGCAAGCGAGGTTGCCGCTGAGCGCTCCACACTGCTGCGACAACCGGGCGGGATCTTCTCGAGCCACCGCCGACGCCCGCCAAGCGGCCAAGAGAGCCCACTCCCCGCCTCGTCGCACCGGAGGCGAGCCAGAGTTTGACTTCTACGCGCCAGCTCGAGGAGGAAGGCGAAGAGTAAGCTCTTGAGATTTGTGCTTGTATTTCTTCAATTTTATTGCTTCATCTTGAATCTGATTTGCTTCGCTCGACTCTTTCCTATTCGTGACGCCGCCTGCAGAGCGTCGAAGAGAGCTAAGATCCCGACGGTCGTCGTTGAGGACGATTCTCCCGTGGCAACAGGGACGCGTCTGAGACCCCTGCCGGACCAGCAACCCTTCCTCAGAGCAGCCCCCAGCACAGCCCCCAGAGTAAGTGCGCAGTTTTCTCCTTACTATTAGGTGTGCAGGGGTGCTCCTTCGTCGTTGACACCTGATTGTGTGCTTGTGTAGGAGCAGAGCAGCCTCATCAGGAGGGCTCGGAAGCCGCCCCCGAGATCCTGTCTGCTGACACCACGCCAAGGGGAGGAACCTCCGGCAAGGGAGCGCCCTCCGACAAGGGAGGCCACTCCGGCAAGGGAGGCTACCCGGCAAGGGACAGCGCCGGTGACCCTCCAAAGGTGGTCGAGGCCATGGCTGCGGATCCGTTGCAGGTAATTTCTTTATATGAAAATTTCCCTTGGGCTTGCTTTCTTTTGTTTCTCTTTTGAACATTGGCTTGATCGCTCTTTCTTCGCCTAACGCAGAGCCGATGGAGGTCGAGGCCGCCGCGAGGAGGAAGCAAGGCAATACCGACGAGGCCGCCGTCGAGGAAGAAGAGGTCGTTGCTGTGGAAGAAGAGGCCGTCGCCGACGAGCCTGTTGGCGAGAAGGCCATCGAGGCTGCCGACGCAGAAGCTGGTGAGGGGTCGGGCGATCGCACTGACGACCCTGAGGCCGCAGGAGCGCCAAGCGCTACACCGACAGCCGACTTCCGGCTTGGCAAGGCCGGGCTCCGAGGAGCCCCAGCCCGGCGCCTACCTGAAGGCCGGCGAAGGCGTCTTCATCAAGCTCCCATGGGAACCGAGCTCCAGGGCGCCGGTCGAGGGAGAGACCTTCGATGGCGAGCTACTCGCCTCCGCTGGGCTGACGCTGGTGGACGCGCCAAGCAGCAGCAGCGGCGAGTTTGAGGAGGAGCAGCTGCTGAAGAAGCTGCTGTCGCTCTATCGCGCCCGGCAGGCCAAGTTGGAGACCCGGGAAGCACTTGTCGCGAGGGCAAGAGCGGACATGGAGAAGCGCGCCGAAGAGCTCCGGAGCGCCAACCAAGAAGCTCTCCGTGACGTAGCAGAAGCGCGGGGGCAACTTGCAAAAGAGCGCACGGCCTTTATCCTTGAGAAGGCCGCAGCTGAAGAGGAGAATGGCTGGTTGCCGAGAAGCTCTCCGCGCAGAAAGCGAGTTGGCGCAGCGGAAGGTCAACCTAGATAGCCACGAAGAAGACCTTGCCGCCGCGAGGACTCACTTTGGCGGGCGCTCAGAAGCGAAGGATGCTGCCGCAGCTGCCGAGGCCGCCAAGGAAGAGCTGAAGGCGAAGGTGGCACAGCTGGAGGCCAGCCTCAAGAAGAGCGGCGAAGAGCTTGCTGCGCTCAGGCATGAGCGCGAGAAGGACGCCTACACTCTTGGCGAGCTGTAGAGTCGTCTCGCTGATAGGGGCAAAGAGCTCGACGCCGCCAAGGATTCCAAGGCGGATCTTGAGCTGAAGCTGACCACTCTGACGCAGACGTTGGATGGCGCCAGAGAGCGGGAGGTGGGTTTGTTGGAGGCGATCAAGGCCAAGGAGGAGCTGCTAGCGAATGCTGCCTCCATCCAGAGCACCTTGAGGGAGAGCGTGGAGCACCGGATGAAGGTCTTGTGGACACCGCCGCCGACATCCACAACGCAGTGATGGAGCTGGGGATGGCGGACCTTGCATACTCCTCCGACGAGCATCTCCAACCTAGCGCCAAACTCAGTTTATTCTTCAAAGGCGTGGTGACGGGTCTCCCATGACTCGGGAAGAGGTCCCGGCGGTGGCCGAGGAATCACGCCAGATCTGCGTGCAGGAGCCCTCGAGAAGGTGTTGATAAAGGTGGCCTTCCGCAATCCGGGCCTCAACCTTAACGGCGCCCTCGAGATCCTTGCCGCCAGATGCCAACGTGGAGGAGTTTCAAAGCCCTTGTCGCACCCATTGTGGACAAGGTGAACAAGATCAAGCGGATCGAGGGCGACCGCGTAGACTAGGCCGCCAACTTTATCTTTCCCTTGTCGCTGCTGATCATGTTTAGAACACTTTGTTAGATCAGCGACAAGTTATTTTGTAATATACTCTATCTTAGGCGATCAATGCAACATTATTTCCTCTACTTGATTCCTTCCTTTGTACGCTTCTGCCTTACGCATTTGGGGGACTTGTCGGTGGGCACTTTGCCGCTGAAGGCCGACCGCGAACGTCAGCAGCCTTCGGCAAAGGTTGCCGCCTCGACAAGCAACCTTGTCGCGACTAGCCGCAAGAACTCACTTAAGTTGTTGAGCGGACTCGAAACAAAGTAAGGGCGCGACTAGCCGGGCGAGTTGGTTCCTTCAAGACAGGTTTTCCATACAAAGTACTATCGTTCGAGGAAGATAACTCAAAAATTTAAAAATTGATTGCTCAAACTTTGGCAACTTAGCTTTTCTGTCTCTTGCTTCCCGATGAGGTGAAACTTCCTCGAGCGGTGCCTGGTCCATAGTATAATCTCCTCCTCCCCCCCTGGTTAACTTGTGCGCGAGGGAGCCTTCCTTTCTTTGAGAAAAGAGAAAGAAGAGGAAATAACGTTATGGAGCCCAGCGGCTCGATTCTGCTTACCGGGTGTGGTTGCTGCACAAAGTGTTAGTCAAAACATGCAATAAAATGATGAAAGCATGAATTTGACAAGTTGTGCGCAACACATGAGCTTTACTGATGCACGGGTCTCGCTACCGCTTTGTACAAAGGATTACATGCAACAGCGGCAAGACTTGTACAAAGGTGGTTGCCGAAACGGGTTCCGGCAACCGCGCCCTATGGGTAAAACTTACGAAGATGCTCAATGTTCCAGGAGTTGCTCACCGGAATGCCATCTTCGGTCTCAAGGCGGACAGCGCCAGGCCTAGTGACTCGTTTCACCCGATAAGGGCCCTCCCACTTTGGCGTCAACTTGTTTGAATTCTTGGCGGATTGAACACGCCGAAGAACAAGGTCGCCTTCCTCGAGACTTCTAGCACTAACTCTGCGGCTATGGTAGCGACGCAAAGCTTGCTGGTAGCAAGTGGCTCGCACAGCGGCCTGAAGATGATCCTCCTCAAGGAGCAGCGCGTCATCTTGTCGCAGCTGCTCTTGCTCAAGCTCATCATAAGCGAGCACTCGAGGCGATCCGTATACGAGTTCTGTGGGGAGAACTGCCTCTGCTCCATAGACTAGAGCAAAAGGTGTCCGGCCGGTGGCTCGATTTGGCGTCGCCCCGATCGACCAAAGAACCACCGGCAGCTCCTCGATCCAATTTCTTCCAGCACTTGTGCAGCCTGGTCGAAAGTTCTGGTCTTGAGCCCGCAGCACTTCACATTTGCCCTCTCTCGCTTGACCGCTGCTTCTCGGGTGAGCAACGGAAGCAAAGCGCACCTTGGCGCCAAGATCTTGGACGTCTTGCATGAAGGTGCGACTCAGAATTGTGTGTCGTTGTCGGTGATGATCCCGTTAGGGATTCCAAACGGCAAACAATCGACTCAAGAACTTGATCACCGACCGTTGTCTTGTCACCTTCCTCATCGCTTCCACTTCCGGCCACTTTGTGAACTTGTCGATGGCGACGCATAAGTACTCAAAGCCCCGACAGCTCGGGGAAGGGGCCGAGGATGTCGAGCCCCTGCACCGAAAATGGCCAGGATAAAGGGATCGTCTGGAGAGCTTGAGCCGGCTGGTGTATCTGTTTGGAATTGAACCGCACGCTTCACACTTGGTTACTTGTGCGATTGCATCCTCGGAGGCCTGTCGGCCGAAGAAACCTTGCCGGAAAGCTTTGCCGGCAAGTGCTCTTGCGCCAATGTGGTGACCACATATGCCTCCATGTATCTCTCGCCAACAGCTTCCGTCCATCTTCCCGGGAATACACTTCAATTTCACACCGTTGAGTCTTCTTCATGCATAAAGATGCTGTCGACAAACCGGTACATACTTGAATCGCCGGGCTACTCTTTCCGCTTCTTCTTGCTCTTCGGAAGTTCTCCTGTCTCAAGGAAATGGACAATCTGCTGCGCCCATCTTTGGAGCTTGCGGCTCGACAACAAGGACTAAAGGCACATCTCGCTGCCGCGGAACATCAGCTTCCACGGCAAGGACCTGCGGTTCGCCGGAGCTTGACGCTCCCCGGCAAGCTTGCCGGAGCAAAACTTGTTGGAGGCGTCTGCTTCAACGAAACAAACCCTGGGGCCTGTCGGAGCAGACTGCCCCTCAGCATTGTTGGTGTTGATCTTGGGAACCTTCGCAACGACGGCTTCGGGAAGCTCTGCCGGAAAGTAGTCACCAGAGATCAACTTCCTCTTCTTGCCTTGCTCAGTTGATGGTGTTACGGTTGGCTGAGTCAGCTTGAGCACGAAAATCCCTGGTTCCATTGTGTAACTTAAGTGCAGCAAGACTTTGACAGCCGTCGCGATATCATTACGAGCTCTTGGAACATGTTCCATTTGCAGGCCTTCAAAGTGCTCTTCGAGCTTCCTCACTTCATCAACGTATGCCTCCATCAACGGACTCTGGTAGTCTTTGTTCACTTGGCGGACGACAAGTTGCGAGTCACCCCTGACAATAAGTTTTTTGATCCCAAGGTCCACTGCGATCCTGAGACCGGCAAGCAAACCTTCATACTGCAGTAAGATTGTTTGTCTCTTGCTCCTTGGGAAAGTGCATCCGGACAACGATTTGAGGTGCTCTCCGATGGGTGCGATAAGCAAGACGCCGGGCGCCGGTGCCTTGCAGCGAGAAGGCACCATCAAAGTACATCACCACTCTTTCCTTGCTTCCTTGACAGGAATGCTCGCCTCGAATCTCTTCATCCGGCGCTACGCCCATTCTGCTATGAATTCTGCCAATGCTCTGCTTTGGATAGTTGATGTGCTTTGAAACTTAACACCAAAGCTTGACAGCTCCAGTGCCCACTCGACAATCCTGCCTGTCGCTTCTGGATTTTGTAGTATCCTCTTCAGCGGAAAGCGAGTGACAACTGTGATCTCATGTGCTTGGAAGTAGTGGCGCAGCTTTCTCGAGGCCATGAGGAGGCCGAAAAGCAATTTCTGCACACCAGAGTACCTTGACCTAGCCCCCGCAGGAGGGAACCGACAAAGTAGACTGGGTGCTGCGCCATCCTTTTCTCGCATCTGGTCATGCGTCTGCGCTGGATTCGGCCCTTGTCGGGACCAGAGCTTGTCGGCGAAGCCCCTCGCTTGTCGCCGGATGTGCTTGCCGTGGTTGTTTGGCTCGTCATCCGCCTCCCTCTCCGCTACTAACGCAACACTAACCACTTGATTGGTTGCCGCTATATATAGCAAAGCAACTTCTCTTGTGGCTTAGGTGCGACAAGTGTTGGAGTGGAGGACATGTATCTCTTCAAGTCTCGCAGCGCAGCCTCCGCTTCGAGTCAATTTCATTGGACCTGCCTTTTTCAAGATTTTGAAAACGGCAGGCGCCAGCAGACTCTAGAAATAAACCTGCCGAGAGCAGCTACGCAACCGCAAGTCTTCGTGACATCCTTGACGCGCTTTGGTGCTTCAATCTGCTCAATGGCCTTGATCTTGTCGGGATTAGCTTCAATCCCTCGTTGAGACACGAAGAACCCGAGAAGCTTGCCGGAAGGGACTCCAAACACGCACTTCTCGGGGTTGAGCTTGAGGTTGATCTTGCGCTGATTTGCAAAGGTCTCGTCCAAATCTTGAACCAGAGTTGCTTTGTCCTTGCTTTTGACCACTATGTCATCCATGTAGGCTTCTACATTTTTGTGCATCTGTGGCTCAAAAGCCGCCATGGACTACCCTTGCAAATGTTGAACCAGCATTCTTCAAACCGAAAGGCATCCGTATGAAATAAAGATGTGCCACATGGTGTAATGAATGCGGTCTTCTCCTCATCTTCTTCAGCCATGAAGATCTGATGGTATCCTAAGTATGCATCAAGAAACGAAAGCAAATCACATCCAGCCGTGGAGTCAACAATCTGGTCAATGCGCGGCAAGGGAAATGGATCTTTGGGACAAGCTTTATTAACATCCGTGACGCCAATACAAAGTCTCCATTTTCCATTTGCTTTGGCGCGACTACAGGATTGGCCAACCACGTAGGATGGAGCACTCCTCGACAAGGCCCGCTGCTTCCAGCTTCTTGATCTCTTCGCTATGAATTCTTGGCGCCCACCGCTTGCTTTCCTCGACTTTTTGCTTGACGGGCGCGCAAGATGAGGACAAACGGCCAAAGCGGTGCTCAATCACTTTCACGGGAACACCGGGGATGTCGACGGTTGCCATGCAAACACGCCGACATTCGCCCTTGAGGAAAGCAAGCGCCGCCTTCCTATTTAGGGTCGAGAGAGGCACCGATGGTAAAGGTACCACCAGTGCCGTCCTCCTTGGCGGGCACGTTCTTGGTCTTTGGCGGAGCCACCATCTTCTTGCACTTGCCGGTGGAGCTCGATGGTGCGTCCTCGACGGTAGCGCAGCACTCCGAAGAGGTGCGCTTGCCGAAGTGAGCATCAGAGCCCTTGCCGGACTTGGACTTTGTCTTCTTCCCCCCGGGAGCTTCAGCGGCAAGTGTTTGGCAATCTGTCGCGGCTGCTGCATCCCGTAGATCTTGTCGGCACAGATAAGGGCATCCTTCTTGTCGCCATGGACAGAGATGACGCTTATCGGGCGTGGCATCTTGAGTAGGTTGTAGGCGAGGTGAGAGGCTGCCATGAACTTGGCGAGTGCTGGACGACCAAGTATCCCATTGTAAGGCAATGGGAAATCGGCAACGTCGAATGTGACCCTCTCGGTCCTAAAATTCAGCTCGCTGCCAAATGTTACCTGCAACGTAATCTTCCCCTTCGGCTTGCTCCTTCCCGGATTGATTCCTTGAAAGTACCGGTCTCTTCGAGCTCGCCGTCAGAGATTTGAAGCTTCTGGAGCACCGCGGAGGAGATTAGATTCAAGCCGGCCCGCCGTCAACTAGCATTTTGGTGACCTTGAGGTTGCGGATGGTTGGTGAGACCAACATCGGCAAGCACCCGACCGCGATTATGCGATCAGGTGGTCCTCAATATCAAAAATGATAGGCGGCTTGGACCACTTCAGAGGCTTGCGTGACTTCACGGATGGTTCCGCTGCATTGACCTCCCGCATCCATTGCTTGAGTTGGCGGTGGGAGGTATGCGAGGAAGCACCTCCGTCAACGCAGAGGACCTTCCGTGGCTTTCTGAAACTCCTGCTCGCCGGCGTCGCTGCCTTCCATATCTTCGTCGCCGTCATCATCTTCATCCTTGTCGCGGCGCGGGAGGTCTGTCTCCTTGCCGCTGCTTGCTTGCCTTGCAAGGCGTCCTCCCGGCCGGACGTTTCTTGCTTGCTCCCCCGGCACCTTCTGGGCCTTCTCCTTGTCGCGCCGTCGTACTCAGCTCTCTGTCATTCGACAAGCTGCTCGACCTTCTTGCAGCTCTGGAGGTCGTGGCCCTTGGTGCGGTGGATCTTGCAAGATCGCTTGGTCGGAGCTGTCCCGCTTGTTTGCCGGGCTGCCACCGACTGGTGGTTGGCGTCAGCGGCAAACTCCTTGCCGGAGCCACCAGTCTTGGCGTTCTTGTCACCACCTCCGTTGCCGGACTGCTCAACAGCTAGCACTTCTCTACTTTTCTTCTTCCTGTTGCCTCGCCGCCGGCCCTTCTTTGCCGGGGCGGTGTCCTCACTGCCGAGATCTCGCTTCCGCATTCTCTCCTCGGGAGTCTCCTCCCTTCCTCGGTAGCGTGCACACTTGTCGGCCAAGGCGTATAGCTCATCGACATCCTTGACTTTGCACATCGCCATCTCCTCCCTCATCCTGCGGTTCCGCACATTACGATGAAATGCGCTGATCACCGCGGCAGGTGGACGTCTGGGATGTTGTAGTGCACACGGCTGAATCTCTGAATGAACTTGCGCAGGGACTCTCCTTCCTTCTGGGCGAGCAGATGAAGGTCACACTCTTGGCCATGAGGCTTGTGGCCACCTGTGAAGGCGCCAACAAACTGATGGCACAGATCTGCCCAAGACGATATGGAGCTGTCCGGCAAGTGCATGAGCCAAGATCTGACGTTGGGCTTGAGCACGAGCGGGAAGTAGTTGGCGAGGATCTTGTCGCCCCGTCCCCCAGCAGCCTGCACCGCGATGGTGTAGATGCTGAGGAACTCCGACGGATGCGTCCTGCCATCGTACTTCTCCGGCACGTCTGGTTTGAAGTTTTTCTGGCTGGGCCACCGACTTGCCAGCAGCTCACGAGTGAACGCAGGGCAACCTACCGCGTGATGGCAAGTCGCCTGCTCCTCCGGGCGCTACGTCACGCCAGAAGGCCCATCGCGCTTTGTCGGATCGACGTCGCGCTTCTCTTCGGGCGCCGATGCGAGTTCGAGCGCCCTCTTGTTGTCGCCATGAAGAACTTGGCGCTGATCGCGGCGAAGCTCATGGATCCGGACGACGCGGTGGAGTCATTGTCGAGGTGGATCCGGTGAGTCGGCGATCTTGGCCTCGTGGCGAAGAGTGCACGGTGGTTGCACCTCCGACAGTCTGCCGCCACCGCTCGTGCCTTGTCGTCTCGCCGCGGCAATGATGGCGTTGGTTGCCGCGAGCGCCGCCGCTGGCAAAGCCGATGAGGCTCGATAGTGGCCCTCCACTCGTCGACCTTGTCACCGTTGGAGGCTAGTCGAGGAGCGCTGAGCTCTTGCCGAGCTTCTGCCGGAGTAGTGGGTGGCATTGGCGAGCAGTGCGAGAGCGGGATATGCTCGGACTTCTAACCACGTTAGAAGGAGCAGCACCCGCCCAGCGACCGTATCTCGCTCGTGCCAGCATGTTGGCGCGCATGCTGATCTTGAGGGTCTCGATCCAACGAACGTATGGCATTGTGAACGCCATGAGGTAGTTGGTCCCGCGTCTCCTGAGATGGGCGCGGGGGATGCGCGGACGCCGAGGTTTGCGGGGCCTTGTCCTTGGACTTGGCAACGTCGCGAGCTCCTTCGTCGGCTCCCGTTCCTCCGCAAGCGTCTGCCCCACCACCCGCCTCGCTGCGGTGAAGGTGGGTACGACGCAGACGGTTTCGCCGCCAAGCCTTCTTCTTCGGTGGCATGTTGAGGAAGATGTTGATGACGCTGCTCGTGTGAACGCCGGATCAGATTCACACGGCCTCGACGCCCCTACCTAGCGCGCCAAACATGTCGGGGAGGCTGATCGTACCCACGAACACCTATGGGGCCGGCGGACCAGGCCCCTTTGTGGTTCGGAGGGGGGCGGAGATCGCACGAAGAGCGGATCGAGGCGAGGCACACGAGCAGTTTACCCAGCTTCGGAGCTCTCGGAGAGATAAAACTCCTACTGCTGCTTGTTTGATGTATTGTGTTCTTGCTAGGGAGCAATGCGAGCTACAAAACCTAGCGTGAGTGTATCTGGTCTCTAGCGAGTCGAATGAACCGAAACTCGAACCGAACCCTTTCTACCTTGCGCATGGGCCTCCTTTTATGTGCTCAAGGGGTCTCCGACAGGTGGCAACATAGGCGGGGGTACAAATGTAAAAACAGGAGTTGGTACACCTACCGAGCGATGTATGATGCAAAATACCTAACTCGACGGCAAGGGACAAAAGCAATAAATGCCCGTCGGTGTCGCCCAAACAAAGTGCAACAGAGACCGTCAGTGCGCCTCCGCCGCCACGATGGCAAGCTTGTCAGCGCCGCTTATCGCTGCTCTCCGCTGGCTGCACAGCCTCTCGACACGCGCGCATGGAACGGTCCCATGGCGACACGTCGCTTGATGAGCTGGAGCGGAGATGGAGAGAGGTTGCTTGCCACGGCAAGCGCCTTGCCGCCGCCGAATCCTTGTCGCGTCCGGAGGCTTGTCGCGCTCCGAGCCTTCCCGGCAAGCTCCTCTTGCCGGGGCCTTGTCTTCTGCATGCCTTGAGTGGCCTTCCCGGCAAGCTTCTCTTGCCGGGGCCTTGTCTTCTTAATCAAATACTTTGTTCTTGAATGGCTCCAAAGGAACCATGGGGGATCTTGGCGGTGACGAGGCAAACCTCGCCATGGGTGCTGCAGAATCGTCTGCGTGCACGAGTACGGGATACTAGGGTACCCCTACTCTAGTACACCGACACAGTGCGAAAACCAACGGAGGCGATTGAGTCTTGTGGGGAAAAGTGCGCAAACCTCTGCAGAGTGTACAATCTAATCATGGTTAGCCGTGTCCCGGTTATGGACAATTCTGAGTATCTAGTATTTGAGTATTCACATGTATCTCATCACTCTAAATTATAATTGCTGGGTTGTTAATTACTTTAATTGGGATTGAGTTGGGGTTATACCTTCTCAATGATGTTTCAACCACCATGATAGTTAAAGTAAAATTTATTCCTTTGATGTAGGAAAAAATTAGCTTTTTGCAAAACTGTAACCATAGAGCTTTCCACCAACCATTTATGCATGTAGTATAGCTTATTCTTTCATTACTCTCTATGTGTTACATTGCCAAAGATATTCCATGTCTTGACCCGTTCTCGGCTGCAACATTTTATGTTGCAGACTTTTCAAACGAGGAGTAAGGGTTGTAGGTCGCTGTTGCAGCTTTCGCTTATGCCGTTGGAGTTGATGGACTCACTTTATCTTCCAAGCCTTCCGCTTGTTATCGCATTAGATGGCCTTAAGCCATATTATTGTAATAAGCTCTCTTTTGAGACATTCGATGTAATAAGTGTGTGATTGCTACTCTGTTATAAATCCTTCGAGTCTTGTGTGTGTCGGCATTACCGATCCAGGATGACACGGAAGCACGAAGACTTGACCATCTGAGGTCGGGTCGCTACAAGATGGTATCAGAGCACACGCTGAGTGTAGGACACGACCACTAATATAAAACCATAGGTCACTCCTCTCTACTCATTTCTGACCCCTCTCCATTTTTCCACTCCTTAGGATGACGGAGATGAAGTACAAGTTTGCCCAACCGGATGAAGACACACCTTTCGGGCGCCACTTGAAGGAAGTCACTAGGTACCTGAATATTGGAATACCAAGCTTCACCGGACGCATAACGCCACCTTACCGTAAGAAGAATCTTTGGAAGATTCAAGCTCTAGTTCCCGTAAGGACGTTTGCACCAAGCACGGAGCCCATAGTATGTGTTTTCAATGCACCAACATGGAGTTTGGGAAAGAGTATGGCAGCTCACATTACCATGGGACGCATTGGAGAAGTTTACAATAAGGGGCTTAAAGACACCATATATCAAATATGTGGGCGCCGAGACGAGCAATGGGAAGTAATCAGCACCAAGAAGGATAGATCCATTGCAGCCTACATCCAGGAGCTAAACCAGCACTTTCGACGTCAAGAGAAACAGATGTGCGCAGACATGCTGGATTTGAAGAAGGCGAAAACTAAGATCATCGAATTGGAGGAAGAACTCAAGTCTACACGCGATGGATATGAGGAAGAAATCAAGATACTACTGGAGAAGAACGACGACCTAGTCAAGAAGATTGGAGTCTTCATGGGAGGACCCGGCACCCAAGGAAGAGGAGCAAGAAGAGGAAGAAGACCCGCTTGTCCTGACAACTAGATCATCATCGAAGTCACCTACTCAGATCCAAGTGATGATGAATATGAAGACGAAGCTTGAGCAGACATCATGGAGTCTTCCACTGATCAAAATTTCTAGATGACCACCATATAATAGTAGTAATTTCCCCCATGTAACTAGTAGTAGTTGAGCACTTATGCGATAGTCCTAGATCATTTTGTATACCCTTGCTTGCTTGATTGAATGAATGTGTGTTTGCCTCATCTGCATATGGGTAGTGTTTTCTCACTAGACCTCTTTCTATTTCTAATCTCTGCCATCTAAACCATCAGATGCCTCCGAGACGTGACCCCGGTTTTGTTTTCCCACCGGAGCTCACTCAGTTGATCCAACAGCAGAATGCCTTGATGCAATTGCTAGTTCAGAACCAGGGCAATGCCAACAACAACAACAACAACAACAACCCGCCGCCAGTGGACAATTTAGCCCGTTTTCTGAGGTTACAACCGCCGGTGTTTTCCAATAGCACCGAGCGAATAGTTGCAGATATTTGGTTACGCCCGTATTGGAAGGGAGTTAGCCACCGCAGGATGCACGGATGCTGAAAGAGTGCGCCTTGCCGCACATCAATTGGATGGACCAGCAGCCGCATGGTGGGAGAATTACACGACTACTTTTCCTATAGCCAATGTCACTTGGGACCAGTTCCAACAAGCTTTTCGCACGACCCATGTTTCAACTGGAGCCATGCAGATAAAGAAGCGCGAGTTCCGCAACTTACGCCAGGGGAACCGTACTGTGGCCCAGTACGTGGATGAGTTTAGCAAGTTATCACGCTATGCCCCTGATGATGTGGCCACGGATGCCGCGAAGCAAGAGAAGTTTAAGGAAGGACTAAATGATGAGATGAGTATGCAGCTGATGGTGGCAACTTTCAACAACTACCAGGAGTTGGTAGATAAGGCCCTAATGATTGAAGGAAAGCAGCAGCAAATTGAGAATCGTAAGAGGAAGTACTTGTAGTGAAGGATTATCCAGATGTTTTTCCGGAAGAGTTACCAGGCATGCCACCGGATCGAGACATCGAGTTTCTGATAGAACTAATACCAGGTACAGGGCCAATCTCAAAGAGACCCTATCGGATGCCCGCAAATGATCTGGAGGAAATTAAGAAGCAGATCAAGGAGCTATTGGAGAAAGGTTACATTCATAGAAGTTCATCACCTTGGGGAGCTCCAGTACTTTTGGTGGAGAAGAAGGATAAATCCCTAAGGATGGTTGTTGATTACCGAGCTCTAAATGAAGTAATGATAAAGAACAAGTATCCCTTACCGATGATTAATGATCTGTTTGATCAGTTGCAAGGAGCTAAGGTGTTTTCTAAGATTGATCTATGACCAGGATACCATCAGTTGAAGATCCGAGAGAAGGATATACCAAAGACAGCATTCACCACACGATATGGATTATATGAGTATACTGTCATGTCGTTTGGACTGACTAACGCCCCTGCCTATTTCATGAGTATGATGAACAAAGTGTTCATGGAGTATTTGGACAAGTTTGTTGTGGTGTTTATCGATGATATTATGGTTTACTTGAAGAACGACGAGGAGCACGCAGAACACCTACATTTGGTTCTTGAGGAACTCAGGGAACACCAGTTATATGCCAAATTCAGCAAGTGCGAGTTTTGGTTGAAGGAAGTTGGATTTCTTGGGCATGTTATATCAGGAGAAGGTATAGCAAGTAGATCGGTAAAATTCAGTCAGTCACTGAATGGTTGGCACCCACTTCAGTTAGCGAGATTCGCAGTTTCCTTGGACTGGCAGGATATTATCAGAGATTTATTGAATTTTTTTCCAAGATTGCTAAACCAATGACAGAATTGCTAAAGAAGGATACCAAGTTCAAATGGACAGAGGATTGTGAGACAAGTTTCCAAGAGTTGAAGAAACGGTTGACTACAGCCCGATCTTGACATTGCGAGATATACATAAGGAGTTTCAAGTGTATTGTGATGCCTCTCGCTTAGGACTTGGATGTGTTCTTATGCAGGACGGAAAAGTTGTTTACGTATGCCTCACGACAAGCTGAAGCCTCATGAGTTGAACTATGCCACGCATGATTTGGAGCTAGCAGCTGTAGTACATGCCTTGAAGACTGGAGACATTATCTCATGGGAAACCGTTGTGATGTGTACACGGATCATAAGAGTTTAAAGTACATTTTCACACGAAGGAGTTAAACCTCAGATAGAGGAGATGGCTGGAACTTATAAAGGATTACGACATAAAGCTACACTATCATCCTGGAAAGGCCAACGTTGTAGCAGACGCTTTGAGTCGGAAGAGTTATGCCAATATCCTTGAAGGTAGAGGACTGCCAAAGGAGTTAGCGAGAGGATATTATGAAACTTCAGTTGGAGATTGTTCCAAGAGGTTTTCTTGCAACAATGGAGGTTCAGTCGACCTTGTTAGACAAGATTCGAGACGCTCAAAAGGAGGATAAGGAGATTGCTGAGACAAAGGAAAATATGGGCAAAGGAAAAGCCAAAGGTTTTCGCGAGGACGAGCATGATACCTTGTGGATTGAGGATCGGATTTATGTGCCCAACAATTGAGATCGATGAAGTTAATACTTCAAGAGGCCCATGACTCACCATACTCGATTCACCCCGGAAACACCAAGATGTATTTGGATTTGAAGGAACGTTTCTGGTGGACTGGTATGAAGAACGATATTGCCGAGTATGTAGCCGTTTGTGATGTATGTCGAGAGTGAAGGCGAGCATCAAAAGCCGGCGAGGATTGTTGCAGCCTATGCCAATACCGAATGGAAGTGGGACAAACTTGGCATGGATTTTATCACCGGGTTACCCAGAACCAAAGCAGGATATGATTCAATATGGGTAGTAGTGGATCGGTTGACCAAAGTAGCTCACTTCATCCCAGTGAAAACAACTTATACAAGCGCCAAGTTGGCCAAGATATATATGACCAGGACCGTATGTTTGCATGGAGTTCCGAGGAGCATCGTATCAGATAGAGGAACACAGTTTACTTCAAAGTTTTGGCATAAACTACACCAGACTTTGGGTACCAGATTGGAATTCAGTACAGCGTTCCACCCACTGACGGATGGACAGACAGAGAGAGTTAATCAGATTCTGGAGGATATGTTAAGAGCCTGTGCACTAGATTATGGATCTAGTTGGGATGACAATTTGCCGTACGCAAAATTCTCATATAACAACTGCTACCAGGCCAGTTTGAAGATGGCACCGTTCGAAGCTCTGTACGGACGCAGGTGTAGAACACCCTTGATGTGGGACGAGGTCGGAGACCATTAGTTGTTTGGACCAGATTTGATCAAAGACTCAGAGGAGAAGGTTAAGCGATCGAGATGCGGACTAAAGATTGCTCGGTCTAGAGCGGAAGAGTTACGCAGATTCAAACGCAAGGAAGTAACCTATGAAATCGGAGATGAGCCTATCTGCGAGTATCACCACGAGGGGAGTGAAACGTTTTGGAATAAAGGGAAAGTTAGCCCCAAGATTTGTAGGACCGTATCGTGTTTTGGAGCGAATGGGAGAAGTTGCCTACAAACCGGAGTTACCAAGGACTATCGGGAGTTCACGATGTGTTTCACGTATCACAACCGAAGAAGTGCCACGCTGAGATGGCCGACATACCGTTAAAGGATACAAGACTTCGAGGCGATACAATTGGATATTAATTTGACTTATGAGGAGAAACAAGTAAAGATTTTGGATTTCGACCGAGTCACTCATGACAAAGTTATCAAGTTTTGTAAAGTTCGGTGGAGCCACCACACCGAGGAGGAAGCCACCGGAGCGAGAAGATGATATTCGCAAGGACCATCCGCACCTATTTTCTAGTTAACCCGAATCTCGAGGACGAGATTCATCTTAAGGGGGGTAGGTTTGTAACATCCCAAATTTTCAATTTGGCATGTTATACATAGGTCATCCATGCATATCATATTTTATTGCATATTCATTTGCTATCCTCGAAATCCTAAGCAACTCAAGGACCCTCGGAGAGAGTTGGGGATTTTTTGATTTTCATATTTGAATTTTATCAAATAATGAAAGACGAGGATATTGGATTTTATTATTTTTCTCTCGGGAAAAATATTTCAAGTTTAAAATAAACAAGAGGAGATAATATGACTTCTCCAAAACTAATTGAAATTCCGGAGGAAAAATGTTAACATCATTTTTGGGATTTTATTTTACTTATTTGGAATTTTATTTGCCTAGTGAAAAATTTGCATATGTTTAAAAATTTGCATTTTAGGGGCCAACAGAAGTTCATCTTGTTCTAAATATTTTATTTAGGCAAAGAAAACTTGTTTTGGAATTTTTAGATTTTTATTTATTTTTCTAGGATTTTTATAAATTTAGTGGAATGTTTTTGTTAAAAAGGAAATCTAGGCTCGATCGGGCTAACGGCCCAACCGAGCAGTGCCTGCTCGCCACCGCCATCAGGGCTGCTGGGCTGACTCGGAGTCCGAGCCGGACTCCTCCCCGCCGCCACCTCCCCTCCCCTCTTTAAATAGCCCCCCCTCTCCCCTTAGCCACCACCGCCGCCCGCCTGGACCCGGGGGAGCCCGAGCCGAGCCGCCGCCCCGCCGCCTTGGCCCGTCGCCCGCCTCTGCGTCGTCGCCCCCGAGCCGCCGCCCTAGCCGCCCTCGCGGACCCGCCGGACCCGCCGCCCGCCGGACGACCTCATGGTGGTAGCCCGTGCGGTTTTTTAAAAATATTCCTTGGTTTTTAAAAACCCTAGCCCGTTTTTATTAGATCGGTTTATTTTTTTCGGTTTATTTATTTTGAGAACGTTCACCCGTTCGTTCGTTTTTCTGAACATGTTAAATCGTTTAGTCTCTCGCTAATCTAACGTTCATTCGCTTAGACGTTTGTTGATTTCTTTTATCGGAATTATTCCGCGGTTATTCCGAATTTGATTTCTGAACCAATGTTCAAACTAGTATAACTTTTCGCTCGTTTATCGGAATCAGGCGATTCAAGCGCCTGGAGTTTCATCTCGAAACCCTCTTTCCGAATAGTCAACTTAAACCAGTTCTTATTTTCGTAAAATTTGACTCTAGTTCAGATTAGTAAACGGACCATGTTTCTCTCGCCGTTTGAGTTTCGTTGTTTCGTTTGGTTTGATTCTTTTTGCAAACCGGAGTTCTTAAGTTGAACTCTCCGGTCAACCTCTTTCAGTTGAAGTTTCGTTATGCATTTTTGTTTGTTGCTTATGTATGTATTGTTTGCTTGCGATAGAATTCCGAAGTGCGAAGCGTGTTACTACGAGTCTCTAGGATTCACGGATCGTCAGCAAGGCAAGTAACACTTGATCATACCTTTTCATACCCAGTTTTTATGCATTAGCTCAACCCTCAAACATTGCATGGTTAGGATGTCATTAATTTGTGGGTTGGGAAGTAGATGATGAGGTAGGAACCTATTGCCCTGTTACTATCAAACCCTTGGGAGTTACTGCTACGTTATGCTTATATTGCCATGCTATGCTCATAGACGTGGTTTGGGTTTGAGAGATATTCACGACAGATGTGAGATTGTTAATTAAAGGTTTATTTTAAGGTGGCAACTTAAATACACATTTGGGTGGATTGAGGCACACAGGGAACCCCAGTGTTGTCTGTTTTATTTTGGAAATCACTGGGTATCCGTGTGATCTTCCTATGGACCGCCACCCAGGCTCAAAGGGAACTGAGATTATTCATGCTAGAAACTTCCGTGTGCAGCCTGGCGATTATGGGCTCTAGCATAGTTGAGTAAGTTACGTGAAGCTTTCAAGAGGTAGATCAACAGGTAGTGGGTTTTATAGGTTTGGTATGATCTATCCGGAGTAGAGAGTTAATGTTTACGAAGATCGTGTCTCGGTCATCCGTCTCTCAAACACCATGCGGTCACGAGAAACCAACGGAGGCGATCGAGTCTTGTGGGGAAAAGTCATAAACCTCTGCAGAGTGTACAATCTAATCGTTGTTAGCCGTGTCCCCGGTTAAGGACAATTCTGAGTATCTAGTACTTGAGTATTCACATGTATCTCATCACTCTAAATTAATATTGATGGGTTGTTAATTACTTTAATTGGGATTGAGTTGGGGTTATACCTTCTCAATGATGTTTCAACCACCATGATAGTTAAAGTAAAATTTATTCCTTTGATGTAGGGAAAAATTGGCTTTTTGCAAAACTGTAACCGTAGAGCTTTCCACCAACCATTTATGCATGTAGTATAGCTTATTCTTTCATTACTCTCTATGTGTTACATTGCGGCATATTCCATGTCTTGACCCGTTCTCGGGCTGCAACATTTTATGTTGCAGACTTTTCAGACGAGGAGTAAGGGTTGTAGGTCATTGCCGTGCAGCTCAGTTATGCCGTTGGAGTTGATGGACTCACTTTATCTTCCAAGCCTTCCGCTGTTATCGCACTAGATGGCCTTAAGCCATATTATTGTAATAAGCTCTCTTTTGAGACATTCGATGTAATAAGTGTGTGATTGCTACTCTGTTATAAAGCCTTCGAGTACTGTGTGTGTCAGCATTACCGATCCAGGTATGACACAGAAGCACAGAGACTTGACCATTTGAGGTCGGGTCGCTACAGACTAAATGTACCTCTGCCGCTATTGTAATTTAAAGACGAAGTTACTTGTGCTATGTAGTACTGTTTGATTTAAAATATTACCTCGGCTGCTTGTAGAATACTGAAAGTAGGCCAGTCATCGGCTTCCGCCCGCACGCAACTAGTGTTGGGGTGTTCCTGGAAAAACCTGGATACTCTTTATCCAAATGGTTGGTCCCTTAAGGAGGTATCCGGCACAGCGAACAAGGCAATCGGACTATTCGGCTTTATAGCTTTCACTTAGCCATAGAAGTCTACAATTTTAAATTTTGGCGAAGCCCCTAGAATCCGGAAGACCGAATTGGGGCGCTATATACGCCTAGATCGGACGAAGCCGATTTATCGCCTAAAGCGGAAAATCTTTAAGGATTTTAATACCTCTCGAACAGCGACCAGCTCTCGCCACATCATGCCGGTCAGTTTTCGGCTTTCTCTACTGAGGTGCTCGTCCGGAAGAACCGGGACACTATCGCAGTAGTTCTCCCCGCGCTACCTTAGCCAATATAACGGAACGTAAGGTACCAAAACAAGGGAGCCGGACTAACCCAACTGTAGACCCAAGACATGATTCGGAGCTGATGCATATAGTGTTATAAGTTCGGGGTGCCGCACTGTTTAAAGTGTTCGGACTTTAGTTGTCGTAGAACAGGGCGCCATAGGAAGCCCCTGGCAAACGGACCGTACCAAAGTGTACGGATGCAATGTCAAAGAAACATTTGTAAGAAAAATGTTTCGAATAACAATAATGAGCTAACGCTATATATAATCTCCCATTGATGAAAATACGTTTAACCGTATGTTTACAATGAATGCATTAAGCGGAGATAAATAGGACTATTTAACATGTCCCATCCAGGGGCGGGTCGCGTATGGATATGTAAAATAGGTATAACGATCGCAAATAGATTCCACCTAGGTGTTTCCTTCTGTGTGCGAAGCCTGTTGCCTCCTTGGTTTTCTCTCCTATGTAAGTCCGGCAATCCGGCTTTTCTGGAGAGGCTGCCCTAAAGCGATGTCCTGAAAAAGAAGAAGGACGGGTTATGAAGGTATGAGGTGGTTATCCCGCGCTGTTGACTGAGTCGTTGTTGCGCCTCCGCCTACGCCCATGGTATCTTGAGTGCGTAATTGTGTACACGTGGCACGAATGCTGCTTTGGTGAGGCTTAAGCGGAGGCCGGACTGCTAGTCGCGCTCTTGGCGTGCCTGATGATCCTGTTGCAGGGTGCTCCAAACTCTCTTGACGGTGCTTGAAGTTGTTGTCACCGGATTGGTTTGTCGGTGGAGGCCGCATTGTACTTCCACCGCGAGGGCTGCAGTATGCTCTTCTGTTCGGATAGAGCGGTCCTTATTTCTGTTCACTGTTATGACCCCGTGTGGTCCTGGCATCTTGAGCTTGAGGTATGCGTAGTGTGGTACCGCATTGAATCTAGCGAATGCGGTTCGTCCGAGCAGTGCATGGTAACCACTGCGGAAAGGGACGATGTTGAAGATTAACTCTTCGCTTCGGAAGTTATCCGGAGATCCGAAGACCACTTCCAATGTTATAGAGCCCGTGCAACGGACCTCTACTCCAGGAATCACACCTTTAAAGGTGGTTTTGGTGGCCTTGATCCTTGAAGGGTCAATGCCCATTTTGCGCACTGTGTCCTGATAAAGCAGGTTTAGGCTGCTGCCACCGTCCATAAGGACGCGCGTAAGGTGGAATCTGTCGATGATTGGGTCTAGGACCAATGCGGCCGAGCCGCCGTGACGGATGCTAGTAGGGTGATCCCTACGATCAAAGGTGATCGGACAAGCTGACCATGGGTTGAATTTGGGGACGACTGGCTCCATCACATAGACATCCCTTAGTGCCCGCTTCCGTTCCCTCTTGGGGATGTGCGTGGTGTAGATCATGTTGACCGTTTTCACCTGGGGGGAATTTTCTTCTGTCCCCCTGTGTTCGGACGTCGGGGCTCCTCGTCATCGTTGCTGTGCAGCCCCTTGTCCTTGTCTTTGGCGTTTATCTTGCCGGCCTATTTGAATACCCAGCAATCTCTATTGGTGTGGTTGGCTGGCTTGTCCGGGGTGCCATAAATTTGGCACGAGCGCTCCAAAGATGCGGTCCAGATCGACGGTCCCCGATTATTTCTTTTGAACGGCTTCTTCCGCCGACCGGGCTTGGATCCGCTGAATCGGCATTGACCGCCGTGTCTTGATCTTTATCGCCGTTATTCCGTCGCTTATGTCTGTTACGCCGCGGCTTGCCGTTATTGTCGTGGCCATCCGAATTGCCAGAATGTGGCGTGGTGCTGCTGCGAGCGAACCAACTGTCCTCGCCCGCGCAAAAGCGGGTCATTAGTGTTGTGAGAGCTGCCATGGAATTGGGTTTTTCCTGGCCGAGGTGTCGAGTGAGCCACTCGTCTCGGATATTATGCTTAAAAGCCGCCAGGGCTTCGGCGTCCGGACAGTCAACTATTTGGTTCTTTTTAGTTAGGAACCGAGTTCAGAATTTCCTGGCTGACTCTCCGGGCTGTTGAGTAATGTGGCTCAAGTAATCGGCGTCAGGTGGTCGCACATATGTGCCCTGGAAGTTGTCGAGGAATGTGTCTTTTAGGTTTTCCCAACTGCCAATGGAATTTGCTGGCAGACTATTTAGCAAGTGCCAGGCTGGTCCTTTGAGCTTAAGGGGAAGATACTTGATGGCGTGCAGATCGTCTCCACGGGCCATGTGAATGTGGAGAAGAAAATCTTCGATCCATCTTTGCGGGGTGCATTGTGCCATCGTATGATTCGATGTTTACGGGTTTGAATCCCTCTGGGAATTCATGATCCATTACTTCGTTAGTGAAGCAGAGGGGGTGCACGTCGCCTCTGTGCCGGGCTATGTGGCTACGCAGGTCGAATTGCTCTCAGTGGCTATATTCGGCCCGGCCGGACTTGTTGAAAGTGTATCCGGCGTGACAGTCCTCGTCGCGTGCCGAGGCGCGCCCCCGCGATCCGTAGATCGGTCTTGCCTGTCCTGCTTTGTTGCCCCGGGCCGTAGTATGTTGGCGTGGGGGTGTTGGCTGGTATGAGGACTGGTATGCCATTTTATTCCGGCCAAGAGGTGGCCGGTCAGACGTATGGTGCTCGAGTCCGTATTCCTCGGCTGCCAGGACTTGATCCATCAATACGTGAGCAGGTCTTGATCAGCTTGGAGTTGCTGCTGCTTCTTTTTCAGGCTCCTCGCAGTGGCTATAAGCCGACGCTTGAAGCGCTCCTGCTCTACGGGATCCTCAGGCAAGCCGAACTCTTCGTCACCGAGGGTAATCTCGTCTTCGGAGGGGGCATGTAGTTTTCCTCTTCTGGGTATTCGTCCGTCGCCCGTTCTTCTGGGCTGACCTGTTCATCCTCCTGTTCGGCCTGCTCGAAGGCGGGCTGATCAGGGTTGTATTCTTCTTCGGCACCATTCGGATTGTTTTCGTCTCCTGGGCCGGTATTGCTGTGGCAGGGCTCGGAGTGGCGCCGATGACACCCATTCTTTGCTTTTTTCCCTGAGGTTTTATCCTCCGTTGCCTCATCACCATTTGTTTCCTTCGGGGTGTCCACCATATATATATCATGAGAAGAGGTGGCTGTCCACCGCCCAGTGAGCGGTGTTTCATGTTCTTCTCCTGCATCGTCGTCCATACCGTCAATGTCTTCAAAGTCGAAGTTAAGTACCTCGGTTAAATCATCGACCGTGGCAATGAAGTGGTTGGTGGGTGGGCAACGAATTCCTTCATCGCCTGCCTCCCTCTTGAGCCGGACATAGTTCGGCGAAGAGCCTCGTGACAAAGAGAGAGACTTTAATGAGTCCAGCACGTCGCCAAAGGGCGAGTCTTGGAAAGATATCCCATGATGGTGAACTCCATTACCAGAGCCCATCCTGGCCCGACGGGCTCGGGAGTGCACGGACTGGAACCAACATCCGGATACGAATCCGAGGGTTCGGAGTCACAGGCCACCGTAGAGGTAAGACCTGTGTTCGGCTCCATCGCCGATGAGTGTGCGACCTATGGGGCGGGGTCCATCCCTCCGTCCTTAGGCAACGCAGCCTGCTCCGGATCTAGGTCTGGGGATACTACGGGGGTGATACCCCGAGCTTCGTCCGACGGCAGGTCTAAGCCGTGCTCGTCGTGACTGTCCGGTGCTCCTGGCATAGGCCCAAATCCATTGAAGATCAAGTCTTCGCGGATGTCTGCCATGTAGTTCAGGTTTCCGAACCTGATCGGTGGCAGGCGTGGTGTCGATCTGCTCGGATGGCCAAGCGAGTTGGCCCGCAGAGCGAAGCCGCCGAACACGAAGATCTGTCCAGGGAGAAAGGTCTCACCCGGGATCATGTTGTTGACGATGACTGGAGGAGCCATCGAGCCCTGGAGCGATGACACAGAGGAACTCTCAATGAAAGCACCAATGTCGGTGTCAAAACCGGCGGATCTCGGGTAGGGGGTCCCGATCTATGCGTCAAGGCTGATGGTAACAGGAAGCAAGGGACACAGATGTTTACCCAGGTTCGGGCCCTCTTGATGGAGGTAAAACCCTACTTCTTGCTTGATTAATATTGATGATATGGGTAGAACAAGAGTAGATCTACCACGGCATCGTAGTGGCTAAACCCTAAGAGCTAGCCTATGATGGTATGATTGTAATTGTGATCGGCCTTCTAAGGACCAACCTGTCCGGTTTATATAGACACCGGAGACGGCTAGGGTTTACATGGAGTCGGTTACAAGGAAGGAAATATAATATCCGGATCACCAAGCTTGCCTTCCACGCCAAGGAAAGTCCCATCCGGACACGGGCCGAAGTCTTGAGTCTTGTATCTTCACGCTTCAATAGTCCGGACGTTGTACACAGTCCGGCTGTCCGGATACCCCCTAATCCAGGACTCCCTCACCCTCACTTATCTCTTCATCCCACATCACCACCTACCTCTAGAAAAAAAATCCATTGCACTCTCTCTCTCTCTCTCTCTCTCTATCTCTCTCTCTCTCTCTCTCTCTCTCTCTCTCTCGTGTTCTTGCTCCCGAACCCACAAATTTCAATCTCTTTGCTCGAAGCTCCGTTTTTGAAACGGTTTCGAGGGATTGTTGCTTGGTATGTGACTCCTTCGTTGGTCCAATTGTTTTTTGCTTTAGTGGTTTATATTTTGAATAATTAGTTACTCTTGGTGCTGTTGTAGATGAGTTTGTGATAATTCCATTTTGCATCATGCTTTTATATCGATATTTATCGCACTATGGGCTGTTATTTCACATTATGTCACAATACTTATGGCTATTCTCTTTTATTTTACAAGGTTTACATGAAGAGGGAGAATGCCGGCATATGGATTTCTGGGCTGGAAAAGGAGCAAATATTGGAGACCTATTCTGCGCAACTCCAAAAGTCCTGAAACTCCATGGAATATCTTAAAATAAATAAAGAAAAATCATCGCCAAAGATGAAGGCCAAGGGCCCACACCACTGCTCACGAGGGTGGGGCGCCCCCAAAGCGCGCCCCCTACCTCATGGGCCCCCGGTGGCTCTCCGACGCCCATCTTCTCCTATATGAAGTCTTTCGTCAAGAAAAAACATGAAGCAACCTTTGGACGAGACTCCACCGCCACGAGGCGGAACCTTGGCGGAACCAATCTAGGGCTCCGTGAGCTGTTCTGCAGGGGACACTTCCCCTCGGGAGGGAAATCATCACCATCGTCATCACCAACGCTCCTCTCACGGGAGAGGGCAATCTCCATCAACATCTTCACCAGCACCATCTCATCTCCAAACCCTAGTTCATCTCTTGTATCCAATTCTTGTCTCCAAGTCCGGGATTGGTGCTAGTAGGTTGCTAGTAGTGTTGATAAAGTTGATGCTAGTTGGTTTATTTGGTGGAAGATCATATGTTCAGATCCTTTATGCATATTATTACCCCTCTGATTATGAACATGAATATGCTTTGTGAGTAGTTACGTTTGTTCCTGAGGACAAGGGAGAAGTCTTGCTATTAGTAGTCATGTGAATTTGGTATTAGTTCGATATTTTAATGAGATGTATGTTGTCTAGCCTCTAGTGGTGTTATGTGAGCGTCGACTACATAACACTTCACCATTATTTGGGCCTAGAGGAAGGCATTGGGAAGTAATAAGTAGATGATGGGTTGCTAGAGTGATGTAAGCTTAAACCCTAGTTTGTGCGTTGCTTCGTAAGGGGCTGATTTGGATCCATATGTTTCATGTTATGGTTAGGTTTACCTTAATACTTTTGTTGTAGTTGCGGATGCTTGCAATAGAGGTTAATCATAAGTGGGATGCTTGTTCAAGTAAGAACAGCACCCAAGCACCGGTCCACCCACATATCAAATTATCAAAGTACCGAACGCGAATCATATGAACGTGATGAAAACTGGCTTGACGATATTCCCACGTGTCCTTGGGAGCGCTTTTCCTGTTATAAGTATTTGTCCAAGCTTGTCCTTTGCTACAAAAAGGATTGGGCCACCTTGCTGCACTTTATTTACTCTTGTTACTTGTTGCTCGTTACAATTTATCTTATCACAAAACTATCTGTTACCACTTATTTCAGTACTTGCAGAGAATACCTTGCTGAAAACCGCTTATCATTTCCTTAGGCTCCTCGTTGGGTTCGACACTCTTACTTATCGAAAGGACTACGATAGATCCCCTATACTTGTGGGTCATCAAGACTCTTTTTCTGGCGCCCGTTCTTTGGGGAGTGTAAGCGCCTTTGGTAGGTGGAATTTGGTAAGGAAAATTTATATAGTGTGCTGAAATTTCTTTGTCACTTGTTACTATGGAAAGTAATTCTCACGAGGGGCTTGTTCGGTATCTTCACCCGTCCGATGAGAGCAAAGAGTTGCTCCTCAACCTACTGAACCTATTGAAAATGAAACTCCTTTTGAATTACCTTGGGTATGATGGAAAAACTGCTAGCTAATCCTTTTACGGAGATGGAATAAAGCATCTGATGAGCACTTAATATATGTGGATGAAGTTTGTGGATTATTTAAGCTTGCGGTATACCGGTGACATTGCTAAGAAGAAGGTCTTCCCTTTATATTTGAAGGGAGGCGCATTGACATGGTATAGGCTATGTGATGATACGAGATCATGGAACTATAAAAGATTGAAATTGGAATTTCATCAAAAGTATTACCCTATGCATCTTGTTCACCGTGATCGCAATTATATATATAATTTTTGGCCTCGTGAAGGATAAAGCATCGCTCAAGCTTGGGGGAGGCTTAAATCAATGTTATATTCATGCCCCAATCATGAGCTCCCAAGAGAAATAATTATTCAATGTTTTTATGCTCGGCTTTACGATAACAATCGCACCATGCTCGATACTTCTTGTCTTTGGCTCTTTTATGATGAATACTATTGAATTTAAATGGAATTTATTGGATAGAATTAAACGCAACTCTGAATATTGGGACCTCGACGAAGGTAAGGAGTCAGGTATGACACCTAAGTTTGATTGTGTTAAATCTTTTATGGATATCGATATTTTCCGTAAGTTTAGCACTAAATATGGACTTGACTCTGAGATAGTAGCTTCTTTCTGTGAATCTTTTGCTACTTATGTTGATCTCCCCAAGGAGAAGTGGTTTAAATATCATCCTCCCATAGAAGTAAAAGTAGCTACACCTATTAAAGATGAAGAAAATATTGTCACTTATAATGATCCAATTGTTCCTACCTCTTATGTTGAGAAACCACCTTTCCCTATTAGAATAAAGGATCATGCTAAAGCTTCAACTGTGGTTCGTAAGAGCAATATTAGCACTTATACACCTCCTGAGCAAGTCAAAGTAGAACCTAATATTGCTACTGTTAAAGATCTCTTGTCTGATAATATTGATGGGCATGTTATTCAATTCTGTGGTGAATCTGCTAGAATTGCTAAAACTTGTGCTAAAGATAAACATAGACCTGTGGTAGGCGTGCCTGTTATTTCTGTTAAAATAGGAGATCATTGTTATCATGGCTTATGTGATATGGATGCTAGTGCTAGTGTTATACCTTATGATTTATATAAATAAATTAAGTATGGAATTGCACCTGCTGAGTTAGAAGATATTGATGTTACAATTAAACTTGCCAATAGAGATACTATATCTGCAATGGGAATTGTTAGAGATGTTGAAGTCTTGTGTGGGAAAACTAAATATCCTGCTGATTTCCTTGTTCTAAGTTCTCCACAAGATAGCTTTTGTCCAATTATATTTGGTAGGCCCTTTTTGAACACTGTTAATGCTAAGATAGACTGCAAAAAGAATGTTGTTACTATTGGCTTTGATGATATGGTTCATGAGTTTAATTTCTCTAAATTTAGTAAACAACATCGTGAGGAAGAATTGCCTAGTAAGGATGAAATTATCGGACTTGCTTCTATTGCCGTACCTCCTAGTGATCCTTTAGAACACTATTTGCTAGACCATGAAAATGATATGTTCATGAATGAAAGAAGGGAAATAGATGAAGTATTCTTTAAGCGAGAACCTATTACGCAACACAATTTGCTGTTGAAATCCTAGGGATCCCCTCCACCCAAGGGTGATCCCGTGTTTGAGTTTAAACCGTTGTCGATAATCTTAAATATGCTTATCTTGATGAAAAGAAAATATATCCTGTTATTATTAGTGCTAACCTTTGAGCATGAAGAAGAAAGATTATTGAAAACTCTGAAGAAGCACCGTGCCGCTATTGGATATACTCTTGATGATCTTAAGGGCATTAGTCCCACTTTATGTCAACATAAAATAAATTTGGAAGCGGATGTCAAACCAGTTCGTGATCCTCAACGACGTTTGAATCCTAAAATGAAAGAAGTGGTAAGAAAAGAAATACTCAAGCTTCTAGAGGCAGGTATAATTTATCCCGTTGCTGATAGTCAGTGGGTAAGTCCTGTCCATTGTGTCCCTAAGAAGGGAGGTATTACTGTTGTCCCTAATGATAAAGATGAATTGATTCCGCAAAGAATTATTACAGGTTATAGGATGGTAATTGATTTCCGCAAATTAAATAAGGCTACTAAGAAAGATCATTACCCCTTGGCTTTTATTGATCAAATGCTAGAAAGATTATGCAAACATACACATCATTGCTTTCTAGATGGTTATTCTAGTTTCTCTCAAATACCTGTGTCGGCTAAAGATCAATCAAAGACTACTTTTACATGCCCTTTTGGTACTTTTGCTTATAGACGTATGCCTTTTGGTTTATGTAATGCACCTGCTACCTTTCAAAGATGCATGATGGCTATATTCTCTGACTTTAGTGAAAAGATTTGTGAGGTTTTCATGGACGATTTTTCCGTCTATGGTTCCTCTTTTGATGATTGCTTGAGCAATCTAGATCGAGTTTTGCAGAGATGTGAAGAAACTAATCTTGTCTTGAATTGGGAAAAGTGCCACTTTATGGTTAATGAAGGTATTGTCTTGGGGCACAAAGTTTATAAAAGAGGCATTGAGGTTGATAAAGCCAAGGTTGATGCTATTGAAAAGATGCCATGTCCCAAGGACATCAAAGGTATAAGAAGTTTCCTTGGTCACGCTGGATTTTATAGGAGGTTCATTAAGGACTTCTCAAAAATTTCTCGGCCTTTGACTAATTTATTACAAAAAGTTGTACCATTTTTCTTTGATGATGATTGTGTAGCATTTGAAATACTTAAGAAAGCATTAGTATTTGCACCTGTTGTTCAGCCACCTGATTGGAATTTACCTTTTGAAATTATGTGTGATGCTAGTGATTATGCTGTAGGTGCTGTTCTAGGGCAAAGAGTTGATAAGAAATTAAATGTTATCCATTACGCTAGTAAGACTCTAGACAATGCTCAAAGAAATTATGCTACTACCGAAAATAAACTTTTAGCGGTTGTATTTGCTTGTGATAAATTCAGACCCTATATTGTTGATTCTAAAGTAACTATTCACACTGATCATGCTGCTATTAAATATCTTATGGAAAAGAAAGATGCAAAACCTAGACTTATTAGATGGGTTCTCTTGCTGCAAGAATTTGATTTGCATATTGTTGATAGAAAAGGAGCTGAGAACCTCGTTGCAGACAACTTATCTAGTTTAGGGAATGTTCTTGATGACCCACTACCTATTATGATAGCTTTCCCGATGAACAATTAAATGCCATAAGCACTCCTCGTAGCACTCCATGGTATGTTGATTATGCTAATTATATTGTTGCTAAATTTATACCACCTAGCTTCACATACCAACAAAAGAAAAAGTTTTTCTATGATTTGCGGCATTACTTTTGGGATGACCCACATCTTTATAAAGGAGTAGATTGTGTTATTAGACGTTGTGTACACGAGCATGAACAGGAGCAGATCCTCACATAAGTGTCACTCCGAAGCTTATGGAGGACACCACGCTGGAGATAGAACTGCACATAAGGTATTGCAATCCGGTTTTTATTGGCCCACTCTCTTCAAGGATGCCTGTAAGTTTGTTTTGTCTTGCTATGAATGTCAAAGAATTGGTAATATTAGTAGACATGAAGAAATGCTTATGAATTATTCACTTGTTATTGAACCATTTGATGTTTGGGGCTTTGATTATATGGGACCTTTTCCTGCCTCTAATGGATATACACATATTTTAGTTCTTTGTTGATTACGTTACTAAGTGGGTAGAAGCTATTCCAACTAGTAGTGCTGATCATAACACTGTTATTAAAATGCTTAAGGAAGTTATTTTTCCGAGGTTTGGAGTCCCTAGATATTTAATGACTGATGGTGGTTCACACTTTATTAATGGTGCTTTCCGTAAAATGCTTGCTAAATATGACGTTAATCATAGAATTGCATCTCCTTATCACCCTTGATCTAGTGGTCAAGTAGAATTGAGTAATAGAGAGCTCAAATTAATTTTGCAAAAGGCATTAATAGGTCTAGAAAGAATTGGTCCAAGAAACTTGATGATGCATTATGGGCCTATAGAACTGCATATAAGAATCCTATGGGTATGTCTCCGTATAAAATGGTTTATGGAAAAGCATGCACTTACCTCTCGAACTAGAACATAAGGCATATTCGGCTATTAAAGAGCTCAACTATGATTTCAAACTTGCCGGTGAGAAAAGGTTATCTGATATTAGCTCACTTGATGAATGGAGAACCCAAGCTTATGAAAATGCTAAGTTGTTTAAAGAAAAAGTTAAAAGATGGCATGACAAAAGGATACAAAAGCGTGAGTTTAATGTAGGTGATTATGTATTGCTATACAACTCTCGTTTAAGATTTTTTACAGGAAAACTTCTCTCTAAATGGGAAGGTCCCTACGTTATCGAGGAGGTCTATCGTTCTGGTGCCATAAAAATCAACAACTTTGAAGGGACAAATCCGAAGGTGGTAAACGGTCAAAGGATCAAACATTATATCTCAGGTAATCCCATAAATGTTGAAACCAATATTATTGAAACCGTAACCTCGTAGGAATACATAAGAAACACTTTCCAGGCCGTTTCAGACTCCGAAAAGGAATAGGTATGTGGTACGGTAAGTAAACCGACTCCAAAACAATTTTTAAGGCAATATTTCTCCGTTTTGGAATATTTAGAAAAATAGAAAAATAAGTGGCAGTCCGGGAAGGACACGAGGGCCCCACGAGGATGGTGGGCGCGCCTACCCCCCTGGGCGCGCCCCCTACCTCGTGAGCACCCCGTGTGCCTTCCGGACTCCGTTTTCTTGCACGATACGTATTTTGGTCGGTAAAAATTCATTATATATTCTCCCTAAGGTTTTGACTCTCGTATCACGCAAATATCTCCTGTTCTTGTTTCGAGCTGTTTTTCTTATAGGTCTGATCATCATGACGTCCCCAAGTGCTTCCAAGGACAAGTTCTTCAAGAAGGTGATCAACCCTCACCTCGCGGAGGTGCTGCGACACCCTCAAACCATTGAGATGCGTGATGGGTTGCTGCACATTCGCGAAGCTGAGGGACCAAAGGGAACCGGAAGCGTGTAGTCGAGGCTCGAAGCAATGGAGCAACAAGTTTTCAAGTGCCAGGGGATGGTGGAGCGTGGAATCAACGCTTGCCATAAGATGCTCGCAGAGTTCACCAACAACTACGAGCCGTATGCCAAGAACACCGAGGAGGCCATCTTCAAGCTACATGAGAAGATCGAGCACCTCCAAGCCCAAATCTATGATCTGCAAAATCAAAACTGTGAGTATGAATATAAATTCAAAAGGATGAGTTTTGGCTGCAGATTTGAGGATTCCGGAGACTCGATCATCGTTCTATGATGGTGAGCCTATGCCATGGAAGGTGGACGACAAGCCCGCATCATCAACAACACCTCCACCTTCTTCACCAGCAAAGGAGATATAATCACATGGGTATGGGCACTCCCCTTGGCAACTGCCAAGCTTGGGGGAGGTGCCCCGGTGTCGTATCACCATCACAACTCCTATCTTTACTGTTTTTCTTAGTTCGATCCTATTAGTAGTATATTGATTTAGTAGAATAAAGTTTATGGCATGATCTAGTTTTGAGTTTTGCTTTATGATCCCTCTATGTAATTGAGTTCGTGAGCTGTATATATAATAAAGTTTAGTGTTGAGTCAAGGGCTTGATTGTTTTGCCATGATCTTGGGTGAATAAAATAAAAGAAAGAAGAAAAAGAATAAAGAGAAACAAAGAGTTCATATTGATCTTATTGAGAGTAATGACTTCACATAGAAAGGGTATGATGATTAAAAGTTGTTGGACATCGTTGCAATCAATAGGAAGTAATAAGGAAAGAGAGGTTTCACATATAGATATATTATCATTGACATCTTTTATGATTGGGAGCACTCATTAAAATATAACATGCTAAAGAGTTGATGTTGGACAAGGAAGACAACGTGATGAGTTATGTTTTCTTATATCTGAGATAAAGTATGTTGTCATGGATCCTCTAACATGTTGAGCTTGCCTTTCCCCTCATGCTAGCCAAATTCTCACCACCAAGTAGAGATACTACTTGTGCTTCCAAATACCCTTAAACCAGTTTAGCCATGAGAGTCCACCATATCTACCTATGGATTGAGTAAGATCCTTCAAGTAAGTTGTCATCGGTGCAAAGCAAAAAAAAATTGCTCTAAACATGTATGATTGATTGGTGTGGGAGAAATAAGCTTTATACAATCTTGTGATGTGGAAGTAATAAAAGCGACGGACTGCATAATAAAGGTTCATATCACAAGGGGCAATATAAAGTGACATTCTTTCGCATTGAGATTTTGTGCATCCAACCATAAAAGCGCATGGCAACCTCCGCTTCCCTCTGCGAAGGGACTATCTTTTATTATTATCCTCTACCTAATGCAAGAGTCACAGTGATCTTCACCTTTCCTTTTTCATTTTATCCTTTAGCAAGCCCAGCATGTTGGAAAGAACATGATATATATATCTAATTGGGTGTAGGGGAGCATGAATTATTATTGTTGACATTACCCTTGAGGTAAAAGGTTGTGGGGCAAAACTATAAGCCCCCATCTTTCTACGTGGTACGATTAAAACTCCGTAACCACAAGTATTGCATGAGTGTTAGCAATTATGAAGGACTAAATGATAGTTGAGTATGTGGACTTGCTTTTAAGCTCTGACATAGACTCTTCCCGATGTTATGATAAATTTCAATTGCTTCAATGACTGAGGTTATAATTTTTTGGTGCTCAATAATGTTTCTGATTCATACTTTTGCATTGTGAAAAGATCATCACTTGAACATAATAATCATATGAAAAAATCTATTTGTGTTGCTGTTATGAGAACAATCATGATGCCTTCATGTCCGTATTTTATTTTTATCGACGCCTCTACCTCTAAACATGAGGACATATTTATTGTTATCGGCTTCTCGCTTGAGGACAAGCTAGGTCTAAGCTTGGGGAGTTGATACGTCCATTTTGCATCATTCTTTTATATCGATATTTATCGCATTATGGGCAGTTATTTCACATTATGTCACAATACTTATGGCTATTCTGTTTTATTTTACAAGGTTTACATGAAGAGGAGAATGCCAAATTTGGAATTTTAAATTTGGAAAAGGAGCTAATATTGGAGACCTATTCTGTGCAACTCCAAAAGTCCTGAAACTCCACGGAATATCTTAAAATAAATAAATAAAAATCGTCGCCAAAGATGAAGGCTAGGGGCCCCACACCCTGCTCATGAGGGTGGGGGGCGCCCCCCCCCCTAGGGCGTGCCCCCTACCTCGTGGGCCCCCTGGTGGCACTCCGACATCCATCTTCTCCTATATGAAGTCTTTCGTCAAGAAAAAAACATGAAGTAACCTTTCGGGGCGAGACTCCGTCGCCACGAGGCAGAACCTTGGCGGAACCAATATAGGGCTTCGGCAGAGCTGTTCTGCCGGGGACACTTCCCTCCGGGAGGGGGAAATCATCGCCATCATCATCACCAACGCTCCTCTCGTCGGGAGAGGGCAATATCCATCAACATCTTCACCAGCACCATCTCATCTCCAAACCCTAGTTCATCTCTTGTATCCAATTCTTGTCTCCAAGTCCGGGATTGGTGCTAGTAGGTTGCTAGTACACTACTAGAAAAACCACTACTAATGGCGCACCTAATTTGGCCATTAATGGCGCATCACTGGTGCGCCATTAATAGCACGCCATTAGTAATTTTTACTAATGGCGCACCACCTGGTGCGCCATTAGTATCTGGTATACTAATGGCGCACCACAGTACGCCATTAGTATATGCGAGGTGCGCCATTAGTATGCCTCCTGAGGCATGTATACCCAGTGCTTTGGCATACTAATGGCGCACCACCGGATGCGCCATTAGTAATCGCGACATACTAATGGCGCACTACCCGATGATGCGCCATTAGTATGCCTTTGTCATACTAATGGCGCCTTTATCATGTGATGCGCCATTAGTATGAATATTAGGTTTTTTTTATTTTTTTATTTTCTGTTTTTTGCACAGGTTACAAAATGTATAATTTGACAAAATATAGACAGCACACATCAACAATAGATTCATCAGATACAATAGAAGAAAATGAACATATATTCCTATACAGTGCAAAAACTAAATATATGCCCTCTGTCAAACCCTTGCACTCTTGCACTCTGTCAAACCCTTGCACTCTTGCACTCTGTCAAACCCTTGCACTCTTTTAATTGAAGAAACTAAACATTTGATCATATTCAGTGCAGAAACAGAGTTTATAATGTTTTGAAGTGGACAAACTAAAGATTGGCTTTTTTAAGTGCAAAAACTGAAGATACATGCTACGTTATTGTGCAAAACGTTTACATTAACTCTGTGTAAGTGCAAGTGATGTGCCTATTCATTTTCCAAAGAATGATTGCATGTTTCTTGAGAACCTGAAAATGTGCAATCTGATTCACAGATACTTACTAGTAACCGTAGGTTCAGTATTGATTTTCTTATTCTTGATTACTTTTGTTTTTGTTAAGACCCTCCAGATTATTTTTCAGTTATAAATGAATGAATCGGGCACCTAGACCCCAAGAACTGACCAAGCATGGGCTTGTGCTCTGAAAGACTGTTTGGCCATTGCCACTGTCAGCGAGTAGTACAAGATGATAGTACTAGTGTCCAACAAAGGTTGCCAAGACTTTGGTAATAATATTCTCAAGAGAGAATATATGCATGTTCAGACCATGCATCATTTCAACATCTCGTAAAGCACCAATCATACATACACAGATCCAAATGTCGAATACTCTATGTGTATTATATATCAGATCTGGCAGAGCCCCGACATACAGTTAAAAGCGAAAAGTTAAAAGTTATAGCCTCCATGAGTGAACAAATCAATCGAGCAAATGCCAAAATTTTCCTTAATTTCCAATAATACAATTGGAGATATGTTCGCTACAAATAGTACACAAATGTTCATCTATAACATCCCCTTCGACTATACTACAATGATCTAATGCATCTTAGCTAAATATATATTATCAAAATCTACATAAAAAGAATTGACCAGCACAAAGGTAAGAAACTTGTCAAGAAATAAAAAGTGATAATTCGCATGTAAACTCTTTTGTCCATAAAAGAACAAATATATCGATGGTGGCCTTATTCTTGGAGCATTTCTTTAATTACTTGAGAAACCAAAGCTACATAGTGTCAAGAATTCCATTTCAATCTCTACATACTTTCAACAGATAACCTTGTATAGGTTGAAAGCAACATCAAGCTATGGTTCGTAATTGAACTTCTCCTATTGGGTTCACCTACATATATTTTTTGAGAAAGTTCTTTCCATTTTCCCTCCTCTCTAATTTTTTTTTTGATATATCATGCTGCAAAATTCTTGATTATTCTTTGCTGCAATATGTCGTGCTCACTTAGTTGTAACAGGATTTGGTAAAAACTGCTTATAGTGGTATTTAATCAATCTGCTTTGTTTCTTCTATGGATTTATAGCATGAAGAATCAATATGAGAAAATAGATATAACTAAATCCCATGATCTCTTCGGCAAATGAATGTTTACAAACTGCAATTCACATGTACAGGACATCATCAGACAATGTTATTTTCATTCAAATGCAGGGGGAGGAGGAGGGGGAGGAGGAGGGGGAGCTCACGGGGGTGGTGGTGCTCGGCCAGTGGTGTGGGACGGGCGGGTCGAGGTGGGGCAGCGGGCGCTGGGCGGGGTCGAGGCGGCGCTGGGCGGTGGGGCAGCGCCGAGGCGGAGTCGGGCGGCGTCTGGCGAGGCGGGTCCTGCCGAGGCGGCGTCGGGCGGGTCGCGTCGAGGCGGCGCTGGGCGGCGTCCGGCGGGCTGGGTCAATGAGGCGGGCTGGGCGGCGGGTCAATGAGGCGGCGCTGGGCGGCGTCAGCGGCGGGGGTCAATGAGGCGGCGGGCAGCGTCGAGGTGGCGGGGACGATGGCGTCGAGGAGGCGGGCGAGGGAGAGGGAAGGCGAGGAGAGGGCGAGGGAGGGAGAGGGCGAGGGCGAGGGCGAGGGTCAGGGCAGCGGCGGCGGCGGCGGTGGATCGAGAGGGAGAGGGACTGGCGAGGGGGAGAGGGAAGGGGGGATCGGGCGAAGGGGGAGAGGGCAGGGGGGATCGGGCACAATACTAATGGCGCACCCCACCGTGGTGTGCCATTAGCATGTATCATACTAATGGCGCACCTCACCGTGGTGCGCCATTAGTATTTTTTTATTTCAACTCGAGCCAAAAGGTTATGTACTACTGTAACCTATCCACGTCAAGCCCACTCTACTAGCTCGACCGGTCAGACCAGTTCTCACACCAGGAGGTCCTGGGTTCGACTCCTGTGCTCCACAATTTTTTTAGCATTTAAAAAGCTGTTTGATACTTATTTATGTTTAAATATGTTCAAACTTGTTTAAATAATAACAGTAATATTTTTTATAAGACAGTAGCATTTAAAAAGCTGTTTGATACTTATTTTTTATAAGACGGTGCTGGGTGCGGGGGGTCGTGGCGGCGGTTGAGTAGGGGAATCGAGGGTGCGGGGTTTGGCGGCGGCCGGTGGATCGGGGGTGCTCGGCGAGGGGACGGATCTGGCGAGGTGGGATAGCGATCGAGAAGGAGGGGATCGAGATCGAGTGTCCATGAAATTTAAAAATATTCATGATAGTTCAAAAGTACCCATGAAATACAATCGAGAAATGAAGGCTACGATTTAAATACAATCGATCTTAGCTAGCTATCTGTTCACAATCTTCTTGCCCTTCTTTTTCGCAAATGGAGTTCTTACGTGGAGCAGACGTCCTTTAGGTAGGGTGGTCCTGCTTCTTCTTGTGGTGTATGCTGCTACTTCATCATCGTCGTCATGTTCGATCCTCGGTCGCCGTGCTTGTCGAAGTCTTGCTCATTGGCTACTCCATCCATTCCGATGATCTTCCTTTTGCCTCTCCTCACGACAACACGACCGGGCTTTGGCGGGTCGGTAATGAAGAAGCATTGGTCCACTTGGGAAGCCAGTACCCATGGCTCATTTTTCATGGGTGACGCTTGCACCAGGGTCTTGGATTTGGCATCGGTTATAACAATGGTGGTGAAATACCGGTCTTCTTTTATGACGTTCTTGTCCCATCTGACACTGAACATCGAGAACTTCTCACCAGCGTAGCTCATCTACCAGATAACCTCGATCCTTCCGTAGTAACTGTCCTTGTCGTTACGGTGTAGGATTCCATCGTTACCCGGAGTTCGATAACCATCGCTCTTCATGTCCTTGGCCTCGGTGTAGAATGTGTAGAGCGTTGATATCGTGACGCCTCATAGGTCATCAGGTTGTGCTCGGCGCCCTGTGACAAGGCGAATATGAGTTGTTCTTCCGCGGAAGAATCCTCATGTAAAGGGTACGACAGAAGCTTATGCTTGAACCAACGCGTGAAACATGAGTTGTGCTCTTTGAATTTAACCAACGCGTAAAACAAGGTAATTTAACCACTTAATTTGAATGAATCTATGGTGGAAATGAGGTGAAAAAGAGGAGGCACCCGAGACAAGGAGGAGGTGGAGAGAATGAAGTGGGGAGAAAGTGAGTGTGTGGGTAGGAGAGGCTGTCCCAAATATCTTGTTGCTGCCCACTTACTAATGGCGCACCTCTTGCATGGTGCGCCATTAGTAGTTACAACTACTAATGGTGCACTTAAGCAGGATGCGCCATTAGTATGTTTGGAGAGGCGCACTAGTTAAAAAAAATTCTATACTAATGGCGCACCTTGCTGGCGCGCCATTAGTAGTTACAACTACTAATGGCGCACTTGGGCAGGATGCGCCATTAGTATGTTTGGATAGGCGCACTAGTTCAAAAAAATTCTATACTAATGGCGCACCTTGCACAGTGCGCCATTAGTAGTTACAACTACTAATGGCGCACTTTGGCAGGATGCGCCATTAGTATGTTTGGACAGGCGCACTAGTTAATTTTTTTTTTGATACTAATGGCGCACCCATTGCAAGGTGCGCCATTAGTAGTTTAAACTCTAATGGCGCATCGGATGGTGGTGCGCCATTAGAATATACTAATGGCGCACCATCTTTCTGGTGCGCCATTAGTGTCAATCCCATCTATAGCCCTTTTTCTAGTAGTGGTAGTGTTGATTACTCCTTGTAGTTGATGCTAGTTGGTTTATTTGGTGGAAGATCATATGTTCAGATCCTTTATGCATATTATTACCCCTCTTATTATGAACATGAATATGCTTTGTGAGTAGTTATGTTTGTTCCCGAGGACAAGGGAGAAGTCTTGCTATTAGTAGTCATGTGAATTTGGTATTCGTTCGATATTTTGATGAGATGTATATTGTCTAGCCTCTAGTGGTGTTATGTGAACGTCAACTACATAACACTTCACCATTATTTGGGCCTAGAGGAAGGCATTGGGAAGTAATAAGTAGATGATGGGTTGCTAGAGTGATGAAGCTTAAACCCTAGTTTATGCGTTGCTTCGTAAGGGGCTGATTTGGATCCATATGTTTCATGCTATGGTTAGTGAGGGAGTCCTGGATTAGGGGGTGTCCAGATAGACGAACTATCACCGTTGGCCGGACTCCTAGACTATGAAGATACAAGATTGAAGACTTCGTCCCGTGTCCGGATGGGACTTTCCTTGGCGTGGAAGGCAAGCTTGGCGATACGGATATGTAGATCTCCTACCATTGTAACCGACTCTGGTAACCCTAACCCTATCTGGTGTCTATATAAACCGGAGGGTTTTAGTCCGTGGGGACGAACAACAATCATACCATAGGCTAGCTTCTAGGGTTTAGCCTCTCGATCTTGTGGTAGATCCACTCTTGTACTACCCATATCATCAATATTTATCAAGCGGAGTAGGGTTTTACCTCCATCGAGAGGGCCCGAACCTGGGTAAAACATCGTGTCCCTTCTCTCCTGTTACCATCCGCCTAGACGCATAGTTCGGGACCCCTACCCGAGATCCGCCGGTTTTGACACCGACATTGGTGCTTTCATTGAGAGTTCCTCTGCCGTTCTTTGTCGGGAAGGATGCCTCATCCCGTCTTTAAAGACGACACCGTTGCTAAAGGAGCTTTGGCCACCGGCCAAACTCTCCAGCTAGGCGGTTTTCTTATGACCGCCTGTTCGGCCGCCGCGCCGACAATGACTTCTCGGGTCATCGAAAGTAATCTTCACGTTAACTCGGAACTCGCCGAGCAGTTAGATCTGATGGAGCTCTCTTCCTTGAACGAGCTCTTGGATCGCATTGCCGCCCTAGGAGTCGCTACACACTACGATCAGATTAGGCCTAAAACCGATCTGAGAGAGATCAACTCTCCTCAGGCTACCCACCACGTTGCTGTGGTAGAGGAACAATACGGCGCCTCTTCTCCTACCTTAAGGACTAGCTATGTCCGGATTCCTGACCCCTCCATGCCGGATTCCCGCAGAGGGGAGGACACCACTCAAGCCCTGAACTTAAAGTCAGATAGCGGGCTAGATTCATTGGACAACCTCCAAGAACCGAAGCTTCCAAGTTTGGAAACTTCTTGGCCCCTGAATCTTAGATCGGACGGGGTTCGGAATTTAATTCCATCCGCCCACCCAAACATAAGCGATCTATCCCAAATCCGGCAAGAGCCGGTGAAGCGATTACATCATTCTTGGGCGATTCATACGGTTATGGACACGATAATGGATTGCCGCGAGGAGGACGCAATCTCATTCTTTTGCAATAATTGCACGGACAAGGGAATCCTAAACGCCACAAGTCGTCGTGAAATTACACGCTCATGACTTGGCGTCCATAGTACGAAAATCTTGGCGATGGAGAGCGCTCGAAAACCGAAATCAAATTTTGGGATAATCCGGCCCCGAATATGACCCTAGTCCGAAATAAAAGGGTGCATTATCACCAGCACACAGGGTTACATACCAAAAAGCAAAAACCCCCCAAAGGGCATGGAACCGTACTGGAGGGATGGCTCAATGGACCCTGCAAAACTCATAGCATAGAGGGCGCCACTCCAACTCATAGCCTTAGAGCATGTTGGATACTACAGCACGTGGCCAAAAGTGGCGAAGAGCTCTTAGCTCCAGAGCACCAGCCCAGTAATACCAGTACGGTATTAACAGACTTCGAGACTTTCGCATCAAATAATATGCGGAAACGAACACTCCGCAACCTTGCCGAAGTCTACCAGATAGCAACAATAAATCCATGGAGTGACACGACTATTACCTTTAACGCTAGTGACGAACCTAAATTCCGAACAGCCCGAGCACCAGCCGCATTGGTCCTCAGTCCAATAGTGGACGGCTTTCGCCTTACCAAGGTACTCATGGACGGCGGCAGATTAAACCTCATTTACGAGGAAACCCTTCGAAAAATGGAAATAGACTGGAGCCGCATTGAGCAAAGCAGCACAACCTTTAGAGGAATAATCCCCAGTCGGGAAGCATGGTGTACAGGAAAGATCACACTAGATGTGGTGTTCGGCACGCCAGACAATTATAGGTCTGAGGAGGTCACATTTCAAGTGGCCCCGTTCAGCAGCGGATACCACGCTCTATTAGGGCGAGAGGCATTCACAATTTTTCAAGCTATACCCCATTACGGGTACATGAAGCTCAAAATGCCCGGACCCAACAGAATTGTCACTCTCGCTAGTGACCCGGACATAGCGCTCCGCGCCGAAAATAAAACAACCGCACTTGCCCTTGAGGCACTATCCAAAGCCCTAGCGGCAGAGGAACTCACTGCACTGTGCTCCACGGTTAACAGGGACGTTGTGATAATGGATAAGAGATCCAAGTCCACCTCTTTTAAACCGGCAGACGAAATAGTCAAATTCCAAGTCCATCCAACGGACCCTACAAAAACAGCCTCCATCGGGGCACAATTAAACCCTGATGTGGACGCCGCATTACGAGAATTCCTACGCGAAAATTGGGACATTTTTGCCTGGCACCCTTCAGACATGCCAGGAATCCCACGCCGGCTGGCAGAACACAGCCTAAATATCCTAAAAGGATTCAACCCAGTCAAACAAGCTCTTTGGCGTTTCTCCGAACCCAAGAGACAGGCCATGGGAGAGGAGCTAGCTAAACTATTGGAGGCCGGATTCATCAGAGATATTAAACATCCGGACTGGCTAGCAAACCTGGTAATGGTACCAAAGAAGGACAAATCCTGGCGCCTATGTGTCGATTTTAAGGACCTTAGCAAGGCTTGCCCAAAGGATCCCTTCCCCCACCCCCGCATCTATCAAATTATCGACGCTACCGCAGGACACTATTCATTGTGTTTCCTCGACGCATACTCCGGCTACCACCAAATTAAGATGGCATAGCTGCAGACCAAGCATAACGGCATTCATCACTCCATACGGCCCATTCTGCTTCAACACAATGCCCTTTGGGCTCAAAAACGCCTTGGCGCAACATATCAGCGCATGATCCGGACATGTCCGCAAACCAGATCGGCAAAACAGTGGAGGCATACGAGACGATGTGGTCGTCAAATCCAAGCATGTCGAAACCCTAGTCGGCGACTTGAGGGTCACATTCGATAATCTCCGAACATATGACATCAAGCTCAACCCGGAAAAATGCGTTTTGGCGTATCACCGGAAAGCTCTTGGCTTCATTGTATCCGGTAGAGGAATTGAAGCAAACCCAGCCAAGATCCGAGCTCTGTCACAATTGGATATCCCCAAAGACCTCAAACAAATACAAAAATTGACTGGATGCATGGCGGCTCTAAGCCGCTTTATCTCCCTCTTAGGAGAAAAGGCATTACCCCTTTATCGCCTCCTCCGCAAGACCGAACACTTCGAGTGGACGGATGCTGCCTGCCGGACTTGAAGAAATCAAAGCCATATTGGCAACAAATCCGGTCCTGGCCGCACCCAACATGGGCGAACCAATGCTATTATACATCACAGCAACCCATCAAGTTGTAAGCGCGGTGCTCGTTGTCGAACGAGAAACAGATGGACACAAGTTCCCTCTCCAAAAACCAGTTTACTACGTGTCCACTGTCCTAACTCCATGCAAGTCACGGTACCCGCATTATCAAAAGATAGCATACGCGGTGTTCATGGCATCCCGGAAGCTGCGACACTACTTCCAAGAGTGTTCGATAACGTGAGCCTCAAGTACCTCTTAATGACATTATAAACAACCGCGACGCAACGGGCCGGATTACTAAATGGGCCATTGAGCTCCTCCCGTTCGACATAACCTACAAGCCACGGCGAGCTATTAAGTCGCAAGTTTTGGCTGATTTCATCGCTGAATGGACTGAAGCCGAACTCCCTAAAGAGTACGGCGCATATTCCAACTGGATCATGCACTTCGGCGGCTCCAAAATGTTGGCGGCTTTGAAATTTGGCGTTGTTCGATGTCCCCAACCGGAGATACAGTCCAATACGTACTTCAAATAATGTACACGGACTCCAACAATGTAGCTGAATACGAGGCCCTTCTACATGGTCTCCGGATGGCATTCTCCATGGGCATTCAACGCCTAGAGGTGCGCGGGGATTCGTACCTCGCGATATCCCAAATAAATGGGGACTTTGATGCCAAGGATCCGAAAATGGCAGTTTATCGCAATGCCGTCCTAAAAATGTCAGCTCGGTTTGAGGGTCTCGAATTTCAGCATATAGCCCGGGATAACAACCAGGCAGCAGACGTGTAGGCACGCATTGGCGCAAAGCGCGATGCCGTCCCCCCCAACATCTTCCTAGAGAGGCTTTTCAAGCCATCCGTACTATGGGAGGGAGAGTCCGGAAATAACAACCTAGACCCAACCACACTGCCCCACACCGAACATTCTGACATAGTTGGTGGTCCCGCCATGTGAAATAACACCGTCAGCCCACGCAATAATGGCAGTCACCGCCCCGTGGACAGAACCATTCCTAGCCTACTTAACTAGGCAGGAATTTCCCGAGGACCAAAACAAGGCCCGCTGCATAGTGCGGCAGTCTAAAGCCTATAAGGTCCATGAGGGAGAGCTTTATAAGAAAAGCACAACCGGAGTCCTTCAAAGGTGTATCTCCAAAGAGGAAGGACGGAATCTCCTGGCTGAAATTCATGCCGGACTCGGTGGGCACCATGCCGCAGCCCGGGCCCTTGTAGGCAAGGCCTTCTGTACATGATTTTATTGGCCGACGGCCCGGGCAGATGCTCAGGACTTAGTCCAACGATGCGTCGGTTGCCAGCTCTTTGCTAATCAAAGCCACATGCCACCCACCGCCCTCAAAACTATGCCCATCACCTGGCCCTTCACGGTCTGGGGGCTTGACATGGTTGGGCCCCTTAAGGGAGGAACCCACAAGCAAAAATACCTATTGGTCATGGTGGATAAATTCACCAAATGGATAGAGGCCAAGCCTGTTAAGACGGCCGAATCCGGACCGGTGATAGACTTCATATCAGGGGTAGTACACCGTTACGGCGTCCCCCATAGCATCATCACTGATAACGGCACGAACTTCACGGCCGACGAGGTCAAACTCTGGTGCAAAAACATGGGCATCAAGCTCGACTACGCTTCAGTCTATCACCCCCAAACTAACGGTCAAGTCGAGCGAGCAAACGGTCTAATCATGAGCGGCATTAAACCCAGGCTAGTGTGGTCCCTCAAGGAATCTAACACGCACTGGGTAGAGGAGCTCGACTCCGTACTCTGGGGGCTGCGAACCACGCCGAATCGCACTACCGGATTCACACCATTTTTTATGGTATACGGCGCAGAGGCAGTTTTGCCCTGCGACATAATTCATGACTCACCTCGCGTGCGCATGTACGAAGAAAGAGAAGTCGAGCTCGATCGGCAGGACAGCTTGGACGCCTTGGAGGAGGAGCGTGACGTGGCAAAAGCTCGTTCCGCATTCTATCAATAGCAGGCTCAAAGATATCAAAGCAGGGAAGTACGGGCCAAAGCTTACAATGTTGGCGAACTAGTTCTACGCCTGCCGGACAAGAAAAAGGACAAACTCAAGCCCAAATGGGAGGGTCCCTTCATCATCGACCAAGTCCTGACCGGCGGAGCGTACCGTGTGCGAGACGCATCGGATAACCGACTCGAGCCGAACCCATGGAACGCAGCCCGTCTCCGAAGATTCTACGCCTAGCGCCGGATTCTGAGTTCGTCTCCTTCCTCCGTCTATATTTTATACTTTAAGCTGTCTTTTATTTCTCTCCTTCTCCCTCCCTTTTTCCGAAGCCGTTAAAGGCTCGTTTGTGCATTGTTCGCACACACTTGACGCGCTATCCACGCTCATTATACCTGGGGGCTTCTTTAACAGAAGCTTATTTATACGGGCTTTATGCCCAACACATGTGTCACACTTCCGCATGTACCTTTTATTCACCATTATATGCATCAATATGACTTAATTTTTGGCCAAGCTGGGTTGCCTGGCTCCTGTGCTTACCCCTACGTTCCCGATTGTTCGGCTAGGTGGTAAAGGGAGCACCTCTGCGATTGTTACTGCCGGGTCAGCCGGATGTGTACCTCGATCGGGTGAAGCCGAAAGCTAGCGTTCTTAAGGGAATATTCGATCGGTGAACTAAAAGACGATTTTTATTTTTCATTTATCTGCCCCCAGATGCTTTTCTCGCTTTACATGATCGGACATGCACTTTAGGGCATGCCTCCTAGGGAAAGGAACCCCTAATGAAACTATTCTCCCTGGAAGATGTTTCTTACTAACCATGTAATATAACATAACTAGTTGGGCACTTGTCTGATAAAGCACTCATGACCCCTATGCCTGGTCTCCACGCATGCCACGGTTTTTACATAACCGCGAGGGTATTCGGACACACTTCGGACTATTGGGTCTCGAGGTTGAAGCGAAAAGGTCCGCTACGACAAACGATCTACAATCCGGCTAGAAGGCATTTTACATGTCCTTTTAAATTACATTGTCAAATTGACTGATTGTATTCCTCTTCAATGCCATCTAATAGGTTGTCTAGTTTACAGTCCTGCTGGGAATAGTTTGTGACCAACTCTACTTGGCCGTACACTAAGCTCACAGGGATCTCCTTCCCGTCCGGCCCCATAGGTCCGACCTCGGCCATGTGGTTTGTGTCCGCCTTCGTGTACCGCGTCTTCACCATGGCCCAGCCTCCACGGTGCCTTGACGACATCCGATATCTTCCATAGTCGGAAGCGCCGCCGTGCTCCTGAAGCTTCTCTCGCAAGCTCTCCAAGGCCTTGAGGCGGGAGATAGATGGCCACAAGGCACTGGCAACGCCTTTCATCACTGCCGAACTTCGTTCGATGCAGTTGCAATAACTTCGGGAAGAAGGTCACCCGTAGAACCGGGCATTTCCTCTGCAGGGGCGACCCACGAGCATACCTACGGACATTACTCATTAATTGACTTCCTCGCCAACTCTTTTTCAAAGTTTGCTCAAGCACTTACTATAAATGCCGCTGACGAAGTCGCCGATTCTCCTTCATGGAGTCGCAGACGGTGAGCACGAACATCCTTTAGTTGCTCACCCAGCTGGGTGTTGGCATCTTGGAGATTATTTTTCTCTTGCCTCACCCTTGTAAGCACATTCTCGCCGTCCTTCAACCGGCGCAAGAGTTGTTGCTTGTCCGGATCTAGTCCGGCGCCATCTGCAATATTATTGGCAGATTTACACAAACGCTACACTTCACAAACTACTTATCTTTTGAAGCATATATCACCAGAGGGGGTCTCTGTGGCTCCCCCTGTAGCGGCTAGTGCGGCCTCAAGTTGGGCCTTGCATTCGTCAAGCTCCTGGGACAGTCGGGTATTCTTTTTTGTAAGATCCTGCATAACAAATGATCCTTAAATCAGTTCTTCTAACTATTTTAAGTCTCGGGGGCTACTGGCATATATAACTGCCAAATTTCCTCACCCGTATGTCCTTTACATACTGCTCCGTGGCTCTGGCTAGACCATCTTGAGCGGCACGGAGGTGCGCATCTCCCGAATTGAAGGCATTCAACGCCTCTTGGGAGTAACATGCGTCACGAAGAACTGTCCGGCGGCTCCTGTGATTCATGGCACTCTCCACCTCGGAGTTGGTGGTGGAAAATCTGTCGGCATCCTCTGTCGGAGGAACATCCGACGCACGCCTCGTGCTCGCCTCCGCTTCTGGACCGGCTTTGGAGCCTTGCTGGCTGGGGCCCGATTGGCAACCTCTCCGGACACAGTCCGTGGCGAAGCGCTTTTTTCTGAAAAGAGCACCAGCGTTAGTACGCCTTCCAGGAATCAATCCTGGGAATATGGTGACGCGCCATACCGTTGCGGCGGTGTTTCGATCCGGACCGCACTTCTTTTTAGCCTGCGGGGCCGTGCTGCCCCTTGTTGGCTAGCCGCCGCGGGCTCGGCCTCCTGCCTCGAAGGCACCCCCTGCGAAACACCATGGGTATACGGTGATAAAAAATAAGCATGGATGGATCATTATCAGAGTATTGGGACCTCGGTATCTGTTACCTGTGAGGCTGGAAGTATTCCGGGGTAATCGGCCGTAATGGCAACCAAGGCATTATCGATGCTCAGTTGGTGAAATACCCCATCAATCAGCTCCACCAATATGTCCGGATCCTCTTGGGAGGCCGGATCGAGGAGCCGTTTCGGATCCTCGGGTTGTGGAGGCGGGTTGTTTATGTCTTTTACGGCCTGGCGCAGTTCCTGCATCAAAATCACAAAATGAGATACCTAACCATGGGAATATGGATCGGATGTGCAAAAAAGAAATGTCCGCTTACCCAGCTTCGAGGATTGTTCATAGAAAATCCGTTCAATGGACTGACACGGAGAAAATCCTCCTCTTCTCCCTTGTACATCGCGGACAAGATCTTCACCAGATGGGTGACCGATCCCGGCCCCTTACGGCCATGACGGGTGGCATCGTCCTCCCCGTTGAAATCCCACATGGGGTGGCCCCTATACTGGAGCGGCTACACCCCCCGCATAATACATGTGGCCATGACACCGATCATAGTCAGTCCGGAATGACCTAACAATCTTATTCGGCTCATTAGGTAAAGGACGTCCCTGTCGTCTTCCCTCTGGGAGCTCCGCGGGCGCCAACTCAGGCGTTTCTTCAAAGGAGCATTGCTGAACTCCGGGAGACCGATCCGAACAGGATCCGACAGCAGGACGTCTTCTATATAAAACCATTCCGAAGGCCTGTCTTCGTACGCCTTCTTCGGGGTTCCGGATAGATATCCGGTCCCGGCGATGCGCCATAGCTCGGCTCCGCCCACTTGATATCTTGACCCCTCATGAGAACGGGGTACAAGGCAGAATAATCTCTTCCACAGCGCAAAATGAGCCTCGACGCCCAAGAACAGTTCGCAAAGGGCCACGAAGCCCGCGATGTGCAAAATGGAGGCAAAGCGAAGGTGGTGCAGCTGGAGGCCGTAGAACTCCAAGAGCCCCCTGAGAAACGGATGAATTGGAAATCCGAGTTCTCTTACTAGATAAGAGAAAAAGCATACCCTCTCTCCTTTGGAGGGATTGGGCACACTCTCCGCTTGCTTTCCGCCCTTATAGGTGGCGAGTCCGGCTCGAACCGGAACCATGAAGGCCGGGGGAAGAAATCCCTTGGTTTGGAGTGTCACTAGCTCGCTATGCGGGACTGAGCATCTCTCCCAATTTCTAGTCTGAGGGCTGGGAGCGCGAGAGGAGGATCCGCGTCGACTGTCCATGATGGAATGGATTTTTGTCAGAGGCGCTAAGATGAAAGCTCGTGGAGGGGGGATGGTGTGACTCAGATCTAGATCCTCGTCCCTTTATAGGCGGCTCATTTGTGCAGCTAGGGGGATAAGTGTAAAAATACCCCGGCTTTTCGCATTCATTCAAACACGTGGAAGATGGCCATTATTGGGCGTGGAAGCCTAGGAGCGTAGCATTTATCAGAAGCCGGACACTATTCGACAAGTATATGGAATTTGGAGAAGAACCCGCCTCGCAATGCCGAAGACAATCTACGCGCCGGACTCGTCGCCATTGGAGCCTGGTTCGGGTGCTACTGAGGGAGTCCTGGATACGGGGTGTCCGGATAGCCGAACTATCACCGTTGGCCGGACTCCTAGACTATGATGATACAAGATTGAAGACTTCGTCCCGTGTCCGGATGGGACTTTCCTTGGTGTGGAAGGCAAGCTTGGCGATATGGATATGTAGATCTCCTACCATTGTAACTAACTCTGTGTAACCCTAACCCTATCTGGTGTCTATATAATACGGAGGGTTTTAGTCCGTAGGACGAACAACAATCATACCATAGGCTAGCTTCTAGGGTTTAGCCTCTCTGGTCTCGTGGTAGATCCACTCTTGTACTACCCATATCATCAATATTAATCAAGCAGGAGTAGGGTTTTACCTCCATCGAGGGGGCCCGAACCTGGGTAAAAACATCGTGTCCCTTGTCTCCTGTTACCATCCGCCTAGATGCACAGTTCGGGACCCCCTACCCAAGATCCGCCGGTTTTGACACCGACAGTTAGGTTTACCTTAATACTTTTGTTGTAGTTGCGGACGCTTGCAATAGAAGTTAATCATAAGTGGGATGCTTCTTCAAGTAAGAACATCACCCAAGCACCGGTCCACCCACATATCAAATTATCGAAGTACCAAATGCGAATCATATGAAAATGATGAAAACTGGCTTGACGATATTCCCATGTGTCCTCGGGAGCGCTTTTCCTATTATAAGAGTTTGTCCAGGCTTGTCCTTTGCTACAAAAAGGATTGGGCCACCTTGCTGCACTTTATTTACTCTTGTTACTTGTTGCTCGTTACAATTTATCTTATCACAAAACTAACTGTTACCACTTATTTCAGTATTTGCATAGAATACCTTACTGAAAACCGCTTATCATTTCCTTCTGCTCCTCGTTGGGTTCGACACTCTTACTTATCGAAAGGACTACGATAGAACCCCTATACTTGTGGGTCATCAGTTTGCTTGTTGAATTCTTAGAGTTCTAAGTAGTTTGAATGCTTGCTATGGCCTCTATGCGTCCCTATGAGGAGTTGCTTTCAATCTTGTGAAGTTTTGTTGAGAAAAAATTTAGGGACTAAAAATTTCAGAATTTTGTTCATACGAAAAAGATGAGTATCTTTAGGAAGTTTGCTTCCAAGAAGAACTCCAAGGGAGTTATTGGGGAGTCTATGAACGTGATTTCCACACCCGGAGAGTGGCGGAGGTACTGCCGTGAGAATGGCCGCATAACCCGTTCATGGAAGGGGTCGGAATCCTTTAGGAGTTTGCACAATGTGCTGCTAATGTCGGCCTCACCAACTTCATCGCACCTGAATGTGAACAATATCATCTCCTCACAAATTCCTTTGTGCAAAGTTTTCATTTCCTTCCTAAGAATAATCCTCCCGAGGTGCAATTTAATTTATATGCTGAAACCCGTCAGATACCACTCACTGAATTTTGTGATATTTGCATGATCCCTTCTGACAGGGGTTTAGTTGAACCTAGTGTCGGGGCAGGCTGATCTGGCCCACGAACACCTATGGGACCGGCGGACCGAGCCCCTTTCGGTTCGGCGGGGAGCGGACGTCGCACGAAGAGCAGATCGAGGCGACGCACACGAGAGGTTTACCCAGCTTCGGAGCTCTCCGGAGAGATAACACACCTACTGCTGCATGTCTAGGTGTATTGAGTTCTTGCTCGTGAGCGCTTGAGTGCTACAGTACACATGAGCTGCTAACGAGACCAAGCGTGGGGGCATCCGACCCTTTCTACGTTGCGCATGGGCCTCCTTTTATATGCTCAAGGGGTCTCCGACAGGTGCCAACGTAGACAAGGGTAAAAATGGAAAAGGAGTGGTTGGTACAGCTACCTGTACAGTGTATCGTACCTAACCCTGACGGCAGGGGACAAAGGCATTAAATGCCCGTCTACGTCGCCCTAACAGTGCAAACAGGGACCGTCAGGGACGCCACCGTTCGCCACGATGGCTGCATGTCTGCGCCGCTTGCCACCTCGCACCGCTGGCTGCACAGCCTCCCGCCACGCGCGCCTGGAAAGGTCCTGTGGTGACACGTTAGTGGATGTGCCGGAAGCGTGGAGTACAGTGGTGGTGCGCGCGGCAAGCGCCTTGCCGCGGTTGTTGTCTTGTCGCGTCCGGAAGCTTGTCGCTCACCGGGCCTTCCCGGGAAGCTCCTCTTGCCGGGGTCTTGTCTTGAAGGTGCCTTGGGTGGCCTTCCCGGCAAGCTCCTCTTGCCGGGGCCTTGTCTCCTTGGCTTAAATACTTTGTTCTTGAATGGCTCGACAGGAACCACGGAGGACCTTGGCGGTCACCCGGTAAGCCTTGCCGCGGAGGGCTGCAACTGCCCGTGCACAAGTTCGGGATACTAGGGTACCCCTACTCTAGTACACCGACAGGAGCCCCCGGGCCTGGGCCACACACGGTGCCGAGCGCTGTTGGGCCAGGCCCAAAACAGGGCACGGGCACACGCGGCCCGGGTCACGCCGTAACTCACCCCGGACCCACCACGCCCTCCACGAACGGCACGCGTCGACTGCGGCGTCGTGTGAGAGATCGTGGGGGGTTTGTTTATTCGTAATAAGCGGGCGTCCGCCCCTCCCTCTTTATAAGCAGGGGAAACAGGGGCAGTCCGCCCATCTCGCCAGTTGCTGTCCCATCTCGAAAAAACCTCCGCCGCTCCCCCCTTCTTCCCTAGGCTGAAGAGAGCAGCGCTCCGCCCCCCATCACCACCAGCATCACCAACGCCGTCGATCTCCCTCGCCGCAAGGGAGCTAAGGGAGAACTACTACCTCTTCTGGTCGACGGAGACGCGAGCGCATCCGCGCACGAAGGTACTTCTCTTGCTGCTTCGAACTAGCTCGAGCGGATATCCCTTCTTCGTGCTCTTCTTCTATCGCGGGCTCTGCCCGCCTTTCTCTCAATTCTTCGTGACATCATGAACACCTACGGGTTCCGCCTCCTTGATTTCACCCCAATGTTGTTACGACCATGGCAGTTTTCGCACATCTCTGCGAAAACTTTGTCGGAGTCCATCCAAATGTAGCCCTTTTACGGCACTTCTTTATACCCGTGTTGAGAGAGGAGAGCCTCTTCGGAGGAATCGCTTGGATCTCGAGGGTCGGCAAGAAGGAAGCCTATCTGGAGGGAGAACTCTATAGCAAATGGGAGGAATGGAGGGCGGATTGGTGCTAGATTGTCGAGGAGAACCCGCAGCCATTTACCGCCCAGCGCCAAACCCGATGGTCGCGGCAACGATTGGAGCAATCTGGCCGGAAGACGCTTAGGCTGAAGATTGCAGTCACCGAATCCTTCGCCTTAGACTTTCCGGGCTCACCGTAGGCACCGTTGGCGCAGACTTTCTTCGCCGCCGCCGCGCCTTGCGGAGAGGAGGAGACCCGCTGGGAGTTTCAGAACGCGCGGCAGATATCATGAGGCTGCGCCCAGGCCTCAACTTCAACTTCACCGTCTTGGAGCTTGACGCGATGCTCTTGGAGCTGTTCAAGCCCGATCACGATCATCCAGAAATGTTTAGGTTGCCGAGGCGTCGTTCCGCTGTGCAACAATTCCTCGCCGACCGCATCCGTGCAATGATGTTGTTGTGCGACTTCGCATGGAATTGTTCCAACTTGGCAAGAGCCTGCGAGATGACGTTGTCGGCGGTTCTTTGACAATCTGGTAGAAATGCCGGTCCGCCCTGATGAACAGAGGGGCCTCACCCGCGACACCACCGATGATGAGATGCAGCGCATCGCCACCAGGCTGGAAGAGGCGGCAGCAGCCGCTGCCGCAGGCGAGTTTGGCTTCACCGTGGAGGAGGCAGAGGCAGCAGAGGCGGCAAGCCTTGTCGAGCGAAAGGAGTTTGCCGGCGAGGAAGAGCTTGCCGAGCCTGAAGCCGAGTCGAGCGAGCCCGCCGAGGGCGCATCCTCCCCACCTTCAAGCAGCTTGCCGCGAGCGGAGCCCCCAGCTCCACCAAGAAGGCGTCTTCGCAAGGCCGGAGACGTAGCGGGGCGGCAGACGGGCCAACAGCCGCAGCGCCGCGCGACGCGCTCCACCGCGGCAAGCACTGTTGCCGCGGGAGCACCTCACGCCGCTGCGGCAACTGGAGCGGGGCCCTCGCAGACCACCGGTTCCGCTCCCGCCAAGCGTCCAAGGGAACCCACTCCTCCGCCTCGTCGTACTGGAGGCGGGCCAGAATTTGATCTCTCCGCGCTCAGCTCCGACGAGGAAGAAGAAGAGTAAGATTCTTTGCTGTACTTGTAATTCTTCGATTTGTTGCTTTGTCTTGTATCTGATTTGCTTTAATCTGATCCCGTTCCTTTTCAGGACGCTGGCCCAGAGAATGTCGAAGAGAGCCAAGACCCCGGTGATTGTCGTCGAGGACGAACCCACTGTGACAGCAGGAGGCGCGTCCGAGACCACCTTGCCGGATGCGGCAACTCTTCTTCAAAGCAGCCCCCAGCGCAACCCCCAGCGTAAGTATATGGTCTACTTCTTGCTGTTCGGCGTGCATGGGTGCTCTTTCTTTGCTGATATCTGACTGTTAATTTGTGTAGGAGCAGAGCAGCCTCCTTCGCTCGCTTCGACTACGCCAAGGGAGGATTCCCGGCAAGGGAGCGTTCTCCGGCAAGGGCAGTTCTCCGGCAAGGGAAGTCACCGGCGATCCCTTGGCGGCGGAGACCATGACCGCAGAACCACAGCACGGTAATCTTCTTGCCTGAAAACTTCCCTTGTGTTCTTCTTCTTCTGATTTTGTTTTTGAATATTTGCTTGATTTTCCTTCATCCATCCGCCACAGAGCCAATGGAGACCGAGGTCGCCGGCGAGGAGGACGCGCGCGGCAATGCTGACGACGTCGCTGCCATCGGAGAAGAAGCTGGCGCTGACGAGCCCGCCGGTGAAGAGGCCGCCAAAGCTGCTGCCGCAGAAGCTGGCGAGGGGTCCGGCGATCGCACTGACGGCCCTGAGGCCGCAGGAGCGCCAGGCGCTACGCCGACCGCCGATCCCTCCGCCGCCGCGGCAGCGTTGGGCTCCGAAGAGCCCCAGCCCGGCGCCTATTTGAAGGCCGGCGATGGCATCTTCATCCAGCTCCCATGGGCGTCGAGCTCCAGGGCGCCAGCCGAAGGAGAAACTTTCGATGAAGAGCTGCTCGCCTCACTGGATCGGGACGCTTAGTCGACGCGCTAAGCGGCAAAGTGGCGAGCCCGAGGAGGAGCAGCTGCTGCGAAGCTGTTGTCGCTCTACCGCGCCCGACAAGCCAAGCTGGAATCCCGGAGGCGCTTTGTCGCCAAGGCGGAGCAGGAACATCGAGAAGCGCTGGAGGAGCTCGGGCCGCAACCAGAAGCTCTCCGGTCCTTGGCAGAGGAGCGGAGTGGCTTGCCAAGGAGCGCAAAGCCTTCCTCCTCGAGAAGGCTGAAGCCGAGGAGCAACAGCTTGCCGCCGAGAAGCTGTCTGCACAGGAAGGCGAGTTGGCGCAGCGGAAGGTTAACCTTGACAGCCACGAGGAGGATCTTGCCATGCGCGAGCAAACATTTTGCGGGGCTCTCAAGGAAGCAAAGGATGCTGCGGCAGCTGCCGAGGCCGCCAAGAAGGAGCTGGAGACGAAGGTGGCGCAGTTGGAGGCCAGTCTAAAGGAGAGCGGCAAGGAGCTTGCTGCACTCAAGCACGAGCACGAGAAGGACGCCTACACTCTTGGCGAGCTGCAGGGCCATCTCGCCGAGAGGAGCAAGGAGCTCAGCGCCGCCAAGGACTCCAATGCAGATCTTGAGTTGAAGCTAACTACTTTGACTCAGACGCTGGACGGTGCCAGGGAGCAGGAGGTGGCCTTGAAGGAGAAGATCAAGGCCGACGAGGCGCTGCTGGCGAGTGCTGCTGCCGCCCAGAGTGCCTTGATGGAGAACGTGGAGCACTGGACCGAGGGTCTCGTGAATGTTGCTGCAGCCATCGACGAGGAGCTGGCGCAGCTGGGGATGGTGGATCTTGGATATTCCTCCGACGAGCACCTCCAACCCAGCGCCAAGCTCAGCTTGTTCTTCAAGGGCGTGGCGGCGGCCCTCCAGCGACTCGGGAAGAAGTCCCAAAGCAGCTGGCCGAGGAGTCGCGCCAGATCTGCGCTGGAGCTCTTCAAAAGGTCTTGAAGGTGGCCTTCCGCAATCCAGGCCTCAACCTCACCAACGTCCTCAAGTCCTTGCCGCGGATGCTTGATGTGGAGGCGCTCAAGACCCTTGTCGCACCCATCATGGATAGGGTGAGCGGGATCAAGAGGGTTGAGGGCGATCGCGTAGATTAGGCCGCCCGCTTTCTCTTTTTCTTGTCGCTGCTGGTCATGTTATGAGAACAATCTATTAGAGCTGCGGCAAGCTATCTTGTAATATAACTCTATTTCGGGTAACAATTGCTATGTTATTTCCTTTACTTGATTCCTTCCTTTGTATGTGTTTGCCCCACGCTTTTAGGGAACTTGTCGGTAGCGGGCACTGAGCCATGGCGAGTGCGGGACGTCAAGAACTTCTTTGGCGGTGCCGCTTCCGACAAGTAACCTTGTCGCAACTAGTCGCAGCTCACTTAAGTTGTTGAGCGGACTCGAAACAAAGTAAGGGAGCGACTAGCTACGAGTTGGTTCCTCTGCGCACGGGTTTTCCATACAAAGTAATGGTCGCTCGAGGAAGATAACTTAAAATTTTTAAAACTGATTGCTCAAACTTTAGCAACTTAGCTTTTCCGTCGTTTGCTTCCGGTAAGGCTAGACTTCCTTGAGCGACGCTTGGTCCACACCATTATCTTCTCCTTTCCCCCCGGCAAACTTGTGTGCGAGCGAACCTTCCTTTCTTTGAGAAAGAGAAAGAAGAGAAAATAAAGATATGGAGCCTTGTGGCTCGTTATTGCTTACCGGGGGTAGGTGCGGAATGCCATCTTCGGTCTCAAGGCGGACAGCGCCAGGCCTAGTGACTCGTTTCACCCGGTAAGGGCCTTCCCACTTCGGCGTCAACTTGTTGGAATTCTTGGCGGACTGAACGCGCCGAAGAACAAGGTCGCCTTCCTCGAGACTTCAGGCATTAACTTTGCGGCTATGGTAGCGGCGCAAAGCTTGCTGGTACCGAGAAGCTCGTGACAACAACTGAAAGACGATCCTCCTCAAGGAGCGGTAGCGTCATCTTGTCGCAGCTGCTCTTGCTCAAGCTCATCATAAGCGAGCACTCGAGGTGATCCATATACGAGTTCCGTGGGGAGAACTGCCTCTGCTCCATAAACTAGAGCAAAAGGTGTCTGGCCAGTGGCTCGATTTGGCGTCGTCCTGATCGACCAAGGAACCACCGGCTGCTCCTCAATCCAGTTTCTTCTGCACTTGTGCAGCCTGTCAAAAGTTCTGGTCTTGAGCCCGCGCAGCACTTCAGCATTCGCCCTCTCCGCTTGACCGTTACTTCTCGGATGAGCAACAGAAGCGAAGCAGACCTTGGCGCCAAGATCTTGGGCGTATTGCATGAAGGTGCGGCTCGTGAATTGCGTGCCGTTGTCGGTGATGATCCTGTTAGGGATTGAAGCGGCAAACAATCGACTGAAAGAACTTGACCGCTGTTGTCTTGTCACCTTCCTCACTGCTTCCACTTCCGGCCACTTTGTGAACTTGTCAATTACAGCGTTACAAGTACTCAAAGCCCCGACAACTTCGGGGAAAAGGGCCGAGGATGTCGAGCCCCAGACCGAAAATGGCCAGGATAAAGGGATCGTCTGGAGAGCTTGAGCTGGCTGGTGTATCTCCTTGGAATGGAACCGCACGCTTCACACTTGGTTACTTGTGCAGTTGCATCACGGAGGGCTCTCGGCCCAAGAAACCTTGCTTAACGCTTTGCGGCAAGTGCTCTGGCGCCAATGTGGTGGCCACATATGCCTCCATGTATCTCTGCCAACAGCTTTTGTCCGTCTTCCCGGTGAATACACTTCAATTTCACACCGTTGAGTCTTCTTCTGTACAGTGTGTTGTCGACAAACTGGTACATACTTGACCGCCGGGCTACTCTTTCTGCTTCTTGTTGCTCTTTGGGAAGTTCTCCTGTCTGAAGGAAATGGACAATCTGTTGTGCCCATGCTGGAGCTTGCGGCTCGACAACAAGGACTAAAGGCACATCTGCTGCTGCGGGAACATCCGCTTCTACGGCGAGAACCTGCGGCTCGGCCGGAGCTTGACGTTCCCCGGCAAGCTTGCCGGAGCAAAACTTGTCGGGAGCGTGCGCTTTGAACGAAAAGCAGACCCTAGGGCTTGTCGGAGCAGATCGCTTCCTCAAGATCGCTGGTGTTGATCTTGGGGACCTTCTTGACGGCGGCTTCGGAAGCTCTGCGGAAAATAGTCACCAGAGATCAACTTCCTCTTCTTGCTTCTGTCCGGTTGATGGCGTTCTGAGCATAGCTTGAGTCAGCTTGAGCACAAAGACCCTGGTTCCACAGGTAACTTAAGTCTTGGCGCGCACTTGACGCAATCAGCAATGTCGTTCTGAGCTCTTGGAATATATTCCATCTGTAGGCCGTCAAAGTGCACTTCTAGCTTTCTCACTTCATCAACATAAGGTTCCATCAATGGACTCTGATAATTCTTGTTCACTTGGCGGATGACAAGCTGTGAGTCACCCCTTACAATGAGCTTCTTGATCCCAAGGTCTACTGCGATCCTGAGACCGGCAAGCAAACCTTCATACTCTGCGGTATTGTTTGTTGCTTGCTCCTTGGGAAAGTGCATCTGGACTACGTACTTGAGGTGCTCTCCGGTGGGTGCAACAAGTAGCACGCCCGCACCGGCGCCTTGCAGTGAGAAGGCACCATCAAAGTACATCAGCCACTCTTTGCTTGCCTCCTTGACGGGGATGCTCGTTTCTGGAATTTCTTCATCTTGTGTTGGCGTCCATTCTGCTATGAACTCCGCCAATGCTCTGCTTTGGATAGTTGATGTGCTCTCAAACTTGAGGCCAAAGCTTGACAGTTCCAGTGCCCACTCGACAATCCTGCCTGTTGCCTCTGGATTTTGCAGTATCCTTTTCAGCGGAAATGAGTGACGACTGTGATCTCATGTGCCTGGAAGTAATGGCACAGCTTTCTCGAGGCCATGAGGAGGCCGAAAAGCAATTTCTGCACACCAGAGTACCTTGACCTAGCCCCCTGCAGAAGGGAACTGACAAAGTAAACTGGGCGCTGCACCATTCTTTTCTCGTGATCTTCTCATGCGTCTGCATAGATCCATCCTTGTCGGGACCAGAGCTTGCCGGTGAAGCCCTCTGCTTGTCGCTGGATGCATCTGCCATGGTTGCTAGCTCATCATCCGCCTCCCTCTCTGCTACTAACGCAGCACTAACCACCTGATTGGTTGCCGCTATATATAGCAGCAACTTCTCTTGTGGCTTAGGTGCGACAAGTGTTGGAGTGGAGGACAGGTATCTCTTCAAGTCCTGCAGTAGCGGCCTCCGCTTCGAGTCCATTTCATCGGACCTGCCTTTTTCAAAATTTTGAAAAATGGCGAGGCGCTTCAGCAGATCTAGAGATAAACTTCTTTGAGCAGCTACGCAACCGGCAAGCCTTTGTACATCCTTGACGCGCTTTGGTGCTTCAATCTGCTCAATGGCCTTGATCTTGTCGGGGTTGGCTTCAATTCCCATTGAGACACGAAGAACCCGAGAAGCTTGCGGAAGGGACTCCAAACACACACTTCTCGTGGTTGAGCTTGAGGTTGATCTTGCAGATTTGCAAAAGTTTCGTCTCAATCATGACTCAGCGTCGCCATGTCCTTGCAATTGCCCACTATGTCATCCATGTAGGCTTCCACATTTATGTGCATTTGCGGCTCAAAAGCGTCATGGACTACTCTCGCAAATGTTGAACCAGCATTCTTTAACCCGAAGGGCATCCGTACAAAACAGTATGTGCCACATGGGGTGATGAATGCGGTCTTCTCCTCGTCCTCTTCTCGCCATGAAGATCCGATGATATCCTCGAGTATGCATCCGAAATGAAAGCAAATCACATCGGGCCGTGGAGTCAACAATCACAGTCGATGCGCCGCAAAGGAAATGGGTCTTTGGGACAAGCTTTATTGACATCGGTAAATTCGATACAAAGCCTCCATTTCCCATTTGCCTTGGCGCATACAACTTCTGAGATTGGCCAACCACGTAGGGATGGAGCACTCCTCGACAAGGCCTGCTGCTTCCAATTTCTTGATTTCTTCTGCGATGAACTCTTGGCGCTCCTTTGCCGCTTCACGACTTTACGCTTGGCGGGCGCGCATGAGGACAAACGGCAACATGGTGCTCAATTACTTTCCTGGGAACACCGGGGATGTCAGACGGTTGACACGCAAACACGTCGATGTTCGCCCGCAGGAAAGCAACGAGCGCGCCTTCCTATTTAGGGTTGAGAGAGGCACTGATGGTGAAGGTACCACCAGTGTCGTCCTCCTTGGCGGACACCTTCTTGGTCTCTGGTGTAGCTGCCATCGTCTTCTTACACTTGCCGGTGGAGCTCGATGGTGCGTCCTCGACGGTAGCGCAGCACTCCGAAGAGGTGCGCTTGCCGGAGTGGGCATCAGAGCTCTTGCCGGACTTGGTCTTCTTTTTTGCCCCAGGAGCTTCAGCGGCAAGTGGCTTGCAATCTGCTGCAGCTGCTGCTTCCCGGTAGATCTTGTCGGCGCAGATAAGAGCATCCTTCTTGTCGCCAGGGACAGAGATGACACTTATCGGGCCTGGCATCTTCAGCAGGTTGTATGCATAGTGAGAGGCTGCCATGAATTTGGCGAGTGCCGGACGGCCAAGTATCCCATTGTAAGGCAGTGGAAAGTCAGCAACGTCAAAAGTGACCCTCTCAGTCCTGAAGTTCAACTCGCTGCCAAATGTCACCGGCAACGTGATCTTTCCCTTCGGCTTGCTCCTTCCCTGATTAATTCCTTGGAATGTGTCGGTCTCTTCGAGCTCGCCATCAGGGGTCTGGAGTTTCTGGAGCACCGCGGAGGAGATCAGGTTCAAGCCGGCCCCGCCGTCAACTAGCATCTTAGTGACCTTGAGGTTGCGGATAGTTGGTGAAACCAACATCGGCAAGCACCGACCGCGATTACGTGATCAGGGTGGTCCTCAATATCAAAGATGATAGGCGTCTGGACCATTTCAGAGGCCCTGCGTGACTCGACGGATGGTTCTGCCGCATTGACTTCCGCATCCTTTGCTTGAGCTGGGCGGTGTGAAGTATGCGCAGAAGCACCGCCGTCAATGCATAGGACCTCTGTGGCTTTCTGGAACTCCTGCTCATCGGTCTTGTCATCATCCATGTCTTCATCATCGTCGTCGTCTTCATCCTTGTCACGACCGCGGGAAGGTCTGTCTCCTTGCCGCTGCTTGGCCTTGCCGCGGCGTCCTCCTCGGCCGGGACGTTTCTTGCTAGCTCCTCCAGCACCTTCCTGGGCCTTCTCCTTGTTGTGTCGTTCGTATTCAGCCTTCTGCTACTCGACAAGCTGCTCGACCTTCTTGCAGCTCTGCAGGTCATGGCCCTTGGTGCGGTGAATCTTGCAGTATTGTCTGTTGGAGCCGTCCTGCTTGCCGGCGACCGCCACAGCCTGGCAGTTGGCGCCAGCGGCAACTTCCTTGCCGGAGCTACCAACTTTGGCTTTCTTGGCGCCACCTCCGTTGTCGGACTGCTCAACAACTAGTACATCTCTGCCTTTCTTCTTCCTGTTGTTCCGCCGCCGGCTTTTCCTTGCCGGGGCGGTCTCCTCACTATCAGATCCTCCTGCTTCAGTATTCTCTCCGGGGAGTCTCCTCCCTTCCTCAGCACGTCCACACTTGTCGGCGAGGGCATATAGCTCATCGACGCCTCTCGATCTTGCACATCGCCATCTCCTCCCGCATCTCAGCGGTTTCACGCTCGATGGAACGCGCTGATTACCGCGGCAGTGGTGGACATCTGGGATGTTGTCTTTGTCTGTGGCTGAATCTCTGAATGTACTTGCTAGGGCTCTCCTTCCTTCGGGCGGCAGATGAAGGTCGCTTTCTTGGCCGTGGGGCTTGTGGCGCTGTAAAGGCGCCGACAAACTGATGGCATAGATCTGCCCAAGAGGATATGGAGTTGTCCGGCAAGTGCATGAGCCAGGATCTGACATTGGGTTTGAGCACCAGCAGGAAGTAGTTGGCCAGGATCTTGTCGTCTCGCCCCCCCGGCAGCCTGCACCGTGATGGTGTAGATGCTGAGGAACTCCGACGGATGCGTCTTGCCGTCGTACTTCTCTGGTACATCTGGCTTGAAATTTTTCTTGCTGGGCCACTGGACTTGCCGCAGCTCACGAGTGAACGCAGGGCAACCTACCGCGTACGGCAAGTCGCCTGGTTCCTCTGGCGCATGCATGTCAACAGAGGGCCCAGCGCGCTTGTCGGATTGACGCCGCGCTTCTCATCGGAGCTCGATGCGAGTTCGAGCATCTTCTTGCTGTCGTTCGTGAAGAACTTGGCGTTGATCGCGACGAGCTCGTGGATCCGATGACGCGGTGGAGTCGCTGTCGAGGTGGATCCGGCGAGTCGGCGATCTTGGCCTTCGGGGCGGAGAGTGCATGGTGGCTGCACCCCCACCGGTCTCGTCGCCACCGGCTTGTGTTTGACAGTCCTGCCGCGGCAGCGATGCGCTCGACTGCCGCGGAGCGTCGCCGTTGGTGAAGCCGATGAGACTCTGAATGGTGGCCCTCCATTCATCGACCTTGTCAGCTGTTGGAGGGTAATCCAGGAGCAGCTGAGCTCTCGCCAAAGCTTCTGCTGGAGTGGTGGGTGGCAGTGGCGAACGGCGCGAGGAGCGGGATATGCCCGGACGTCTAACTATGTTAGAAGGAGCAGTATCCCGTCCAGGCGACCGTGCCTCGCTCGTGCCAGCATGTTGGCGTGCATGCTGGTCTTGAGCATCCCGAGATCCACTAGCTCGATCTTGGTCCAACGAGCGTATGGCATTGTGAGTACCATGACGCTTTCGGTCTCGCGCCTCCTGAGACGGGCGCGGTGCATGTACGGACGCCGAGGTCTGCGCAGCCTTGTCCTTGGACTTGGCAGCACCGTGAGCTCCCCCGTCGCCGTCCATTCTTCCGCCGGCGTCTACTCCACCACCTGCTTGCCCCGACGGTGGTGGGTTCGACGCGGACGGAGCTTCTGCCGCCGAAGCCTTCTTCTTCGGTGGCATGTCGATGAAGATGATGAAGATCTAGCTCGCGTGGACGCCGGATCAGGTTCACACAAACTCGACAACCCCTACCTGGCGCGCCAAAGATGTCGGGACAGGCTGATCTGGCCCACGAACACCTATGGGACCGGCGGACCGAGCCCCTTTCGGTTCGGCGGGGAGCGGAGGTCGCACGAAGAGCAGATCGAGGCGACGCACACGAGAGGTTTACCCAGCTTCGGAGCTCTCCGGAGAGATAACACTCCTACTGCTGCATGTCTAGGTGTATTGAGTTCTTGCTCGGGAGCGCTTGAGTGCTACAGTACACACGAGCTGCTAATGAGACCGAGCGTGGGGGCATCCGACCCTTTCTACGTTGCGCATGGGCCTCCTTTTATATGCTCAAGGGGTCTCCGACAGGTGGCAACGTAGACAAGGGTAAAAATGGAAAAGGAGTGGTTGGTACAGCTACCTATACAGTGTATTGTACCTAACCCTGACGGCAGGGGACAAAGGCATTAAATGCCCGTCCACGTCGCCCTAACAGTGCAAACAGGGACCGTCAGGGATGCCACCGTTCGCCATGATGGCTGCATGTCTGTGCCGCTTGCCACCTCGCACCGCTGGCTGCTGACCTCCGCCAGCGGCGCTGGAAAGGTCGCAGGCGACACGTTAGTGGATGTCTTTGAGCGAGGAGTGCAGTGGTGGTCTGCCGCGGCAAGTGCCTTGCCGCGGTTGTTGTCTTGTCGCGTCCGGAAGCTTGTCGCTCACCGGGCCTTCTCGGCAAGCTCCTCTTGCCGGAGCCTTGTCTTGAAGGTGCCTTGGGTGGCCTTCCCGGCAAGCTCCTCTTGCCGGGGCCTTGTCTCCTTGGCTTAAATACTTTGTTCTTGAATGGCTCCACAGGAACCACGGAGGACCTTGGCGGTCACCCGGTAAGCCTTGCCGCGGAGGGCTGCAACTGCCCGTGCACAAGTTCGGGATACTAGGGTACCCCTACTCTAGTACACCGACACCTAGGCCCGCAGAGCTTGATGGTTTTTACCGTACTCTGATTGTGGGGGATGAGAGAGGGGTGTCGAGCGTCACCGCCACTAGCATACACTTTCCTACTACGCATTATTTTTCTTTATTCATTGCGAAGTGTTTTCTTGCTAGAGAGAACGTAGGTGCGCTCAGTGCCCCAGATTTTGTTGTACTCGTGCACTTTATGGCGACAACACTTATAGCTTGGGAGCTATTGTGGCACGTCGCATCCACATTAACAGATCCAAGGGAAAATACATGGTGGTATTTACGCTACTCGCTAAGCGACTCACATTAACATTCTGATACGCCAGCATGATTATCCTTTGCCCAAGGTTTACCTAGATCGAGCGGCTATGGCAGACCACCACTTTATTGATAGCGAGAACACCACTATGGATGTTCCTTACAACTTATTTTTCAGTGTGGACACTCGTGATGTTATTCCATTTCCTGCACCTGCTTTGTTTGATCTTATTGCTAGGGGTGGATAAAGGATTATGCCTGAGGACATCGTTGCCTACCGGAACAACGTAGCTGCAGCACAGGCGGAGCCTCAACAGTGGGATCCTTGGGTGCCCGCTCCTTAGCATTTCAACATAGGACCCCATGGTTTCTTCGAATGGTTATTACCGTGTTAGGCCAAAAGCCTAATCTTGGGTTAGTACGTATTTCCACCGACATTACATTCATGTTCACACATTTCATTTCAGTTGTCGGTGTCCACAGTTTTTCATTGTATTATCCATGCTAAATTTATTTTCTCGCTTTCTTCTTGTGTGTTCGAAAAACTTTGAGAACATCCAAAAATATATTTCCTGCTTCTTTTCAGTTTTTCTTCCTAGTTTAAATTGTTGTAGCACTAAAAATAAAACCCCAAAATATTTCCTTGTTCTTATTTTGCTTGTTGGGAGCTCTCCCGTGTAAATAGTTTTCTCGTTTTTTATTTTTCTTTCTTTAAGTTGCTTTCTTTCAGAAAACCAAAAACTCCAAAAATATTTCAGTGTGTTTCTCTGAATCTCTTTTATTTTCATTGAGTCATACCAAGGAGAAGACCACGATGAAATTGTTGAGTGGCTCTCATATGCATTATTGTTGATCTAAAAAAGAGCCCTTATTACCTTGTCTTCTCCTTTTGAATAAAATGTTTGCAGATTCCATCTTAGTCCACGGCACTCTTGCACTATTATTATTTTCATATCGTTCGATCATGCAAGTGAAAGGCAATAATGACGATATTTCATGGACTGGCCTTGGCAGAGAGAAATGGGTATGAACTCGACTTGTTCTGTTTTTGTAAATATGTTTAACCTAGTATCCATGATTCGGCTTATTATGATCAAACATGTTTGCAATGACAATTAAATATTATAGTTTCTCATGCCATGCATAAGTAGCTAGGAGTGGATAATGATTTATCTTGGATGTCAACACTGCGTTAAAATGATTGTGATGTAGTATGATGATATGGTATCCTCCTCTGAATGTTCGAGTGGCTTGACTTGGCACATGTGCATGCATGTAGTTGAATCAAAACAAACATAGCCTCTATGATATTTATGTTCATGGTGTTCATGTCCTACTCATGCTATTATCCAATGTTACTTATGCATAATGCATGTTCATGACCGTTGTTACTCTCTAGTTGGTCGCTTCTCAACCTAATTGTTAGCATTCACCTGCACTAAGTGGGAATTCTTCTTGTACATCCAAAACCTGAAACCCAAGTTATTCCAGATGAGTCCACCATACCTACCTATATGCGGTATTACTCTGCCGCCCTAAGTAAATTTGCATGTGCCACCTCTAAAAACATCAAATAAATATCATTTTTGTGCGCATGTATTATTCATAGAGCGACAGGAGGTAGTCAGTATCTTCCATGCTAAGCGGGCTATTCTCATGATGAGTGTTTATTCACTCGTCCTTGCACAAAAGGGGCGGTAAGAGGGATTCCCAATCCCGAACTCAAATTGCAATTAATTAAACAAAACTCCCCTGGGACTATTGTTGGTATGGATGGTACCCGTTGTTTCGGAAAAGCCGTGGAGTGTGACTATTGGCGGAGGGGGAGTAAACCTTTACTTTTATCGCTTGGGAACCGCCACTAATGTTTTTAGCATGGAAGATAGTCATAACTAATGCCGCGAAGTAAACAAGAAGGGTGCATTTCTCAAAATTTCATTTACCTCGGTTTTAAAAACATGAGCTTTGGCACCGCTGCAAATCACTGCTTTCCTCTGCGAAGGGACTATCTATTTACTTTTATGTTGTGTCATCACCTTCTCAAATAAGCGCAAGAACCTGAGAGCACCGTTTTCATGCTTATGCATTGTGTGTAGCTAATGTTGGGTGCATCATGACTGGATCTTTTCTTCCATGAATTACAATGTTTAGTCGCTGCTTGAACTTTGGAGGTGCTCTGCATTTATGTTTTGCGGTCTCAGAAAGGGCTAGCGTGATACCACTATTGTCATATTATATCATGGTTGTTTTGACAACGAGTTGTTGTTTGAGATATCTTATTATTGCTCGCTAGCTGATTATGTCATTGATATGAGTTAATATAATTTCTAGGAGTTATTGTTGACATGGTTAGTTATAATCTTGGCTGAAAACCTGGGTGCTGTTTAAGCTTATTTATGTAAACAAGAGCAATAGAGTTCGAAAAGTTTTTCTTTTTCACTTTCATTTTATCAACTGAATTTCTTGAGGACAAGCAAAGGTTTAAGCTTGGCGGAGTGGATACATCTCCGTCGTATCTACTTTTCCTAATGCTTTTCCTCTTGTTTTGGACTCTAATTTGCATGATTTGAATGAAACTAACCTGGACTGACGGTGTTTTCAGCAGAACTACCATGGTGTTGTTTTTGTGCAGAAATAAAAGTTCTCAGATTGGAACGAAACTTTGCGAGGAATTTTTAAATGAATAAAGATAATTTCTGGAGCCAAGAACCACCGGAGGGGGGCACCTGGCCCAGGTGGGCTGTCCCCATCGGGTGGCCCCGCAGACCCTGAAAACGACGCTATAAAACCACATATTTCCAGAAAAAATCAGGGAGAATGAATTATCGCGTTACACGAGACGGAGCCGCCGCCGCCTCCTGTTCTTCATCGGGAGGCCAGATCTGGAGTCCGTTTGGGGCTTCAGAGAGGGGGATCTTCGATCTTCATCATCACCAACCCATCTCCATCACCAATTCCATGATGCTCCCCACCGGGAGTGAGTAATTCCTTCGTAGGCTCGCTTGTCGGTGAGGAGTTGGATGAGATTCATCACGTAATCGAGTTAGTTTTGTTAGGGCTTAATCCCTAGTATCCATTATGTTTTGAGATTGATGTTGCTATAACTTTGACATGCTTAATGCTTGTCACTTTGGGCCCGGGTGCCATGACTTCAGATCTGAACCATTTATGTTATCACCATTATATCTATGTTCTAGATCTGATCATGCAAGTTATAGTCACCTACTATGTGCTATGATCGGGCAACCCTGGAGTGACAATAGTCGGGACACTTCCCGGTGATGACCGTAGTTTGAGGAGTTCATGTATACACCATGTTGTCGGTGTCAAAACCGGCAGATCTCGGGTAGGGGGTCCCGAACTGTACGTCTAGGATCGATGGTAACAGGAGATGGGGGACACGATGTTTTCCTAGGTTCGGGCCCTCTCTATGGAGGTAATACCCTACTTCCTGCTTGATTGATCTTGATGAATATCAGTGTTACAAGAGTTGATCTACCACGAGATCGTAATGGCTAAACCCTAGAAGCCTATCCTATGTGTATATGGTAATGAATGTCTCCTATCCGGACTATGCTCTCCGATTTATATAGACACCGGAGAGATCTAGGGTTACATGGAGTTGGTTACACAAGAAGGAATCTTCATAGTTGGTCGCCTAGCTTGCCTTCCACGCCAAGGAAAGTCCAATCCGGACACAGATATAGTCTTCGGTCTTCGTATCTTCACGGCCCATCAGTCCGGCCCATAGATATCAGGCCGGACACCCGAGGACCCCTTAATCATGGACTCCATCAGTAGCCCCCGAACCAGTCTTCAATAGCGAGGTGTTCGGCACACATATTGTCTTCGGCATTGCAAGGCGGGTTCCTCCTTCGATGATCTCCAAGTAATGTATTCGGCCATTGATCCAATGTTGTCTCCTTGGCTTCTGCGCGTTTTAAGTAATCTTCGTTCTCCACGTGTCGAGCGAATGTGGAAAGTCAGGGTATTTTTGTGAATAACACCCCGTCTACGCAAGGAAGAGCGACTATTTAAAGAGATTGAATCCTTGATCCATTCAACATTATGCAGAAGAAATCCCCAGAGACTGCTCGGGAGAGACCATTCTAGCATGGCCAGCGTTCCCAGCTCCTCCGCTCGTCCCGGCCAAGAGAAAGGCGAGTGGGAGAGGTGTTCTGTGTCTCATAGCCAATTGACAAAGCTGCAAACGCAGGGATTCCTTCCCCCTGCAGATCTAGTCCCTGTTCGGACGGGGCTAGCTTCCTTCAATGAGGGGACTCATGTAGAGGATTTTCCCCAATCCGTCTGGGGGAGAGCGAGTGTGTTTTGTCCCCTTCCTGCTAAGAGGCGTTGGATTTCCAATCCATCCGTTCCTCCGAGGACTTCTGGAGTACTATGGACTCCAGCTGCACAACTTCACTCCGGCCTCTATTCTGCACATCGCGGGTTACATTGTTTTGTGTGAACTATTCCTGGGCGTCGAGGCTCATTTCGAGTGGTGGAGGAAGTTGTTTTGTCTCGTCCCGTGCAATCATGAAGGGTCAATATTTGAGGTGGGCGGAGCCGAAGTGTGGCGCGTCGCTGATACCAGATATCCATCCAGCACACCAAGGAAGGCACCAGATGGATGGCCCTCCGAATGGTTCTATATTGAGGACGTCCCGCTTCCCGACCCGGTTCGAAAGGGTCTTCCCGAATTTGCGGGCGTCCCCTGAAGAAACGCCACATTTGGCGTCCCCGGAGTCTTGAAGAAGAAGACGGCGCGGAGGTTTCTTAGCTGATGAGCAAGCTAAAAGAGCTCGCTCAGTCCGGGCTCACAGTAATCGAGGTTATGGCAATCTCCATAGCGCGAGGGGTTCAGCCGCTTCAATACAGAGGGCTTCCAATGTGGCACTACAATGGGGAGGATGACGCCTCTCGCGGTGGCCGGAAAGGTCCGGATACCCCTGCCGCTTTGGCTAAGATCTTAGCCGAACTGTTCAAAGGGGAGGAAAAGGAATTTCTTCGCATCAAGCTCAGAGACGGTACTCTATGTATAACCCTCCCAGTTGGGTAAGGCCCAACCCCTCTGTTTTTACTCCTTCCATCTCCAAATTACCTTTGATAAATTTCTAGTTTGTTTGCTTATGACAACACTGGTGAAAGGTCACCGAGGGATTTTATAGTCCCACCCCACAGCCGAAGGACCACAACCGGGAGCTTGATCCCGGGTTTGAAGATGATCCGGATATATTTGTGGTGCTCTCGGAGGGGGTGTTTTACCAGACGAGCTATGATGGCACAGAAGTGGCTATCATCGCCGACTACCCCAGTCTTCTTCCTGCTTCACAGGTAAGTAAACAAGAAACACCTCCTTTGAAAGCGTGCAGCCAGACTGCCTCACCCACCGCATTGTCGCGCGTTTTACAGGGGAGGCGTTTGACGATACCGAGGAAATCGGTTCCTGCGCCGGGCAGGCCTTCGAAGAGGAGGGACGATGAAGGCACCGCCGGGCCCTCGTCGAGGAGGTACGGATAAATATATTTTTCAGTGGCCGTGTCCAACTGTGACCTATGCGCCTATTTGATTATAGGAAAAAGGTTCGCCGAACTGTGTCTGGGGGTCCGGCCGCCGCGCTCCCAACAACCAAGATTTAGATCTAGTCGGGGATACGAGAGCCGATGTAGGAACAAAGCCGGACTGCCCTTCGGCCGAAGGTTCAGACAATATGTCTGTTACCAACTCGGAAGTAGAGAGCGCCATGAATCATCGATGCTGCAGAGCTGTTTTACAAGACCCGAAGTTCTCGGACGAGGCATTTAATGCCTTTAGGTCGGGCGAAGCATACATCCGAGCTGCTCGACACGGGCTTAGAAAAGCCACGAGGCAATATCTGATAGATGTGCAGGTAAGTTTTCTTTTTCAAAAAAGGATAGCCATATACTCGTAGCCCCCGGGACTGAAAGTAGTTGGTACAACTGATTTAAGGACCATTGTATGACCAGGTTCATGCAGAGAAGAACAACCTGCTGACCCAAGAGCTGGAACAATGTCGGGCGTAACTAAATGCTGCTACCGCCAAACTGGAAAAGTCCAAAAAGGCGTCGCCTGGTAATTTTCCCCTCCATCGAGAAAATATAATCATGTGCCATTAATGCGAACAGTCCTGCTTATATCATGACATGATTGTCAGAGGAACTCAAAGAGGCGATGGAAGTCGCGCAAGCGAATTAACAAGAAGCCAAGAGGCTACATGCTACGGGCGAACGTGTGCTGAAGCGGGCCATTGTTGAGAAAAACCAGCTCCAGGATTGCAAAACCCAGCTAGGCGAAGAGTTGAAGAATGTGCGGGCCCAGCTAGCCGATTCTGTGAAGGAGAACAAGAAGCTGCGGGGCGGCATATTCAGTATGTGTCCGAACTATTGTTAAAGTAGTTCGGAGGTAGATAGAACTGATATAATTATGATTGCAGGTATATTGACGGGTCGTCCTGAAGAGGAGGTGTCTGGATCAGCTGATGATCTGCTGCAAAGACTATCGCAGGTCAACGAGCATGCTCGGCTGGCCGTGCGGAGCGTTGACAAGACCTTATGGCCATCCACCTCCCCTCCAGGAAGTATGGAGGAGCTCGTAGAGCTGTTCAAAGGAGCGCGGCGGCGTATCCGATTATGGAAGATATCGGCTTATTGAGAGGGTGCGCGGGAAGCTTGGGCCATGGTGAAAACTCGGTATACCAAGCTTGATCCTAATCACATGGCTCGGGTCGGACCGCTATCGTTGAATGGGGAAGAAATTCCCGTTAGTTTAGTGTATGACCAAGTAGAGGTGGCCATAAAATATTCCCAACAGGATTGTAAGTTAGATCGCATGTTGGACGGTATAGAGAAGGAAGTGTTTGAGTCCCAATGTCTATGTACTTTCCTTACCCTATGTAATTCTAGCTGAATATATAGCATTTGTCATGGAAGACCTTTTCGCTTCAACCTCCAGACTTGATGGTGCGGAGTGTTTTCGAATACCCTCGCGGCCGAATAGACCACGGCATGCTTTCGAATACCCTCGCGGCCGAATAGATTCTGGGGGTTCACAATAGAATGAGTGCAAAGAGTATTTTTCATCCACTGACCGAATATACCCTTAAGAACGCTAGATTTCGGCTTCACCCAGTCCGAGGTACACATCCGGATAACCCGGCAGTAACAATCGTAGAGGTGCTCCCTTTACCACCTAGCCGAACAATCGGGAACGTAGGGGTAAGCACAGGAGCCAGGCAACCCATCTTGGCAAAAGCTTAAGTCATATCGATGCATATAATGGGGAAGAAAAGACATACAGGAAGAACGCATATGTATGATGAGCTTGATGCTCGGAAAATAGTATTAACAAGCTTCTGTTAAAGAAGCCCCCAGGTATGATGGGCGTACATATGTAAGAATGTGTACGTCAACAGTGTTCGGTCAAGCCGAATGAGATCTTTAAAGCGAAAAAAATAATTGTGTAAAATGGAGAAAAAGTAATGGGAACTATAGGGGAGAAGGAGACTAACAAAGAGTGCGGCGCTAGGTATAGAACCTTTGGAGTCTGGCCGCGTTCCAGGGGTTCGGCTCTAGGCGATTGTCTGACACGTCACAAAGACGTTATGCTCCTCCGGTAAGAAATTCGTTGATTATGAAGGGACCCTCCCATTTGGGCTTGAGTTTGTCCTTTTTCTTCTCCAGCAAGCGTAGAACGAGTTTGCCAACATTGTAAGTCTTGGCCCATACTTCTCTGCTTTGGTATCTTCGAGCCTGCTGCTGATAAAATGCTGAACGGGCTTTGGCGACATCGCGGTCCTCCTCTAGGGCGTCTAAGCTATCCTTTCGATCCAACTCAGCCTCTTTCTCTTCGTACATACGCACTCAAAGTGAGTCATGTATAATATCACAGGGCAATACAACCTATGCATCGTACACCATGAAGAAGGGTGTGTATCTGGCAGTACGATTGGGCGTGGTCCACAGCCCCTAGAGAACAGAGTCAAGCTCCTCGACCCAGTGTTTGTCTGATTCTTTTAAAGACCACACTAGTCTGGGTTTGATGCCGCTCATAATAAGATCGTTAGCTCGCTCGACTTGACCGTTTCTTTGCGGGTGTTAGACGGAGGCATAATCGATCTTAATGCCCAGATTAGCACACCAGCTTTTCACCTCATCAGCTATGAAATTGGAACCATTATCAGTGATGATGCTATGCGGTACACCATAACGGTGCACCACATCGGATATAAATGCGACCACCGGTCCGGACTCTGCCGTTTTGTCTGGTCTAGCCTCTATCCACTTGGTGAATTTGTCCACCATGACTAGCGGATATTTTTTCTTATGGCTTCCCCCTTTAAGGGGTACAACCATGTCCAAGCCCCAGAACACAAAGGGCCATGTAATGGGGATTGTTTGTAGGGCGGTTGGGGTCATATGGCATTGGTTGGCGAAGAGTTGGCATCCAACGCAGCGCTAGATGAGGTCTTGTGCGTCTGCCCGGGACGTAGGCCAATAAAATCCTATCTAGAAGGCCTTGCTGACAAGTGCCCGGGCTGTGGCGTGGTGCCCACCGAGACTGGCGTGAATTTATGCCAAGAGTTGCCGCCCCTCCTCCTCAGAGATACACCTTTGAAGGACTCCGGTGGTGCTTTTCTTGTAGAGCTCTCCCTCATGAACTTTATAGGCGTTCGAACGCAGGACGATGCGGCGAGCCTCGTTCTGATCTTCTGGGAGCTCCTTCCTATTAAGGTAGGCCAAGAATGGTTCGGTCCATGGGCCAATGACTGCCATGATGAGGTGGGCCGATGGTGTTATTTTGGTGGCTGAGCCTCCGATGATATCGGCGTGTTCGCTATCCGTGTTTGTGTTCGGAATGGGATTGTCGTTGCTGTCTCCCCCTTGCCACACCACGGATGGCTTAAAGAGCCTTTCGAGGAAGATGTTAGGTGGGACGGGGTCGCGCTTAGCACCGATGCGAGCAAGGACGTCTGCCGCCTGATTACTTTCGCGGGCGACATGATGAAATTCAAGTCCCTCGAATCGAGCCGACATCTTCAAGACGGCATTGCGATAAGCTGCCATCTTTGGATCTTTGGCATCAAAGTCTCAATTAATTTGGGATATTGCGAGGTTTGAGTCCATGCGCACCTCCAGGCGTTGTATTCCCATTGATACGGCCATCCGAAGGACATGTAGCAAGGCCTTGTATTCACTGTGTTGTTGGAGTCTGTGTATAATATTTGGAGTATGTACTGGACAATATCTCCTGTGGGGGACGTTAATACGACGCCCGCCCCCAGCCCCGCCAACATTTTGGAGCCGTCAAAATGCATCACCTAGTTTGAATATGCGCCGTACTCTTTAGGGAGTTCGGCCTCTGTCCATTCGGCGACGAAGTCGGCCAGTACCTGGGATTTGATGGCTCAACGTGGTTTGTACGTGATGTCGAATGGCACGAGCTCAATGGACCATTTGGCAATCCGGCCCGTTGCATCCCGGTTGTTGATTATATCATTGAGGGGCGTTCACCACTTGATCCGTTGCCGATATGTATAGCAACATGGGTTCGCCTATGTTTGGTGCAGCCAGGATTGGATTGATTGCTAGGACGATCTTTATTTCCTCCAGTCCAGCAGTCACCGCGTCTGTCCATTCAAAGTTATCCGTGCGCCATAAGAGGCGATAGATTGGGAGTTCCTTTTCTCCTAGTCTGGAGATAAAGCGGCTTAGTGCTGCCAGGCATCCTGCCAGTTTTTGGACCTGTTTGAGGTCTGTTGGTGTAGCTAACTGTGATAGAGCTCGGATTTTAGCCAGATTTGCTTCGATTCCTCTATTGGAAACTATGAAGCCCAACAGTTTTCCGGCGGGGACGCTGATGACACACTTGTCTGGGTTGAGCTTGTCGGAGTTCTGGGAACGGGGGTCCCCAGACTTGCCTTCCTGCGGCCAACGGCGTGGCTAAGCAGCAGGCCGTACGGCCCATCTTCATCAACAAGGCCTCCAAGACCCTCGCGAGGGGCCAAGCCTCGTGAGGCGGACGACGCAAGACCTCCTCTAGTGTGGCCTAGCCAGGCAGGCTCACGAGGAGTGGAGATATCAAGGCAAGGCGAACCTCACGAGGCTCTCGTGACATGAGCCACGACGAACGGTGCCAGGAGGGTGCCAGGCGGGCGCCGGTGCGCGCAGTGTCCCTATTTCCTCTTTGGTGCTAAGGAGGCAAGCGTAGGCGAAGAGTACCGAGGCATCATGCCATATTGGTGCAACAAGACCAAGACCAGGAGGACGGCGAGGCGGAGGTCATCGTGGAGCCCAAGACGGCGTCACCCCAGAGCTTTTCGCAGGTGAAGACCGCTTTTGTCAGGATAGCTTGTACTAGCTTTCCGCCTTCAAATTTGCCCGCCGTTGTTGGCTCCCTTCCCGCTCAACATTTGGGAAGAGGACCAGGGCCTATATAAGTAGAGCCAGCCACCATAGTAGAGGCACCTGATCTTGGCTTGATCCAATCCGATCGAGAGCCTAGCCACAAGAACACCTCAACCTCAGGAGGTTGTTCTCCCCTTGTACTGTACATCATCAGCCCAGAGGCAATCCACCACCTCCACACTGGAGTAGCGTATTACACCACAACAGTGGCCCGAACCAGTATAACCCCATGTCTCTTTCTGCGTTGTGAGTCCGTCGAGTTCGTCCGCAAGATCTTAGCGAGCTAGAGCGTAGATCGGTAGGAGGGAAAGACTTCGCGCGCACCCCAGTGTTCGAACCTTAAGGGTTTGCCGGAACCCCACATCCGACAGAGCTTAATTTCATATGCCCGTAGGTTGTCAAACGTGAGACGTAAGTCGTCTATTAGTGTTTCGACGTGCCTAGTCTTAATGACTACGTCATCAACGTAAGCTTCTACCGACGTGCCGATCTGTTTCTCGAGGCATGTTTGGATCACGCGCTGGTAGGTGGCGCCGGCGTTCTTGAGCCCGAAAGGCATGGTGTTGACGCAAAACGGCCCGTATGGGGTAATAAATGTTGTTGCAGCTTGATCGGATTCCTTCATTTTGATTTGATGGTATCCGGAATATGCATCGAGGAAACAAAGTGAGTCTTGTCCTGCGGTGGCGTCAATGATTTGGTCAATGCGGGGAAGGGGAAAAGGATCCTTAGGGCAAGCCTTGTTGAGATCCTTGAAATCGACACACAGGCGCCAGGATTTATCTTTATTTGGTACCATCACCAGGTTTGTCAGCCAGTCCGGATGTTTAATTTCTCTAATGGATCTGGCCTCGATGATCTTGGCCAGTTCCTCCCCCATGGCTTGTTGCTTGGGTTCAGAAAAGCGCCACAATGTTTGCTTGACTGGTTTAAATCCTTTTAATATGTTGAGGCTATGTTCGGCCAACTTGCGTGGAATCCCTGGCATATCTGAAGGGTGCCAGACAAATATGTCCCAGTTTTCACGCAGGAACTCTCGTAGTGCGGCGTCAACTGTTGGCGTCAGTTGAGCTCCGATAGATGCTGTCTTCTTGGGGTCCGTTGGGTGGACCTGGAATTTGACTATTTCTTCTGCTGGTTTGAATGAGGTGGATTTAGGGCGTTTGTCGAGGATCACATCGTCCCTGTCCACTGTGGAGCGTAGTGCAGCTAATTCTTCAGCCGCAAGGGCTTCAGATAGCGCTTCCAGGGCCAGGGTTGCGGTTTTTTTTTCAGTGCGGAGTGCTATATCCGGATCACTAACGAGAGTGATTATACCATTTGGTCCGGGCATTTTGAGCTTCATATATCCGTAGTGAGGTATAGCTTCGAAGCGTGTGAAAGCATCCCGCCCCAATAAGGCGTGATATCCGCTGCTGAAGGGGGCCACTTGGAAGGTTATTTCTTCAGACCGATAGTTCTCCGGCGTGCCGAATACCACGTCAAGTGTGATTTTGCCTGCGCACCGCGCCCCCCGACTAGGAATAATTCCCAGGAAGTTCTGCCACTTTGTTTGATGCGTCTCCTGTCTATTTCCATTTTATGGAGTGTGTCCTCATAAATGAGATTTAGTCCGCTGCCACCGTCCATGAGGACCTTGGTGAGTCGAAACCCATCAATGATGGAGCTGAGGACTAACGCAGCTGGTGCTCATACTGTTCTGTACTTTGGTTGATCGCCGGCGTTGAATGTTATAGCCGTGTCATTTCATGGGTTTATTACGGCAATTTGCTAGACTTCATTGAGCTCGCGAAGTGCCCGTTTGCGCTTGTTATTTGAAGCGAATGTCTCGAAGGCTGTCAATACTCTTGGGTCATCATCTTCTGGGGGGGTACTATTCCGGGGCATCCTTTATAAGGATGTCCTCGCTGCTCTTGGCTACCTGTCATAGTATCCAACATGCTCTAAGGTTGTGGGTTGCCACGGTATCTGTTGTTGCATGTATTTTGCATGGGCCATCGAGCCACCCCTCTAGAACGGTGCCATGCCAGACATGCGTCTTTGTGTTTTTTGGTCAGAGGGTAGGCGTGCCACGAGGGTACGCCCTTTTCGCCTGTAGGGGGAGTTGGGTTGGGGCTGGTGGTTCCCAGCGAGCTGCCCGGGTTTCCCAGGCGCTTTCCATCGCACAGTACTTTTGTACGATGGTTGCTAAGTCAGAAAATTTTGGTATGCGGCGGCGATTGATGGCGTTGAGGATTCCTTCATCCGCGCAATTGTTGCGGACTGCCGCTATCACGTCTTCATCGCGACAATCTTTTACCTTATTTTTGACAAGGAGGAATCTGGCCCAGAAGTGGTGGACCATTTCCTGAGACTTTTGTTTGATGCTCATGAGAGCGTCTATGTCCGGGTGGGTGGGTGGAGCGAAATCCAAACCCTGACCCGATTTTGGATCCGGGGTTTGAAGATCTACCGGACCTGGTAGTTCGGGCTCCGGGATATCAACTGATTTTTTAGGCTCATCGTCCGACTCCATCTTCGGGGGACGGGACATGCCTTTCTGCCGAAGAATATCCGGCCCTTCAAGATCGGAGATGCGAACATAGTTCGTCTTCAATATAGTAGAAGAGTTTCTCCGCTCCTCGACTACCGGTATCTGATGGGTGATCGGCGGAGTTTTGATTTCTCTCTGGTCGGGTTTAAGCCCGACCCGATCATAGTCTGTAGCGACCCCCAAGGCGGCCATGCGATCCATGAGTTCGTTTAACGATGACAACTCCATTGGATCCATGCGGGCGGATTATTCGGGATCGACGCGGAGGCGATTTTCGATGACTTGAGAGGTCATCGTCGGCTTAAGGGCCGACCCGGCGGTCATGACGAATCCGGCTAGCCGAAGAGTTTGGCCTGGGGCCAGGACCCCTCCGGAGATGATATTATCCTTCAAAACAAGGCGAGCCATCAATCCTCTTGGCGACGGCACAACGGAACTCTCAATGAAAGCACCATTGTCGGTGTCAAAATCGGCGGATCTCGGGTAGGGGGTCCCGAACTGTGTGTCTAGGATCGATGGTAACAGGAGACGGGGGACACGATGTTTACCCAGGTTCGGGCCCTCTCTATGGAGGTAATACCCTACTTCCTGCTTGATTGATCTTGATGAATATCAGTGTTACAAGAGTTGATCTACCATGAGATCATAATGGCTAAACCCTAGAAGCCTAGCCTATGTGTATATGGTAATGAATGTCTCCTATCCGGACTATGCTCTCCGGTTTATATAGACACCAGAGAGATCTAGGGTTACATGGAGTTGGTTACACAAGAAGGAATCTTCATAGTTGGTCGCCTTGCTTGCCTTCCATGCCAAGGAAAGTCCAATCTGGACACTCATATAGTCTTCGGTCTTCGTATCTTCACGGCCCATCAGTCCGGCCCATAGATATCAGGCCAGACGCCCGAGGACCCCTTAATCCGAGACTCCCTCACATGTGTTAATTCTTTGTTCCGGTTCTGTATTAAAAGGAGGCCTTAATATCCCTTAATTTCCAATAGGACCCCGCTTCCACGGTAGGGTAGGACAAAAGATGTCATGCAAGTTCTTTCCATAAGCATGTATGACTATTTACGGAATACATGCCTACATTATATTTATGAATTGGAGCTAGTGCCGTATCGCCCTAGGTTGTAACTGTCACATGATGAATATCATCCAACAAATCACTGATCCAATGCCTATGATTTTCCTACATATTCATCTTGCTAAGTTACTGTTGCACTTTCTACAAAATCATTACTATCACTGTTACCGTTACTATTGTTGTTGCTACTACTATCAAAACTATCATACTACTTTGCTACTGATCACTTTGTTGCAGATAATTAATCTCCAGGTGCAGTTGAATTGACAACTCAGCTACCAATACTTACAAATCTTCTTCGGCTGCCCTTGTGTCGAATCAATAAATTTGGGTTGAATACTCTACCCTCTAAAATTGTTGCGATCCCCTATATTTGTGGGTTATCAACTTGTGCCAAGCTTGGCGGAGGTACCTTGGTATCGTATCACCACCACTATCTTTTGCCTTTATTTATCTTAGTTCAATTTTTAGTTATCTTTTGATTTAGTTGAATAAAAATTTAGTTCAATCTTTCTTCGAGTGTTTTCTTAGTGATTTATTGCTACCTCTTGAGCACTGCGTTGGTTTTACCTTGAAGAGGAAAGGGTGATGCAACAAAGTAGCATAAGTATTTCCCTCAGTTTTTGAGAACCAAGGTATCAATCCAGTAGGAGACTACACGCAAGTCGCCTCGTACCTACACAAACAAATAAGAACCTTGCAACCAACGCGATAAAGGGGTTGTCAATCCCTTCATGGCCACATGCAAAAGTGAGATCTGATAGAGATAATATGATAAATATTTTTGCTATTTTTATGATATAGATTGGAAAGTAAAGATTGCAAAGGAAAATAGATTGGAAACTTATATGATGGAAAATAGACCCAAGGGCCATAGGTTTCACTAGTGGCTTCTCTCAAGATAACATAAGTATTATGGTGGGTGAACAAATTACTGTCGAGCAATTGATAGAAAAGTGCATAATTATGAGAATATCTAGGCATGATCATGTATATAGGCATCACGTCCGTGACAAGTAGACCGAAACGATTCTGCATCTACTACTATTACTCCACACATCGACCACTATCCAGCATGCATCTAGAGTTTTAAGTTCATAAGAACAGAGTAACGCATTAGGCAAGATGACATGATGTAGAGGGGTAAACTCAAGGAATATGATATAAACCCCATCTTTTTATCCTCGATGGCAACAATACAATGCGTGCCTTGCTGCCCCTGCTGTCACTGGGAAAGGACACCGCAAGATTGAACACAAAGCTAAGCACTTCTCCCATTGCAACAAAGATCAATCTAGTAGGCCAAAACGAAACTGATAATTCGAAGAGACTTGCAAAGATAACAAATCATACATAAAAGAATTCAGAGGAGACACTACTAGGAAAAGGCCTGCTAGTGGAGCACCTGTTTTGGCTACTAATGGCGCACTACAGGTGCGCGACTGGCATCACGCTATTAGAATTTTTTACTAATGGCGCACCACAGGTGCGCCATTAGTATATCCCACAGGTGCGCCATTAGTATCTGGTATACTAATGGCACACCACATAGAAGTGCGCCATTACTAACAATTTTTTAAAAAAAATCAGAAATTGTTTTTTTCATTTTTTCTCGTTTTTTTCTTAATCTCCGGTCACTATGGCTTAATCTCAGGTCAATATGCTTAATCTCAAGTCAAATCGCACTCTGTGGTCAAACTTCCCGGAAGGTCAGCCATCCTCACACTACTCCAACCCGAGCACGCTTAACTTCGTAATTCTATCCAACCCCAGCACCAGCTCACTTCACAGGCACTTGTTGATATATCTATCATATCAATACTATTAAACCTTGTTGATGTCTAGGACTTTGTTCATGTTCATGAGTGTGATGAAATTTTGAAAAAATATTTCAAACTTCCCGGTCATATTACGTATCATATTTTGAAAAAAAAATCCAAATTTTTTTTGAAACCAATTTTTTTTTCTGTTACTAGTGGAGCACCTAGCAAATGGTGCGCCATAAGTTTGATTTTTTTTCATTTCCCCCCTCTAGATCTTAAAATCCCCGTATCTTTCGTTCTGTTAGGTTTTTGGGGATTTTGAAGATGTTAAACGGGTAGGTGATTTTTCAAGTAGATGATTTTTCGAGTAGATGATTTTTCATATAAAAAACTTTTTAATCCGAGTTCGTATGTAACTTTTCAAGTAGATGATTTTTCATATAAAAAACTTTTTAATCCGAGTTCGTATGCAAAAGTTATGCCCATTTTACTAAATTCCAGAGAGATTTTGCAAATAAAGTCGAAATTCATATTTGTAAATTTTCCCAACAACTAGACCACATATCACATGAGAAACTTATTTTCTTGTATTTTCTTGACATTTCCATCATTTTCTTTTATTTTTATTTAAACTGAAAAGGCGGTCCACTAGGGGGGTGCATTTAGCACCAGGGTTACTAATGGCGCACCGTGTGTATGGTGCGCCATTAGTAGTTTTGAAAAAAATATAAAAAAAGTTTGTTAGTAATGGCGCACCATGGGATAGTGCGCCATTACTAGAACTGTCCCATGGTGCGCCATTACTAACAATTTTTTTTTCAAAACTACTAATGGCACACGGTGGGTGTGGCGCGCCATTACTATGTCAACTAGTCATGGCGCACTATCCCATGGTGCGCCATTACTAACAATTTTTTTATATTTTTTTCTTCAAAACTACTAATGGCGCACCACACACCAGGTGCGCCATTAGTAATATATTACTAATGGCGCACCTGTATCTGGTGCGCCACTGCTACATAGCAGCAGTGGCGCACCACATACACGGTACGCCATTAATGTCCATATCATCTATAGCCCTTTTCCAAGTAGTGAGATTCAAATATTGTTCATAGATAATCTTGATCATAAACCCACAATTCATCGGATCTCGACTAACACACCGCAAAAAGAATTACATCAAATAGATCTCCAAGAGAACCGAGGAGAACTTTGTATTGAGAAGAAAGAGAGAGAAGAAGCCATCTAGCTAATAACTATGGACATGAAGGTCTATGGTAAACTACTCACAAATCATCGGAGAGGCTATGGTGTTGATGTAGAAGCCCTCCGTGATCGATTCCCTTCCCATGAGCGCCGAAAAAGGCCCCAAGATGGGATCTCACGGGTACAGAAGGTTGCGGCGGTGGATATAGGGTTTCGTGGTGCTCTGGGATGTTTTCGGGGTATATGAGTATATATAGGAGAAAGAAGTCAGTCAGGGGAGCCACAAGGGACCCACGAGGGTGGGGGCGCGCCTACCCCCTGGGCGCGCCTCCCTGCCTCGTGTCCTCCATGTTTCTTTCTTGATGTCCACTCCAAGTCCCCTGGATTGCGTTTTTTTTTTCGAAAATCACTCTCCCGAAGGTTTCATTTCGTTTGGATTCCGTTTGATATTCCTTTTCTGCGAAACACTGAAATAGGCAAAAAAACAGCAATTTGCACTGGGCCTTTGGTTAGTAGGTTAGTCCCAAAAATAAAATAAAAGGGTATAATAAAGCTTATTAAACATCCAAAATGGGTAATATAATAGCATGGAACAATCAAAAATTATAGATGCGTTGGATACATATCAAGCATCCCCAAGCTTAATTCCTGCTCGTCCTCGAGTAGGTAAATGATAAAAATAGAATTTTTGATGTGGAATGCTACCTAGCATATTTTTGAATGTAATTTTATTTATTATGGCATGAATTTTCAGATCCGAAAGATTCAAGATAAAAGTTTAATGTTGACATAAACATAATAATACTTCAAGCATACTAACTAAGCAGTTATGTCTTCTCAAAATAACATGGCCAAAGAAAGTTCATCCCTACAAAATCATATAGTTGGTCATGCTCCATTTTCGTCACACAAGAATTCTCTCATCATGCACAACCCCGATGACAAGCCAAACAATTGTTTCATACTTTAGTAATCTCAAACTTTTTTCAACTTTCACACAATACATGAGCATGAGCCATGGAAATAGCACTATGGGTGGAATAGAGTATAATGATGAGGGTTATGTGGAGAAGACACGGCTAATCAACGGGCTAGGGAGATGCCCATCAATTGATGTAAATGCAAGGAGTAGGGATTGCCATGCAACAGATGCACTAGAGATATAAATATATGAAAGCTCAACAAAAGAAACTAAGTGGGTGTGCACGAAGACCTAGGGCATTTGAGGAAGCCCATTGTTGGAATATACAGGCCAAGTTCTATAATGAAAAATTCCCACTAGTATATGAAAGTGACAAAACAAGAGACTCTCTATCATAAAGATCATGGTGCTACTTTGAAGCACAAGTGTGGAAAAAGGATAGTTGCATTGTCCCTTTTTTCTTTTTTTCTTTTTTTTGGGCCTCTTTTTTTTATTTTGCCTTTATTTTTTTTATTTGGTCCAATGCTCTATTAATGATGATCATCACACTTCTATTTATTTACAACTCAATGATTACAACTCGATACTAGAACAAAATATGACTCTATATGAATGCCTCTGGCGGTGTACCGGGATGGGCAATGAATCAAGAGTGACATGTATGCTAAATTATGCATGGTGGCTATGCCACAAATACGATGTCAACTACATGATCATGCAAGGCAATATGACAATGATGAAGCGTGTCATAATAAATGAAACGGTGGAAAGTTGCCTGGCAATATATCTCGGAATGGCTATGGAAATGCCATAATAGGTAGGTATGGTGGATTTTTTGAGGAAGATATAAGGAGGTTTATGTGTGATAGAGCGTACCATATCACGGGGTTTGGATGCACCGGCAAATTTTGCACCAACTCTCAAGGTGAGAAAGGGCAATGCACGGTACCGAAGAGGCTAGCAATGATGGAAAGGTGAGAGTGTGCATAATCCATGGACTCAACATTAGTCATAAAGAACTCACATACTTATTGCGAAAATCTACAAGACATCAAAAACCAAGCATTACGCTCATGCTCCTAGGGGGATAGATTTGTAGGAAAAGACCATGGCTCGTCCCCGACCGCCACTCATAAGGATGACAATCAAAGAACACCTCATGTTTCAAATTTGTTACACAACGGTTACCATACGTGCATGCTACGGGACTTGCAAACTTCAACACAAGTATTTCTCAAATTCACAACTACTCAACTAGCACGACTCTAATATTACCATCTTCATATCTCAAAACAATCATCAAATATCAAACTTCTCATAGTATTCGATGCACTTTTTATGAAAGTTTTTATTATACCAATCTTGGATGCCTATCATATTCGGACTAATTTTATAACCAAAGCAAACTACCATGCTGTTCTAAAAGACTCTCAAAACAGTATAAGTGAAGGATGAGATATCAATAATTTCTATAAAATAAAACCACCACCGTGCTCTAAAAGATATAAGTGAAGTACTAGAGCAAAATTATCTAGCTCAAAAGATATAAGTGAAGCACATAGAGTATTCTAATAAATTCCGATTCATGTGTGTCTCTCCCGAAAGGTGTGTAAAGCAAGGATTATTGTGGTAAACTAAAAATCAAAGACTCAAATCATACAAGACGCTCCAAGGAAAACACATATCATGTGGTGAATAAAAATATAGCATCAAGTAAAGTTACTGATGGACGAAGACGAAAGTGGGGATGCCTTCCGGGGCATCCCCAAGCTTAGGCTTTTGGTTGTCCTTGAATTTACCTTGGGGTGACTTGGGAATCCCAAAGCTTAGGCTCTTTCCACTCCTTATTCCATAATCCATCAAAAGATTTCACCAAAAACTTGAAAACTTCACAACACAAAACTCAACAGAAATCTCGTGAGCTCCGTTAGCGAAAGAAAACAAACGACCACTTCAAGGTACTGTAATGAACTAATTATTTATTTATATTGGTGTTAAACATACTGTATTCAAACTTCTATATGGTTCATACCCCCCGATACTAGCCATAGATTCATCAAAATAAGCAAACAACACACGAAAAACAGAATCTGTCAAAAACAGAACAGTCTGTAGTAATCTGTATCAAACTTATACTTCTGGAACTCCAAAAATTCTGAAATAAATTGGTGGACGTGAAGAATTTATTTATTAATCATATGAAAAAATAATCAACCTAAAATCACTCTCCAGTAAAAAAATGGCAGCTAATCTCGTGAGCGCTAAAGTTTCTGTTTTTTACAGCAAGATCATAAAGACTTCACCCAAGTCTTTCCAAAGGTTCTACTTGGCACAAACACTAATTTAAAACATAAAACCACATCTAAACAGAAGCTAGATGAATTATTAATTACTAAAAAGAACCAAAAATCAAGAAATAAAAATAAAATTGGGTTGCCTCCCAACAAGTGCCATCGTTTAACGCCCCTAGCTAGGCATAAAGGCAAGGATAGATCTAGGTATTATCATCTTTGGTATGCAATCCGTAAGTGGCTCTCATAATAGATTCATAAGGTAATTTAATTTTATTTCTATAAAGTGTTCCATGCCTTTCCTTAACGGAAATTGGAATCCAATATTTCCTTCTTTAATATCAATAGTTGCATCAATCGTTCTAAGGAAATGTCTACCAAGAATAATAGGACATGTAGGATTGCAATCTATGTCAAGAAAAATGAAATCTACGGGCACATAATTCATATTTTCAACAATAATAAAATCATTAATCCTTCACATAGGTTTCTTAATGTTGGAATCCGCAAGATGCAAGTTTAAGGAACAATCATCAAATTCACGAAAACCTAACACATCACACAAAGTTTTTGGAATCGTGGAAACACTAGCACCCAAATCACACAAAGCATAGCATTCATGATATTTAATATTAATTTTAATAGTAGGTTCCCACTCATCATAAAGTTTTCTAGGGATAGAAACTTCTAATTCAAGCTTTTCTTCATAACATTGCATTAAAGCATCAACGATATGTTTAGTAAAAGATTTATTTTGACTATAAGCATGAGGAGAATTTAACACGGATTGCAACAAGGAAATACAATCTATTAAAGAACAATTATCATAATTAAATTCCTTGAAATCCAAAATAGTGGGTTCATTGCTATGTAAAGTTTTGACCTCTTCAATCCCACTTTTACCAATTTTTGCATCAAGATCTAAAAACTCCGAATCATGGGGACGCCTTTTAACTAAAGTTGACTCATCTCCAGTCCCATCATTATCAAGATTCATATTGCAAAACAAAGATTTAATAGGAGACACATCAATCACTTTTAGATCTTCATCCCTATTATCTTGAAAACTTGAAGAACACGCTTTTACAAAGCAATCTTTCTTAGCACGCATCCTAGCTGTTCTTTCCTTGCACTCATCAATAGAAATTCTCATAGATTTAAGAGACTCATTGATATAATGCTTAAGTGGAATAGATATAAGTTTCAAAGAATCAACAACAAGAGATATTATATCCATGTTCCTAGCCAACTCATCAATCTTAGGCAATTTTTCTTCAAGCAAAGCATTAAAATTCTTTGGAGAAATCATAAATTCTTTAACACTAGTCTCAAAATCCGAGGGCATCTTATTAAAATTTCCATCAGAGTTGTTGTACGAATTACCATAATTATTAGAGGAATTACTAGGAAACGGCCTAGGATTAAAATTTCCTCTATCTGGCGTTGTTACCAAAATTGTTCCTACCAACAAAATTCACATCCATAGATTCATTATTATTCTCAATCAAAGTAGACAAAGGAATATCATTAGGATCAGAAGAAACACTCTTATTAGCAAACAATTTCATAAGTTCATCCATCTTTCCACTCAAAACATTAATCTCTTCTATCGCATGAACCTTTTTACTAGTAGATCTTTCGGTGTGCCATTGAGAATAATTAACCATAATATTATCTAGGAGTTTAGTAGCTTCTCCTAAAGTGATTTCCATAAAAGTGCCTCCCGCGGCCGAATCTAAAAGATTTCTAGAAGCAAAATTCAATCCGGCATAAATTTTTTGTATAATCATCCATAAATTGAAACCATGTGTAGGGCAATTACGTATCATTAATTTCATCCTCTACCAAGCTTGTGCAACATGTTCATGATCAAGTTGCTTAAAATTCATAATGTCGTTTCTAAGAGAGATGATCTTAGCGGGAGGAAAATACTTAGAGATATAAGCATCTTTGCACTTATTCCATGAATCAATACTATTTTTAGGCAAAGAAGAGAACCAAGTCTTAGCACGATCTCTAAGCGAAAACGGGAATAGCTTCAATTTAACAATATCATTATCAACGCCTTTCTTCTTTTGCATATCACACAAATCAACAAAGTTGTTTAGATGGGTAGCAGTATCTTCACTAGGAAGGCCAGACAATTGATCTTTGATGACAAGATTCAACAAAGTAGCATTAATTTCACAAGATTCAGCATCAGTAATAGGAGAAATCTTAGTGCTAAGAAAATCATTGTTGTTGGTATTGCAAAAGTCACACACATTAGTATTGTCTTGAGCCATCGTGACAAACAATCCAACACACAAGCTCACAAGAAGCAAGCGAAAACAGATGAACGAAAAAAGAGGGCGAATAAAACGACAAAGGTGAAGTGGGGGAGAGGAAAACGAGAGGCAAATGGCAAATAATGTAATGCGAGGGATAAGAGTTTGTGATGGGTACTTGGTATGTCTTGACTTGACTTGACTTGACTTAGCGTAGATCTCCCCGGCAACGGCGCCAGAAATCCTGCTTGCTACCTCTTGAGCATTGCGTTGGTTTTCCCTTGAAGAGGAAAGGGTGATGCAGCAAAGTAGCGTAAGTATCTCCCTCAGTTTTTGAGAACCAAGGTATCAATCCAGTAGGATGCTACACGCAAGTCGCCTCGTACCTACACAAACAAATAAGAACCTTGCAACCAATGCGATAAAGGGGTTGCCAATCCCTTCACAGCCACTTGCAAAAGTGAGATCTGATAGAGATAATAAGCTAAATATTTTTGGTATTTTTATGATATAGATTGGAAAGTAAAGATTGCAAAGTAAAATAGACTAGAAACTTATATGATGGAAAATAGATTCGGGGGCCATAGGTTTCACTAGTGGCTTCTCTCAAGATAGCATAAGTATTACGGTGGGTGAACAAATTGCTGTCGAGCAATTGATAGAAAAGTGCATAATTATGAGAATATCTAGGCATGATCATGTATATAGGCATCACGTCCGCGACAAGTAGACCGAAACGATTCTGCATCTACTACTATTACTCCACACATCGACCGCTATCCAACATGCATCTAGAGTATTAAGTTCATAAGAAAAGACTAACGCATTAGACAAGATGACATGATGTAGAGGGATAAATTCAAGCAATATGATATAAAGCCCATCTTTTTATCCTCGATGGTAACAATACAATGCGTGCCTTGCTGCCCCTGCTGTCACTAGGAAAGGACACCGCAAGATTGACCCAAAGCTAAGCACTTCTCCCATTGCAAGAAAGATCAATCTAGTACGCCAAACCAAACTGATAATTCGAAGAGACTTGCAGATATAACAAATCATACATAAAAGAATTCAGAGGAGATTCAAATATTGTTCATAGATAATCTTGATCATAAACCCACAATTCATCGGACCTCGACTAACACACCGCAAAATGAAATACATCAAATAGATCTCCAAGAGAATCGAGGAGAACTTTGTATTGAGATCCAAAGAGAGAGAAGAAGCCATCTAGCTAAAAACTATGGACCTGAAGGTCTATGGTAAACTACTCACACATCATCGGAGAGGCTATGGTGTTGATGTACAAGCCCTCCATGATCGATTCCCCCAAGTGAGCGCGGAAAAGGCCCCAAGATGGGATCTCACGGGTACAGAAGGTTGCGGCGGTGGAAATAGGGTTTCGTGGTGCTCTCGGATGTTTTCGGGGTATATGAGTATATATAGGTGAAAGAAGTCGGTCAGGGGAGCCACGAGGGACCAACGAGGGTGGGAGGCGCACCTACCCCCCTGGGCGTGCCTCCCTGCCTTGTGTCCTCCTCGTTTCTTTCTTGATGTCCACTCCAAGTCCCCTGGATTGCGTTTGTTCCAAAAATCACTCTCCCGAAGGTTTCATTCCATTTGGATTCCGTTTGATATTCCTTTTCTATGAAACACTATAATAGGAAAAAAAACAGCAATTTGCACGGGGCCTTTGGTTAGTAGGTTAGTCCCAAAAATAATATAAAAGGGTATAATAAAGCCCATTAAACATCCAAAACAGATAATATAATAGCATGGAACAATCAAAAATTATAGATACGTTGGAGACGAATCATTTATCTATCCTTGTTATCGTGTGCGAGATATATAACAAAGTTTAGTTTGAGTTTTGCTTTCTTTACTTTCATGTTCCAATAAAAACAAAGGAAAATAAATAAGATCATATGCTAATCTTATGGTAAGTAATGACATCACATAAGGAAAAGTATAAGTGGTAAAATTTATTGGAGATTGGCAAACATAACATTGGTCAATGATGCAAGTCATGAAATAATTAATAAGGGAAGAGAAGATTCACATGCAAATACACTATCTTGGACACCTTTTATGATTGTGAGCCCACATCAAAATATTATATGCTAAAATTGTTGACATTGGACAAGAAATACAATGTAATGATTTATGTTTGTTCATATTCACATAGAAGTTATATTGTCATAGATCCTTTAACGTGTGCTGCTTGCCCCCTATCTTTGCTAGCCAAAAATTCCGTACTAAGTAGAGATACTACTTGTGCATCCAAAAACCCTTAAACCCAAATCTTGCTTTGATAGTCCACCATACCTACCTATGGATTGAGGAAGATCCTTCAAGTAAGTTGTCATCGGTGCAATAAGGCAATAAAAATTGCTTCTAAATTTGTTAGATCATTTAGTGTAAGAGAAAATTGAGCGTTGTACGAACATGTGATGCCAAAATAGTAAAGGTGATAGATTGCATAATAAAGGTTGCTATCACAAGGGGAAATATAACTTGACGTACTTTTGCACTAAGAGATTGAGCATACAACCAAAAGGAACATGGCAACCTCTTCTTCCCTCTACGAAGGGCCTATCTTTTATTTTCATGTATTTAATTTTACGCAAGAGTCAAAGTATTCTTCCCTATTCCTTTTGTTTTCTCTTTTGCAAGCATCATGTGGTGAGGAAAGATCTAGGCACATATATCCAGTTGAATATGGGTGGGCATGAGTTATTATTGTTGACAACACCCTTGAGGTGAATACGTTGGGAGGCGAAACTATAAGCCCCTATCTTCCTATGTGTCTGGCTGAAACTTTTTGCTCACGGGTATGCGGTGAGTGTTAGCAAGCATAGAAGACAATATGATGGTTGTGTATGTGGACTTGCCAAAAGGCTCCGACACGTGACCCTTCCTGAAAAAATGATGAATTGTAGTTGCAAAGTTGACTGAGAACATAGTTTGTTGGTTTTCAATAGAGTTTCTGCTTTATACTTCAATGTTGTTATAAATTGTTACTTGTTTATGAGAAGTTTATGATAAAAGTTATGTGATAAAATTTCTATGATAAAGTTTTTTGCTGTTATAATAATATAGGTGATGCCTCTATGTACGTATTTTGTTTTTATTGACACCCCTCTCTCTCTCTCTAAGCATGTGGACATGTTTTTCGATATCGGTTTTTCGCTTGAGGACAAGCAAAGTCTAAGCTTGTGGGAGTTGATACGTCCATTTTGCATCATGTTCAACCACTGTTATTTACTTTGTTTTTATGCATAATAATGCTTTTTGGAGTAATTCTAATGCCTTTTCTCTCATAATATGCCAGGTTTACACAAAGAGGGAGAATACTGGCAGCTGGAATTCTGGACCTGGAAAAGCTATGTTAGAGTTACCTATTCTGCACATCTCCAAATGAGTTGAAACTTTACAAAGAATTATTTTGGAATAAAAGGCCCACCAGGTGGGCACAACCCACCAGGCACGCCAGCCCCCCCCCCCCCAGGCGTGCCCTGGTAGGTTATGCCCTCCTCGGCCCACCTGTGGTGCCCCTCTTTTGGTATATAAGTCATTTGACCTAGAAAAAATAGGGGAGGACTTTTGGGACGAAGCGCCACCGTCTCAATGCGGAACTTGGGCAGGAGCACTTTTGCCCTCCGACGAAGCGAATCCGCCGGGGGAACTTCCCTCCCGGAGGGGGAAATCATTGTCATCATCATCACCAACGACTCTCCCATCTTCAGGAGGGAAATCTCCATCAACATCTTCAACAGCACCATCTCCTCTCAAACCCTAGTTCATCTCTTGCGTTCAATCTTTGTATCGGAACCTCAGATTCTTACCTGTGGGTGACTAGTAGTGTTGATTACATCTTGTAGTTGATTACTATATGGTTTATTTGGTGGAAGATTATATGTTCAGATCCATTATGCTATTTAATACCCCTCTGATCTTGAGCATGATTATCACTTGTGAGTAGTTACTTTTCTTCTTGAGGTCATGGGAGAAATCTTGTCGCAAGTAATCATGTGAACTTGATATGTGTTTGATATTTTGATGATATGTATGTTGAGATTCCCTTAGTGGTGTCATGTGAACGTAGACTACATGACACTTCACCATATTTGGGACTAAGGGGATGCATTGTGGAGTAGTTATTAGATGATGGGTTGCTAGAGTGACAGAAGCTTAAACCCTAGTTTATGCGCTACTTTGTAAGGGACCGATTTGGATCCAAAAGTTTAATGCTATGGTTAGATTTTATCTTAATACTTTTCTCGTAGTTGCGGATGCTTGCGAGGGGGTTAATCACAAGCAGGAGGTTTGTTCAAGTAACAACAACACCTAAGCACTGGTCCACCCACATATCAAATTATCAAAGTAGCGAACACGAATCAAATCAACATGGTAAAAGTGACTAGATGAAATTCCAGTGTACCCTCAAGAACGCTTTGCCTATTATAAGAAACCATCTTGGCCTGTCCTTTTCCACAAAAGGATTGGGCTACCTTGCTGCACATTACTTACCGTTATTGTTACTTGCTCGTTACAAATTATCTTGCTACCAAACTATCTGTTACAGACAATTTCCATGCTTGCAGAAATTACCTTGCTGAAAACCACCTGTCATTTCCTTCTGCTCCTCGTTGGGTTCGACACTCTTACTTATCGAAAGGACTACGATTGATCCCCTATACTTGTGGGTCATCAATATGTATTATATTAAATTCTGGATCTACAATGTAATATTATGACATGTGGTTTATTGTTGATATTACATCTTGTACTGTGTGTGCTAGCTATTGATCTCGGGACTAGCATAGTGAGCACAGAGACATTGAATCTTATCAGGTTCAGGTCTTTACAGATTATAGTTCAAATGGTAAGTTATGTTGATGCGCGTCCATGATGTATGAGCTTTATTTGCCCAGTGTATGTAATTTTCTATTTGTGTATGCTTTATTATTACTGGTGGCAAACTATGATGCCCAATGGATGTCATGTGCTGTAATTTCTTTAATGTATAGTGTAGGATTATTCTTCGTTTCTATGCTTTAATCTCTTTGTATAGTGTAGCTTTTTGGGATGGTATAGTGTAGAGTAGGATAATTCTTTGTATATGCTATCATTGAAACGGAGACCAACACGCCCAAACATTACCTAGACGCCATCCAAAAGAACAAACATGGGTAGTCGAAGCAGGCCTTAACTGGGCTTGTCAACTAATTAGTTCATGCATCCTAATCTATGTGGGCTCATATTGGCCCAGATGGCCCAATCAACTAGGCCCGTTAGAAATACTGTATTTCGTCCTCGAATGTGGGCCCATCGTAAAAAGGGCTCTTACAAGGCCATTAACAAGTCGAAAGCCCGATAGGGCAGCAGTAATGGAGACGGCCCACAGGCCTCTAACAGGTCAGAATAAGCATCAGTTTCGTCTGGACCCATTTCCATGTCGGGCCATAAAGAGGCCTAAAGCGTTTTGGGCAAAAAGGGGCCCAATGTACAACATAGGCTTTTAACAGGCCGAAAGTCGGGTCGGGCTGGAATTGTGCTGTGGAGAATGTAGGCCGCAAATGGACCGACAGTCAGGTGGGACCGTCAAAGGACCAACTGTTATGCGGGCCGTTAACAGGCCGAAAGACAAAACAGGCTTGAAATTGGCCCAAGTATGGAATGGGTTGAGAAAAGGCTAAAAGACATACCTCTGGGGATATTGGCCCACCTCTTTAATGAGCTACTAATAGGCCGAAAGAAACTCGGGCCACAATTGAGCCCAAAGACATAGTGGACTGTTAATGGGTTGGAACTGACAATGGCCCGTGATGGTGTCAAATCTACAATGGGCCTTTGACGGGCCAATCTTGTGTAACTTGTATAGGCCGTGGTTGTGAATGGTCCAAACGCAAGCATGCCAGTAATGGGCCGACCCGTTTATTTTGACAGGCCGGACCGTTTAACCTAAATGGGTCACTTTTGGGCCTTGCCACATGTCGATGTATCATAGGCACCTCCTGTGCATTGGACGGTCGACATCTGTCGTGACGAGGAGCTGCCATGTGGTTCCTTCGGCCAATGAGAATTTTACACGTGGAAAATCGCCATTTGTCGTGGATTTATCAAGGCAGATGTCCTTAGTGTCAGGACTTAGTCGCAAGGCCAACGCATCTATGTAGTAGCTTGAGAGGGGTTGATCGGGACGAGAGATGCGACACACAAGACAAGGATTTAGACAGCTTCGGGCCCCGGGAAACATCATCCGGAATAGCCCTACATGATGTTTGTGGCTAGGTCTCATTATGCTCATGAGGGAGTCGCCGCATAAACCGGCTCTCCTCTTAGATGTGTCTAGCCCTAGAGATTATTTTCTTGTCCCTCTTAGAGCCCTGCCCCTCCTTATATAAGTTAGAGGGGCGGGTTACATGTGGAGTCCTAGTAGGACTAGGACTAGTCTATCTTCTCTTACAAGTTGATTACAAATCCGGGTCTTGCTTCCTTGTAAAGGAAATATTCGTCATCCCTTTCCTATTAATCCGGTCCATCATAACGTGAGCCTGCCTTCTGGGCTTTGGGCCTTGTTGTCCATCTGACCCGCCCGCCGGGTTACTAATGAGTCACCAAGGTCGAGCAGGTTATCTGTGAATCGCCAAGCTCCGGACGGGTCACCAGTGAGTCGCCAATTGCGGCCGGGTCATACCGTGGGGTATATCCCCGACATTAGCCCCCATTTTAATTTGGATTTATCCATGTTAAACTGATCTTGTAAAATAAACACAAGAACAAACTTGATAGGTTGTGCTCCGGGTTAAATTTTTGTAAGCTGGCACCTGATCATCTTTAAATCCTTGTCATTTCCTTCTTGATACATGTCCATGAACTCATAGCAAATCTCCTTTAGTATATATGTTCAAACTTGTGAATGCAAAAAAAATCTAGATACTTCTTTTAAGAAATCCGGGTCAATAGGCCAGCTTCAGAGTCAATTTGCTGGCATTGGTCTTTCATAGAGAAATATTGTAAGAAATAATCCACTTGAATCGGCTTCCAAGGCGCCGGCTTAATAAACATATTGGACTCGAGATTCATCTGGTGATCCGCCGGTTTAAAGATGTAGAGGCTGGAGAGCAAAATTGCTGGCTTGTAAATGTTGATAACACCGGGTCATAACTGTTGCTGATGCTGGGTTAATCTTATGATGATGCTGGGTCATAAACTTTGCAGATTTCTCTGATAATAATATAATACCTGATATTCTCAAAACTGACAATTTGAAGTTATTCCTCCCTTATATGCATATCAATTGTAGCCCCCAAGTGTCGAGTTTTCATGCTTGCAGCAACCTGGGACTTGTAATTGCCTTACGCTCATAAAGATTTCAACCAGTGTAGCCCCCAAGGGCCGGGTCATTATGCAATAATGAGAAGGGACTTTGTAAATATGATCATGTAAACTTGATCAACAACGTGTAGCCCACAAGGACCGGCTCAATAAGATATTACTGAGCTGGGACTTTGTATATGATTCATTGATAATACCATCAAATGATGTAATCTCCACCATGGGGCTTGAACCCACGTCCACAAGGTTTAGAGCTTTGTACTCTACCAACTGAATAATGGATCTTTCAATATAAGGCTTGTGTACCTTGAATTTCCGACAGGAGCAATTGGTAGCCCCCAAGGGCCGGCTCATTTAAAATGTGATGAGTCGGGTCGTCAATAAGTTCAGAAAAAAATGACTTTGCATTAGCCCCCAAGTGCCATGGTGCATCTTTGGCGGTGACATGGGACTTGTATATTCGATGTAATCTCGATTTGAACAATGTAGCCCCCAAGTGCCGGGTCGTAAGCCTGCAGTGAGTCGGGACTATTTCCTCCATTGTGAAATAAATCATGCCCATTGATAAAAATAATAGCCGTTGCGCTAAAGCGACTTTGAAAACCTCAATCATAACACTGGTTATTGATAATCACAATAGAAATCCAGCCATGTTGGCTATTCAAGATTTGAATAATATAATCCGGTATGAAAACCTCAATCATTCAATATCATCATGAAAATCCAGCCAGTTTTGGCTATTAAAGATTTGAATACCTCATCGGTTGACAAGTAAATCCGGAGTTTAAATACCTGGCGGCTCTTGGCCGATGACGACTTAATGCGCTTTCATTGTAATCCGGAATTTTTGTAACCCGGTGGCCTATATCCCTTGAGAAAATCAATAATTGATAACCCTTTTGAGACACCAATTTTAGTGGTGAGCTTGGACTGAAGCATTTATATAAGTCATAGTTCTGCAAATCCTCGCATGAGTTTAAACAACATAAGCCTGGCGACTTAACGTCAAGACCTGTATGGTAACCACCCAAATGTAGTCTTACCGCACACAAGTAGATCACAAGAACCCTTGGTGGTTTGCCGCAGGGCGGGTCATAATACCTCACATATAACCACTGTGATATTGAATTTGTACTGCCGGTTTACATGACCTGTGCAGTAAGGGTGATAACCCAATCTTTAGAAGCCAATGCTTCCACATAGATGATGATTGTCATAAGATGGCGACTTATAGTCAAAAAGTCAAACCGTGTTAAGCATAAACCACTCATATATATTTGAGATATGATCCAAAAAAGGTCTCAAGTCAAACCCAAAAATTGTTCGCAAAAAAGACTTAAAATTTTTAAGGCTTCTGATTCGTATACGATCAGAAAACTGTTCCAAAGGGGTTGAGCTAAGATTCGAATACGATCATATAGCCCCCAGTGGCTTTGGCGTTGCCGATCAAGAGGGTACCGACATCTATGTTCTCTTTGGTTCGAATACGACCTATGTTTGAACAGGAAGCCCCCAAATGACCTTGAGAGTTGTTTAACGACGCTGATTCGAATACGATCCACGTCGGACCCAAAAGAGGTTAAGCTATGATTCGGATACGATCAAGAAGCCCCCTAGTGAGTTTGGCAGTGTGCCGATCAAAAGGGTTTCGACAGCTATGTTCTCTTTGGTTCGAATACGACCTACGTTTGAACAGGAAGCCCCCAAGTGACCATATATTAGCATTGTACCGATCAAGAGGGTACCGACAGCTATGCTCTATGAGCAGGAAGCCCCCAAGTGACCATAATAAGATAAGCCGTAAGGCAGGATAACTAAGTTTGAACCGCGCATCATGGCAGCAAGTTCTTTTTGGCAACCTTTAATTTTTCTTAGAACTCGAACTTGCGAGAGATTAATTCTTTTTGAACCGAAACTTTAAACCAGATTTGAAAGCTTCAAAAATTTGTGAGGGATATATTTACCTTGAGCCGGATTTGAGAGCATCCAAAATTTGTAAGGGACAAATTTACCTTGGGCCGGCTTCTAAACCGGATTTGAGAGCTTCAGTGCTTTGTGGGAGAAAGATGTCTCTTGAACCGGATTTTAAACCAGAGTCCTTATTTTGAGCCGGAAATCTTCTGACGGCTTTTAAATTTTCATCGATCTAGCAGTAATCTCCGGGGCCCGGGTTATTTTTCCCTTCAATGACCCGGAGTTCTTGAATTCATTGAAACCGGCTAATTTTGCCGAGTCATACCATTGTAGCCCCCGAGTCTCAAGACGACTCGAGGAGTTGGCTTGAGATTCTCCATATTTGACCATAGCAGAAGGTATACATCATTGGCGTTGATAGCGTGATGTGAATCCACAAAAGGTTGAGGTGACTGTGGCGGGTAATAAATGATCCCGTATGAGCCGTGTCAGCAACTCGGCCAATGGTTCCTTCCAACTGGCTGCTTGAAGTTAACCAAACTCTAGTGGCGGCGACTTGTGCGCCTGCCCATTGAGCCATCCAGTGCAGACGACGGCTGATAATATATGATAATTTGCCTCTAATTTGTTGGAAGAAAACCGGGCTTCCCAAGTAGTGACTTGCTCATACTCAATAAACAGCTCATCCAGACAAGTGCAGCCCGGTGTGTCGATGTAGACCAGGCCGCGAGAGACGGACGGTAAAGACGACCGTAACATCAGAGGCGGCATAGACAGATGAACGGGCCGTGGCTTTGTAAGCCGGTGCGGATGGGCAAGTTGTCCTCCTTGGTGTAAGCCGACATGGTCGCGAGAGACGGCCATGGCGTTGTAAGCCGGTGCGGGAGTCCGTTGAGCAACAACGACTGTCGATGTCAAAATGGTGGATCTCGGGTAGGGAGTCCCAATCTGTGCGTCTAGGCTGATGGTAACAGGAAGCAAGGGACACAGATGTTTACCCAGGTTCGGGCCCTCTCGATGGAGGTAAAACCCTACTTCCTGCTTGATTAATATTAAAGATATGGGTAGTACAAGAGTAGATCTTCCACGAGATCGTATAGGCTAAACCCTAGAAGCTAGCCTATGATGGTATGATTGTAATTGTGATCGGCCTTCTAAGGACCAACCTCTCCGGTTTATATAGACACCGGAGAGGGCTAGGGTTTACACGGAGTCGGTTACAAGGAAGGAAATATAATATCCGGATCACCAAGCTTGCCTTCCACGCCAAGGAAAGTCCCATCCGGACACGGGTCGAAGTCTTGAGTCTTGTATCTTCACGCTTCAATAGTCCGCACGATGTACACAGTCCGGCTGTCCGGATACCCCCTAATCCAGGACTCCCTCAGTAGCCACTGAACCAGGCTTCAATGACGATGAGTCCGGCGCGCAGTCTTGTCTTCGGCATTGCAGGGCGGGTTCCTCCTCCGAATACTCCAAGGTAATTATCGAACACTTGAACCGTGTCCGGATCCACAAAATGATCTTCACATGCCACCGTAGAGAGAATGGTATTTCACAAATGCAATCTTCTGACAACTTTTTAGACAATGCGACGTGTCATTACGGTCGGGTCATTATTCGAACCGTTTTCCCACAACCAGCCACAGCGCATATTGCGAGGCGGTTTCCTTGACACGTCTTGTCAAAGCAGAGATCGTGTCCCCTTATCACGGGATACTCATCAATATGGGTACGGGTAATCCCACCACATCATCAATCATGACGCTTGGGAAGCATGCAATTCCCAACGGGCAAGTGGGGAGGCGCACCGCTTTCGTCGCCTCTATAAAGGGATAAGATTTCCCCATTTTTACCCACACCTTCTTCCTCCTTTGCCCACTCTTGCCCCCTCGAGCTCCAGCGCCCAAGCCCAAGTCTTCTCCGCACAGCTAAATAAGTCCGGAGCAGGAGGCAAGTGGGTGGCTTCCACCGTCAAGGAGAAGCACATCGCAAATCTTCGGGCGGCCGGATACTTGGCTGCAGACATAGTGCACCGGCTACCGGACGTTGGGCAGGTCATTCCGACCCCGGGACCCCATGGGAGGGTCGTGTTCGTCGCCCACTTCATCTGTGGACCGGGGTTTCCACTTCACCCCTTTGTCCGCGGGCTCATGTTCTACTACGGGCTAGATTTCCATGATCTAGCCCCAAATTTCGTCCTCAACATCTCGGTGTTCATCGTCGTGTGCGAGGCTTTCCTCTGCATCCGTCCTCACTTCGTCCTGTGGCTGCAAATCTTCTGCGTGAAGCCGAAGATTATACACGGCCAGCAAGTGGAGTGCGGAGGGGCCATGGTGGGCAAGATGCCTAACGTCACCTGGCTGGACGGCTCCTTTGCAGAGACTGTAAAAGGGTGGCAATCGGGGTGGTTCTACATCACCGAGCCGCGCGGCGCCAACTGGGCGGCGGCCCCCGAGTTCAGATCTGGAGCCCTCATGCGGCACACCTCCTGGGAAAGGAAGGGCCTGACTTGGGGCGAACCTACGGAGCTGACCGGACTCCAAATCTGCATCAAGAGCATGAAGGACAAGAACATTAAGCTCGTCAACGTGGTCCAGGTCATGCTCGTTCACCGGATTCTGCCATGCCAAAGGCGGGCTTTCAATCTGTGGGAGTTTGTCCCGGCCGAACACCAGACGCTTTAGAGGCTCTATGGCACGAAGCACAAAGACGCGTGGAAGGAGTTGTTTAAGGCCTCCGAAGTACCTCCTCCCACATCCGAGGACCGCGGACTTCATGCACCGCGGCCCCCGTGTCCGGTGAGTTTTGGGACTACCACCGGATTCGTTTTTTCCCGATACATTCATGGGGGAGTCTTAAGTATTTGTGTATATTTGATCAGGACTATGTGGAGACAGCGGAGCAGATTGATTGTCCGCTCATACTGTAAGATCCGGTGATGCTCTCTTGACAGAGATGTTGATCCTGGCGACCTACAAAGCACCGGAGAATAAGGCCGAAAAGAAGGCCCCGGGGACCAGGAAGGGTCTCCGGCGTAAGGTTGTGCCGGAAGACTCGTTCGAGGACGACGAGGCGCACTCCTCCCCCGAAGAGGAGGAAGAAGAAGAAGAATAAGCCGCCCCATTCGGAAAGAATGAGAGGCCTGAGGGGACGGGCCGTGGGGCCGGGAGAGGCCCTCGAGGCAAGGCCGTCATACCCACATCGTCTGATGACGATGAAACAGATTCCTCCCGCGGAGGCGGGGGGAAGCAAAAAAGAAACTCTACCTCCCCGCACTGGGGAGGAGAAAAAGAGGAAAGACGCCCCGGAAGGGGAGGCTGGGACGCCCAAGAAGGGAAAGACGTCCCTTCCGGACTACTCCACCGCGCCCACTCACATCGAGGAAGGGTGGCTACCCAGGGGAAAGCCCATGGCGCGATCGTAAATGTCGGTGTCAAAACCGGCGGATCTCGGGTAGGGGGTCCCGAACTGTGCGTCTAGGCGGATGGTAACAGGAGACAAGGGACACGATGTTTTTCCCAGGTTCGGGCTCTCTCGATGGAGGTAAAACCCTACTCCTGCTTGATTAATATTGATGATATGGGTAGTACAAGAGTAGATCTACCACAAGATCAGAGAGGCTAAACCCTAGAAGCTAGCCTATGGTATGATTGTTGTTCGTCGTACCTACTAAAACCCTCCGGTTTATATAGGCACCGAAGAGGGTTAGGGTTACACAGAGTCGGTTACAATGGTAGGAGATCTACATATCCGTATCGCCAAGCTAGCCTTCCACGCCAAGGAAAGTCCCATCCGGACACGGGACGGAGTCTTCAATCTTGTATCTTCATAGTCCAGGAGTCCGGCCAAAGGCTATAGTCCGACTATCCGGACACCCCCTAATCCAGGACTCCCTCAGTAGCCCCTGAACCGGGCATCAATGACGACGAGTCCGGCGCGCATATTGTCTTCGGCATTGCAAGGCGGGTTCCTCCTCTGAATACTTCATAGAAGATTTTGAACACAAGGATAGTGTCCGGCTCTGCAAAACAAGTTCCCGAAAGCAATGCGGCCACGGAGCGCATCAAGCGAGAGAGGCAGGAGGCGCGGGTGGCGGAGGTGCGGCAAGAGCTCCTGTGCTCGTGGAAAACACGAGAGTTTGGAGCGTGACTCAAATACTCGAGAGTCCGAGCCTCGCCTGCCCTTGAGAGCGCCTAAAGCCGCTAAGGTCAAGCCCAAAAAGCCCTCCAGGAAATTGAGGCGATGAAGAAGATAACGACGGGTAAGGCATTCTATATGCAAAGCAAGCATATGAAAGTGAATTATCTGTTACTTACCCGAATCCGGAGCTTTCCAGGAGCATTCGCAGATCTGCCCCGCAGTGTGTTTGATGCTGCCGCATTCTACCGAGCCGAGGAGGGAAGCTCGACGGAGAAGGTGTTACGGTCTCGATATCGAGGCCGGACACCCAGTGCCCTTAAGCGACCAGTTGAAGCAGCTGGTCGAGCTCCATAAGGTGGCCGAACAGGCCATGAAAGGCCTCATAGATCGGCTGTGGCCTAAAGGAGCCATGCCTGGGAGCTACTTCGGGCTGGTGAGGCGGCTGGTGGACGCCTGTCCATGGGTTGAAGTCGTCAAGCGCTCCGTCTGCATCGAAGGTGCCCGTAGGGCCCTTGCCCGTGCTAAGATGCACTGGGCCAAGATGGACGCTGAGAAGCTTGTGACAGACGGACCACCACCGTGCAAGGAGCATCACAAGCCTGAAATGTATTATGAGGGCGTCCTGAAGGGTGCCCGCCTTATAGCGGATGAATGCTCCAAAGATGTAATTTTTGAGTAGACTCGCATTTGTTATCCTGTACGCTGAAAACTTGTTCATATGCGCTAAGCAACACTTTTGAATTTAAAATATTTCCTTCTGTGTGGCCATGTATTAAATTTGAGAGATGGCGAGTCGTCGGCTTCAGCCCCCATGCCACGACTGCTGGGGTGTTCGGGATAAACTTGAGCGCTCTTGTTCCCATTCTAGGGTCCTTCGAGGGAGGCGCTCAACGCAACGAACAAGGCAACCGGACTATAATGCTTGAACACTCTCACTTAGCCATAGAATTCTATAATTTTAAATTTCGTGAAGCCCTGGTATTCGGAAGACCGAGTTCGGGCGCTATCCACGCCTAGGCGGACAATGCCGACTCCTCGCTCTAAGCGGCATAAGTCTTTAGGGACTCGAAAACCTCTCGAACAGCGACCGGCTCTCGCCCTATCATGACGGTCAGTTTTAGCTTTCATCGAGGTGCTTAACCCAGCTCAACCGGGGCACAATCGCAGTGGTTCTCCCAGCGCTACCTTAGCCGATATAACGGAACATAAGGTACCAAAACATGGGAGCCGGCCAAACCCAAATATTGACCCAAGACATGATTCGGAGCCGATGCATATAATGCTATAAGTTCGGGGTGCCACACTTGTGAAAGTGTTCGGACTTATAACACCATATTGTGGGGTACACAAGCCCCTGGTGTCTTGCCCGTACCAAAGTGTACAGTTGCACAATGTCATAAATGAACATATATATACATATAGAAAAAGGGAAATCAATAATAGGCAGAAGCAATGTATTGTTTATTCAAAAGGGCTGCAGTAAGAGCAGAACGATATAAATAGTGCGATAAGCAAGGGACGGGACTTTTTAACATGTTCCCCTCCAGGGGTAAGCCGCGGGATGGTGTGTAAAACAGGTATACTACTCGTAATAGAGACCACCTGGACACTCGATGTAGCTTTCTGCTTCCCTGGCTGTTGCATCGTGTGTTCGGCGATTCTACTGCCGGACAGGGCTTCGTGAGAACGGAGTCCTGAAAGTGAAAAAGAAGAAGAAGAAGAAGAAGAAAAGAATGACACAATCGGGAGCCCCTGGTGCGGTTGAGCCGCATTCTGGGCATGCCGTGTTCGTGCCCCTTCCCCTATGCCCATGGCATTTCCAGAGCGTAATTATGTACGCGTAGTACTGGTTTCGCAATTTCGCGAGGGCTGGGGCTTGGGCCGCATTGCTATGCGTGCTCGGAACATGCCAGGCAGTCTTGTTGTAGGTTACTCCGGGTGCGCTTGATGGTGTTCGGGCGTTTAATAGCCGAACTCGAGAATTGCCTTAAGAGGCTGCTTTGTACTTCCGCCGCGAGGGCCGCCGTATGCTCCTCCGTCCGGAGAGAGCGTAAAGTGTTTCCATTGACCGTAATGACTCCTCGAGGACCTGGCATCTTGAGCTTGAGATATGCATAGTGTGGCACCGCATTGAACTTTGCAAATGCGGTTCGTCCGAGCAGTGCGTGATAGCCGCCATGAACGGGACTATGTCGAAGATTAACTCCTCGCCGGAAGTTATCCGGGATCCGAAGACCACTTCAAGTGTAACTGACCCTATCTGATTGGCCTCTACACTTGGTATGACGCCTTTAAAGGTCGTCTTTGTGGGTTTAATCCTTGATGGGTCTATGCCCATTTTGGCGACCGTGTCACGATAAAGCAGGTTCAGCACGCCGCCGTCCATTAGGACTCTAGTGAGATGAAATCCGTCAATGATTGGGTCTAGAACCAATGCGGTGAATCCGCCATGGCGGATGCTAGTGGGGTGGTCCCTTCGATTAAAAGTGATCGGGCAGGAAGACCACGGGTTGAACTTTGGGGCGACTGGCTCCATCGCATATCGCCCCTTAGTGCATGCTTCCGCTCCCTTTTGGGTATGTGGGTTGCGTATATCATGTTCACCGTCCGCACTTGCGGGGAAGCCCTTTGTCCTCTATTGTTCGGGCGGCCGGGCTCGTCCTCGCCATCGCTATGCAGCCCTTGTCATTGTTTTCGGCATTTAACTTGCCTGCCTGCTTGAACACCCAACAATCCCTGTTGGGGTGATTGGCTGGTTTTTCGGGGGTGCCGTGTATCTGGCACGAGCGATCGAGTATTCGGTCCAAATTGGACGGTCCCGGAGTATTTCTTTTAAATGGGTTTTTCCGCTGACTGGGTTTAGAGCCTCTGAATCCGGCATTGACTGCCGTATCCTCAGCATTATCGCTGTTAATGCGGCGCTTGTGCTTGTTGCGACGCGACCTGCCATTGCTGTCCTTGGTATCCGAATTACCAGGGCTCTTGGTCATGTTGTTACTATGAGCTAGCCAGCTGTCCTCTCCCGCGCAAAAGCGGGTCATGAGTGTTGTGAGGGCTGCCATGGATTTCGGCTTTTCCTGTCCTAGGTGCCGGGCAAGCCACTTTCGCTATGGATGTTGTGTTTGAAGGCTGCAAGGGCCTTTGCATCCGGACAATCGACGATTTGATTTTTCTTGGTTAGGAACCGTGTCCAGAATTGTCTGGCCGATTCCTCTGGCTGCTGAGGAGTGCGGCTTCCAGGTCTTCCCAACAACCAATTGACTCTGCTGGCAAGCTGTTAAGCCAATGTCGGGCTGGTCCTTTAAGCTTGAGTGGGAGTATTTGATGGCGTGTAGATCATCACCGCGGGCCATGTGGATGTGGAGGAGATAGTCCTCGATCCAAACCACAGGATCTGTTGTGCCATCGTATGATTCAATGTTTACGGGTTTGAAACCCTCAGGGATTTGATGATCCATCACTTCATCCGTGAAGCATAGTGGCTGTGCGGCGCCTCTGTATTGGGCTATATCACGATGCAGCTCAAATGAGCTTTGTCTACTGTGTTCGGCCCGGCCGGAGTTGCCATATCCGGCGTGACGGTTATCGTCACGTGTCATGGGGCGCCCACGCGATCCGTAGATCGATCTTGTTTGCCTTGCCTTGTCCTCCAATATATTTCGTAGGTCTGGCGCATTTCCCCGCGCCTTGGTATTTTTTGAGCGGCGCCGGGGTGCGGCTTCAGTTGAGGGCCGAGAGGCCTCTCTGTCGAGGCCGCGAGGTGGCCGGTCAGCCGTATCATGCGCTGGTGATGTAGGTTTGGGTGCTTCCTCCTCTAATCAGGGTAGCAGCCTGCGTTTTGGGTAGCTCTTGGAGGAGCGCCGAGTTCATACTCTTCGCCGCAAGGACTTGATCCATCTGTCACTAGCTAGTCTTGGTCAGCTCTAAGCTGTTGCTTTGCTTTCTTGAGGCTGCTTGTCATGGCCATGAGCCTACATTTGAAACAGCTCTTGTTCGACGGGATCCTCGGGCACTGACGAATTTAATTCGTCGTCGAGGCTTGCCTCATCTTTGGAGGGAGGCATGTAATTATCGCCCTCTACCTCTCTTCTCGCCGCTCTCTCATGAGGGCTGGCTTCTCCATCCTCCTGCGCTGAATCCTGCTGGAGGGGGTTATCTTCGGCATTGTCTGGGGTGTTATTGTCTCCCGTGCCGGAATCACCGTTTTTGCTGTGGCGGGATTTCACTACTAGGGAAAAGCCTATACACAGAATCTTAGTAGCAGCGTGCTTCAAAATAAGGCGATGCTGCTAATTAGCAGTAGCGAGGTCAAGCTTAACTCGCTGCTGAAATAAATATAGCAGTAGCGCGCCCGCCCAAAGAAGCGCTACTGCTATAATTCCCATGCGAGGCTAGTTATAGCAGCAACGCATTATAACGACGAGCGCTACTGCTACGGTGCATAGTAGCAGCGCATCTCTCCAATAAGCGCTACTGCTAAGTTTACTACAAAATCCGATCCACTCACAGTCACACACTGACTAGATCCCCTCTGAATCCCACGCGCCGGTCCTCCCCCATCACCCCTCCACCCTCTGCGCCGCCATCACCTCCGCCTCCTTGTTGGACTCGGTACCGACCTCCTCCTCCGTCCTCCCTCCACTCGCTGTTGGTCGGCCCCTCCTCGCTCCGCCTTCCTCCTCCGTCCTCCCTCCACTGGCCGCCGGCCAGCCCCTCCTCGCTCCGCCTTCCTCCTCCGTGCTCCCTCCACTGGCCGCCGGTCGGCCCCTCCTCACTCCGCCTTCCTCCTCCGTATACTCTCTTCTCCCTCCTCGAGTCGCCCCTCCTTCACCCTCCTGACTTCTACATTTTGATTTAGTAGGCTAGTTCATATGCAACATTCTCATTTAGTTGATATGATTTAGTTGATTTAGTAGGCTAGTTGATTTAGTTGATTTAGAACATTTTGATTTAGTTAATATGATTTAGTTGATTTAGTAGGCTAGTTGATTTAGAACATTTTGATTTAGTTGATTTAGTAGACTAGTTCATTTAGTTGATTTAGTATGCACCATTTTATTGTTATTTTTTTCTATACATGGATAGGTATGTAGTTGCTTTTGTTTTTTTATAAGTTACTTTTTGGCAAAATGTAGGTGGTACCTTATCATCTAATATGTTACTTGAGGAAGAACCAAAAATATCACATGCTAATACGTAGATCTTAGGATTATAATTGTCCATCAAATTGCTTCTCGCGGAAGAACCAAAAATATCACATGCTACTGTTTTTCTTTCTGTGAAGTGGATCGTTAATCCTTTGCTCATATTGCTTTTAGGAAAAATGGCGCCACCACCACCACCAAAGATGTCGACTATGCAAGTCAAGGTGCGCCAACAGCCTTGCAACTGGCAAGCTGTTCGGCATCTACTTCCAGCCGAGTTTTCGTCATGTGGAGGTAAGAAATTAGATGAAATGTAATAACTATTGTATTTTTAGTGATGGCATTACTGCATTGTGTCATTTTTCTTATTTTACACAGATCGTCCCATGCAATGTGAGGTTGAAATTCAACAAGTCGACAGGACACCTTTGTGACATTTGAGGCTCCTAGGGGCCGTACACTATGGAGGTCGAGAAAGGACGCAATATGTCGCATGATTGGAGGAGATGGATGGGCCCGCTTGCCGCTCACATGCGTCTTACTGGTGGTGAGTTGATCAGCTTCTCCTTGAGCGAGAAAAGACCCAAGCTGGCTGTCATTTATCTCAACCTGGTGGAAGATGATGAAGATGACGAAGATGATGAAGATGATGAAGATAATGAGGACCCACTCGATGAAGATGATGAAGACCCACTTCATGAAGCCATCGTAGCTCAAAGAACAAGGCTGAGCCAGAGGAGGTGTCCAACCTGTGGGACATAATTCCGCCACGTGCTGACTTTGTCGGGGTGCCATTCGTGACCCGCCTGACAAATACCATGGTTGATCGACATGATATGGTATGTTATACTTACAAATGCAAATACCATGGTTCGATCACATGCTTATTAGTGTAGAATCTAAGGAAACTATTAATAGTGTAGATAATCCATATGTACTTATTTGCGAGGCTATTTATTAATTGATATGTTTTTCTTATTCAGAAATTGGCAAAGAGCATATCTGTGAGTTATGGTATCGAGCCTGATGAAGAAGGCTCAGCTGGACTACGCCTTACTGCAAGGGGCTCCGTCACAACCTATACTTACCGCGTGGACACGGACGGTCGCACACACTTAAACTTGGTTGGGTGGAAGAATTTCCTCGATGGCAAGAATCTTCGTGTTGGACAGGCCATCCTAATTACTATCAGGAACACCAACCGCCCAGGCTTGAGGATGATGATTGTCTTTGATATCATCTAGAACTAAATATGTGTGTGTGGCTATATCATCTAGAACTACATATGTGTGTGTGGCTATATCATCTAGAACTACATATGTGTGTGTGGCTATATCATCTAGAACTACATATGTGTGTGTGGCTATATCATCTAGAACTACATATGATGATTGTCGTTGATATCACCTAGGACTACATATGATGATCGTCGTTGATATGACCTTGTACTGCTTGAGGATGCATATTGACTATGCATGAAATTGTTATCTAGTACTCCCTTCGTTCCAAATTACTTGAGTAATTTGGAATGAAGGGAGTACTACCCAGTAATGGTTTATGAATTTGATATCTAGTAGCAGTACCTAGTATCTAGTGTCTGAAAGGGAAACTGAAAGGGAAAATGATGAAAGATATAGCAGTAGCGAGGGACCGCGAAATCGCTACAGCCAACTAATAGTAGCGCGTTCGGAAAAAGGCGCTGCTGATATCGTCATTAGTAGTAGCGCGGGTACGGACCGCGCTACTATTACAAGTTAGTTGTAGCGCCTTATTAGTAGCGCGGCCACCAGCGCTGCTGCTACACTCAAAACCCGCGCTGCTGCTAGGGTTTTCCCTAGTAGTGTTTAGAGCGGCGCCGCTGACGCCGGCGCTTAGGCTGTTTCTTGGAGGGGTCATCCTCCGCTGTTCCATCGCCATTCCCATCTTTGGGGATGTCCACCATGTATATGTCGCATTTACGAGGTGGCCTTCTAGTGCCACTGGGCGCTGGTTCTGGTCGCCTCCTGCATCGCCGTCCCATACCGCCGATGTCTTGAGTCAAGTCGAGCATGTCGGTTAAATCATCGATAGTGGCTACGAAGTGGCTGGTGGGTGGGCTTTGAATTTCTTCGTCGTCCGCATCCCAACCTTCCTGACCATAATCCGGCCAGGGCTCTCTTGATAAAGAGAGAGACTTTAGTGAATTCAGGATGTCGCCAAAGGGCGAGTGCTGAAAGATGTCCGCGGCAGTGAATTCCATGATCGGCACCCAATCGGATTCGATTGGCGGGGGCGCGGAAGGTTTGGAGTCCGGAGAGGAGTCCGGTACCTTGGAGTCACGAGCTTTGCAAAGGACGGGGTAGTTGTACGGCTCAATCGCCGTAGAGATCGCAGCCCCCGAGGCGGTGTCCAGCCACCCGTCCTCGATAGGCGCAGTCGGCTCCGAGCCAAAGGTCGGAGCAAACACTGGTGCGGCCTCCAGGACACTGTTCGGCGGCAGAGCTAGATCATGCCCCTCGTGACAGTGCGGCGCGCTTAGCTGTGGCTTGAACCCATCGAAGATCAAGTCTCCGCGGACGTCAGCCGTGTAGTTCAAACTTCCAAATCTGACCTCGTGGACAGGGGCGTAACTTTCAATCTACTCCAGATGGCTGCTTAATTGGCCCAGCACAAAGCCGCCGAATACGAAGATCTGTCCGGGGAGAAAAGTCTCATCCTGGAGCGCATCGTCGTTGATGATCGGAGGAGCCATCGGGCCTAACGATGAAGACACAGAGGAACTCTCAATGAAAGCACCAATGTCGTTGTAAAAACCGGCGGATCTCGGGTAGGGGTTCCCAAACTGTGCGTCTAGGCGGATGGTAACAGGAGACAAGGGACACGATGTTTTTACCCAGGTTCGGGCCCTCTCGATGGAGGTAAAACCCTACTCCTGCTTGATTAATATTGATGATATGGGTAGTACAAGAGTAGATCTACCATGAGATCAGAGAGGCTAAACCCTAGAAGCTAGCCTATGGTATGATTGTTTTTTGTCCTGCGGACTAAAACCCTCCGGTTTATATATGCACCAAAGAGGCTTAGGGTTACACAGAGTCGGTTACAATGGTAGGAGATCTACATATCCATATCGCCAAGCTTTCCTTCCACGCCAAGGAAAGTCCCATTCGGACACGGGACGAAGTCTTCAATCTTGTATCTTCATAGTCCAGGAGTCCGGCCAAAGGCTATAGTCCGGCTATCCGGACACCCCCTAATCGAGGACTCCCTCAGTAAGTGTCTGCACTCTACCGTGATTTTATTTCATAGTTGTTTAATAACGCCGAACATATATGCAGTCTGGCCCGGGATCATCCGGAGGTGTCGTCCTCGGATGGGTCTCTGAGCGCTTCAGAGATGAACTCGCTCCCGACGGACACCACTCCTCAACCTGCTGATGACACGGAGGTGTTGTCCCAAGGTTCCCCGAGCAGGGGGAGGTGACCCTGGAGACGCCCCAAGGCGGAATTCCAAATGTCGGACATGCGGGGTTCAAGATCCCCGCGGATCGCGTCGATGAGAGCCGCAACAAGGCGGACTCTCGACCGAACACTGCTCCGGAACCTTCGACGGTTCTGGACTTAGGCGGGCAGCCCCTCGTTAGGAAGGGCGAGCCGCCCGTGCCGAGGACTTCCGTCGCGTCAACGACGCCGGATAGTCTGGTGGAAGCGCTTCGAGGCGCTTCCATAGAGGAAGAGCACCGTACTCTTATGAGTGCGGTGATTCAAAAGGTTTTGTCCACCAAAAGCGGACTAACCGAAGCCTGCACAAGCCTCCTGACGGGCTTTGCGGTAAGTAATAAAAATGTGTGAAGTTACCACCCGATAGGTAGTAGCCCCTGATACTCTCTTTGGTGTTTGAAAAGAAAAGCCAAACGGAGGGTCAATTATAATCCGCAGGAGTCTAATAAGTGTTTATGTGACTAAGCAGGCCGTGCTGCTTGCCGCTGCTGCCCGTACAGCCGAGGTTGCCGAACTAAAGCGGGACCTGGAGCAGGCGCAGGGAGAGCTCGACCTCACGAAGAGGCATCTTGAAGAGAGCAAAGGTGAGTAATTCTCCGCTCGTATGTATGTAAAGATAGATAAAATTGTTTAGTCTGACAGCAAAGCGTCGTGACTGTGTGACAGGGTCCACCGCCGAAGTGGCGTCCCTGAAGAAATCGCTATACAAGGCCGAAGACAAGGCGGCCTTGGAATGCATAGAGCGTGAGAAGCAAACTGCTAGAGTGGGCGAGGTACAACAAGAGCTCCAGGACCACGGCAAGAAGTTCGAGTCCCTGGAGCATGATCTGAAGACGAAAGAGGCTGAGCTTGCGAAGGCCCTTGTGAAAATGAAAGACGCCAAGGCCGAAGCCGAGAAGGCACAGCAGGAGATCCAGGAGGCCAAAAATATAGCGGCGGGTAAGAATTTCTTTGTGCAAAGCAAACATGTGGAGGAGGCGTTTCTTTTACTTACTCGAATTCGGAGCTCTCCAGGGGCATTCGCAGATCTGCCACGCAGCGTATCAGATGTCGCGGTGTTCTACCGTGCCCAAGAGGGGAGATCAACGGAGAAGTTGTTCTGGTCCCAGTATGATGGGGCAAACACCCAACGCCTTTGAGTGATCAACTGAAGCAGTTGGTCGAACTCCACAAGTCGGCCGAAGTGGCTATGAAAGATTTCATAGTCCGGATGTGGCCTGGTGAGCCCCTGCCCACTAGCTACTTCGGCCTGATCAATCGGATGGTGAATTCTTGTCCGCGGCTTGAAGTAATCAAGCGATCTGTTTGCCTCGAGGGTGCCTGCCGGGCCTTTGCCCGCGCGAAGGTGCATTGGGGCAAGCTGGTTGCGGAGAAGCTGGTGAAGGACGGTCCGCCAGAGGGCAAGGAGCATCGCCATCCCGAGAAGTATTATGATGGCGTTATGAAAGGTGCCCGTATTGTGGACGATGAGTGTTCCAAGGACAAGATCTTTGACTAAATGTACCTCTGCCACTGTCGTAATATAAAGACGAAGCTAATTGTGCTGTGTAGCACTGTTTGATTTAAAATATTACCTTCTGTGCGGCTGTTTATAGAATTCTGAAAGTAGGCCAGTCGTCGGCTTCCGCCCTCACGCAACTAGTGCTGGGGTGTTCCTGAAAAAACCCGGATACTCTTTATCCAAATGTTTGGTCCCTTAAGGAGGTATCCGTGCAATAACAAGGCAATCGGACTATTCGGCTTTATAACTTTCACTTAGCCATAGAAGTCTACAATTTTAAATTTCAGCGAAGCCCCTAGAATCCGGAAGGCCGAATTGGGGCGCTATATATGCCTAGATCGGACGAAGCCGATTTATCTCTTAAAGCGGAAAATATTTAAGGATTTTAAGACCTCTCGAACAGCGACCAGCTCTGACCACATCATGCCGGTCAGTTTTCGGCTTTCTCTACTGAGGTGCTCGTCCGGAAGAACCGGGACACAATCGCAGTAGTTCTCCCTGCGCTACCTTAGCCGATATAACGGAACGTAAGGTACCAAAACAAAGGAGCCGGGCTAACCCAACTGTAGACCCAAGACATGATTCGGAGCTGATGCATATAGTGCTATAAGTTTGGGGTGCCGCACTGTTTAAAGTATTCAGACTTTAGTTGTCGTAGAACGGGGCACCATAGGAAGCCCCCTGGCAAACGGACAATACCAAAGTGTACGGGTGCAATATCAAAGAAACATTTACAAGAAAAAATGTTCAAATAACAATAATGAGCTGACGCTATCTATAATCTCCCATTGATGAAAATACGTTTAAGTGTATGTTTACAATGAATGCATTAAGCGGAGATAAATAGGACTATTTAACATGTCCTATCCGGAGGCAGGCCGCGTATGGATATATAAAACAGGTATAACGATCGTAAATAGATTCCACCTGGGTGTTTCCTTATGTGCGCGAAGCCTGTTGCCTCCTTGGTTTTCTCTCCTATGTAAGTCCGACAATCCGGCTCTTCTAAAGAGGCTGCTCTAAAGCACTGTCCTAAAAAATAAGAAGGACAGGTCATGAAGGTATGTGGCGGTTATCCCGCACTGTTGACTGAGTCGTTGTTGCGCCTCCGCCTACGCCCATGGTATCTTGAGTGCATAATTGTGTACGCGTGGCACGTATGCTGCTTTAATGGGGCTTAAGCGGAGGCCGAACTGCTAGTCGCATTCTTGGCGTGCTTGATGATCCTATTGCAGGGTGTTCCGGACTCTCTTGACGGTGGCCGGATTGGTTTGTCGGAGGAGGCCGCATTGTACTTCCGCCGCGAGGGCTGCCGTATGTTCTTCTGTTCGGAGAGAGCGGTATATATTTCCGTTCGCTGTAATGACCCCGTGTGGTCCTGGCATCTTGAACTTGAGGTATGCGTAGTGTGGTACCGCATTGAATCTAGCGAATGCGGTTCGTCCGACTAGTGCATGGTAACCACTATGGAACGGGAAGATGTCGAAGGTTAACTCTTCGCTTTGGAAGTTATCCGGAGATCCGAAGACAAGTTCCAATGTTATAGAGCCCGTGCAATGGGCCTCTACTCCAGGAATCACACCTTTAAAGGTTGTTTTGGTGGCCTTGATCCTTGAAGGGTCAATGCCCATTTTATGACCGTGTCCCGATAAAGCAGGTTTAGGTTGCTGCCACCGGCCCATAAGGACGCCACAGAAGGTAGAATCCGTCGATGATTGGGTCTAGGACCAATGCGGCCGAGCCGCCGTGACGGATGCTAGTAGGGTGATCCCTACGATCAAAGGTGATCGGACAAGCTAACCATGGGTTGAATTTGGGGGCGACTGGCTCCATCGCATAGACGTCCCTTAGTGCCCGCTTCCGTTCCCGCTTGGGGATGTGCGTTGCATAGATCATGTTGACCGTTTTCACCTGGGGGGAAATTTCTTCTGTCCCCACATGTTCGGACGTCGGGGCGCCTCGTCATCTTCCTGTGCAGCCCCTTGTCCTTGTCTTCGGCGTTTATTTTACCGGCCTGTTTGAATACCCAGCAATCTCTATTAGTGTGGTTGGCTCGCTTGTCCGGGGTGCCATGAATTTGGCACGAGGGCTCCCGTATGCGGTCCAGACTGGACGGTCCCTGATTATTTCTTTTGAACGGCTTCTTCCGCTGACCGGGCTTGGATCCGCTGAATCCGGCATTGACTGTCGTGTCTTCAGTGCTGTCGCCGTTGTTCCGTCGCTTATGTCTGTTACGCCGTGGCTTGCCGTTATTGTCGCGGCCATCCGAAGTGCCAGAATGTGGCGTAGTGCTGCTGCGAGCCAACCAGCTGTCCTCGCCCGCGCAAAAGCGGGTCATTAGTGTTGTGAGAGCTGCCATGGACTTGGGTTTTTCCTGGACGAGGTGTCGAGCGAGCCACTCGTCACGGATATTATGCTTAAAAGCCGCCAGGGCTTCGGCATCCGGACAGTCGACTATTTGGTTCTTTTTAGTTAGGAACCGAGTCCAGAATTTCCTGGCTGACTCTCCGGATTGTTGAGTAATGTGGCTCAGGTCACCGGCGTCTGGTGGTCGCACATATGTGCCCTGGAAGTTGTCGATGAATGCGTCTTCCAGGTTTTTCCCAACTGCCAATGGAATTTGCTAGCAGGCTGTTTAGCCAGTGCCGGGCTGGTCCTTTGAGCTTAAGGGGAAGATACTTGATGGCATGTAGATCGTCTCCGCGGGCCATGTGAATGTGGAGAAGGAAATCTCGATCCATACCGCGGGGTCTGTTGTGCCATCGTATGATTTGATATTTACAGGTTTGAACCCTTCTGGGAATTCATGATCCATTACTTTGTCAGTCAAGCAGAGGGGTGTGCGGCGCCTCTGTGACGGGCTATGTGGCTACGCAGGTCGAATTGCCCTGGGTGGCTATGTTCCCGGCCGGACTTGTTGAAGGTCTATCCGGTGTGACGGTCTTCGTCGCGTGCCGAGGCGCGCCCCCGCGATCCGTGGATCGATCTTGGCTATCCTGCTTTGTTGCCCCAGGCCGTAGTATGTTGGCATGGGGGTGTTGGCTGGTATGCGGACTGATATGCCGTTTTATCCCGGCCACGAGGTGGCCGGTCAGCCGTATGGTGCTCGAGTCCGTATTCCTCCACTGCCAGGACTTCAGTCCATCTATCTGTGAGCAGGTCTTGATCAGCTTGGAGTTGCTGCTGCTTCTTTTCGTGCTCCTCGCAGCGGGCTATAAGTCGGCACTTGAAGCGCTCTTGCTCTCACGGGATCCTCGAGCACGCCCGAACTCGTTGCCGTTGCTAATCTCGTCTTGAGGGGGGGCATGTAGCTGTCCTCCTCCGGGTATTCGTCCGTCGCCTGTTCTTCTGGGCTGACCTGCTCATCCTCCTGTTCGGCCTGCTCGAAGGCGGGCTGATCAGGGTTGTATTCTTCTTCGGCACCATTCGGATTGTTTTCGTCTCCTGGGCCGGTATTGCTGTGGCGGGGCTTGGAGTGGCGACGACGACTCCCATTCTTTGCTTTTTTCCCTGATGTTTTATCCAACGTTGCCTCATCGCCATTTGTTTCCTTCGGAGTGTCCACCATATATATATATATATATATATATATATATATATATATATATATATATATATATATATATATATATATATATATATATATCATAGGAAGAGGTGGTTGTCCACCGCCCAGTGAGCGGTGGTTCATGTTCTTCTCCTGCATCGTCGTCCATACTGTCGATGTCTTCGGAGTCGAAGTCCAGTACATCGGTTAAATCATCGACCGTGGTAGTGAAGTGGTTGGTGGGTGGGCAACGAATTCCTTCATCGCCTGCTTCCCACTCGAGCCGGACATAGTTCGGCCCCGAGCCTCCTGACAAAGAGAGAGACTTTAATGAGTCCAACATGTCGCCAAAGGGCGAGTGCTGGAAGATATCCGCGGTGGTGAACTCCATTACCGGAGCCCATCCTGGCTCGGCTGGCTCGGGAGTGTGCGGACTGGAACCCTCGTCCGGATACGAATCCAGGGGTCCGAAGTCACAGGTCACCACAGAGGTAAGACCCGTGTTCGGCTCCATCGCTGATGAGTGCGCGACCTGCGGGGCGGGGTCCATCCCTCCGTCCTTAGGCAGCGCAGCCTGCTCTGGATTTAAGTCCGGGGATACTACGGGGGTGATACCCCGAGCTTTATCCGACGGCAGGTCTAAGCCGTACTCGTCGTTACTGTTCGGTGCTCCTGGCTTGGGCCCAAATCCATCGAAGATCAAGTCTCCGCGGATGTCCGCCATGTAATTCAGGTTTTCGAACCTGATCTGGTGGCCAGGGGCGTAGCTGTCGATCTGCTCCAGATGGCCAAGCGAGCTGGCCCGCAGAGCGAAGCCGCCGAATATGAAGATCTGTCGGGGGAGAAAGGTATCACCCGGGATCGCGTTGTTGACAATGACTGGAGGAGCCATCGAGCCCTATTGCGACGGCACAGAGGAACTCTCAATGAAAGCACCAATGTTATTGTCAAAACCGGCAGATCTCGGGTAGGGGGTCCCGATCTGTGCGTCCAGGCTGATGGTAACAGGAAGCAAGGGACACAGATGTTTACCCAGGTTCGGGCCCTCTCGATGGAGGTAAAACCCTACTTCCTGCTTGATTAATATTGAAGATATGGGTAGTACAAGAGTTGATCTACCATGAGATCGTAGAGGCTAAACCCTAGAAGCTAGCCTATGATGGTATGATTGTAATTGTGATCGGCCTTCTAAAGACCAACCTCTCCGGTTTAAATAGACACCGGAGAGGGCTAGGGTTTACATGGAGTCGGTTACAAGGAAGGAAATATAATATCTGGATCTCCAAGCTTGCCTTCCACGCCAAGGAAACTCCCATCCGGACATGGGTCGAAGTCTTGTGTCTTGTATCTTCACGCTTCAATAGTCCGGATGATGTATACAGTCCGGCTGTCCGGATACCCCCTAATCCAGGACTCCCTCAACGACCACATGTGCCAAAAGATGTTGGCGTGCCTCCATCACCACGGTATAATATCACTTTTTGTCATAAATAATTGCCCTGCATAAACAATATTGCAGACCAACGCAAAGATAAACTTGTTCTTTGACAAAAACAACATGTGCTAATAAAATAAACTTGGATGGATATCACCTGATTTGTTTGGACGACGGATGATCTGTTTTATCGCGACAGAGGCGGCTCAACGCGACCCCGGCGGTTCAACACAGTGGGGGCGGCTCGCATATGTCCATTGGACAGCTTGTGTGAACAGACGTGGCTCTTATTTGTTGATATATATATCGGAGTCAACCGCGGCATTTAGAAGATGGAGCGGACGCGTGAGTCGGCCGTGGCATTGCAAGCCGTGTGGACAGACAAGTCGGCCATGGATGCGGACAGTTGAGTCGGCGCGGGTACGGTTGAATGAACCGACTGCAGGCGCGATCACGATGAGTCGATGTAGACTAGGCCCCAAGGGCGGCGATTTATGCACGTCCATTCCCCAGGCAGTATGGCATAGACCAATGCTGGTACAGAATGTTGCCAGCTCGCGCCCCACACCCGCAGTATAAACATAATTGTCCTGCGTACAAAAAATACAGCAGGCTAGAGTAGTTCTTTGTCGAAAGAAATCAACATATACTTAACAATATATATATATATAGGATAAATATCACCTGATTTTATTTAGGCGACAGCTCTGTGCACAGACCCTGTCTCTAGGTCCACTTGGCCATTAAAATATTCGGCCATGATGCAAAGCCTTGTTAATTCCTTGGAATAGCACCTGCTGCACTCTCCCCCCGTTTCAGTTTTAGTATAAAATCCACACTCTACCACTTTCCTTTCTTCAGGAAACAGCCAGCCGTTTTCAGGCAAGCACGCAGGGCATAGCCAGAGGCAAGGCATGGTGGTGGGTGACGACCATAGGCTGACACGAGCGCGCGGCGACCCGGTAGAGGCGGGCCACATCTGAGGCGGACAACAGCTTCAGCGTTCTGAAGGTGGACGGCGGCTCAAGCAAAACCACAGGGCGACTCAATGACGGCGGTTCAACACCAAGTCCAGTGACTCGGGGGTGAAGTTGCGCGGGGACATCTCAACCGCGGCGGGTCATAGCTGTGGATGAGGTGGAAACAGCGGCTCGGCGCACGCCCGGCAAAGGAGACAGAGATGGCGACCATGGCAGGGCCTTTCAGAGGCAGCAGCTCGACAGAGGTTGGTGGAGCGAGGCTGAGGGCGGCTCCCAGGCGTGGTGTCGAATGGATGAGGTAGCAGGCCGACTCTAGGTAAATGACATCAGCAAGGCGACTTCAGCCGCGACAAAGGCAGAGATCATGACGGTTGCTCGGCCATAGCAGGACAAACTGAGGTCGGGCTTGCAACGGTGGCTCAACCATGGCATCTTGAGGCCGGCCAGCAGAAGGTTTTTTGCAGGCGAGGCCGAGGAAGGCTGTGGCAGAGGCGGAACGGCAGCAGGGGCAAAGTGAGAGTAGTAGTACTACTTGGCTTCAATGACAGCAATTCTATGACCACGTCCATCGGCTTCCGGGTCGTGGTCACTTTTCCCTTTCCCCCCTTTTTTTATTTCCATGTTGGAATCAGGATCACCTCATGACGGCTGCCCTCTTCTTTCTATACACAAGTACTATTACCAGCACTAGTTGATCTGATCTACACCAATTAATCTTGGACAAGTCCAATCCCGTGTCTAACTGCACTTTTTTGTAAACGGCCGTACCATCGGTGTTTGACTTGATGCCGACTTATATACCTTTTTCCATGGTCAGCACAAGTCCTCGGAATCGCTTGCAACAAGTAGATAATCGATCCAGTATTTGCTTCATCTAAGGATGCCTTGATGTACTGGTTGCTTCGCAGACTTGCTGATTGATTCTCACGTGGGTTGCTGCCACTGCTATGAAATTTCTCGGGACTTGCGCGTATACACAGTTGAAATAAATCTATGGTGGAAACCCTTCTGCAGGTCTCGGCGACTTGCGGCGACAACCAAATCCTAACCCTAATTTTTCTTGAACCTTTTTATCTCACAAATCGTAAATCTAATCGATGAACTTGATGCTTATGCGGATCTTTTTAGACCGGCTCTTCTTCATCCAGATAATTTGCGAGCTGCTCGATCCCTGGGGAAGATCCCTCCAAGAACTCAACACCACCGTGCGCAGGCTGGGCCCCAACTATCGTGGATTTGTCACAGCAGATGTCCTTAGTGTCAGGACTTAGTCCCGAGGCCAACGCATCTATGTAGTAGCTTGAGAGGGGTTGATCGTATAACGCCCGGATAATTAGGCTACAGTAAAAATCTCCTGATGATGCCATGTCATCTATGTTACTGTTGCTAATCAAGTGGTAGTTCCAAAAACATTGCAAATTCAAAAATGAATTAGTGACAAATACCCAAAGTTTTTAAAGGTTGAAACAAAAATGTTCAAACAATACCAAAATGACATAGGTAATTATGGTGTAGAAGACACAATTTTATAAAAATGCCTAAATGCCAGGAAAGGAAAGAGAAATAAATAAAAGAAAATACAAAACAGAAACAAAAAAAAGAAAAAGGAGAAGCTCCCCCCTGGACCAGACGGCCCAGCTTGCAGCCAGGCCGGCCCACCTGGCCCATCCGGCCGACCCGGCCCGGCTCCCCTGCCTCGTCCCTTCCTCGTTCCCCGACCCGGTCGAACAGGCGCATCCCCGACCCCTCGCCCGGTGTAAAGGAGGGGATAAGACCGCCACGCCCCCGCCTCCTCGATCGCGCCTCCCACTCGCCCCCACTCTCGCCATCGGTTCCTGCACCTCTCCCTCACGCCTCAGATCCACCTCGCTCCCCCTTCGTTCCCCCACCACATCCGACGCCGCCATGGACCCGCCACGTGAAACGCGCGGCCACATCTCTCGCCTCGCCTCGCTTGCGTGTCCTTCGTCTCCGCCTTCGTCCTCCTCCTCGACCGATGGCCGCAGTTGGAGCTTGGAGCCACCGCAGCACCCATGACGCCGCCCTCTTCCTCCTCTGCTCCGACAAGCTACGCCGCCGCTCTTCACCAACTCCGGCAACGCCCCTGCAGCTACTAAACCCACCAAGGGCCACCGTGTGTGCCGCTCGGTGATCCCCCGCTGCTTCCTCTCTCTCTTTCGCGCCCTACCTAGTTGTCGCCGAGCACCCAAACGCCCCGCCGCGGATCTCGTCGCCGACGAGTCTCCGGTGACCAAATGGTCACGGGCCACCGCCGGTTGCACTCACCACGCCCCATAGATTCCCCCCAGCCTCTCCATTTGCCCGCTAGCTCGCCGTAGCTATGTTTCCATCGAGCTCCCGTACGTGTCGCCGCCCGCGCTTGTCGTCGGCAGCCATCCGGTGACCCCTTTGGTCCCGTGCTTGCGCCGTTGTGCTCGCGTACGCACGTAGGCCTCGCCCCGCCCTTCTGTTTGCCCAATAGCGTGACGCATCACCGTTGCCGTTGCTCGCCCGAAACACCCCGCCGCCGGTGACGTCGTACTGTTTGTCTCCGGCCACCGCAGCCTCCGCCACCGTCACAGACCGCTCCGCCGTCGTCTTGTCGTTCGAACGAGCCTGGCCGCGCCCAAAATGGTGCGGTGTGGACGAATCACACAGCTCTCCCGATCGCTCCGTCGTTGGAATGGTCGCCGAAGTTTGCTCCGGCGCGTCTCCGGCGGGTGCCGAGCTGGCACCCATGTGGCACCGCCTCGGGCCACTGACTGGTGGGCCCAGGGCCCCTTTGACTAGGTGACTTGAGTCAACTGCTGACTGAGCCGCCCCTGTCTCACTGACCTATAGGCCCCACCTCAATAAACAAAACAAATAAAAAAGAATAATTAGTTAATTAAATAGTTTAGCTAAATAAAACCTTAATCTCTCACTGACTTCTAGGCCCCACCTGCTAATTAACCCATTTAGTTAGTTTTGAAACTCTGTTAATGCCCCTAACAATGACATGTGGGTCCCACTGGACCCACCTGTCTGGTTTGACTGGTCAACCGACCAGCTGACCCGCTGACATCACTCTGATGTCATGCTTGCGTCATCAAACACTGTTCTGGATAATGTTGGATTTAAATAAATAATTAATATCAGAAAATGATTTAAATCTTTAGAAAATCATATCTTTTAATCCGTAACTCGGATTAAAATACTTTCTACATGAAAGTTGCTCAGAACGACGAGACAATTCTGGATATACAGCATGTTCGTCCGCCACACACCCCTAACCTATCGAACTCGCAACTTTCCCCCTCCAGTTCCTTTGTCCAAAAACGCGAAACACTGGGAATACTTTCCCGGATGTTTCCCCCCTTCGCCGGTATCACCTACTACCGCGATTGGGCACACCTAGCATCATGCTTTGTCATGTCATGCATCGTCATGCATTTGTTTGCATTGTAATTATTGTTTCTCCCCCCCTCTTCTCTCGCTAGACACCGAGACCGACGCCGCTGCTACCCAGTACGACTACGGTGTTGACGACCCCTCCTTCTTGCCAGAGCAATCAGGCAAGACCCCCCCTTCCCCTTGATCACCAGATATCGCATATTCTACTCTCTACTTCTTGCATTAGAGTAGTGTAGCATGTTACTGCTTTTCGATATTCCTATCCTGATGCATAGCATGTCCTTGCTACTGTTGTTACCTTTTCCTGCAATCCTACATGCTTAGTATAGGATGCTAGTATTCCATCAGTGGCCCTACATTCTTGTCCATCTGATGTGCTATACTATCGGGTTGTGATCACTTGGGAGGTGATCAGGGGTATATACTATATACTTTATACATGATACATATGGTGACTAAAGACGGGTCGGCTCGTAGGAGCACCCGCGAGTGGATCTTTGTGGCGGAGCGACAGGGCAGGTTGAGACCACCTAGGCGAGATGTGGGCCTGGCCCTGGTCGGTGTCCACGGTTACATCATTAACACGCTTAACGAGATCTTGGTATTTGATCTGAGTCTAGCCATTTGGTCTATACGCACTAACCAAATACGTGGGAAAGATATGGGCACTCGGCGTCGTGGTATCAGCCGAAGCCTTCGTGACGTCAGCGACTGAGCGGTGCGCGCCGGATTGGAACGTAAGCCTGCTCTTGTATTAAGGGGGCTAGTTCTGCTTCCGGCCGTGTTCGCAACGTGCAGGTGTGCTAAGGGCGATAGGCCAAGCCCCCTGTGCGCTTAGGTTTAGACCGGCGTGCTGACCTCTCTGTTGGCCTAGGTGGGGCTGCGACGTGTTGATCTTCCGAGGCCGGGCATGACCCAGAAAAGTGTGTCAGGCCAAATGGGATCAAGCGAGTTGGGTTATGTGGTGCACCGCAGGGAAGTTAATCTATTCGAATAGCCGTGATCTTCGTAATGTGACGACTTGGAGTTGTACCTTGACCTTATCACAACTAGAACCGGATACTTAATAAAACACACCCTTCCAAGTGCGATACAACCCGGTGATCGCTCTCTAACAGGGCGACGAGGAGGGGATCGCCGGGTAGGATTATGCTATGCGATGCTACTTGGAGAACTTCAATCTACTCTCTTCTACATGCTGCAAGATGGAGGTGGCCTGAAGCGTATGCTGCTTTAATGGGGCTTAAGCGGAGGCCGAACTGCTAGTCGCGTTCTTGGCGTGCTTGATGATCCTATTGCGGGGTGTTCCGGACTCACTTGACGGTGGCCGGATTGGTTTGTCGGAGAAGGCCGCATTGTACTTCCACCGCGAGGGCTGCCGTATGTTCTTCTGTTCGGAGAGAGCGGTATATATTTCCGTTCACTGTAATGACCCCGTGTGGTCCTGGCATCTTGAACTTGAGGTATGCGTAGTGTGGTACCGCATTGAATCTAGCGAATGCGGTTCGTCCGACTAGTGCATGGTAACTACTATGGAAAGGGACGATGTCGAAGGTTAACTCTTCGCTTTGGAAGTTATCCGGAGATCCGAAGACAAGTTCCAATGTTATAGAGCCCGTGCAATGGGCCTCTACTCCAGGAATCACACCTTTAAAGGTGGTTTTGGTGGCCTTGATCCTTGAAGGGTCAATGCCCATTTTGCGCACTGTGTCCTGATAAAGCAGGTTTAGGCTGCTGCCACCGTCCATAAGGACGCGCGTAAGGTAGAATCCGTCGATGATTGGGTCTAGGACCAATGCGGCCGAGCCGCCGTGACGGATGCTAGTAGGGTGATCCCTACGATCAAAGGTGATCGGACAAGCTGACCATGGGTTGAATTTGGGGGCGACTGGCTCCATCGCATAGACGTCCCTTAGTGCCCGCTTCCGTTCCCGCTTGGGGATGTGCGTGGCATAGATCATGTTGACCGTTTTAACCTAGGGGGAAATTTCTTCTGTCCCCCCATGTTCGGACGTCGGGGCGCCTCGTCATCTTCGTTGTGCAGCCCCTTGTCCTTGTCTTCGGCGTTTATTTTACTGGTCTGTTTGAATACCCAGCAATCTCTATTGGTGTGGTTGGCTCGCTTGTCCGGGGTGCCATGAATTTGGCACGAGGGCTCCCGTATGCGGCCCAGACTGGACGGTCCCTGATTATTTCTTTTGAACGGCTTCTTCCGCTGACCGGGCTTGGATCCGCTGAATCCGGCATTGACTTTCGTGTCTTCAGTGCTGTCGCCATTGTTCCGTCGCTTATGTACATTACGCCGTGGCTTTGCCGTTATTGTCGCGCCATCCGAAGTGCCGAATGTGGAGTAGTGCTGCTGCGAGCCAACCAGCTGTCCTCGGCAGCATAAAAGCGGGTCATTAGTGTTGTGAGAGCTGCCATGGACTTGGGTTTTTCCTGGATGAGGTGTCGAGCGAGCCACTCGTCACGGATATTATGCTTAAAAGCCGCCAGGGCTTCGGCGTCCGGACAGTCGACTATTTGGTTCTTTTTAGTTAGGAACCGAGTCCAGAATTTCCTGGCTGACTCTCCGGGTTGTTGAGTAATGTGGCTCAGGTCATCGGCCCGTGGTCGCACATATGTGCCCCGAAGTTGTCGAGGAATGCGTCTTCCGTGTTTTTCCCAACCGCCAATGGAATTTCGGCAGGCTGTTTAGCCAGTGCCGGGCTGGTCCTTTGAGCTTAAGGGGAAGATACTTGATGGCATGTAGATCGTCTCCGCGGGCCATGTGAATGTGGAGAAGGAAATCTTCGATCCATACTGCGGGGTCTGTTGTGCCATCGTATGATTTGATATTTACAGGTTTGAACCCTTCTGGGAATTCATGATCCATTACTTTGTCAGTCAAGCAGAGGGGTGTGCGGCGCCTCTGTGACGGGCTATGTACTCTGTGCAGTCGAATTTCCACAGGTGGCTATGTTCCCGGCGGACTTGTTGAAGGTGTATCCGGTGTAGCGGTCTTAAATCGCGTGCCAAAGCGGCGCCCAGCGATCCGTGGATCGATCTTGGATGTCCTGTTTTGTTGCCCCAGGCCCTAGTATGTTGGCGTGGGGGTGTTGGCTGGTATGCGGACTGATATGCCGTTTTATCCCGGCCACGAGGTGGCCGGTCAGCCGTATGGTGCTCGAGTCCGTATTCCTCCACTGCCAAGACTTCAGTCCATCTATCTGTGAGCAGGTCTTGATCAGCTTGGAGTTGCTGCTGCTTCTTTTTCAGGCTCCTCGCAGTGGCTATAAGTCGGCACTTGAAGCGCTCTTGCTCTACGGGATCCTCAGGCACGCCGAACTCATCGTCGCCGTTGCTAATCTCGTCTTCGGAGGGGGGCATGTAGCTGTCCTCCTCCGGGTATTCGTCCGTCGCTTTGTTCTTACAGGCTCACCCGCTCATCCTCCTGCTCGCCTGCTCGAAGGCGGGCTGATCAGGGTTGTATTCTTCTTCAGCACCATTCGGATTGTTTTCGTCTCCTGGGCCGGTATTGCTGTGGCGGGGCTTGGAGTGGCGCCGACGACACCCATTCTTTGCTTTTTCCCCTGAGGTTTTATCCAACGTTGCCTCATCGCCATTTGTTTCCTTCGGAGTGTCCACCATATATATATATATATATCATAGGAAGAGGTGGTTGTCCACCGCCCAGTGAGCGGTGGTTCATGTTCTTCTCCTGCATCGTCGTCCATACTGTCGATGTCTTCGGAGTCGAAGTCCAGTACATCGGTTAAATCATCGACCGTGGTAGTGAAGTGGTTGGTGGGTGGGCAACGAATTCCTTCATCGCCTGCTTCCCACTCGAGCCGGACATAGTTCGGCCCCGAGCCTCCTGACAAAGAGAGAGACTTTAATGAGTCCAACACGTCGCCAAAGGGCGAGTGCTGGAAGATATCCGCGGCGGTGAACTCCATTACCGGAGCCCAACCTGGCTCGGCTGGCTCGGGAGTGCGCGGACTGGAACCCTCGTCCGGATACGAATCCAGGGGTCCGGAGTCACAGGTCACCACAGAGGTAAGACCCGTGTTCGGCTCCATCGCTGATGAGTGCGCGACCTGCGGGGCGGGGTTCATCCCTCCGTCCTTAGGTAGCGCAGCCTGCTCTGGATTTAAGTCCGGGGATACTACGGGGGTGATACCCCGAGCTTCATCTGACGGCAGGTCTAAGCCGTACTCGTCGTTACTGTTCGGTGCTCCTGGCTTGGGCCCAAATCCATCGAAGATCAAGTCTCCGCGGATGTCCGCCATGTAGTTCAGGTTTCCGAACCTGATCTGGTGGCCAGGGGCGTAGCTGTCGATTTGCTCCAGATGGCCAAGCGAGTTGGCCCGCAGAGCGAAGCCGCCGAATACGAAGATCTGTCGGGGGAGAAAGGTATCACCCGAGATCGCGTTGTTGACAATGACTGGAGGAGCCATCGAGCCCTATAGCAACGGCACAGAGGAACTCTCAATGAAAGCACCAATGTCGGTGTCAAAACCGGCAGATCTCGGGTAGGGGGTCCCGACCAAGGCGTCGGTCGATGGTAACAGGAAGCAAGGGACACAGATGTTTACCTGTGTTCGCCCTCTCGATGGAGGTAAAACCCTACTTCCTGCTTGATTAATATTGAAGATATGGGTAGTACAAGAGTAGATCTACCACGAGATCGTAGAGGCTAAACCCTAGAAGCTAGCCTATGATGGTATGATTGTAATTGTGATCGTCCTTCTAAAGACCAACCTCTCCGGTTTAAATAGACACCGGAGAGGGCTAGGGTTTACATGGAGTCGGTTACAAGGAAGGAAATATAATATCTGGATCTCCAAGCTTGCCTTCCACGCCAAGGAAACTCCCATCCGGACACGGGTCGAAGTCTTGTGTCTTGTATCTTCACGCTTCAATAGTCCGGACGATGTATACAGTCCGGCTGTCCGGATACCCCCTAATCCAGGACTCCCTCAACGACCACCTGTGCCAAAAGATGTTGGCGTGCCTCCATCACCACGGTATAATATCACTTTTTGTCATAAATAATTGCCCTGCATAAACAATATTGCATACCAACGCAAAGATAAACTTGTTCTTTGACAAAAACAACATGTGCTAATAAAACAAACTTGGATGGATATCACCTGACTTGTTTGGACGACGGATGATCTGTTTTATCACGACAGAGGCGGCTCAACGCGACCCCGGCGGCTCAACACAGTGGGGGCGGCTCGCATATGTCCATTGGACAGCTTGTGTGAACAGACGTGGCTCTTATTTGTTGATATATATATCGGAGTCAACCGCGGCATTTAGAAGATGGAGCGGACGCGTGAGTCGGCCGTGGCATTGCAAGCCGTGCGGATAGACAAGTCGGCCATGGATGCGGACAGTTGAGTCGGCGCGGGTACGGTTGAATGAACCGACTGCAGGCGCGATCACGATGAGTCGATGTAGACTAGGCCCCAAGGGCGGCGATTTATGCACGTCCATTCCCCAGGCAGTATGGCATAGACCAACGCTGGTACAGAATGTTGCCAGCTCGCGCCCCACACCCGCAGTATAAACATAATTGTCCTACGTACAAAAAATACAGCAGGCTAGAGTAGTTCTTTGTCGAAAGAAATCAACATATACTTAACAATATATATATATATATAGGATAAATATCACCTGATTTTATTTAGGCGACAGCTCTGTGCACAGACCCTGTCTCTAGGTCCACTTGGCCATTAAAATATTCGGCCATGATGCAAAGCCTTGTTAATTCCTTGGAATAGCACCTGCTGCACTCTCCCCCCGTTTCAGTTTTAGTATAAAATCCACACTCTACCACTTTCCTTTCTTCAGGAAACAGCCAAATTGCCAGCGAGCATGCAGGGCACAGCCAGAGGCAAGGCCTGGTGGTGGGTGACGACCATAGGCTGACACGAGCGCGTGGCGACCCGGTAGAGGCGGGCCACATCGGAGGCGGACAATAGCTTCAGTGTTCTGAAGGTGGACGGCGGCTCAAGCAAAACCACAGGGCGACTCAATGACGGCGGTTCAACACCAAGGCCAATGACTCGGGGGTGAAGTTGCGCGGGGACATCTCAACCGCGGCGGGTCATAGCTGTGGATGAGGTGGAAACAGCGGCTCGGCGCACGCCCCGGCAGTGAGACAGAGATGGCGACCATGGCAGGGCCTTTCAGAGGCAGCAGCTCGACAGAGGTTGGTGGAGCGAGGCTGAGGGCGGCTCCCAGGCGTGGCGTCGAATGGATGAGGTAGCAGGCCGGCTCTAGGTAAATGACAGCAGCAAGGCGGCTTTAGCCGCGACAAAGGCAGAGATCGTGACGGTTGCTCGGCCATAGCAGGACAAACTGAGGTCGGGCTTGCTACGGTGGCTCAACCGTGGCATCCTGAGGCCGGCCAGCAGAAGGTTTTTGCAAAAGTAGGCCGAGGAAGGCTGTGGCAGAGGCGGAACGGCAGCAGGGGCAAAGTGAGAGTAGTAGTAGTACTACTTGGCTTCAATGACAGCAATTCTATGACCACGTCCATCGGCTTCCGGGTCGTGGTCACTTTTCCCTTCCCCCCCTTTTTTTATTTCCATGTTGGAATCAGGATCACCTCATGACGGCTGCCCTATTCTTTCTATACACAAGTACTATTACCAGCACTAGTTGATCTAATCTACTCCAATTAATCTTGGACAAGTCCAATCCCGTGTCTAACTACACTTTTTTGTAAACGGCCGTACCATCGGTGTTTGACTTGATGCCGACTTATATACCTTTTGCCATGGTCAGCACAAGTCCTCGGAATCGCTTGCAACAAGTAGATAATCGATCCAGTATTTGCTTCATCTAAGGATGCCTTGATGTACTGGTTGCTTCGTAGACTTGCTGATTGATTCTCACGTGGGCTGCTGCCACTGCTATGAAATTTCTCGGGACTTGCGCGTATACACAGTTGAAATAAATCTATGGTGGAAACCCTTCTGCACGTCTCGGCGACTTGCGGCGACAACCAAATCCTAACCCTAATTTTTCTTGAACCTTTTAATCTCACAAATCGTAAATCTCGACCGATGAACTTGATGCTTATGCGGATCTTTTCAGACCGGCTCTTCTTCATCCAGATAATTTGCGAGCTCCTCGATCCCTGGGGAAGATCCCTCCAAGAACTCAACACCACCGTGCGCAGGCTGGGCCCCAACTATTGTGGATTTGTCACAGCAGATGTCCTTAGTGTCAGGACTTAGTCCCGAGGCCAACGCATCTATGTAGTAGCTTGAGAGGGGTTGATCGTATAACGCCCGGATAATTAGGCTACAAGAAAATCTCCGATGATGCCATGTCATCTATGTTATTGCTAATCAAGTGGTAGTTCCAAAAACATTGCAAATTCAAAAATGAATTAGTGACAAATACCCAAAGTTTTTAAAGGTTGAAACAAAAATGTTCAAACAGTACCAAAATGACATAGGTAATTATGGTGTAGAAGACACAATTTTATAAAAATGCCTAAATGCTGTGAAAGGAAAGAGAAATAAATAAAAGAAAATACAAAGCGAAGCGAAAAAAGAAAAGGAGGAGCTCCCCTCGACCAGACGGCCCAGCTTGCGGCAGCCGGCCCACTGCCCATCCGGCCGACCCGGCCCGGCTCCCCTGCCTCGTCCCCTTCCCTGTTCCCCCAACCCGGGTCGGAACAGGGCCCATCCCCACCTGACCCATCGGTTCCTGCACCTCTCCCTCACGCCTCAGATCCACCTCGCTCCCCCTTCGTTCCCCCACCACATCCGACGCCGCCATGGACCCGCCGCCGTGAAACGCGCGGCCGCATCTCTTGCCTCGCCTCGCCTGCGTGTCCTTCGTCTCCGCCTTCGTCCTCCTCCTCGACCGATGGCCGCAGTTGGAGCTTGGAGCCACCGCAGCACCCATGACGCCGCCGTCTTCCTCCTCTGCTCCGACAAGCTACGCCGCCGCTCTTCACCAACTCCGGCAACGCCCCTGCAGCTACTAAACCCACCAAGGGCCACCGTGTGTGCCGCTCGGTGAGCCCCCGCTGCTTCCTCTCTCTCTTTCGCGCCCTACCTAGTTGTCGTCGAGCACCCAAACGCCCCGCCGCGGATCTCCTCGCCGACGAGTCTCCGGTGACCAAATGGTCACAGGCCAGCGTCGGTTGCACTCACCACGCCCCATAGATTCCCCCCAGCCTCTCCATTTGCCCGCTAGCTCGCCGTAGCTATGTTTCCATCGAGCTCCCGTACGTGTCGCCGCCCGCGCTTGTTGTCGGCAGCCATCCGGTGACCCCTTTGGTCCCGTGCTTGCGCCGTTGTGCTCGCGTACGCACGTAGGCCTCGCCCCGCCCTTCTGTTTGCCCAATAGCGTGACGCATCACCGTTGCCGTTGCTCGCCCGAAACACCCCGCCGCCGGTACGTCGTACTGTTTGTCTCCGGCCACCGCAGCCTCCGCCACCGTCACAGACCGCTCCACCGTCGTCTTGCCGTTCGAACGAGCCTGGCCGCGCCCAAAATGGTGCGGTGTGGACGAATCCCACAGCTCTCCCGGTCGCTCCGCCGTTGGAATGGTCGCCGAAGTTAGCTCCGGCGCGTCTCCGGCGGGTGCCGAGCTGGCACCCATGTGGCACCGCCACATCGACCTTGTTGGTGGGCCCAGGGCCCCCTTTGACTAGTTGACTTGGTCAACTGCTGACTGAGCCGCCCCTGTCTCACTGACCTATAGGCCCCACCTCAATAAACGAAACAAATAAAAAAGAATAATTAGTTAATTAAATAGTTTAGCTAAATAAAACCTTAATCTCTCACTGACTTCTGGGCCCCACCTGCTAATTAACCCATTTAGTTAGTTTTGAAACTACATTAATGCCCCTAACGGTGACATGTGGGTCCCATCGACCCACTGTTCGGTTTGGTGGTCAACCGGAGTTGACCTGCCGACATCACTCTGATGTCATGCTTGCGTCATCAAACACTGTTCTGGATAATGTTGGATTTAAATAAATAATTAATATCAGAAATGATTTAAATCTTTAGAAAATCATATCTTTTAATCCGTAACTCGGATTAAAATACTTTCTACATGAAAGTTGCTCAGAACGACGAGACAATTCTGGATATGCAGACTGTTCGTCCGCCACACACCCCTAACCTATCGAACTCGCAACTTTCCCCCTCTAGTTCCTCTGTCCAAAAACGCGAAACACTAGGAATACTTTCCCGGATGTTTCCCCCCTTCGCCGGTATCACCTACTACCTCGATTGGGCACACCTAGCATCATGCTTTGTCATGTCATGCATCGTCATGCATTTGTTTGCATTGTAATTATTGTTCCCCCCCTCTTCTCTCGCTAGACACCGAGACCGACGCCGCTGCTACCCAGTACGACTACGGTGTTGATGACCCCTCCTTCTTGCCAGAGCAATCAGGCAAGACCCCCCCTTCCCCTTGATCACCAGATATCGCATATTCTACTCTCTACTTCTTGCATTAGAGTAGTGTAGCATGTTACTGCTTTCCGATATTCCTATCCTGATGCATAGCATGTCCTTGCTATCGTTGTTACCTTTTCACCGCAATCCTACATGCTTAGTATAGGATGCTAGTATTCCGTCAGTGGCCCTACATTCTTGTCCATCTGCTGTGCTATACTATCGGGTTGTGATCACTTGGGAGGTGATCACGGGTATATACTATATACTTTATACATGATACATATGGTGACTAAAGACGGGTCGGCTCGTAGGAGCACCCGCGAGTGGATCTTTGTGGCGGAGGCAGCAGGGCAGAGTTGAGACCACCTAGGCGAGATGTGGGCCTGGCCCTGGTCGGTGTCCACGGTTACATCATTAACACGCTTAACGAGATCTTGGTATTTGATCTGAGTCTAGCCATTTGGTCTATACGCACTAACCAAATACGTGGGAAAGATATGGGCACTCAGCGTCGTGGTATCAGCCGAAGCCTTCGTGACGTCGGCCGATCGGCGCGCTGCCACGGATTGGAACGTAAGCTCGCTCTTGTATTAAGGGGCTAGTTACGCTCCCGTGTTCGCAACGCGTGTGAGGTGTGCTAAGGGCGATAGGCGGACCCACTGTGCTCTTAGGTTTAGACCGGCGTGCTGACCTCTCTATTGGCCTAGGTGGGGCTGCGACGTGTTGATCTTCCGAGGCCGGGCATGACCCAGAAAAGTGTGTCAGGCCAAATGGGATCAAGCGAGTTGGGTTATGTGGTGCACCCCTGCAGGGAAGTTAATCTATTCGAATAGCCGTGATCTTCGGTAACAGGACGACTTGGAGTTGTACCTTGACCTTATGACAACTAGAACCGGATACTTAATAAAACACACCCTTCCAAGAGCCAGATAGAACCCGGTGATCGCTTCTCTAACAGGCTGACGAGGAGGGATCGCCGGGTAGGATTATGCTATGTGATGCTCTTGGAGAACTTCAATCTACTCTCTTCTACATCTTTGCAAGATGGAGGTGGCCTAAAGCGTAGTCTTCACAGGATTAGCTATCCCCCTCTTATTCTGGCATTCTGCAGTTCAGTCCACCGATATGGCCCGTTACACATATATCCATGCATATGTAGTGTAGCTCCTTGCTTGCGAGTAATTTAGATGAGTACTCACGGTTGCTTTTCTTCCTCTTTTCCCCCTTTCCATTCTACCTGGTTGTCGCAACAAGATGTTGGAGCCCAGGAGCCAGACCCCACCGACGATGACTCCTACTACACCGGAGGTGCCTACTACTACGTGGAGCCCGATGACGACGACCAGGAGTAGTTAGGAGGATCCCAGGCAGGAGGCCTGCGCCTCTTTCAATCTGTATCCCAGTTTGTGCTAGCCATCTAATGGCAAACTTGTTTAACTTATGTCTGTACTCAGATATTGTTACTTCCGCTGACTCGTCTATGATCGAGCACTTGTATTGGAGCCCTCGAGGCCCCTGGCTTGTATTATGGTGCTTGTATGACTTATTTATGTTTTAGAGTTGTGTTGTGATATCTTCCTTGATCGTACACATTTGCGTGCATGATTAGTGTACGCTTGAATCAGGGGCGTCACAAGTTGGTATCAGAGCCGACTGCCTGTAGGAATCCCCCTTCCACACTCCTTGGAGGAAGTCGAGTCTAGACATTGCAAAAACTTTACTAACATGGTTGTGTGTCTTACGGGCCCACGTCGCCATCGGGTGGTACTAGGATCTTTTACTACTCGACCCTTACTCTGGGACTTTGAACTCTCTTCTACTCGAGTTAAACGAATTTACTAACTCTAACACTAGGATCCCGTGACGACATTCACCCCAAAGTTGGATAAAGCCATAGTTATTCTTTAGAATAATATTTTGAACAATTTCCACACTGTCATTTGACTCCTTTGAAACATCTTTGCTTTCAGATGGAACCCACGAGGCAGGTCGTGCGCCACACGACGGCCATTGGTGCCTCGGGATCACCTGCCGTGCTAGCTGAGATGATGACCTATCTGGGTTATCGCTGGCACCCTGAGTACACCGTCTTCGAGGAGTACCAGGACTTTAACCAGGAGCAGTACCGTGCCATCGTCCACCTCTACTCTCGGGAGTATGACTCCACTACTGTGCTGCACACCGCTCATGGTGTTGGAGTGACCATCGATATGGCAGTTCATGATGCTGCTTATGCTGCTCTGACCCGTCTTCGTGGAGAGTATCGGGAGTTGGACACCTCCCCCTTCAGGAACATTGCTATCGCATCTGATGTTGGTGCGGAGGGTTACTACACTGCTGCCTACTCCACTGTTACCCGAGAGCCCTTCTACCATCAGAACCTTGTTCTGCATGCTGATGGGCTGGATCGAGCTAATCGAGCTCTTCGCCACGAAGTTGTACACCACCCGTCGGCACCTTTACCGTGCTCGACGCTTGCACCCCTTTGTCGGATCTAGAGAGCTGCCCTGTTTCACGATCTACCCAGCCAGACCGTGATGCCCTGTGGTGTCGGCTGGCCGAGGTGGGAGGCTACTCTCCCGCACTTGGTCCTCTTTCGCGCTTGAGCGCCGGGTTACGCACTGAGTATCCTCGGACCCCAGGTTGCTGACGTGGAGTTCCCGATGCCACACTACCAGCTTTCAGGCTACATCTACCTCCGCAGTACCGCGTGGGACTGATGTAGACATTGCCTGTTGGTGTTAGATGCATTCGCCGCGAGCCTACGTGCCGCCTATGATGTCTTTAGTCTTTGTACTGAACTCTATGTCCTGAACTCTATGCATGATCCCTTTTGTAAGATATGTCGACTACTATGTAGTATCTATCGTGCTGCTTTCATTATGCATGTTTCATCATGAATGATTCTTGTCTTTGCAAATTTCTCAATGTTGAACAACCCCTGTTATATATTAGCAGGATGGTTAGACCAGGTGGTTGTGGTAGTGGTGGCAACGCCCCACCACCGCCTGAGTACATGGCTGGTATGATCCAACAGCTCGAGATGAATCGCCAGTTCATGGAGAATATGATGGCTCAGTTCCCTCGCCCCAATGTGAACCAGTAGCCAACCCCAGTAACTCTGCAGGATTTCATGCGACTCAACCCAACTGTGTACCGCAACTCAACTCAGCCTCACGGATCTTGATGGTAGCTCCGTGACATCACCTATGAGATGGAGTCTCGATGTAGCCCCGCCAGCTATGTCAGCTTTGCTTCCTTCTTCCTGAAGGGACCCGCAGCTCAATGGTGGGACAGCCACAGGCGTACTTTGCCAGCTGGAACAATCATCACCTGGCCAGACTTCCAAGCTGCTTTCCGTGCCCGCTTCATTCCTCAGGGAGTCATGGACCGGAAGAAGCGTGAGTTCCGCAACCTCACCCAAGGCAACAAAACTGTTGAAGCTTATCAGCGGGAGTTTCTGAACTTGTCCCACTATGCTGAAGAGGACATTGCAACTGATGCCCGTAGACAGGAGAAGTTCCATGACGGCCTTCAAGCTGACATCAAGCTCGCACTTCTAGTGCATGACTTTGCTGATTTCGCCACCTTGGTGAACAAGGCCATCAATGTCAAAACTAGTCTGCAGGAATACCAGAGCTATCACAGGCGCAGCCGTGACACGGGCTCATCTTCGGGCCCGCCCTCGCAGAAGCGTAAGATATGGATTCCCAACAGCATGTACCAGCCAACTGCACCTGCCCCAAGGCAGACCTATGCTGCACCTCGTCTGCCTACTCCTCCAACTAGGCAGCCAAGGCTTCCAGCTCCACCACCCCAAGCTCCTGTTCCCACTCCCAATAATGGTCTGTGTTACAAGTGTGGTCAACCAGGTCACCGTGCCAGGGACTGCAATCAGAACCAGAATCAACTGGCCCTTCCCGCAGCTGGTCGTGGAAGCAACCAGCCCCGCAACAACAATGCCAAGTCTTATGGTCGTGTTCATGCCAACCACGTTGATTTGAACGTAGATCAAGACCAGCCTGCTACTGTAATGGGTACACTCCTCGTAAATTCAGTACCAGCATCCGTTTTCTTTGATACAGGGGCATCACATTCATTCATATCAGCAGAATTTGCATTCATGCATGGCATTAAATACAAAGAGATGCACACTCCGCTAGTGGTACACACCCCTGCGGGCCAATGTCAAACCTCTATCGTTAGTCACGAAGTTCCGGTGGAAATTGAAGGACTGAAATTCCTTGTCTCTCCCATCGTACTGAAGTCCTGTAGCATTGATCTCATTCTGGGAATGAATTGGCTAAAGGCGCATACTGCTTCTATCGTTTGCGCCACCAAGATCGTCCATCTTCTACACCCTTCTGATGAAATAATAAGCTACAATGCTCGTCTGGTTCAGAATGCTGAGGCAAGGCTCTATGCATTGAATGCATTGAACGCTGCACCACTCGAGGGCATTGAAAACATTCCCATCGTTCACGAATTCCAAGACGTCTTTCCTGAAGAACTCCCAGGGATTCCCCCTGCTAGAGCTGTCGAATTCGTCATCGACTTGAAACCCTGCACCACTCCTATAGCCAAGCGACCCTACAAGATGCCGCCGCATGAACTCCTTGAGCTTAAGGAGGAAATCGACAAGTCTGTTCGCAAAGGTTTCATTCGCCCAAGTTTCTCTCATTGGGGAGCACCTTCTCTCTTTGTCAAGAAGAAGGATGGGACAAACCGATTGGTCCAAGATTACCGTCCTATTAACCAAGCTACCATTCAGAACAAATATCCTATTCCTCGGATCAATGATCTTCATGATCAACGGACTTGAGGTTGGGTTACCACCAGATCCGTGTTCGTGAAGAGGATATCCCAAAGACTGCCTTCGTGACTCAATGGTTCATATGAGTACACCGTCATGTCTTTCGGCTTAACCAATGCTCCAGCCACCTTCTCTTGTCTGATGAACTATATATTCATGGATTACCTCGACAAGTTCGTCGTGGTTTATCTGGATGATATCCTGGTGTTTTCCAAGAATGAAGATGAGCATGATGAACATCTTCGTCTTGTGCTGGAAAAGCTACAAGAGCATCAGCTATATGCCAAGTTCTCCAAGTGTGAATTCTGGCTACCCGAAGTAACCTATCTTGGGCATGTCATCTCTAAGGATGGTATTGCCGTTAACCCTGAACGAGTCCAGGCTATTCTTGATTGGACTCCTCTGAAGAACCTTAAGCAAGTCAGAAGTTTTCTCGGTCTCGCCAGCTATTGCCGTCGATTCGTCGAGAACTTCTCCAAGATTGCCAGGCCTATGACTAACCTGTTGCATAAGGGCGTCAAGTTCCAATGGACAGACAAATGTCAGGAAAGTTTCCAGGCACTCAAGGACAAGTTGACTTCTGCTCCAGTGCTTGCTCCACCTAGTACTAAGAAGGACTTCGTCATTTACTGCGACGCTTCCCGACAAGGATTAGGCTGTGTCCTAATGCAAGACCGCAAAGTGATTACTTATGCCTCTCGGCAATTGCACCCTCACGAAGATAACTACCCAGTTCACGACCTCGAACTTGTTGCTGTCATTCATGCACTAAAGCAGTGGCGACATTACCTTCTTGTAATTGTTGCGAGATTTTCACTGACCACCAATGTCTGAAGTATCTGTTTACTCAGCCAGACCTGAACCTCCGTCAGCAGAGATGGATGGAGATTGTTGTAGACTTTGACTTGGGTATTTCCTATATGCCAGGCAAGGCTAATGTAATGGCTGATGCCTTGAGCCGCAAGTCTTACTGCAACCATCTCCAGGTTCATAAAGTCAGCCCTCGCTTGTTGAAGAATTCAGAAAGCTGAACCTCCATATTGTTCCTCCGGGTGCACTCGCTCCCCCTCCTAAGGAGTTTGACAAGATGAACCTCCATGTTGTTCCCAAAGGTTCTCGCAATACGCTGGTTGCTAAACCAGATCTTGTGGACACCATCAAATGGATACAGAAATATGACGATGAAGTGAGAGGATTAAACGTTATCTTGCAGAAGGAAAGCCCTCATTCTTCACTATTGATGACGCTGGCACCTTGTTCTTCAAAGGTCGCCTAGTGGTTCCGAGTAAGAGGGGAAAATCTGGATGACTCAGAAAATTATGGAACAAGCTCATGACACACATCTATGTATCCATCCTGGTAGTACAAAGATGTACCAAGACATCCGTCAGAGATTCTGGTGGTCTAATATGAAGCAAGATATTGCTCGTTATGTTGCTGAGTGTGACGTTTGCCATCGTATCAAAGCAGAACATCAAAGGCCTGCCGGAACTCTGCAACCTATCTCTATTCCTGAATGGAAATGGGACCATGTTGAAATGGACTTTGTAACCGGATTTCCCAAATCGCAGAAAGGTAATGATGCTATTCTTGTCGTCATTGACCGGCTTTCTAAAGTTGCTCATTTTCAGGCAATCAAAGAAACAATCACTGCTAGTCAGCCGGCAACTCTCTATATGTCCAGGATTGTTTCACTCCACGGTATTCCACTGGTTATCAGTTTGGACCATGGCAGCTTATTCACTTCAAGATTCTGGGCAAGTTTCCAAGAAGCTATGGGAACTCATCTATCATTCAGTACTGTGTTTCATCCTCAGTCACAAGGGCAAGTTGAACGTGTCAACCAAGTTCTCAAGACATGCTTCGAGCTTGTGTTATTTCCTTGACAAGAAATGGGAGGAATCTCTCCCGTATGCTGAGTTCTCTTATAATAATAGCTATCAAGCTAGTCTGAAGATGGCCCCCTTCGAAGTGTTATATGGACGAAAATGTCGAACCCCTCTAAACTAGTCAGAAACTGGGGAACATCCACTCTTCGGCCCGGATATTGTCCAACATGCCGAAGAACAAGTCCGCATTATTCGCGAGAATCTCAAGACTGCTCAGTCACGCCAGAAGAGTCAGTATGACCGTCATCATAAAGACATGGTCTATCAACCTCGCGAGAAGGCTTACCTTCGAGTTACACCAATGAAGGGTGCTCACCTCTTCGGGATCAAGGGCAAGCTAGCTCCTCGCTATATTGGCCCATTCACTATTCTGGAAAGGCATGGAAAAGTGGCATATCAACTGGAGCTTCCGCCGAACCTTTCTCAGGTTCACGATGTATTCCATGTGTCACAGCTCCGCCGTTGCTTCAAGGACCCAATCCGAGCAGTGGATCATGAATTGCTCGAATTGCAACAGGACCTCTCCTATAAAGAGCATCCAGTCCACATTCTTGACCAAGCTGAACGCCGCACACGTCAGAAGGCGATCAAGTTCCTCAAAGTCCAGTGGTCGCACCATTCTGAAGATGAAGCCACTTGGGAACGCGAGGATCGCCTGCGTGATGAATACCCCACACTGTTTCCTTCTACCTGCTAAATCTCGGGACGAGATTTCTTGTAGTGGAGGAGATTTGTAACGCCCGGATAATTAGGCTACAGTAAAATTCTCCTCATGATGCCATGTCATCTATGTTACTGTTGCTAATCAAGTGGTAGTTCCAAAAACATTGCAAATTCAAAAATGAATTTGTGACAAACACCCAAAGTTTTTAAAGGTTGAAACAAAAATGTTCAAACAGTGCCAAAAATGACATAGGTAATTATTGTGTAGAAGACACAATTTTATAAAAATGCCTAAATGCCAGGAAAGGAAAGAGAAATAAATAAAAGAAAATACAAAACAGAAACAAAAAAAGAAAAAGGAGAAGCTCCCTGAGGAAGTCCTGGACTAGGGGGTGTCTGGATAGCCGAACTATCATCACGGCCGGACTCCAAGACTATGAAGATACAAGATTGAAGACTTCGTCCCGTGTCCGGATGGGACTTTCCTGGGCATGGAAGGCAAGCTTGGCGATACGGATATGTAGATCTCCTACCATTGTAACCGACTCTGTGTAACCCTAACCTATCCGGTGTCTATATAAACCGGAGGGTTTTAGTCCGTAGGACGAACGACAATCATACCATAGGCTAGCTTCTAGGGTTTAGCCTCCTTGATCTCGTGGTAGATCTACTCTTGTACTACCCATATCATCAATATTAATCAAGAAGGAGTAGGGTATTACCTCCATCGAGAGGGCCTGAACCTGGGTGAAAACATCATGTCCCTTGTCTCCTGTTACCATCCGCCTAGACGCACAGTTCGGGACCCCCTACCCGAGATCCGCCGGTTTTGACACCGACATTGGTGCTTTCATTGAGAGTTCCTCTGTGTCGTCACCGATAGGCCCGATGGCTCCTTCGATCATCAACAATGACGCTGTCCAAGGTGAGACTTTTCTCCCCGGATAGATCTTCGTATTCGGCGGCTTTGCACTGCGGGCCAATTCGCTTGGCCGTCTGGAGCAGACCGAAAGCTACGCCCCTAGCCATCAGGTCAGATTTGGAAGTTTGAACTATACGGCCGACGTCCGCGGAGACTTGATCTTTGACGGATTCGAGCCGCAGCCGAGCGTGCCGCACTGTCTTGATGGGCATGATCTAGCTCTGCAGCCGAACAGTGCCCTGGAGGCCGCACCAGCATCCGCTCCGACCCTTAATCCGGAGCCGGATGCCCCGATCGAGGACGAGTGGTTGGACACCACCTCGGGGGCTACAATCTCTATGGGCGATTGAGCCGAACTCCATCCCTGTCCTTCGCGAAGACCTCGACTCCAGTGCGGACTCCACTCGGGACTCAACCCTCCGCCCCACGCCAATCGAATCCGATTGGGCCGGTTATGGAGTTCACTTCGCGGACATCTTTCATTTTCGCCCTTTTGCGACATCCTGAATTCACTAAAGTCTCTCTCTTTATCCGGAGAGCCCTGGCTGGACTACGGACAGGAAGGTTGGGATACGGACGACGAAATTCAACGCCCACCCACCACCCACTTTGTAGCCACTTTCGATGATTTAACCGACATGCTCGACTTCGACTCCGAAGACATCGACGGTTTGGATGACGACGCCGGAGACGACCAAGACCCAGCGCCTACAGGGCACTGGAAGGCCACCTCGTCACACGACATATACATGGTGGACATCCCGAAAGATGGGAACGGCGATGGAACAACGGAGGATGACCCCTCCAAGAAGCAACCGAAGCGCCGACGTCAGCGGCGCCGCTCTAAATCCGACCACAGCAAAAACGGTGATTCCGGCACGGGAGATAATAACACCCCGGACAGTGTCGAAGAAAACCCCCTCCAGCAGGACTCAGCGCAGGAGGAGGGAGAAGCAAGTTCGCACGACAGTGCGGCAGAAAGAGAGGTCGAGGACGATAATTATGCGCCTCCCTCCGAAGATGAGGCAAGCCTCGACGACGACGAATTTGTCGTGCCTGAGGATCCTGCCGAACAGGAGCATTTCAAACGCAGGCTTATAGCCACGGAAAGCAGCCTCAAGAAAAAGCAGCAACAGCTTAGAGCTGACCAAGACCTGCTAGCTGACAGATGGACTGAAGTCCTTGCAGCCGAAGAGTATGAACTCGAACGCCCCTCCAAAAGCTACACAAAATGCAGGCCGTTGCCTCGATCAGAGGAGGAAGCACCCAAGTCACCGGCGCACGACATGGCAGACCGGCCACCCCGTGGCCGCGATAGAGAAGCCTCTCGGCCCTCCGCTCAAGCCACACTCCGACGCCTCTCAAAAAGTACCAAGGCATGGGAAAACGCGTCGGACTTGCGAGATATATTGGAGGATAAGGCAAAACATACAAGATCGATCTACGGATCGCGTGGGCGCCAACGACGGGATGATTACCGTCGCGCGGATACAAAGAAACCCGCCGGGCGAACACGATGAGACAAAGCTCATATGAGCTACGCCGTGATATAGCCCAATCTGAGGCGTCGCAGACACCCACTATGCTTCATGATGAAGTAATGGATCATCAAATCCCGAGGGCTTCAAACCCGTAAACATCGAATCATACGATGGTACCACAGATCCTGCGGTCTGGATCGAGGACTATCTCCTTCATATCCACATGGCCCGCGGTGATGATCTACATGCCATCAAATACATCCCACTCAAGCTTAAAGGAACAGCTCGGCATTGGCTCAACAGCTTGCCAGCAGAATCAATTGGTTGTTGGGAGGACCTGGAAGCCGCATTCCTTGATAACTTCCAGGGCACATATGTGCGACCACCAGATGCCGATGACCTTAGCCATATAATTCAGCAGCCAGAAGAATCGGCCAGACAATTCTGGACATGGTTCCTAACAAAGAAAAATCAAATTGTTGACTGTCCGGATGCAGAGGCCCTTGCAGCCTTCAAACATAACATCCGCGACGAATGGCTTGCCCGGCACCTAGGACAGGAAAAGCCGAAATCCATGGCAGCCCTCACAACACTCATGACCCGCTTTTGTGCGGGAGAGGACAGCTGGCTAGCTCGAAGCAACAACTTGGCCAAACACCCTGATAGTTTGGATACCAAGGACAGCAATGGCAGGTCGCGTCGCAACAAGAACAAGCGCCGCATTAACGGTGATAATGCTGAATATACGGCTGTCAATGCCGGATTCAGAGGCTCTAAACCCGGTCAGCGGAAGAAGCCATTCAAAAGAAATACCCAGGGCCAGTCCAACTTGGACCGAATACTCGATCGCTTGTGCCAGATACATGGCACCCCCGAAAAACCATCCAATCACACCAACATGGATTTTTGGGTGTTCAAGCAAGCAGGCAAGTTAAGTGCCGAACTCAATGACAAGGGGCTGCATAGCGATGACGAGGAAGAGCCCCGGCCGCCGAACAATAGAGGACAGAAGGGTTTTCCACACAAGTGCGGACGGTGAACATGATATATGCTACCCACATACCCAAAAGGGAGCAGAAGCGTGCACTAAGGGACGTATATGCGATGGAGCCAGTCGCCCCAAAGTTCAACCCATGGTCTTCCTGCCCGATCACCTTCGATCGAAGGGACCACCCCACTAGCATTCGTCACGGCAGTTTCGCCGCATTGGTTCTTGTCCCAATTATTGACGGATTTCACCTCACCAGAGTCCTGATGGACGGCAGTAGCAGCCTGAACCTGCTTTATCAGGATACAATGCGCAAAATGGGCATAGACCCCTCAAGGATTAAACCTACAAAGACGACCTTTAAAGGCGTCATACTGGGTGTAGAGGCCAGTTGTATGGGCTCAGTTACACTCGAAGTGGTCTTCGGATCCCTAGATAACTTCCGAAGCGAAGAGTTGATCTTCGACATAGTCCCATTCCGTAGCGGCTATCATGCACTGCTCGGACGAAACGCATTTGCAAAGTTCAATGCGGTGCCGCACTACGCATACCTCAAGCTCAAGATGCCAGGCCCTCGAGGAGTAATCATGGTCAATGGAAACACCGAACGCTCTCTCCGAACGGAGGAGCACATGGCGGTTCGCGCGGAGGTGCAAAGCAGCCTCTCACAGCAATTCTCGAGTCCGGCCACTAAGCGTCCGGACATCGTTAAGCGCGCCGAGTAACCTACAACAAGACCGCTGGCATGATTCAAGCACGCCAGAGTAGTCCGCCCCAACCCCAGCCCTCGCGAAATTACGAAGCCCGATTACTACGGCGTACATAACTACGCCTGGAGATACCATGGGCATAAGGAGGGCATCACCACGGCACGCCTGCACGCGGCTCAACCACAGTAGGGGCTCCCAATTGTGTCATTCTTTTTTTTTCTTTTCTTCTTCTTTTTTCTTACTTTCAGGACTCCGTTTTCCAGAAGTCCTGTCCGGCACTAGAATCGCCGAACTCACGATGCAACAGCCAGGGAAGCACAAAGCTACGTCGAGTGTTCAGGTGGTCTCTATTACGAGCACTATACCCGTTTTACATACCATCCCACAGCTTACCCCTGGAGGGGGACATGTTAGATAGTCCCATCCCTTGCTTATCGCACTATTTGTATCGTTCTGCCTTCATTGCAATACCTTTTTGAATAAACAATACATAGCTTTTGTCTACTATTGCACTCCTTTCTTTATCTATATATATGTTCATTTCATGACATGTTGCACCCGTACACTTTGGTATGGCCAATACACCAGGGGCTTAAGTACCCCAAAATTACGGTGTGATAAGTCCGAACACTTTCACAAGAGCGGCACCCAGAACTTATAGCATTATATGAATCGGCTCCGAATCATGTCTTGGGTCAATAGTTGGGTTTGCCCGGCTCCCGTGTTTTGGTACCTTACGTTCCGTTATCTCTGCTAAGGAAGCACGGGAGAACCATCGCGATTGTGCCCCAGCTTGAGCTGGGTCGAGCACCTCGATGGAGAAAGCTAAAACTGACCGTCATGATAGGGCGAGAGCCGGTCGCTGTTCGAGAGGTTTTTCGGGTCCCTAAAGACTTATGCCGCTTAGAGCGAGGAACCGGAATTATCCGCCAAGGCGTGGATAGCGCCCGAACTCGGTCTTCGAATACTAGGGGCTTCACTAAATTTAAAATTATAGAATTCTATGGCTAAGTGAGAGTGTTCAAGCATTATAAGTCTGGTTGCCTTGTTCAAGGCGTCGAGCGCCTCCTAGATGGACCCAAGAATGGGAGCAAGAGTGCTCAAGTTTATCCGAACACCCGACACTTTCGTGGCATGGGGGTGAAGCCAACGACTTGCCATCTCTCAAATTTGATAAACGGCCGCACATAAGGTAATATTTTAAATTAACAAGCGTTGCTTTAGCGATATGAACAAGTTTTCAGCGTATAGGATAACAAATGCAGTCTATTCAAAAATTACATCTTTGGAGCACTCATCCGCTATTCAGTGCACCCTTCAGAGGCCCTCATAGTACATTTCGGGCGCATGCGATGCTCCTTGCCCTTAGGTGGCCCGTCCGTCACAAGCTTCTCCGCATCCAGCTTGCCCCAGTGCACTTTAGCACGGGCAAGGGCCCGACGGACACCTTCAATGCAGGCGGAGCGCTTGATGACTTCAATCCGTGGACAGGCGTCCACCAGCCAACGTGACTAAGTCAAGTAGCTCCTGTGCATGGCTTCCAATGGCCACAGCCGAACTATAAGGCCCTTCATGGCCTGTTAGGCGACCTTGTGGAGCTCGACCAGCTGCTTCACCGGTCGCTCAGGGCACCGGACGCTCGGGCCTCGATATCGAGACCAGAACACCTTCTCCGTCGAAGCTCCCTCCTTGGCGCGGTAGAACGCGGCAAAGATCCGATACACTACGAGGCAGATCTACGAACGCTCCTGGAGAGCTCCGAATCCGGGTAAGTAATAGGTAATTCACTTTCACATGCTTGCTTTGCATAAAGAATGCCTTACCCGCCGCTATCTTCTTTAGCGATTCAATTTCATGGAGGGCTTTTTGGGCTTTGGCCTTAGCGGCTTTGGCACTCTCAAGAGCCGAGGCAAGCTCGGACTCTCGAGTCTTCGAGTCACGCTCCAAACCCTCGTGTTTTTTCACGAGAGCCTGGAGCTCTTGCCGCACCTCCGCCAGCTGCGCCTCCCCCTTCTCTCGCTTAGTGCGCTCCGTGGCCGCTTTGCTTTCGGCCACGGACATCGCTTCCTTCAGGGTCGCCACCTCGTTCGTGGCCCCTGCAGTACCCATGTTATTCCTGTTATTTTTTCGCAACCGAAACCTTTCTATAAGGTATTTTCTTTAATAAGGTATTACTTACCTTCCTTGTGCTCGAGCTGCTTCTTGGCAAGGACGAGCTTGTTCTCGGACCGCTCGAGGCTCTGCTTCAATGCATTGACCTCCGCAGTCAGTGCGGCAGAGGTCAGCAGCACAACCTGCATTTCCATATTGACATACTTATGTTAGACTCGTGCGTACATCTTTTTAGATCCTTAGTCCGGCTTTTATTTCCGAACACCGAACTAAGCATCAGGGGCTACTGTCTATGCGGTAATATTTTTACATATTCTAAACTTACCTCAAAGCCTGTTAGAAGGCTGGTACAGGCTTCGGTCAGCCCGCTCTTGGCGGACTGAACTGTCCGGATCACCGCACTCATGACAGTACGGTGCTCCTCCTTGATGGAGGCGCAATTAAGCGCCTCCAGTAAGTTATCCGGTGCCTCCGATTGGACGGAAGATACCGTCGTCTTACCCTTCTTAGAAGGGACCGCTTGCCGGACTCTGGAACCGCTGAAGGTTCCGGCATGGAGTCCGGACGAGGGTCGGGCTTAGAGCCCCTGGGGGTCTCGCCCCCCACGCGCCTGGAGTACGGGAGGTTGCCTCGCGGTGCCTCCTGCGCCACCTCCTCTTGACCAGGCCCCCCTTGGGGCACCACCTCGGCGTCGTCCGCAGCGTGAGGCGATGAGGCGGCCGGAAGTGAAGTACTCTCCATTTCCGATTTAACTCGGGGACCCGCCGACGAAGCGGCGAACTTCGCCCTTGGGCGGGCTGCATGATTGTTCGGCATTAGAGAACACTATGCAATAAAAAGCCATGGGTATCCGGACACTTACGATCTTGCTGTGGGCTTGGCCCTTGTCGGCCAATCCTCCTCGTCGTTGTCGACGTTGGTGGAGAAGTCCGGAGGAAGGGTTCTTCCTTCTTGGACCCTCCGGCCTCCCAGCTTGGGCGGCCTTCCTTTTCCTCTCCTCCCTGCTGGGAGAGGCTTTTTCCCTCCTCGCCCCGAGGAGAAGATTCCGCTTGAGACTGGACAAGACTGGCGTCGGGAGCTCCTTCGAGTTCCCGTGGCCTCCTTCTTGGCCCTCTTCTTCGGCACCACATGGGGTACCGGAGCCAGCAGCCCCGTCAATCGGGCGTCCGCTGGGTCTTCCGACAAAGGAGCCGGACAGTTAATCTGTAGGGACGTCTTCAGCCAGTCCTGTCAAAGATTAGTGAGTTTCAGATCCCACATAGAGTCAATCTATAAAAAAAGAGTCCCGTAAAGAGTAAAATAACTTACCTCGCCGGCTTGACGCTGCGAGCTGTATCCGCGATCTTTGTTAGCGGATGCGGGGGCTTCGGCGCCCTTGAACAGCACCTTCCAGGCATCTTCGTACGTAGTGTCGAAGAGTCGGCTCAAGGTTCGATGCTGTGTTGGACCAAACTCCCACAAATTAAAGGCACGTTCCTGGCATGGGAGAATCCGGCGGATGAGCATGACCTGGACTACGTGGACAAGCTTGAGCTTCTTGTCCACCAAGTTTCGGACACAGGTTTGGAGTCCGGTCAGCTCTTCCGAATCACCCCACTTCAGGCCCGTCTCTTTCCATGATGTGAGCCGGGTGGGGGAGCCAGATCTGAATTCAGGGGCCGCCGCCCAGTTGGAGTCGCGCGGCTCGGTGATGTAGAACCACCCCGATTGCCACACCTTTATTGTCTCCACGAAGGAGCCCTCGAGCCAAAGGACACCGGGCATCCTGCCCACCATAGCGCCTCAAGACTCCGCTGTCGGCCGCCCACTATCTTCGCTTGACGCTAAAGGTCTTCAACCATAAGTCAAGTGGGGTTGGATGCAGAGGAAGGTTTCGCATACCCATTTATAAACGCCGAGATATTGAGGATGAAGTTTGGGGCCAGATCGTGGAAATCCAGGCCATAGTAGAACATGAGCCCCGGACAAACGGGTGAAGTGGAAAACCTAGTCCATGGAGGAAGTGGGTGAGGAACACCACCCTCTCATGGGGCCCGGGGTGGGGATGAGCTGCCCCTCGTTGGGTAGCCGACACGCGATGTCGCCGGACAAGTATCCGGCCTCCCGCATGTTCAGTGATGTGCCCCTCCGTGACGGAGGAGGCCATCCACCTGCCTCCCGCCCGGACATGGTTGGAGAAGGTTGAGGTGGGATGTGCGGACTTGGGCGCTGGAGCTCGAAAAGCGAAAATGGATGAGCAAAGGAGGAAGAAGGCGAGGGTGAAAAGGTGGATCCTTATCCCCTTATATGGACGGACGAAGCTATGCGTCCCCCACCAGCCTGGTAAAACTCGCTTATCTCCCAAGCGCTGTAATCAAGGGCGCGGATGGGTTACCCACGTCCGTATTGATGAGAATCCCGGAATAAGGGGGCACGATCTATGCTTTGATAAGACATGCCAAGGAAACCGCCTCGCTAAACGTGCTGAGGTGGAACAGTAAAAATACAATTAATATAAAGACCTGGCCGCGGTGTGATGTCACGCCGCGGAATACGTCAGCAGATCTGTGCAAAAATTATTCTCTCTACAGTGGTATGTGGAACTTGTTTTGCAGAGCCGGACACTATCCTTGTGTTCAAAACCTTCTATGAAGTATTCGGAGGAGGAACCCGCCTTGCAATGCCGAAGACAATATGCGCCACCGGACTGCGTCATTAAAGCCTGGTTCAGGGGGCTACCGAGCGAGTCTGGACTAGGGGTGTCCGGATAGCAGAACTATCATCACAGCCGGACTCAAAGACTATTAAGATACAAGATTGAAGACTTCGTCCCGTGTCTGTATGGGACTTTCCTTGGCGTGTAAGGCTAGCTTGGCGATACGGATATTTAGATATCCTACCATTGTAACCGACTCTGTGTAACCCTAACCTATCCGTGTCTATATAAACCGGAGGGTTTTAGTCCGTAGAGGACTAACGACAATCATACCATAGGCTAGCTCCTAGGGTTTAGCCTCCTTGATCTCGTGGTAGATCTACTCTTGTACTACCCATATCATCAATATTAATAAAGCAGAGTAGGGTATTACCTCCATCGAGAGGGCCCGAACCTTGGTAAAAACATGGGGTCCCTTGTCTCCTGTTACCATCCGCCTAGACGCACAGTTCGGGACCCCCTACCCGAGATCCGCCGGTTTTGACACCGACACTCCCCCCCCCCCCCCCGCTAGACCAGACGGCCCAGCTTGCAGCCAGGCCGACCCACCTGGCCCATCCGGCTGACCCGGCCCGGCTCCCCTGCCTCGTCCCCTTCCCTGTTCCCCCGACCCGGGTTGGAACAAGGCGCGTCCCCGCCTGACCCCCTCGCCGGTGTCAAAATGGGGATAAGGCCGCCACGCCCCCGCCTCCTCGATCCCGCCTCCCACTCGCCCCCTCTCTCGCCCTTGGTTCCTGCACCTCTCCCTCACCCCTCAGATCCACCTCGCTCCCCCTTCGTTCCCCCACCACATCCTACGCCGCCATGGACCCGCTGCCATGAAATGCGCGGCCACAGCTCTCGCCTCGTGTCGCCTACGTGTCCTTCGTCTCCGCCTTCATCCTCCTCCTCGACCGGTGGCCGCAGTTGGAGCTCGGAGCCACCGCAGCACCCACGACGCCGCCGTCTTCCTCCTCTGCTCCGACAAGCTACGCCGCCGCTCTTCACCAACTCCGGCGACGGCCCTGCAGCTACTAAACCCACCAAGGGCCACCGTGTGTGCCGCTCGGTGAGCCCCCGCTGCTTCCTCTCTCTCGTTTTCACCCTACCTAGTTGTCGCCGACCACCCGAACGCCCCGCCGCGGATCTCGTGGCCGACGAGTCTCCGGTGACCAAATGGTCACGGGCCAGCGCCGGTTGCGCTCACCACGCCCCATAGATTCCCCCCAGCCTCTCCATTTGGCCGCTAGCTTGTCGTAGCTCTGTTTCCATCGAGCTCCCGTATGCGTCGCCGCCCGCGCTCGTCGCCGGCAGCCATCCGGTGACTCCTTTGGTCCCGGGCTTGCGCCGTTGTGTTCGCGCACGCACGTAGGCCTCGCCTCGCCCTTCTGTTTGCCCAATAGCGCGACGCATCGCCGTTGCCGTTGCTCGCCCAAAACACCCCGCCGCCGGTGACATCGTACTGCTCGTCTCCGGCCACCGCAGCCTCCGCCACCATCACAGACCGCTCCGCCGTCGTCTTGCCGTTCGAACGAGCCTGGCCGCGCCCAAAATGGTGCGGTGTGGACGAATCCCACAGCTCTCCCGATCGCTCCGCCGTTGGAATGGTCGCCAGAGTGAGCTCCGGTGCGTCTCCGGCGGGTGCCGAGCTGGCACCCATGTGGCACCGCCACATCGATCGGTGGGCCAGGGCCCCTTGACTAGTTGACTTGGGTCAATCACGACTGGGCCGCCCTGTCTCACTGACCTATACGCCCCACCTCAATAAACGAAATAAATAAAAAGAATAATTAGTTAATTAAATAGTTTAGCTAATTAAAACCTTAATCTCTCACTGACTACTAGGCTACACCTGCTAATTAACCCATTTAGTTAGTTTTGAAACTCATAATGTTTCGACAATGACATGTGGGTCGCCTTTGGACCCACTCTCTGGTTTGACTGGTCAACCGACCAGTTGACCTGCTAACATCACTCTGATGTCATGCTTGCGTCATCAAACACTGTTCTGGATAATGTTCGATTTAAATAAATAATTAAAATCAGAAAATGATATAAATATTTAGAAAATCATATCTTTTAATCCGTAACCCGGATTAAAATACTTTCTACATGAAATTTGCTCAGAACGACGAGACCATTTTGGATTCGCAGCCTGTTCGTCCGTCACACACCCCTAACCTATCGAACTCGCAACTTTCCCCCTCCGGTTCCTCTGTCCGAAAACGCGAAACACCGGGAATACTTTCCCGGATGTTTCCCCCCTTCGCCGGTATCACCTACTACCGCGATTGGGCACACCTAGCATCACGCTTTGTCATGTCATGCATCGTCATGCATTTGTTTGCATTGTATTTATTGTTTCTTCCCCCTCTTCTCTCGCTAGACACCGAGACCGACGCCGCTGCTACCCAGTAGGACTACGGTGTTGCCGACCCCTCCTTCTTTCCAGAGCAATCAGGCAAGCCCCCCCTTGATCACCAGATATCGCCAATTCTACTCTCTACTTCTTGCATTAGAGTAGTGTAGCATGTTACTGCTTTCCGATATTCCTATCCTGATGCATAGCCTGTCCTTGCTACTACTGTTGTTACCTTTTCCTGCAATCCTACATGCTTAGTATAGGATGCTAGTATTCCATCAGTGGCCCTACATTCTTGTCCGTCTGCTGTGCTATACTATCGGGCTGTGATCACTTGGGAGGTGATCACGGGTACATACTATATACTTTATACATGATACATATGGTGACTAAAGACGGGTCGGCTCGTAGGAGCACCTGCGAGTGGATCTTTGTGGCGGAGCGACAGGGCAGGTTGAGACCACCTAGGCGAGAGGTGGGTCTGGCTCTGGTATCTTGGTATTTGATCTTGGTATTTGATCTGAGTCTGGCCATTTGGTCTATACGCACTAACCAACTACGTGGGAAAGATATCGGCACGGGCACTCGGCGTCGTGGTATCAGCCGAAGTCTTTGTGATGTCAGCGACTGAGCGGCGCGCGCCGGATTTGAACGTAAGCCTACTCTTGTAATAGGGGGCTAGTTCTGCTTCCGGTCGCGTTCGCAACGTGCAGGTATGCTAAGGGTGATGGGCCCAAACCCCTGTGCGCTTAGGTTTAGACCGGCGTGCTGACCTCTCTGTTGGCCTAGGTGGTGCTGCAACGTGTTGATCTTCCGAGGCCGGGCATGACCCAGAAAAGTGTGTTCGGCAAAATGGGATCAAGCATGTTGGATTATGTGGTGCACCCCTGCAGGGAAGTTAATCTATTCGAATAGCCGTGATCTTCGGTAACAGGACGACTTGGAGTTGTACCTTGACCTTATGACAACTAGAACCGGATACTTAATAAAACACACCCTTCCAAGTGCCAGATACAACCCGGTGATCGCTCTCTAACAGGGCGACGAGGAGGGGATCGCCGGGTAGGATTATGCTATGCGATGCTACTTGGAGAACTTCAATCTACTCTCTTTTACATGCTGCAAGATGGAGGTGGCCTGAAGCGTAGTCTTCGACAGGATTAGCTATCCCCCTCTTATTCTGTCATTCTGCAGTTCAGTCCACCGATATGGCCCTTTACACATATATCCATGCATATGTAGTGTAGCTCCTTGCTTTAAGTAGTACTTTGGATGAGTACTCACGGTTGCTTTTCTTCCTCTTTTCACCCTTTCCATTCTACCTGGTTGTCGCAACCAGATGTTGGAGCCCAGGAGCCAGACCCCACTGACGATGACTGCTACTACACCGGAGGTGCCTACTACTACGTGCAGCCCGCTGACGACGACCAGGAGTAGTTAGGTGGATCCCAGGCAAGAGGCCTGCGCCTCTTTCGATCTGTATCCCAGTTTGTGCTAGCCATCTTATGGCAAACTTGTTTAACTTATGTCTGTACTCAGATATTGTTGCTTCCGCTGACTCGTCTATGATCGAGCACTTATATTCGAGCCCTCGAGGCCCCTGGCTTGTATTAGGGTGCTTGTATGACTTATTTATGTTTTAGAGTTGTGTTGTGATATCTTCCCATGAGTCCCTGATCTTGATCGTACACATTTGCGTGCAGGATTAGTGTACGATTGAATCGGGGGCGTCACAGATCGGGAAGAGAGACGCGACACACAAGACAAGGATTTAAATAGCTTCAGGCCCCAGGAAACATCATCTGGAATAGCCCTACATGTTGTTTGTGGCTAGGTCTCATTATGCTCATGAGGGAGTCGCCGCATAAACCGGCTCTCCTCTTAGATGTGTCTAGCCCTAGAGATTATTTTCTTGTCCCTCTTGGGGAGCCCTGCCCCTCCTTATATAAGTTAGAGGGATGGGTTACATGTGGAGTCCTAGTAGGACTAGGACTAGTCTATCTTCTATTACAAGTTGATTACAAGTCCGGGTCTTGCTTCATTGTAAAGGAAATATTCGTCATCCCTTTCCTCTTAATCCGGCCCATCATAACATGAGCCGGCCTTCTGGGATTTAGGCCTTGTTGTCCATCTGACCCGCCCGCCGGGTTACTAATGAGTCGCCAAGGTCGGGCAGGTTATCTGTGAATCGCCAAGCTCCCATGGTCACTGAGTCTCCAATTGCGGTCGGGGCATACCACGGGGTATATCCCCGACACCATTGGTCCGAGATGTTATCGGGTTATCGGATCCAAAACCAGACCCGATAGCTTAATGGTGACCCGTTACGGTGAATGCCATGTGTCGATTACTTTGACGAAACCACTTCCATGACGCGCCAATTATCATCACGGAAGTGGACACTTTCATGATGATAATTTGAGTATTGTCATGGAACACTTTTACGACAGCACATGTACGACTATCTTGATTCTGTCATAAAATCATCAAGGTTGTACATGCATGACAGAAAATGTGAACTACTATGACAAACATGTATCATCACGAAAGTGTTTTTTAGTGCCCTTCATCTATAAAAGGAGGCACATGGCTACCCTTACAAAGGTCGACACTTTGTTCCATTACACTCATAGGTGCACTTCCCACAAGACCTTGCCAAGAAGCTGCGCTCCTTGCAGTTGAACTCCACATAATACAATCAAAGCAGGAGTAGGTGTTTTACGCTTCACATTGCCTGAACCTAGGTAAACCTCGTGCGTTCTGCTAGTTCTGCTCTTTGTGCTTGTTGATCTCCACAGCTTGAACAAGAACGGGCCTTTGCCAGTCCCATAGATCGTCATACGCACGACATCTTGAAGGAAATATGCCCTAGAGGAAATAATAAAGTTGTTATTTATATTTCCTTATATCATGATAAATGTTTATTATTCATGCTAGAATTGTATTAACCGGAAACTTAGTACATGTGTGAATATATAGACAAACAGAGTGTCACTAGTATGCCTCTACTTGACTAGCTCGTTAATCAAAGATGGTTAAGTTTCCTTGCCATGGAAAAAGAGTTGTCATTTGATAAACGGGATCACATCATTAGAGAATGATGTTATTGACTTGACCCATCCGTAAGCTTAGCACGATGATCGTTTAGTTTGTTGCTATTGCTTTCTTCATAACTTATACATGTTCCTATGACTATGAGATTACGTAACTCCCGAATACCGGAGGAACACTTAGTGTGCTATCAAACATCACAACATAACCGGGTGATTATAAAGATGCTCTATGTGTGTCTCCGATGGTATTTGTTTAGTTGGTATAGATCGAGATTGGGATTTGTCACTCTGAGTATCGGAGAGGTATCTCTGGGCCCTCTCGGTAATTCACATCACTATAAGCCTTGCAAGAATTGTGACTAATGAGTTAGTTTTGGGATGATGCATTACGAAACGAGTAAAGAGACTTGCCGATAACGAGATTGAACTAGGTATTAAGATACCGACGATCGAATCTCGGGCAAGTAACATACCGATGACAAAGGGAACAACGTATGTTGTTATGCAGTTTGACCGATAAAGATCTTCAGAAAATATGTAGGAACCAATATGAACATCCAGGTTCCGCTATTGGTTATTGAGCGGAGATGAGTCTCGGTCATGTCTACATAGTTCTCGAACCCGTAGGGTCCACACGCTTAATGTTCGGTGACGATTGGTATTATGAGTTTATGTGTTTTGATGTACCAAAGGTAGTTCGGAGTCCCGGATATGATCACGTACATGACGAGGAGTCTCGAAATGGTCGAGACATAAAGATCGATATATTGGATGGCTATGTTTCGACATCGGAATGGTTTCGAGAGAGTTCGAGTACTGGGGGTTACCGGAACCCCCCGGGGAGTATATGGGCTCTAATGGGTGATAACCCACAAGTATAGGGGATCGCAACAGCTTTCGAGGGTAGAGTATTCAACCCAAATTTATTGATTTGACACAAGGGGAGCCAAAGAATATTCTCAAGTATTAGCAACTGAGTTGTCAATTCAGCCACACCTGGAAACTTAGTATCTGCAGCAAAGTGTTTAGTAGCAAAGTAGTATGGTAGTGGTGGTAGCGGTAACAAAAGTAACGGAAGCAAAAGTAATATTTTTGGTATTTTGTAGTGATTGTAACAATAGCAACGGGAAAGTAAATAAGTGTAAACCAATATATGGAAAGCTCGTAGGCATTGGATCGGTGATGGATAATTATGCCGGATGCGGTTCATCATGTAATATCATAACATAGAGTGACACGTAACTAGCTCCAATTCATCAATGTAATGTAGGCATGTATTCGAATATAGTCATACGTTCTTATGGAAATGAACTTGCATGACATCTTTTGTCCTACCCTCCCGTGGCAGCGGGTCCTAATGGAAACTAAGGGATATTAAGGCCTCCTTTTAATAGAGAACCGAACAAAGCATTAGCACATAGTGAATACATGAACTCCTCAAACTATGGTCATCATCGAGAAGTACCCCGATTATTGTCACTGGGGTTGTCGGATCATAACACTTAATAGGTGACTATAGACTTGCAAGATAAGATCAAGAACACACATATATTCATGAAAACATAATAGGTTCAGATTTGAAATCATGGCACTCGGGCTCTAGTGACAAGCATTAAGCATAGCAAAGTCATAGCAACATCAATCTCAGAACATAGTGGATACTAGGGATCAAACCCTAACAAAACTAACTCGATTACATGATAGATCTCATCCAACCCATCACCGCCCAGCAAGCCTACGATGGAATTACTCACGCACGGCGGTGAGCATCATGAAATTGGTGATGGAGGATGGTTGATGATGACGACGGCGACGAATCCCCCTCCCGGAGCCCCGAACGGACTCCAGATCAGCCCTCCCGGGAGGTTTTAGGGCTTGGCGGCGGCTCCATATCGTAAAACGCGATGATTTCTTCTCCTTGATTTTTTTTCTCCCCGAAAGCCAATATATAGAGTTGGAGTTGGCGTCGGAAGGTCTCCAGGGGGCCCACGAGGTAGGGGGGCGCGCCCAGGAGGGGGGCGCCCCCCCCACCCACGTGGACAGGGTGTGGGCCCCCTGGTCTTCATCTTTGGCGAGGATTTTTTATTATTTTTTCTAAGATGTTCCGTGGAGTTTCAGGTCATTCCGAGAACTTTTGTTTTCTGCACATAAAACAACATCATGGCAATTCTGCTGAAAACAGCGTCAGTCCGGGTTAGTTTCATTCAAATCATGCAAGTTAGAGTCCAAAACAAGGGCAAAAGTGTTTGGAAAAGTAGATACGACGGAGACGTATCAACTCCCCCAAGCTTAAAGCTGTAACATCCCAAAATTCTAAATTTTGGAATGTTATAATAATTAAAATATACGATTGTTTGATTGATTGTTGAGTGATTGATTGAGTGAAATTGATTGGACTTTTACAACTTTTGAAGCTTTGAATGAGAGGGAATAAAAGGACTTCCCAAAAAAATGTTTCTGTTTGAAAATATTTGAATTTGGAAATATGTCAAACTTCATGCCACTCAATGATCCTCATGATTTCTTCAATGAAAGAGAGTGGGAAGTAAAGAAAATTTTCATTTTGAATTTGTCATTTAAATTTTGTTTTTAACTCGAAGTGGCATTTGAGTTTTATTCAAAAACTTTTCTGACAAAGAACACTTGAAACAAAAGTGTTGAGAGGGAGTAACATGACACCCCAAAAATGTTGGTATATTTTTTTCATAGAGTTTTGAAAGTCATTTGGATTTTTGTTTGAATTCTTTTTAAAAATGATTTTTTAAAAAGTATTTTATTTGCCCCTGGAAAATATCCCATTAAATTGGGCTTATTTTTCTGATCGTTTTGATATATAATACTCCTATATTTTATTTTTTAAAATGATTTTTATTTATGGATTCTTTTAAAAAGGAAAGGTATTTTTGTTTTAGGCCAAATCCGGCCCAATCGCGCCAGATCATCTCCTTCCTCACGAACATGATTTCATTCCCAAGCACAACCGTGTCGGCCATCAAGGAGATCGCTGGATTCGCAAAATCCCTTGCCCGCTCCTCCAAACCGAGCTGTCAGACCTATAAATGGCCACCTCCCCGCACTCCATTCCCACCCCTAGTCCCTCCTCTCCTCGCCCCACGCCGCCGAGCCGCCTCACTGGAGTTCGGCTGGATCCGCCACGCCATTTGCTCCGCCCACCACCTCCGCACTCCTGCCACCTCCGCCGCCACCAGACGCCTCCGCCCGCCTCCGCTGCCCCCGCCTGCCCTCGCCTCACCCGGAGGACCACCGAGCCACGCCACGGAACCCCTCACGAACAGTTACAGTAACCCCGACCAGCTTTTTTTTCGTTCTGTTTTTAAAACAGAATAGTTTCAATCTTGTAAAATCCGCAGTTAATTATCTACGAGGTATTTTTGAGTGATTCCAACTGCCTTGGATCACAAATTTTATGAAGTTTCTGTTAGTTCAATTGTATTTCATATTGAGCCACGCCGCCGGAACCCCTCGCCGGAACAGTTACAGTAACCCCGACCAGCTTTTTTTTCGTTCTGTTTTTAAAACAGAATAGTTTCAATCTTGTAAAATCCACAGTTAATTATCTACGAGGTATTTTTGAGTGATTCCAACTGCCTTGGATCACAAATTTTATGAAGTTTCTGTTAGTTCAATTTTATTTCATATTTGAGCAGTTTAAATTTGTGTTTATATGAATTTTCTCAAATCACTAGATTTGAGCTATTTTGAGTTAGGAATATTATTTTTGATCGATTCTTTTTGCTAATGGTTACTTATTAGACTAGCTACGCAGTAGTGTTTAGTTTGCATGTTAGTGAGTTAGTTATATTAGTTTTTTATTGTAAACAGTACTCTTTACTCTGTTTTTAGTACTGTTTGTAGTTTAATTATTATTAATTAGTTTTAATTAGTTTCTTTTTGCTAGTTTTCGCCAGTGTATCATATTTTCTGTTGTTTAACAGTAGGTAATTTCTAGGATTTATTAGACTTAGTATTCTTGAGGTTCTAGGTGTTGTTTTTTGTATGACTAGTTGCTAGCAATAGAAATAGTGTTAGAGGTTCTAGGTACTGTTAGAATTTTATTATAGGAAAAAATACTTTATGTTACTTAGTGAATAATTATTTTTACCTTGTGTTAAGTATTTTTGTTTTAGGCTTTTTACTTGTTGTTAAGTAGAGTTGTTGTGGTGTAGATTAGCCCTATAAGTTTATTTGAGTGATTTGGATTTTTATTTGGTCCTTCGATCCTATTTCGATTTCGTTTTTATTTTGATTGTTATGATTGAGTGCTAGAATGATTGCTTATGTGAATACTATGCTCTCTTGTATAGATTTCATCGGAGAGTGACGACTAGTTTTTCAAGTTTTTTAGAGCAATAATATCTTCACCAACTGACTAGGCAAGTTCACTTTAACCATGCTTTCATACCTATGTTTTATTGCATTTAGTGGCATCTTTGCAACAACCCTCCAAAGAGTGATATTGAATTATTGTAGTTGAGTAATATGCATGACGTAGGAACCCATCACCATGTTACCAAGCCCGGGATGTTACTTATTTTAATGCTACGCTATAGTAGACGGGGTTTGGTATAAGTGCACGAGAGTGGTCTGAAGGAGTACTCTACGTCAATGACGACAACTCCATGATGGCATCTGCAAGGACTGCATTTTCAAGACCTCAAGACTTCAAGACTTGAGACAAGAATTCAATACACACTACTGGGTGAAGGACGGTTGACGGGCACCCTGGAGAAACCAGTGGATGGCCGGGATGCATGGAGAAGCGCCATGACATCTTGCGGAAAGCTTCAACCAAACTCAAAGAGACGGAAGAATACTTCATGCCCGGAAGCTTACCTATGCAACCGCAAGTCACTATGGGCTCTGGCTTGGTTGACCTTAGTGGTGACTCTGGCTGGGACGGTGCTAGCAGATGTAAAACTACGGTAGGAATGTATGAGCACCGGACAGTGGTCAGGGGAACTCTTCGGAAGACCATGTTTCGATCATCCTATTCTTAAACATCATGAAGTGCGAGGAAGAAAAGGGAGGGATCGAATCTTGCAGGTAAAGTGTACAAACCTCTGCAGAGGGTTAAAACCTAATCGATTAGCCGTGTCCCCGGTTACGGACAATTTGAGCCTCTGGACTTGGATCTATCTCGGAACTCTCAACACCGGACTGATAACTTAATTGTGGGCAACTTGTGATGATTTGGGCTATGAGACATTGGTTGGCGGAACCATGTCATGATAGAAAACGCCATAGTACAGACTCCAGTTATTCCTTTGATGTAGGGAAAATAAAACCAGCTTTTATGCAAAACAAAACTCGCATACAGAGCCACAAAGCCATATTGCATATAGTATAGTTTTATCATCTGTTTTCTCATGTTGTGATATTGCCGGTACATTCAATGTACTGACCTACACGGCTGCAATGTATCATGTTGCAGATACTTTCTTCCAACGAGTAAGAATACGGTACAAGGTTACGGTCTACACTCCACCTGCCGATGGCGTTGATGGGACTCCACACCCGACTATTTGTTTCCGCTGTGACTTATGAGGTATATATCAGTTTTACGTTATTTATACATGTGATTGCACTTTGATATATACATTGATGTACTGTGTGTGCTAGCATACTGATCCAGGGATGGCACAGAAACACAGAGGCTTGACCGTCTAAGGTCGGGTCGATACAAAACCTTTGCTTGTCCTCAAGCAATTCAGTTGACAAACTGAAAGAGAAAAAGAAAAACTTTTACAAACTCTGTTTGCTCTTGTTGTTGTAAATATGTCAAGCCAGCATTCAAGTTTTCAGCAAAGATTATAACTAACCACATTTGCAATAATTCTCAGGTCTCATGATTGCTCATATCAATGGCATAATCAACTAGCGAGTCATAATAATAAATCTCGGATGACAACACTTTCCCAAAACAATCATAATATGATATAACAAGATGGTATGTTGCTAGCCCTTTCTGAGACCGCAAAACATAAATGCAGAGCACCTTTAAAGATCAAGGACTGAGTAGACATTGTAATTCATGGTAAAAGAGATCCAGTCATAGTCATACCCAATATAAATTAACAGTAATGAATGCAAATGACAAGGCGCTCCAAATTAGTGCTTTTAATAAGAGGGTGATGACTCAACATAAAAGTAAATAGATAGGCCCTTCGCAGAGGGAAGCGAGGATTTGTAGAGGTGCCAGAGCTCGACTTTGAAATAGAGATAAATAATATTTTGAGCGGCATACTTTCATTGTCAACATAACAACTAAGAGATGGCGATATCTTCCATGTTACACACATTATAGGCGGCTCCCAAACAGAATGGTAAAGTTTATACTCCCCCTCCACCAACAAGCATCAATCCATGGCTTGCTCGAAACAACGAGTGCCTCCAACATACATCAGGTCCCAGGGGGATTTTTGTTTGCAATTATTTTGATTTAGTTTGCATAATGCATGGACCGGGCATCCCGGTGACCAGCCATGTTCTTGTGAGTGAGGAGCAGAGTCCACTCCTCTTGAGAATAACCCGCCTAACATGGAAGATAAGGACAACCATAGTTGATACATGAGCTATTCGAGCATACAAAACAGAATATTTATTTGAAGGTTTAGAGTTTGGCACATACAAATTTACTTGGAACGACAGGTAGATACCGTATATAGGAAGGTATAGTGGACTCATATGGAATAACTTTGGGGTTTAAGGGATTGGATGCACAAGCAGTGTTCCCCTTTAGTACAAGTGAAGGCTAGCAAAAGACCTGGAAGCGACCAACCGGAGAGCGACAATGCATATGAACATGCATTAAAATTAATAAACATTGGATACAAGCATGAGTAGGATATAATCCACCATGAACATAAATATCGTTAAGGCTATGTTGATTTGTTTCAACAACATGCGTGAACATGTGCCAAGTCAAGTCACTTAAATCATTCAAAGGAGGATACCACCCCATCATACCACATCACAACCACTTTAATAGCATGTTGGCACGCAAGGTAAACCATTATAACTCATAGCTAATCAAGCATGGCATAAGAAACTATGATCTCTAATTGTCATTGCAAACATGTTTATTAATAATTAGCCGAATTAGGAACAATGAACTCATCATATTTACAAAAACAAGAGAGGTCGAGTTCATACCAGCCTTTCCCATCTCAGTCAGTCCATCATATATCATCATAATTTCCTTTAACTTGCACGACCGAACGATGTGAATAATAAGAGTGCACGTATGCTGGACTAAGCTGGAATCTACGAGCATTCAACAAATAGGAGAAGACAAGGCAATATGGGCTCTTCGGGTTAAATCAACAATAAAGCATATAAGAGCCACTTCAACAATTTAATCATGGTCTTCTCCTATCGACCCCAAAGAAAAGAAAAGGAATAAAACTATTTACACGGAAAGCTCCCAACAATAAAAAGAAGAACGGGAAATATTTTTTGGGTTTTCTTTTTAATTATTACTACTACAGCAGGAAAAATAAACTACTACTAATTTTTTCTTAAAGTTTATTAAACACACAAGAAGAAAGCAGGAAAAAGAAAATAAACTAGCATGGATATTACAGTGAAAGAGTATGAGCACGGACATCTAACAATGGGTGTGTGTGAACATAAATGTAATGTCGGTGAGAAATATGTACTCCCCCAAGCTTAGGCTTTTGGCCTAAGTTGGTTCATTGCCAGGGATAGCTTTGGCGGATATCCAAAGTTGTAGGCTGGGTCAGATCTTGCGATGCAGCGGCTATCGCCTCGAGCTGCAGCGTGGCGCCGAGCTGCCTCCGCTATCCTCTCGTACTCATCCGCCTCCTCTCTGTAATAACATATCTTCCTTTGTCTCGAGAATCAAAGACGGCAGGAGCAGGAAGAGTAATACGGACAACATGCCGCTTTGTTAAAGATTAGTCGACATCGGAGAGGTGATTCGATCGTCTCGACAAACTGGTGGGAAACCATAGAATCAAAATCGACATAAGTCGGGGGTAATTCCATATCACCCTCACGAATGTCTATCTCAAGAAAATTAGCTAAGCGGGTTGCATAAATTCCTCCAAAGAAATCTCCGTTATATCTATTAAGATGCAACCTACGAGCTACAATGGCTCCCATATGATAGCATTGGTCTCCTAACACAACACTCCTGAGAATGCTGAGATCAGGGACACACATATGACATGCTTCATCCTTAGCATTTATGCACCTACCGATGAAGAGAGCAAAATAATGTATACAAGAAAGTGAATGCTCCCTATAGTGGCTTGCGTTATATCTCTAGATTCCCCCACAGTTATGCTAGCTAGAAAGTCTCTAAATTCAGATTTACGAGGATCAACAGTACTACCCTATTGTGGGAGTTTGCAAGCAAAAGTAAAATCCTCTAAGTCCATGGTATAAGATTTGTCATAAAGATCAAACATGACAGAAGAGGAATTACGCGAAGATGAAAACTCAAACCTCCTCACAAATGAACTAGTGAGATCATGATATTGTGGGCATTTGTCTGCCTCGAAGTCCAGAAGACCGGCGTTACGCAAATATGCGTTAAATTCTTCTTTGATTCCCGCTCGATCCATAAAATTTTCCAAGGCCATTCACAGGCCTCACGGGAGCGCCCCTTGGGGGCTCCTCATCTAAGATCGCGCATTGCAAGCCTAGGGCCTTGCTTCCTTGAAGAACCACCTTGGAACATCTTCCTAAACATATTGTTTTCTCTGAAAAATTTCTAAAATTTTTAGTAACTTCAAACAAAAGTGAACCGACTTCAATAAAATTGATAGCAACTACTCCTACCAAAGGTTTAGAGCCTATATCAAGCATTAGAACTGCTTAGAACCATATAAATTTGACATGCAAGCTCAAGAACATGGCCACCTATGCAGCACAAATTTGCAATGAATAAAGAACTAGAACAAAAACTAGTTGGACCAATGGAGGAGTCACATACCAAGGAACAATCTCCCCAAGAAGTTTTGTGAGAGGTGCTTTGAGTAAGGAGATCGAAAATCACAAAGAATTTGGAACTCGTGTTTGAGCTGGTTATTCGTGGTTTGTGGGAGGAAGAAGAAGGGATGGGTGCAGGAATAAGTGGAGGAGGGCCACCATGGGCCCACGAGGAAGGGGCGCCGGGGTAGGCGCTACTGGGGGTAGGGCGCGCCCTCCACCCTCGTGGCCAGGTGGCAGCTCCCCCCACGGTAATTTTTGCACAGTAAATCCTCAAATATTCCCCAAAAAAATCACATTAAATTGGCATGGCATTCTGAGGACTTCTTTTTTCGGGATATTTTTATATTGCACGGATAAATCAGGAAACAGACAGAAAAATACTATTTTTACTTTATTTCAACTAAATAACATAAAGTATAAAGAGGGTACAGAAGGTTGTGCCTTCTAGTTTCATCCGTCTCATGCTCATCAAAAGGAATCCACTAACAAGGTTGATCAGGTCTTGTTAACAAACTCATTTTGATTAACATGGAACCGGAGAAATTTCGAATAACACTATGTTACCTCAACGGGATATGCACATCCCCTACAATAAGAATATCATATTTCTTCTTAACAGTAGGAAGAGGAAATTCAAAACCTCCAAAAATAATCGATGGAATTTTTCCAATAGAGTTGATGCTATAAACTTGAGGTTGTTTCCTCGGAAAGTGTACCGTATGCTCATTACCATTAACATGAAAAGTGACATTGCCTTTGTTGCAATCAATAACAGCCCCTACATTATTCGTAAAAGGTTTTCCAAGAATAATAGACATACTATCGCCCTCGGAATATCAAGAATAACAAAGTCCGTTAAAATAGTAACGTTTGCAACCACAACAGGCACATCCTCACAAATACCGATAGGTATAGCAGTTGATTTATCAGCCATTTGCAAATATATTTCAGTAGGTGTCAACTTATTAAAATCAAGTCTACGATATAAAGAGAGAGGCATAACACTAACACCGGCTCCAAGATCACATAAAGCAGTTTTAACATAATTTCTTTTAATGGAGCATGGTATAGTGGGTACTCTGGATCTCCAAGTTTCTTTGGTACTCCACCCTTAAAAGTATAATTAGCAACCATGGTGGAAATTTCATCTTCCGGTATCTTTCTCTTATTGGTAATGATATCCTTCATATACATAGCATATGGATTTGTTTTGAGCACATCAGTTAATTGCATACGCAAAAAGATAGGTCTAATCATTTCAGCAAAGCGCTCAAAATCCTCATCATCCTTTTCCTTGGATGATTTGGGAGGAAAAGGCATGGGTTTCTGAACCCATGGTTCTCTTTCTTTACCATGTTTCCTAGCAACAGAGTCTCTCTTATCATAACGTTGATTCTTTGATTGTGGGTTATCAAGATCAACAGCAGGTTCAACTTCTACATCATTATCATTACTAGGTTGAGCATCATCATGAACATCATCATTAACATTTTCACTAGGTTCATGTTCATTACCAGATTGTGTTTCAAAGATCGACATAGATATATCATTTGGATTCTCGTGGTTCAAAGCAATAGGTTCACTAGAAGTTTGCAAAGTCCTATCATTTTTATTTTTCTTCCTTTTAGAAGAACTAGGCACATCAAGATTATTTCTCCGAGAATCTTGCTCAATTCTCTTAGGGTGGCCTTCAGGATACAAAGGTTCTGAGTCATTCTACCAGTTCTAGTAGCCACTCTAACAAAGATAATCATTTTTCTTACTATTCATTTCAGTGAGCAATTCTTTTTGAGCCTTAAGTACTTGTCTACTTGAGTGGTAACCATAGAAGCATGTTTGCTAATGAGTTTAAGTTCACCTCTAACATTAGCCATATAATCACCCAAGTGTTTAATCATATATCCATGCATATGTAGTGTAGCTCCTTGCTTGCGAGTACTTTGGATGAGTACTCACGGTTGCTTTTCTTCCTCTTTTCACCCTTTCCATTCTACCTGGTTGTCGCAACCAGATGTTGGAGCCCAGGAGCCAGACCCCACTGACGATGACTGCTACTACACCGGAGGTGCCTACTACTACGTGCAGCCCGCCGACGATTTACCACTGTGAGTAGTTAGGTGGATCCTGTGCAAGAGGCCCGCGCCTCTTTCGATCGTATCCCGCTTTGTGCTAGCCATCTTATGGCAAACTTGTTTAACTTATGTCTGTACTCAGATATTGTTGCTTCCGCTGACTTCGCCTATGATCGAAAGCACTTATATTCGAGCCCTCGAGGCCCCCGGCTTGTATTAGGGTGCTTGTATGACTTATTTATGTTTTAGAGTTGTGTTGTGATATCTTCCCATGAGTCTCGATCTTGATCGTACACATTTGCGCAGTGGATTAGTGTACGATTGAATCGGGGGCGTCACAGATCGGGAAGAGAGACGCGACACACAAGACAAGGATTTAAATAGCTTCAGGCCCCAGGAAACATCATCTGGAATAGCCCTACATGTTGTTTGTGGCTAGGTCTCATTATGCTCATGAGGGAGTCGCCGCATAAACCGGCTCTCCTCTTAGATGTGTCTAGCCCTAGAGATTATTTTCTTGTCCCTCTTGGGGAGCCCTGCCCCTCCTTATATAAGTTAGAGGGATGGGTTACATGTGGAGTCCTAGTAGGACTAGGACTAGTCTATCTTCTCTTACAAGTTGATTACAAGTCCGGGTCTTGCTTCATTGTAAAGGAAATATTCGTCATCCCTTTCCTCTTAATCCGGCCCATCATAACATGAGCCGGCCTTCTGGGATTTAGGCCTTGTTGTCCATCTGACCCGCCCGCCGGGTTACTAATGAGTCGCCAAGGTCGGGCAGGTTATCTGTGAATCGCCAAGCTCCGGGCGGGTCACCAGTGAGTCTCCAATTGCGGTCGGGGCATACCACGGGGTATATCCCCGACACCATTGGTCCGAGATGTTATCGGGTTATCGGATCCAAAACCAGACCCGATAGCTTAATGGTGACCCGTTACGGTGAATGCCATGTGTCAGTTACCCTTGACGAAACCACTTCCATGACGCGCCAATTATCATCACGGAAGTGGACACTTTCATGATGATAATTTGAGTATTGTCATGGAACACTTTTACGACAGCACATGTACGACTATCTTGATTCTGTCATAAAATCATCAAGGTTGTACATGCATGACAGAAAATGTGAACTACTATGACAAACATGTATCATCACAGAAGTGTTTTTTTAGTGCCCCTTCATCTATAAAAGGAGGCACATGGCTACCCTTACAAAGGTCGACACTTTGTTCCATTACACTCATAGGTGCACTTCCCGCGCACCTTGCCGGCAAGCTGCGCTCCTTGCACTTGAACTCCACATAATACAATCAAAGCAGGAGTAGTTGTTTTATGCTTCACATTACCCGAACCTAGGTAAACCTCGTGCGTTCTGCTAGTTCTGCTCTTTGTGCTTGTTGATCTCCACAGTTGAACCGCAAACGGGCCTTTGCCAGTCCCATAGATCGTCATACGCACGACATCTTGAAGGAAATATGCCCTAGAGGAAATAATAAAGTTGTTATTTATATTTCCTTATATCATGATAAATGTTTATTATTCATGCTAGAATTGTATTAACCGGAAACTTAGTACATGTGTGAATATATAGACAAACAGAGTGTCACTAGTATGCCTCTACTTGACTAGCTCGTTAATCAAAGATGGTTAAGTTTCCTTGCCATGGAAAAAGAGTTGTCATTTGATAAACGGGATCACATCATTAGAGAATGATGTTATTGACTTGACCCATCCGTAAGCTTAGCACGATGATCGTTTAGTTTGTTGCTATTGCTTTCTTCATAACTTATACATGTTCCTATGACTATGAGATTACGTAACTCCCGAATACCGGAGGAACACTTAGTGTGCTATCAAACATCACAACATAACTGGGTGATTATAAAGATGCTCTACAGGTGTCTCCGATGGTATTTGTTTAGTTGGTATAGATCGAGATTGGGATTTGTCACTCTGAGTATCGGAGAGGTATCTCTGGGCCCTCTCGGTAATTCACATCACTATAAGCCTTGCAAGAATTGTGACTAATGAGTTAGTTTTGGGATGATGCATTACGAAGCGAGTAAAGAGACTTGCCGATAACGAGATTGAACTAGGTATTAAGATACCGACGATCGAATCTCGGGCAAGTAACATACCGATGACAAAGGGAACAACGTATGTTGTTATGCAGTTTGACCGATAAAGATCTTCAGAAAATATGTAGGAACCAATATGAACATCCAGGTTCCGCTATTGGTTATTGAGCGGAGATGAGTCTCGGTCATGTCTACATAGTTCTCGAACCCGTAGGGTCCACACGCTAATGTTCGGTGACGATTGGTATTATGAGTTTATGTGTTTTGATGTACCAAAGGTAGTTCGGAGTCCCGGATATGATCACGTACATGACGAGGAGTCTCGAAATGGTCGAGACATAAAGATCGATATATTGGATGGCTATGTTTCGACATCGGAATGGTTTCGAGAGAGTTCGAGTACTGGGGGTTACCGGAACCCCCCGGGGAGTATATGGGCTCTAATGGGTGATAACCCACAAGTATAGGGGATCGCAACAGCTTTCGAGGGTAGAGTATTCAACCCAAATTTATTGATTTGACACAAGGGGAGCCAAAGAATATTCTCAAGTATTAGCAACTGAGTTGTCAATTCAGCCACACCTGGAAACTTAGTATCTGCAGCAAAGTGTTTAGTAGCAAAGTAGTATGGTAGTGGTGGTAGCGGTAACAAAAGTAACGGAAGCAAAAGTAATATTTTTGGTATTTTGTAGTGATTGTAACAATAGCAACGGAAAGTAAATAAGTGTAAACCAATATATGGAAAGCTCAGAGGCATTGGATCGGTGATGGATAATTATGCGGATGCGGTTCATCATGTAACAATCATAACATAGAGTGACACGTAACTAGCTCCAATTCATCAATGTAATGTAGGCATGTATTCGAATATAGTCATAATGCTCTTATGGAAATGAACTTGCATGACATCTTTTGTCCTACCCTCCGTGGCAGCGGGGTCCTAATGGAAACTAAGGGATATTAAGGCCTCCTTTTAATAGAGAACCGGAACAAAGCATTAGCACATAGTGAATACATGAACTCCTCAAACTATGGTCATCATCGAGAAGTACCCCGATTATTGTCACTTCGGGGTTGTCGGATCATAACACTTAATAGGTGACTATAGACTTGCAAGATAAGATCAAGAACACACATATATTCATGAAAACATAATAGGTTCAGATTTGAAATCATGGCACTCGGGCTCTAGTGACAAGCATTAAGCATAGCAAAGTCATAGCAACATCAATCTCGTAACATAGTGGATACTAGGGATCAAACCCTAACAAAACTAACTCGATTACATGATAGATCTCATCCAACCCATCACCGTCCAGCAAGCCTACGATGGAATTACTCACGACGGCGGTGAGCATCATGAAATTGGTGATGGAGGATGGTTGATGATGACGACGGCATTTAATCTCTCCCGAGCCCCGAACGGACTCCAGATCAGCCCTCCCGGAGGTTTTAGGGCTTGGCGGCGGCTCCATATCGTAAAAACGCGATGATTTCTTCTCCTTGATTTTTTCTCCCAAAGCCAATATATAGAGTTGGAGTTGGCGTCGGAAGGTCTCAAGGGGCCCACGAGGTAGGGGCGCGCCCAGAGGGGCGCCTCACTCCACGTGGACAGGTGTGGGCCCCTGGTCTTCATCTTTGGCGAGGATTTTTATTATTTTTCTAAGATGTTCCGTGGAGTTTCGTGTCATTCCGAGAACTTTTGTTTTCTCGCATAAAACAACATCATGGCAATTCTGAAAACAAAGGCCATCCGGGTTAGTTTCATTCAAATCATGCAAGTTAGAGTCCAAAACAAGGGCAAAAGTGTTTGGAAAAGTAGATACGACGGAGACGTATCAACTCCCCCAAGCTTAAAGCTGTAACATCCCAAAATTCTAAATTTTGGAATGTTATAATAATTAAAATATACGATTGTTTGATTGATTGTTGAGTGATTGATTGAGTGAAATTGATTGGACTTTACAACTTTTGAAGCTTTGAATGAGAGGGAATAAAAGGACTTCCCAAAAAATGTTTCTGTTTGAAAATATTTGAATTTGGAAATATGTCAAACTTCATGCCACTCAATGATCCTCATGATTTCTTCAATGAAAGAGAGTGGGAAGTAAAGAAAATTTTCATTTTGAATTTGTCATTTAAATTTTGTTTTTAACTCGAAGTGGCATTTGAGTTTTATTCAAAAACTTTTCTGACAAAGAACACTTGAAACAAAAGTGTTGAGAGGGAGTAACATGACACCCCAAAAATGTTGGTATATTTTTTCATAGAGTTTTGAAAGTCATTTGATTTTTGTTTGAATTCTTTTTAAAAATGATTTTTTAAAAAGTATTTTATTTGCCCCTGGAAAATATCCCATTAAATTGGGCTTATTTTTCTGATCGTTTTGATATATAATACTCCTATATTTTATTTTTTAAAATGATTTTTATTTGCGGATTCTTTTTAAAAAGGAAAGGTATTTTTGTTTTAGGCCAAATCCGGCCCAATCGCGCCAGATCATCTCCTTCCTCACGAACATGATTTCATTCCCAAGCACAACCGTGTCGGCCATCGCGGGAGATCGCGGGATTCGCAAAATCCCTTGCCCGCTCCTCCAAACCGAGCTGCCGCACCTATAAATGGCCACCTCCCGCACCCATTCCCACCCCTAGTCCCTCCTCTCCTCGCCCCACGTCGCCGAGCCGCCCCGCTGGAGTTCGCCGGATCCGCCGCCGCCATTTGCTCCGCCCCACCACCTCCGGCACTCCCTGCCACCCTCCGCCGCCACCAGACGCTCCGCCCCGCTCCGCTGCCCCCGCCCGTCCCCTCGCCTCACCCGGAGGACCACCGGAGCCACGCCGCCGGAACCCCTCGCCGGAACAGTTACAGTAACCCCGACCAGCTTTTTTTTCGTTCTGTTTTTAAAACAGAATAGTTTCAATCTTGTAAAATCCGCAGTTAATTATCTACGAGGTATTTTTGAGTGATTCCAACTGCCTTGGATCACAAATTTTATGAAGTTTCTGTTAGTTCAATTGTATTTCATATTGAGCCACGCCGCGAACCCCTCGCCGGAACAGTTACAGTAACCCCGACCAGCTTTTTTTTCCGTTGTGTTTTTAAAACAGAATAGTTTCAATCTTGTAAAATCCACAGTTAATTATCTACGAGGTATTTTTGAGTGATTCCAACTGCCTTGGATCACAAATTTTATGAAGTTTCTGTTAGTTCAATTGTATTTCATATTTGAGCAGTTTAAATTTGTGTTTATATGAATTTTCTCAAATCACTAGATTTGAGCTATTTTGAGTTAGGAATATTATTTTTGATCGATTCTTTTTGCTAATGGTTACTTATTAGACTAGCTACGCAGTAGTGTTTAGTTTGCATGTTAGTGAGTTAGTTATATTAGCTTTTTATTGTAAACAGTACTCTTTACTCTGTTTTTAGTACTGTTTGTAGTTTAATTATTATTAATTAGTTTTAATTAGTTTCTTTTGCTAGTTTTCGCCAGTGTATCATATTTTCTGTTGTTTAACAGTAGGTAATTTCTAGGATTTATTAGACTTAGTATTCTTGAGGTTCTAGGTGTTGTTTTTTGTATGACTAGTTGCTAGCAATAGAAATAGTGTTAGAGGTTCTAGGTACTGTTAGAATTTTATTATAGGAAAAATACTTTATGTTACTTAGTGAATAATTATTTTTACCTTGTGTTAAGTATTTTTGTTTTAGGCTTTTTACTTGTTGTTAAGTAGAGTTGTTGTGGTGTAGATTAGCCCTATAAGTTTATTTGAGTGATTTGGATTTTTATTTGGTCCTTCGATCCTATTTCGATTTCGTTTTTATTTTGATTGTTATGATTGAGTGCTAGAATGATTGCTTATGTGAATACTATGCTCTCTTGTATAGATTTCATCGGAGAGTGACGACTAGTTTTTCAAGGTTTTTAGAGCAATAATATCTTCACCAACTGACTAGGCGAGTTCACTTTAACCATGCTTTCATACCTATGTTTTATTGCATTTAGTGGCATCTTTGCAACAACCCTCCAGTAGTGATATTGAATTATTGTAGTTGAGTAATATGCATGACGTAGGAACCCATCACCATGTTACCAAGCCCGGGATGTTACTTATTTTAATGCTACGCTATAGTAGACGGGGTTTGGTATAAGTGCACGAGAGTGGTCTGAAGGAGTACTCTACGTCAATGACGACAACTCCATGATGGCATCTGCAAGGACTGCATTTTCAAGACCTCAAGACTTCAAGACTTGAGACAAGAATTCAATACACACTACTGGGTGAAGGACGGTTGACGGGCACCCTGGAGAAACCAAAGGATGGCCGGATGCATGGAGAAGCGCCATGACATCTTGCGGAAAGCTTCAACCAAACTCAAAGAGACGGAAGAATACTTCATGCCCGGAAGCTTACCTATGCAACCGCAAGTCACTATGGGCTCGCTTGGTTGACCTTAGTGGTGACTGGCTGGGACGGTGCTAGCAGATGTAAAACTACGGTAGGAATGTATGAGCACCTGACCGGTGGTCGGGGAACTCTTCGAAGACCATGTTTCGATCATCCTATTCTTAAACATCATGAAGTGCGAGGAAGAAAAGGGAGGATCGAATCTTGCAGTAAAGTGTACAAACCTCTGCAGAGGGTTAAAACCTAATCGATTAGCCGTGTCCCGATTCACGGACAATTTGAGCCTCTGGACTTGGATCTATCTCGGAACTCTCAACACCGGACTGATAACTTAATTGTGGGCAACTTGTGATGATTTGGGCTATGAGACATTGGTTGGCGGAACCATGTCATGATAGAAAACGCCATAGTACAGACTCCAGTTATTCCTTTGATGTAGGGAAAATAAAACCAGCTTTTATGCAAAACAAAACTCGCATACGTGAGCCACAAAGCCATATTGCATATAGTATAGTTTTATCATCTGCTTTTCTCATGTTGTGATATTGCGGTACATTCAATGTCTTGACCTACACGGCTGCAATGTATCATGTTGCGTATACTTTCTTCCAACGAGTAAGAATACGGTACAAGGTTACGGTCTACACTCCACCGCCGATGGCGTTGATGGGACTCCACACCGACTATTTGTTTCATTGTGACTTATGAGGTATATATCAGTTTTACGTTATTTATACATGTGATTGCACTTTGATATATACATTGATGTACTGTGTGTGCCAGCATACTGATCCAGGGATGGCACAGAAACACAGAGGCTTGACCGTCTAAGGTCGGGTCGATACAAAACCTTTGCTTGTCCTCAAGCAATTCAGTTGACAAACTGAAAGAGAAAAAGAAAAACTTTTACAAACTCTGTTTGCTCTTGTTGTTGTAAATATGTCAAGCCAGCATTCAAGTTTTCAGCAAAGATTATAACTAACCACATTTGCAATAATTCTCGGGTCTCATGGTTGCTCATATCAATGGCATAATCAACTAGCGAGCCATAATAATAAATCTCGGATGACAACACTTTCCCAAAACAATCATAATATGATATAACAAGATGGTATGTTGCTAGCCCTTTACGAGACCGCAAGAAACATAAATGCAGAGCACCTTTAAAGATCAAGGACTGAGTAGACATTGTAATTCATGGTAAAAGAGATCCACCATAGTCATACCCAATATAAATTAACAAAGAATGAATGCAAATGACACCGCGCTCTCCAAATTAGTGCTTTTAATAAGAGGGTGATGACTCAACATAAAAGTAAATAGATAGGCCCTTCGCAGAGGGAAGCAGGGATTTGTAGAGGTGCCAGAGCTCGACTTTGAAATAGAGATAAATAATATTTTGAGCGGCATACTTTCATTGTCAACATAACAACTAAGAGATGGCGATATCTTCCATGTTACACACATTATAGGCGGCTCCCAAACAGAATGGTAAAGTTTATACTCCCCCTCCACCAACAAGCATCAATCCATGGCTTGCTCGAAACAACGAGTGCCTCCAACATACATCAGGTCCCAGGGGGATTTTTGTTTGCAATTATTTTGATTTAGTTTGCATAATGCATGGGACTGGGCATCCCGGTGACCAGCCATGTTCTTGTGAGTGAGGAGCAGAGTCCACTCCTCTTGAGAATAACCCGCCTAACATGGAAGATAAGGACAACCATAGTTGATACATGAGCTATTCGAGCATACAAAACAGAATATTTATTTGAAGGTTTAGAGTTTGGCACATACAAATTTACTTGGAACGACAGGTAGATACCGTATATAGGAAGGTATAGTGGACTCATATGGAATAACTTTGGGGTTTAAGGGATTGGATGCACAAGCAGTGTTCCCCTTTAGTACAAGTGAAGGCTAGCAAAAGACTGGGAAGCGACCAACTGGAGAGCGACAACAGACATGAACATGCATTAAAATTAATAAACATTGGATACAAGCATGAGTAGGATATAATCCACCATGAACATAAATATCGTTAAGGCTATGTTGATTTGTTTCAACAACATGCGTGAACATGTGCCAAGTCAAGTCACTTAAATCATTCAAAGGAGGATACCACCCCATCATACCACATCACAACCACTTTAATAGCATGTTGGCACGCAAGGTAAACCATTATAACTCATAGCTAATCAAGCATGGCATAAGAAACTATGATCTCTAATTGTCATTGCAAACATGTTTATTAATAATTAGTCAATTAGGAACAATGAACTCATCATATTTACAAAAACAAGAGAGGTCGAGTTCATACCAGCCTTTCCCATCTCAGTCAGTCCATCATATATCATCATAATTTCCTTTAACTTGCACGACCGAACGATGTGAATAATAAGAGTGCACGTGCGTTGGACTAAGCTGGAATCTACGAGCATTCAACAAATAGGAGAAGACAAGGCAATATGGGCTCTTCGGTTAAATCAACAATAAAGCATATAAGAGCCACTTCAACAATTTAATCATGGTCTTCTCCTATCGACCCCCAAAGAAAAGAAAAGGAATAAAACTATTTACACGGGAAAGCTCCCAACAAGAAAAAGAAGAACGGGAAATATTTTTTGGGTTTTCTTTTTAATTATTACTACTACAGCAGGAAAAATAAACTACTACTAATTTTTTCTTAAAGTTTATTAAACACACAAGAAGAAAGCAGGAAAAGAAAATAAACTAGCATGGATATTACAAAGGAAAGAGTATGAGCACGGACATCTAACAATGGGTGTGTGTGAACATAAATGTAATGTCGGTGAGAAATATGTACTCCCCCAAGCTTAGGCTTTTGGCCTAAGTTGGTTCATTGCCAGGGATAGCCTGGCGGATATCCAAAGTTGTAGCTGGGTCAGATCTTTGCGATGCAATGCTATCGCCTCCTGAGCTGCAGCGTGGCGTCGAGCTGCCTCCGCTATCCTCTCGTACTCATCTGCCTCCTCTCTGGTAATAACATATCTTCCTTTTGTCTGAGAATCAAAGACGGCAGGAGCAGGAAGAGTAATACGGACAACATGCCGTTTGTTAAAGATTAGTCGATACTGGAGAGGTGATTCAGTCGTCTCGACAAACTGGTGGGAAACCATAGAATCAAAATCTAAATAAGTAGGGGGTAATTCCATATCACCCTCACGAATGTCTATCTCAAGAAAATTAGCTAAGCGGGTTGCATAAATTCCTCCAAAGAAATCTCCGTTATATCTATTAAGATGCAACCTACGAGCTACAATGGCTCCCATATGATAGGATTGGTCTCCTAACACAACACTCCTGAGAATGCTGAGATCAGGGACACACATATGACATGCTTCATCCTTAGCATTTATGCACCTACCGATGAAGAGAGCAAAATAATGTATACAAGAAAGTGAATGCTCCCTATAGTGGCTTGCGTTATATCTCTAGATTCCCCCACAGTTATGCTAGCTAGAAAGTCTCTAAATTCAGATTTACGAGGATCAACAAGATTACCCTATTGTGGGAGTTTGCAAGCAAAAGTAAAATCCTCTAAGTCCATGGTATAAGATTTGTCATAAAGATCAAACATGATGTAAGAGGAATTACGCCAAGATGAAAACTCAAACCTCCTCACAAATGAACTAGTGAGATCATGATATTGTGGGCATTTGTCCGCCTCAAGTCCAGAAGACCGGCGTTACATGCAAATATGCGTTAAATTCTTCTTTGATTCCCGCCGATCCATAAAATTTTCCGAAGGCCATTCACAGTGGCCTCACGGAGCGCCCCTTGGGGGCTCCTCATCTAAGATCACAGCATTGCAAGCCTAGGGCCTTGCTTCCTTGAAGAACCACCTTGGAACATCTTCCTAAACATATTGTTTTCTCTGAAAAATTTCTAAAATTTTTAGTAACTTCAAACAAAAGTGAACCGACTTCAATAAAATTGATAGCAACTACTCCTACCAGTGCCTAGAGCCTATATCAAGCATTAGAACTGCTTAGAACCATATAAATTTGACATGCAAGCTCAAGAACATGGCCACCTATGCAGCACAAATTTGCAATGAATAAAGAACTAGAACAAAAACTAGTTGGACCAATGGAGGAGTCACATACCAAGGAACAATCTCCCCAAGAAGTTTTGTGAGAGGTGCTTTGAGTAAGGAGATCGAAAATCACAGCAACAGGGGCTGGAACTCGTGTTTGAGCTGGTTATTCGTGTTTGTGGGAGGAAGAAGAAGGGGATGGGTGCAGGAATAAGTGGAGGAGGGCCACCATGGGCCCACGAGGAAGGGGGGCGCGCCTGGGGTAGGGCGCATACTGGGGGTAGGGCGCGCCCACCCTCGTGGGCTGTGGCAGCCCCCCACGGTAATTTTTGCACAAGAATCCTCAAATATTCCCCAAAAAATCACATTAAATTGGCATGGCATTCTCGAGGACTTCTTTTCGGGATATTTTTATATTGCACGGATAAATCAGAAATGCATGTAAAAATACTATTTTTACTTTATTTCAACTAAATAATGTAAAGTATAAAGAGGGCATGTAAGGTTGTGCCTTCTAGTTTCATCCGTCTCATGCTCATCAAAAGGAATCCACTAACAAGGTTGATCAGGTCTTGTTAACAAACTCATTTTGATTAACATGGAACCGGAGAAATTTCGAATAACACTATGTTACCTCAACGGGGATATGCACATCCCCTACAATAAGAATATCATATTTCTTCTTAACAGTAGGAAGAGGAAATTCAAAACCTCCAAAAATAATCGATGGAATTTTTCCAATAGAGTTGATGCTATAAACTTGAGGTTGTTTCCTCGGAAAGTGTACCGTATGCTCATTACCATTAACATGAAAAGTGACATTGCCTTTGTTGCAATCAATAACAGCCCCTACAAGATTCGTAAAAGGTTTTCCAAGAATAATAGACATACTATCGCCCTCGAATATCAAGAATAACAAAGTCCGTTAAAATAGTAACGCTTTGCAACCACAACAGCACATCCTCACAAATACCGATAGGTATAGCAGTTGATTTATCAGCCATTTGCAAATATATTTCAGTAGGTGTCAACTTATTAAAATCAAGTCTACGATATAAAGAGAGAGGCATAACACTAACACCGGCTCCAAGATCACATAAAGCAGTTTTAACATAATTTCTTTTAATGGAGCATGGTATAGTGGGTACTCCTGGATCTCCAAGTTTCTTTGGTACTCCACCCTTAAAAGTATAATTAGCAACCATGGTGGAAATTTCATCTTCCGGTATCTTTCTCTTATTGGTAATGATATCCTTCATATACATAGCATATGGATTTGTTTTGAGCACATCAGTTAATTGCATACGCAAAAAGATAGGTCTAATCATTTCAAAGAAAAGCGCTCAAAATCCTCATCATCCTTTTCCTTGGATGATTTGGGAGGAAAAGGCATGGGTTTCGAACCCATGGTTCTCTTTCTTTACCATGTTTCCTAGCAATGTAGTCTCTCTTATCACAACGTTGATTCTTTGATTGTGGGTTATCAAGATCAACAGCAGGTTCAACTTCTACATCATTATCATTACTAGGTTGAGCATCATCATGAACATCATCATTAACATTTTCACTAGGTTCACGTTCATTACCGATTGTGTTTCAAAGATCGACATAGATATATCATTTGGATTCTCGTGTGGTTCAGCAATAGGTTCACTAGAAGTTTGCAAAGTCCTATCATTTTTATTTTTCTTCCTTTTAGAAGAACTAGGCACATCAAGATTATTTCTCCGAGAATCTTGCTCAATTCTCTTAGGGTGGCCTTCGGATACAAAGGTTCTGAGTCATTCTACCAGTTCTAGTAGCCACTCTAACAAAGATAATCATTTTTCTTACTATTCATTTCAGTGAGCAATTCTTTTTGAGCCTTAAGTACTTGTCTACTTGAGTGGTAACCATAGAAGCATGTTTGCTAATGAGTTTAAGTTCACCTCTAACATTAGCCATATAATCACCCAAGTGTTTAATCATATCGGAATCATATTTCAACTGTCTACCAAAATAAGCATTAAAATTTTCTTGTTTGACAATTAAATTATCAAACTCATCCAAGCATTGTCTAGCAGACTTATAGTGAGGAATATCACCTTCATCAAATCTATAGAGAGAATTTACCTTTACTACATGTGTCGGGTTATCGGGATCAGGAGGTTCTTCAATAGGTAATGGATCAAGATCATATGTTTCTTCGACAGGCGGTAGATTAAGGCCATGTATTTCTTCAATAGGAGGTAAATTCTTAACATCTCCAGCTTTAATACCTTTTATTTCATAGATTTCTTTGCCTCTTGCATATCTTATGGACTGAGAAATAGAACAACTCTCTTCTTAGGAGTTGGTTTAGGAATAGGCTCAGTAATTGGCTCTGGAGCTGGCTCAGGAGGTGACCAATTATTTTCATTTGTCAACATATTATTCAATAGAACTTCAGCTTCATCCGGTGTTCTTTCCCTGAAAAGAGAACCAACACAACTATCCAGGTAATCTCTGGAGGCATCGGTTAGTCATTATAAAAGATACCAAGTATTTCATTTTTCTTAAGAGGATGATCAGGCAAAGCATTAAGTAACTTGAGAAGACTCCCCCAAGCTTGTGGGAGACTCTCTTCTTCGATTTGCACAAAGTTGTATATTTCTTTTAAAGGAGCTTGTTTCTTATGAGCAGGGAAATATTTAGCAGAGAAGTAATAAATCATATCCTGGGGACTGCGCACACAACCAGGATCAAGAGAATTAAACCATATCTTAGCATCACCCATTAATGAGAAAGGAAATATTTTAAGGATATAAAAGTAGCGAGATCTCTCATCATTAGTGAACAGGGTGGCTATATCATTTAATTTAGTAAGATGTGCCACAACTTCAGATTCATAACCATGAAAAGGATCAGATTCAACCAAAGTAATTATACCAGGATCAACAGAGAATTCATAATCCTTATCGGGAACACAAATAGGTGAAGTAGCAAAAGCAGGGCCAGGTTTCATTCTGTCTCTAAGAGATTCTTTACTCCATTTAACTAACAGCCTCTTAAGTTCCTATCTATCCTGGCAGGCAAAAATAGCTGCAGAAGATTCCATATCAGAAAGATAACCCTCGTGAATAGTGCATATCTTCATCATCACTTTCATCAACATACTCAGTTTCAATAGTTTCTCTCTCTAGACCTAGAAATTTGTTCATCAAGAAATTCACCAAGGCACAGTGAGTATCAAGCATAGAAGTAGTTTCATCATAAGTATCATGCATAGCGTAAGTGGCATCATCAATAACATGCGACATATCGAACGAATAGCGTATGTGCTTAGGTGTATCAAGCTTACTCATAACAGAAGGTGAATCAAGTGTAGAGCTAGATGGCAGTTCCTTTCCTCCCCTCGTAGTTGAGGGATAAATTTTTGTCTTAGCGTCTTTCAAGTTCTTCATAGTGTCCATCAGATATAAATCCCAAGTAACTCAAAGAATAGAGCTATGCTCCCCGGCAACGGCGCCAGAAAAAAGGTCTTGATAACCCACAAGTATAGGGGATCACAACAACTTTCGAGGGTAGAGTATTCAACCCAAATTTATTGATTCGACACAAGGGGAGCCAAAGAATATTCTCAAGTATTAGCAATTGAATTGTTAATTCAGCCACACCTGGAAACTTAATATCTGCAGCAAAGTGTTTAGTAGCAAAGCAGTATGATAGTGGTGGTAGCGGTAACGAAAGTAACAGAAGCAAAAGTAATATATTTGATATTTTGTAGTGATTGTAATAATAGCAACGGGAAAGTAAATAAGCGTAAACCAATATATGGAAAGCTCGTAGGCATTGGATCGGTGATGGATAATTATGCCGGATGCGGTTCATCATGTAACAGTCATAACATGGGGTGACATAGAACTAGCTCCAATTCATCAATGTAATGTAGGCATGTATTCCGAATATAGTCATACGTGCTTATGGAAAAGAACTTGCATGACATCTTTTGTCCTACCCTCCCGTGGCAGCGGGGTCCTACCGGAAACTAAGGGATATTAAGGCCTCCTTTTAATAGAGAACCGGAACAAAGCATTAGCACATAGTGAATACATGAACACCTCAAACTATGGTCATATTCGAGAAGTATCCCGATTATTGTCACTTCGGGGTTGTCGGATCATAACACATAATAGGTGACTATAGACTTGCAAGATAGGATCAAGAACACACATATATTCATGAAAACATAATAGGTTCAGATCTGAAATCATGGCACTCGGGGCCTAGTGACAAGCATTAAGCATAGCGAAGTCATAGCAACATCTATCTCAGAACATAGTGGATACTAGGGATCAAACCCTAACAAAACTAACTCGATTACATGATAGATCTCATCCAACCCATCACTGTCCAGCAAGCCTATGATGGAATTACTCACACACGGCGGTGAGCATCATGAAATTGGTGATGGAGGATGGTTGATGATGACGACGGCGATTTAATCCTCTCTCCGGAGCCCCGAACGGACTCCAGATCATCCCTCCCGAGAGGTTTTAGGGCTTGGCGGCGGCTCCGTATCGTAAAACGCGATGATTTCTTCTCCTTGATTTTTTCTCCCCGAAAGCCAATATATATAGTTGGAGTTGGCGTCGGAAGGTCTCCAGGGGGCCCACGACGTAGGGGGGCGTGCCCCCCACCCTTGTGGACAGGGTGTGGGCCCCCTGGTCTTCATCTTTGGCGAAGATTTTTTATTATTTTTTCTAAGATGTTACGTGGAGTTTCAGGTCATTCCAAGAACTTTTGTTTTCTGCACATAAAACAACATCATGGCAATTCTCCGAAAACAAAGGTCATCCGGGGTTGCTTTCATTCAAATCATGCAAGTTAGAGTCCAAAACAAGAGGAAAAGTGTTTGGAAAAGTTGATACGACGGAGACGTATCAATGGGCTTTAGTGGAGAGAGAGAGGCAGCCAGGGCAGGCCGCGTGCCACCTCCCCCTCTGGTCCGAATTGGACTAGGAAGGGGGGAGGCGCCCCCCTTTCCTTCCTACCTCTCTCCCCCTTCCTTCTCTCCTAGTCCAACTAGGGAAGGGGGAAATCCTACTCCCGGTGGGAGTAGGACTCCTCCAGGGCGCGCCATAGAGGGACGGCCCTCCCCCCTCCTCCACTCCTTTAGATACGGGGGAGGGTGGCACCCCATAGAGACACAAGTTGATCATTGATCTCTTAGCCGTGTGCATTGCCCCCCTCCACCATAATCCACCTTGGTCATATCGTTGCAGTGCTTAGGCGAAACCCTGCGCCAGTAGCTTCATCATCACCATCATCATGTCGTCGTGCTGACGAAGCTCTCCCTCGACACTCAGCTAGATCGAGAGTTCGTGGGATGTCACCGAGCCGAAGGTGTGCAGATCACGGAGGTGCCGTACTTCCGGTACTAGGATCGGTCGGATCGTGAAGACGTACGACTGCGTCAACCGCTAGTCATAACGCTTCCGCTTACGGTCTACGAGGGTACGTGGACTATACTCTCCCCTCTCGTTGCTATGCATCACCATGATAGATCTTGCGTGTGCGTAGGAATTTCTTTGAAATTGCTGTGTTCCCCAACAGTGGCATCCGAGCCAGGTCTTTGCATAGATGTTATACGCACGAGTAGAACACAAAGAGTTGTGGGCGATAATAGTCATACTGCTTACCAGCATGTCATACTTTGATTCCGCGGTATTGTTGGATGAAGCGGCCCGGACCGACATTACGCGTACGCTTACGCGAGACTGGTTCTACCGACGTGCTCCGCATTACGCTTGGTCAAGGGTGTCAGTTTCTCCAACTTTAGTTGAATCGAGTGTGACTACGCCCGGTCCTTGTTGAAGGTCAAAACAACACACTTGACGAAAAATCGTTGTGGTTTTTGATGCGTAGGTAAGAACGGTTCTTGCTCAGCCCGTAGCAGCCATGTAAAACATGCAACAACAAAGTAGAGGACGTCTAAGTTGTTTTTGCAGGGCATGTTGTGATGTGATATGGTCAAGACATGATGCTAAATTTTATTGTATGAGATGATCATGTTTTGTAACAGAGTTATCGGCAACTGGCAGGAGCCATATGGTTGTCGCTTTATTGTATGAAATGCAATCGCCATGTAATTGCTTTACTTTATCACTAAGCAGTAGTGATACTCGTAGAAGCAATAGTTGGCGAGACGACAACAATCCTTCGATGGATATCAAGGTGTCAAGCCGCTGACGATGATGATCATGATGGTGCTTTGGAGATGGAGATCAAAGGCACAAGATGATGATGGCCATATCATATCACTTATATTGATTGCATGCGATGTTTATCCTTTATGCATCTTATTTTTCTTAGTTCGACGGTAGCATTATAAGATGATCTCTCACTAAATTTCAAGGTATAAGTGTTCTCCCTAAGTATGCACCATTTCTACAGTTCGTCGTGCCGAGACACCACGTGATGATCGGGTGCGATAAGCTCTACGTTCACATACAACGGGTGCAAGCCAGTTTTGCAAATGCAGAATACTCGGGTTAAACTTGACAAGCCTAGCATATGCAGATATGGCCTCGGAACACGGAGACCGAAAGGTCGAGCGTGAATCATATAGTAGATATGATCAACATAGTGATGTTCACCATTGAAAACTACTCCATCTCACGTGATGATCGGACATGGTTTAGTTGATATGGATCACGTGATCACTTAGATGATTAGAGGGATGTCTATCTAAGTGGGAGTTATTAAGTAATATGGTTAATTGAACTTTAATTTATCATGAACTTAGTACCTGATAGTACTTTGCATGTCTACGTTGTTGTAGATAGAGGGCCCGTGCTGTTGTTCTGTTGAATTTTAATGCGTTCCTAGCGAAAGCTAAGTTGAAAGATGATGGTAGCAACTACATGGACTGGGTCCGTAACTTGAGAATTATCCTCATTGCTGCATAGAAGAATTACGTCCTAGAAGCACCGCTAGGTGACAAACCCGCTGCAGGAGCAAAGCTGATGACTACTCGATAGTTTAGTGTGCCATGCTTTACGGCTTAGAACCGGGACTTCAACGATGTTTTGAACGTCATGGAGCATTTGAGATGTTCAAGGAGTTGAAGTTAATATTTCAAGCAAATGTCCGGATTGAGAGATATGAAGTCTCCAATAAGTTCTACAGCTGCAAAATGGAGGAGAATAGTTCTGTCAGTGAACATATACTCAGAATGTCTGGGAACCACAACCACTTGACTCAACTGGGAGTTAATCTTCCTGATGATAGTGTCATTGACAGAGCTCTTCAATCAGTGCCACCAGCTACAAGATCTTCGTGATGAACTATAATATGCAAGGGATGGATAATACAATTCCCGAGCTCTTCGCAATGCTAAAGGCTGCGGAGGTAGAAATCAAGAAGGAGCATCACGTGTTGATGGTCAACAAGACCACCAGTTTCAAGAAAAAGGGTAAAGGGAAGAAGGGGAAATTCAAGAAGAACAGAAAGCAAGTTGCTGCTCAAGTGAAGAAGCCCAAGTCTGGACCTAAGCGTGAGACTGAGTGCTTCTACTACAAAGGAACTAGTCACTGGAAGCGGAACTGCCCCAAGTATTTGGCGGAGAAAAGGATGGCAAAGTGAAAGGTATATGTAATATACATGTTATTGATGTGTACCTTACTAATGCTAGCTGCAGCGCCTGGGTATTTGATGTTGGTTCTGTTGCTAATATTTGCAACTCGAAACAGGGGCTATGGATTAAGCGAAGATTGGCTAAGGACGAGGTGAACATGCGCGTGGGAAATGGTTCCAAAGTCGATGTGATCGTCGTCGGCACGCTACCTCTACGTCTACCTTTGGGATTAGTTTTAGACCTAAATAATTGTTATTTGGTGCCAGTGTTGAGCATGAACATTATATCTGGATCTTGTTTGATGCGAGACGGTTATTCATTTAAATCACATAATAATGGTTGTTCTATTTATATGAGTAATATCTTTTATGGTCATGCACCCTTGATGAGTGGTCTATTTTCACTAAATCTTGATAGTAGTGATACACATGTTCATAGTATTGAAGCCAAAAGTTATAAGTTTAATAATGATAGTGCAACTTATTTGTGGCACTGCCGTTTAGGTCATATTGGTGTAAAGCGCATGAAGAAACTCCATGCTGATGGGTTTTTGGAATCACTTGATTATGAATCACTTGATGCTTGCGAACCATGCCTCATGGGCAAGATGACTAAGACTCCGTTCTCCGGAACAATGGAGCGAGCAACGGACTTATTGGTAATAATACATACTGATGTATGCGGTCCGATGAGTGTTGATGCTCGCGGCGGGTATCGTTATTTTCTTACCTTCACAGATGATTCGAGTAGATATGGGTATATGTACTTGATGAAACATAAGTCTGAAACATTTGAAAAGTTCAAAGAATTTCAGAGTTAAGTGGAAAATCACCGTAACAAGAAAATAAAGTTCCTACGATCTGATTGTGGAGGAGAATATTTGAGTTACGAGTTTGGTCTTCATTTGAAACAATGCGGAATAGTTTCGCAGCTCACGCCACCTGGAACACCACAGCGTAATGGTGTGTCTGATAATCCCCAAGTGCAGGGAATCATCGTAGAAATTCCCAAACGTGGAAGTGATAAGTATGGAGTGTCGAACCCACAAGGAGCTAAAGGTAAGATCAATATTCTCTCAAGTCCTATCTCGCCATCGACATTTAATTTCACGTACAATCTAACGTTTGCTTCCAACTAGAAACGAGAAATAAAACTACATTGTGGGTATGAAGAGGATAACTTTGCATGATATCGGGGAGCTAAAATATAAAAGTAGGTGCTGTTATCATAAAGTTAGAATATATTAATAAATATTATAAATAGCGAGTGTGGAATAATGATGGATCGGTGTGCGGAATTGTCCTAGGAAATTGTTAACAAGATCGGTAATCACTATTGCAATTTCATATGAGGGAGAGGCATAAGCTAACATACTTTCTCGTCTTGGATCATATGCACTTATGATTGGAACTCTAGCAAGCATCCGCAACTACTAAAGATCATTAAGGTAAAACCCAACCATAGCATTACAGCATCAAGTCCCCTTTATACCATACGCCGTGAACCACTTATCCGTGTTTATGCTTCTGTCACTCAAGAAACACAGACAATAAGTAAACCATGGACATATTGCAACACCCTAAAGTGGGAATCGCTCACGCTTGCGCAACACAGAGGGCACAATAGGACAGCACCAAAATAAAACATACAACTCATACCAATCTATATCATCAATCAACCCAAAGACAAAGGATATCTACTCAAAACATCATAGGATGGTAACACATCATTGGATCATAATATGTGGCATAAAGCACCATGTTCAAGTAGGGATTACAGCGGGGTACGGGAGAGTGGACCGGGTAAAATAGATGAGGAAGGTGATGATGATGGTGATGTTGATGTTGATGAAGACGATCACCGCGGCGATGATTTCCCTCCTAATGGCACTCCGACGCCACCGAGAGAGAGGAGGAGAGGTTCGCCCCCTTGTGCTTCCTCCTCCATGGCATCCCCCTAGATGGGGAGAGGTTCTCCCTCTGGTCCTTGGCCTTCATGGCGATGATGGCCCCTCTGGGATCCTCCTCCGTGGCCTCCGATGATGATGGCCCCTCCCAGGTGCCGAGAGGGCCTAGATTTATTTCTCGTGGCTACAGAGGCTTGCGGCGGCGAAACTTCCGATCTAGGTCAATTTCTGGAAGTTTGGGGATTTATAGGAGAGGTTGGCGTCAAGAACAAGTCAGGGGCCCCACAGGGAGTCCATGAGGCAGGGGGCGCGCCCTCCACCCTCGCGGGGCCCACGGGACTCCCCTACGATAACTCTTCGTTCCAGTATTTTTTTATATTTTCCAGAAAAAATCTCGTTGATTTTCAGCCCATTCCGAGAACTTTTATTTCTGCACAAAAACAACACCACGGTAGTTCTGCTAGAAACAGCGTCAGTCCGGGTTAGTTCTAATCAAATCATACCAAAATCATATAAAACTATTGTAAACATGGCATGAATACTTCATAAATTATAGATATGTTAGAGACGTATCAGCATCCCCAAGCTTAATTCCTGCTCGTCCTCGAGTAGGTAAATGATAAATGAAATAATTTATGAAGTGTGAATGCTAATAAGTGCACAAGTTTGACCAATGATAGTTCCAATCACTTTTTCTAGCATCATTACATATCGTAACAGTAGCTCAACTCATAAAACTTCTCATGATCAAGTAACAAGCTATTCACATGTTAAAGTATAGATCATAAACTTTCTTGAAACTAACAAACTATATTCTCAGTCATCAAACAATTGCAGTTCATCTTATTTTCAGGAAGGGTCTATGTCAGAGCTTTGATTTAGCAAACTCCACATACTCAACTATCATTTAATCTTTCACAATTTCTAACACTCATGTGATATTTATGTGTTCAAAGTTTTAATCGGACACAGAGAAAGATAGGGGCTTATAGTTTCGCCTCCAAACCTTTTACCTCAAGGGTAATGTCAACAATAATAGTTCATGATAACTTACATCCAATTGGATATACATATCAGGATCTTTCCAACACAATGTGCTTGCCAAAGGATAAAATGTAAAAAAGGAAAGGTGAAGATCACCATGACTCATGTATAAGGTATAAGACAAGAATTAAAAGATAGGCCCTTCACAGAGGGAAGCAGAGGTTGTCATGTGCTTTTAAGGTTGGATGCATGAAATCTTAATGCAAAAGAACGTCACTTTATATTGCCTCTTATGATAGAGACCTTTATTATGCAGTCCGTCGCTTTTATTTCTTCCCTATCACAAGTTCATATAAAGCTTATTTTCTCCACACTAATAGATCATACATATTTAGAGAGCAATTTTTTATTGCATGCAACAATGAAAACTTACTTGAAGGATCTTACTCAATCCATAGGTAGATATGGTGGACTCTCATGGAAAAACCAGGTTTAAGGATATTCGGAAGCACAAGTAGTGTCTCTACTTGGTGCAGACAATTTGGCTAGCATGAGGCGGAAAGGCAAGCTCAGCATGTTGGATGATCCATGACAATATACTTTATTTCGGATATAACAAAACATAACCCATTAAGTTGTCTTCCTTGTCCAAATCAACCTTTTAGCATGTCATATTTTAATGAGTGCTCACAATTACAAAATATGTCCAAGATAGTATATTTATATGTGAAATCTCACTTCCTTCAATATTCTTTCATGAATTGTTCAAGTGACTAATTCTGCGTTTGCTAACTTTCAATAAGTTTACTACCTATACTTATTATGTGTGAAGTCATTACTCCCCATGGTATAAGCATATGAAACATATATAAATTCAGATTTATGATATTCAATTCATTCAACCATTTACTCATAGGATATATGTGAAGCACATGAGTAAATGACAAACTACTCCAAAAAGATATAAGTGAGGAACACTGAGTAGTCAAATAATTAACTAGCCATGGGAGGATTCTTTTTCACTCAAGATTTCAGGTCCAATGATTTTATTCAAACAGCAAGTAGAATTGAAAATACGCTCCAAGCAAAACACATATCATGTGACGAATAAAAATATAGCTCTGAGTAAGGTATACCGATAGTTTTGAAGATGAAAGAGGGGATGCCTTCCGGGGCATCCCCAAGATTAGGCGCTTGAGACTTCCTTGAATATCACCTTGGGGTGCCTTGGGCATCCCCAAGCTTAGGGTCTTTCCACTCCTTATTCTCCTCATATCGATATCTCACCCAAAGCTTGAAAACTTCAATCACACAAAACTTAACGAAACTTCGTGAGATAGGTTAGTATGACAAAGAGTAAACCATTCACTTTGGTACTGTCAAAGACAAGGTTCATAATTGTTCTCACACAATTCCTACTGTACCATATCATTTCTACAATTTATATTGATAAATATAAGCCATAGAAACTAGAAAACAAGCAAGCTATGCAATGAAAACAGACTCATCGTAAATGCAGAACAGTCTGCAATGATCTGAACAGCAACCATACTTCTGCAACTCCAAATATTATGAATTAAATTGTTGGACGTGAGGAATTTTTCTATTAATATTTTTCAAAAAGAATCAATTCAAAATCACTCTTCTATAAAAAAATGGCAGCTAATCTCGTGAGCGCAAAGTTTCTGTTTTTTACAGTAAGCTCACATTAACTTTCACCCAAGTCTTCCCAAAGGTCTTACTTGACACTTTATTGAAATAAAAGCTATAAAACATGATTACTACAGTAGCTTAATCATGTAAACACACAAAAACTGTAAGGGTAAATATTGGGTTGTCGCCCAACAAGCGCTTTTCTTTAGTGCCTTTTAGCTAGGCATGATGATTTCAATGATGCTCTCATAAAAGAAAAGAATTGAAACATAATGAGAGAATCATGAAGAATATGACTAGCACATCTAACACACTTCCTATGCCTAGGTATTTTGTGAACACATAATTTATAGGAACAAGAATCAACTAGCATAGGAAGGCAAAACAAGTATAACTTCAAAACTTTAAGCACATAGAGAGGAAACTTGATATTATTGCAACTCCTAAAAGAATATATTCCTCCCTCATAATTTTTTCAGTAGCATCATGAATGGATTTAACAATATAACCATCACATAAATCATTCTTTTCATGATCTAACAAGCATAGAAATTTTTTCTACTCTCCACATAAGCAAAGTTCTTCTCATTCGGAATAGTGGGATCACTAATTCCTAAAGTCGACACTCTTCCAAACACGCTTTAGATGATAGTATTATTCATACTCCAAAAGATATAAGTGAAGTTCATGGAGCATTCTACAATTAATACAGACTAACCAATATCCAAGCTCAAAATATATAAGCGAAGCACACGAAGCATTCTATAAAACTACTCAAAAGATTTAAGTGAAGCACAAAGAGCAATTCTATAAGATCATACTTAAAAGGTATAAGTGAAGCACTTGAATTATTCTATAAATCGAAGGGATATCTCATACTAGCATGTTTCTTAAAGAAAAAACAAAAACACAAAGGACACAAATCATGTGGACAAAACAAAACCGAGGTATACCGATATTTGTCGAAGAAGAAAGATTGGATGCCAAACGGGGCATCCCCAAGCTTAGATGCTTGAGTATCCTTTAAAATATTTAATTGGGGTGCCTTGGGCATCCCCAAGCTTGAACTCTTGCCTCTCTTTATTCTTCTCTTATTGATAGTTCCTCGATCTTCGAACACTTCATCCACACAAAACTTTAACAAAAACTTTGTGAGATCCGTTAGTGTAATAAAGCAAATCACTACCTTTAGGTACTGTTGGAAACTTATTCCAATTTCTTATTAGAACTATATCTACTGTATTCCAACTTCACCATGGTTCATACCCCCGATACTGCCCATAGATTCATCAAATTAAGCGAACAACACATAGAAAACAGAATCTGTCAAAAACAGGACAGTCTGTAGTAATCTGGAAGTTTAGCAAACTTCTCTAACTCCAAAAATTCTATAAAAAATATGAAAATTTAAAAAACATTTACAGAAGTAATTTGCAAAAAGTTTCAGACCCATTTGAGTTTACAGTAAAAAAATTAAATTCATGCGCTACAGCCACAGTTTCTGTTTTTGTTCTGCACATAGTAAACAAGCAATCTAATCATCCTAAAACCAAAGCTTGGCACATTATTTTTATAATACAATGGATATACACAAGGGAATAATTATTTACAGAGAAACTTCCATGAAAAATTCTACATTTTTTCCGTGAGCATGAACACAAGTGCTCAAGGTCGACCCTCACTTCTTCAATGCATAACTTTCCAATCACTTCTCTTTTTGAAAAACTTTTGAGGCATGATAGGCAAGTAATTTTTTTGTATTTTCATTCTTTTAAATTTTTTTGTATGTGGAAAAAACAAAATCTACTTAGTGAAAAAATCAAACAAGCACACACGAGAATACCAACCCCACGCTATTGCTCCCTAGCAACGGCGCCAGAAAAGAGCTTGATAATCCCCAAGTGCAGGGAATCATCGTAGCAATTCCCAAAGGTCGAAGTGATAAGTATGGAGTGTCGAACCCACAAGGAGCTAAAGGTAAGATCAATATTCTCCCAATCCTATCTGCCACTGATACGACTCTACGTACACCGAACGTTTGCTTCCAACTAGAAACGAGAAATAAAACTGCGTTGTGGGTATGAAGAGGATAACTTTGCATGATATCGGGGAGCTAAAATATAAAAGTAGTTGCTGTTATCATAAAGTTAGAATATATTACTAAATATTATAAATAGCGAGTGTGGAATAATGATGGATCGGTGTGCGGAATTGTCCTAGGCAAGTGTTAATAAGATCGATAATCACTATTGCAATTTCATATGACGGAGAGGCATAAGCTAACATACTTTCTCGTCTTGGATCATATGCACCTATGGTTGGAACTCTAGCAAGCATCCTCAACTACTAAAGATCATTAAGGTAAACCCCAATGAAAGATCATGGATGTCGCCTAGATGGGGGGGTGAATAGGCGCTTTAAAATAATTACGGTTGAGGCTTGAACAAATGCGGAATAAACCTAGCGGTTAATTTGTCAAGCACAAAACCTACAACAACTAGGCTCACCTATGTGCACCAACAACTTATGCTAAGCAAGAAAAACTACTTAGGTGATAGCAAGATATATGACAAGAAACAATATGGCTATCACAAAGTAAAGTGCATAAGTAAAGGGCTCGGGTAAGAGATAACCGAGGCACGCGGAGATGACGATGTATCGAAGTTCACACCCTTGCGGATGCTAATCTCCGTTTGGAGGCGGTGTGGAGGCACAATGCTCCCAAGAAGCCACTAGGGCCACCGTAATCTCCTCACGCCTCGCACAATGCAAGATGCCGTGATTCCACTAAAGGGACCCTTGAGGGCGGTCACCGAACCTGCATAAATGGCAACCCTTGGGGCGGTCACCGAACCCAGACACTTTGGCAACCCTTGGGGCGGTCACTGCCGTCAAATTGCTTCAAGGCGATCTCCACAACCTCATTGGAGACCCTGACGCTTGCCGGAGCTTTACACCACAATGATTGAGCTCCGAACACCACCAACCGTCTAGGGCGCCCAAGCACCCAAGAGGAACAAGCTCAAGGGCAGCAAGCACCCAAGAGTAATAAGCTTCTCAACTTGTAACTTCCACGTATCACCGTGGAGAACTCAAACCGATGCACAAATGCAATGGCAAGGGCACACGGAGTGCCCAAGTCCTTCTCTCCCAAACCCCACCAAAGCAACTAATGCTAGGGAGGAAAATGAGAGGAAGAACGAAAGAAGAACACGAAGAACTCCAAGATCTAGATCCAAGGGGTTCCCTTCACTAAGAGGAGAAAGTGATTGGTGGAAACGTGGATCTAGATCTCCTCTCTCTTTTCCCTCAAGAACTAGCAAGAATCATTGGAGGGATTGAGAGATAGCAAGCTCGAAGAAGGTCAACAATGGGGGAAGAACGCAAGCTCAAAGATTCAGTCTCAAGGGGGAAGAAGACCCCCTTTTATAGGTGGGGAGAAAAACAAACCGTTATCCCCTCACTCAGCCTGCACGACGCGGTACTACCGCACGGAGCTGCGGTACTGCCGCGGTCGGCCGTGGTACTACCGCTGCAGGTTGCGGTACTACCACAAGTGCAAAGATCTGGCGGATGAAGGCTGTTGCAGGCAACGAACGGTAGAACCGCCGAGGCGGTACTACCGCGCCTCTGGTACTACCGTAAGGCAGGCAGCACTAGTCATAGAGAAAGCACGGAAGTAAAAATTACTTCCGTACCTACTTCCGCCGAGGGAGGACTGCGCAAAAATCCGCACGGTACTACCGCACACGAAGAGCGGTACTACCGCCAGAGGCGCGGATGTAAAAATTACATCTGCCCCTACTTCCGCTCATGTCGCTAAGCCTGGCGAGCCCATGGTACTACGGCGCGCGGCATTACTACAGAGGGCACGCGGATGTAAAAAATTACATCCGCCACTACTAACTCTCGAGTAGCTGCGCCTGGCCTGATGCCATGGTACTACCGCTCCCACAGATCGGTACTACCGTGAGCACCTGCAGTACTACCGCGGTGGACTGCGGTACTACTGCAAGGGGCCTACGGTACTACCGCTCGGAGAGCAAGACTACCGCATGCCCCAGATTAGCAACACTAGGAGTCCTTCATTTTGCAGAGAAGACAACAGAGGGAAACAATAAAACAAGAACTGCCATAACTTCTACAAATGAGCTCCGAATTGAGCAAACTCAAGCTTGTTGGATATAGTAAGAAGAGGCAGAGGAGGTATGCCTAACAAACAAAGGAGTGAAACCTCCAACAGAGAAGAAACGACATATCCTCCAACATCGAAAACATCATAGAAGATGCAAGTGAACTCCGCTGATGAGCTCGAGCTTGTCATAAAAATGACCATAAGCTCCAAATCTCACAAGGAGAAGAACCAAACAAGAACCCAAAAAGATGATGCAAGGATGCAATGGTTTGAGCTCTCTATGAATGATACGATCAAGCTACTCATCGAGAGCCCCCTTGATAGTACGACAATCGATCCTATAACCCGGTCTCCCAACTACCATCATGAGACCGGTAAAATAGAAAACCTATCAAGGGCAAACCTTTGCCTTGCACATGGTCCACTTGAGCTAGACGATGATGATCTTGACTCCCTCAAGTTGGACCACCTTTCTTGATTGCGTTGGCTCGAAGAAGACTAGTTGATTGCTCCCCCATACACCACTATGGGTGAGCCACTCTTCCGCACATCTTCACAAGTCCATTGTCACCAAATGGATGGCAAGCTTCAAGCATTTGATCTCTTCGTGATGCTTCACTTGAATTTGCACACCGCAACCTAACCCCACAAAGAACTCTCACGAAGACCATGGGTTAGTACACAAAGCGTAATGGACAATGCTTACCATACCATGGGATCACTTGATCCCTCTCAGACATCTTGTACGCTTTGTGTGTTGATCAACTTGATTCACTCTTGACTTAGTCTTGATCAACCTTGATTCTTTCCAACTCTCTTCATTTGGATGATGTCTTGAAGGTAATCATGAATGATCAAACAATCTTCTTCTTCCAGACATGCTTACAATAAGCTCAACTCTCAAATGACCAATCTTTGGATAATTCCTTGAATAGCACCTTGGTCGACACAAACTCTCCTTGAAACCAACACATGTACTCCAAGAAAAGCCTATGGACAAAACCTTCAAATAAACTCAAGGCAACCATTAGTCCATAGAGATTGTCATCAATTACCTAAACCAAACATGGGGGCACCGCATGTTCTTTCACCCAACCATAGCATTAAATCATCAAATCCACTTTATCCCATACGTCGTGACCCACTTATCCGTGTTTATGCTTCTGTCACTCAAGCAACGAAGACAATAAGTAAACCATGGACATATTGCAACACCCTACAGCGGGAATCCCTCACGCTTGTGCGACACGGAGGGCACAATAGGACAACACGAAAATAAAACATACAACTCATATGAAAGTGCGTTATATCGACTAGAGGGGGGGTGAATAGGCGATTTTTATGAATTCTTCAATGAGGAATTTTCCGTTGAGGAAATTCCTAAGTGAAGAACTACTTGCAGCGGAATAAGTACTCAGAAGTAAGCATAAGAGAATGCGGGCATGGTCATCATGATGAAATGAAGACAATCAAAGAGTATAGAAAGCGTAAACAGGATAGCACAAGATGAAGACAAACAGATCAAGAATTGAACTGAGGAAATTGAGAAAGTCTTGATCAAAGTCTTCAAACACAGATATGAACGAACACTCAACACAAAGAATGAGGAAATGAAAGAGTTGAGGAAATAGAACCAGTTAGGTTGGTGAAGACAATGATTTGGTAGACCAGTTCCAACTGTTGTCTCGGTTATGCGTCTGGTTGGTGCGGTTGAGTATTTAAACTCGAGGACACACAGTCCGGACACCCGATCGCTGAGCACGCAGCCCAGGACACTAAGTCCTCATCGTATTCTCCTTGAACTAAGGTCACACAGGACCTCGGCCCAATCACTCGTGGTAAGTCTTCAGCGACTTCCAAACCTTCACAGACTTGGTCACTCGGCGATCCACAATTCCTCTTGGATGCTCTAGACCATGACGCCTAACCGTCTGGAAGAAGCACAGTCTTCAAAGGTAACAAGCGTCGGATCCACGCAGGATCAATCTCTTCAGTGATGCTCAATCACTGTGGGGTTGTAGGGGTTTGGTTTTTGGGTTTTTCCTCACTCGATGATTTTCGCTCAAAGTCCTCGGAGGATGGTTGCTCTAAAATGACAAGTGTCAAGTTCTCTCGGAGCAGCCAACCAGCTAGTGGTTGTAGGGGGCGGCTATTTATAGCCTAGGGAGCAGCCCGACATGATAAGACATAAATGCCCTTCAATGATATGACCGTTAGGTGCATAAGATATTTTGGGACAGCTGGCCAAGAAGACAAAGAACGGTCGGAAATTTGACTCTCAAATTCCTCGGGCTATCATGTTCCTCCTTTGTGTAGGCAATCCAGACCGGCGAATTCCTAACTCCTCGGTCGAACAAATTCCTCGTGACCCGGAAGAACTTCGTCTCATCCTTTGAAGAATTTGACTGAGCTATATGAGATTTCCAAAGGCTTCACTCGAAGGGATTGGTAGGTGTAGGATTTTGAGTTGAGCATCACATGGAAATTTTTCCTTAGTATTTCCTCGACCCCTTTAACAATACGGTGTTTCCTATGACTCAAGAAAGAGAAACCAAACTACGAAAACAAAAGTCTTCACGCTTCATGTTCCTCAAATGAATACCAAGTCTTCAAGGTCACACCAATTTCTTCACTTTCAAAGTCTTGAAAGTCTTTAGAATATCAAAGTCTTGATCGAAGAACTTCATTTTTAGAAATTCGACTTTCTCTGTAAATATTAAACTCCTCATAGACTTATAGACCTGTGTACACTCATAAACACATTAGTCCCTTAACCTATAAGTCTTCAATACACCAAAATCACTCAGGGGCACTAGATGCACTTACAATCTCCCCTTTTTGGTGATTGATGACAATATAGGTTAAGTTTTCAACGGGGATAAACATATGAAGTGTAAATACTGATATTGAGGAATTTGATTGCAAGATATAGAAGAACTCCCCCTAAAGATGTGCATAGTGAGGAATTTTGCTTTTGAGGCATTGCACATTTGAAGAGTTGAATCATGGAGATCTCCCCTTATATCTTGTAATTCATACACGCATTTGACATATAATATGAAGAATTTGAAATGCATGATGAAATCTGGTGACTGATGTAGTTCAGCATGCGTGTATTAACATATAATGAGGAATAAGCATGCAGAGGAACACATCAAAAGTATTAGAGCACCATCGGGTTTAAGATTACAACTTGATCCAATAAAGTTTCAGAAGAACGAGAGTTGTAACTTAGCAAAAAAAACACCCATATAGTAGACCCGCTTGAAGACTAACTCACATTTCTCCCCCTTTGTCATCAAATGACCAAAAGTATTGAAACTGAGGACTAACGCCCCTGAAGAATTTCATGTTGATGAAGGAGCGCCAGCGTTGTCGGGGTCAGTTGTCGTAGTAGGGCCTGCCGCAGTGTCGTCCAAGTCTTCATTTTCATCAGTGTCGCGCAATGAAGAATAGGAGCTGGCTACCAAGGAAGGAACCTTGACCTTCTTGAATTTCTTCGGTGGAGGTACAGACCAGTCAAATTCTTCCTTGAGACCCATTGTCTTCAGTTCTTCTGCAGTAGACATTAGAAAGAACAGCCTGTGTGGTTGAAGGTTTCATGGAGGTAGTATTGGTTTTTCTTCACCGCATTGTGTGTTGAGGTCATGTTGTGAAGAATTGAACCAAACCGACGCTTGACCCATTTATGATTGCGATCAACCTTCCGATGAAGACCGAGGAGTAACTCATGATCGGTCATCACCCCGGTCTTTGTGGCTTGAGGATTTTGCTTGGCCGAGGTATTGGCGGCGAGCCATGTGTGGCGAGTCATCATTGGTGGAGTAGGATGCAGATTTGCGAAATTGACCATCCAATGGACGAATGCCTTCATCTATCTGGCAGATTGCCTTGCCCTTGCCATCACCGAGGAAAATGTCCGTTTGAGGACTTCAATTGGAGGCAAGTAGCTGCAGTGATTCAGAGTATCAGCCTTGTAATTGAGTGAAGACCTTGTTCTGATGAATCTCATAATCCAAGGTGCATAAGGCTTCAGCTCAAATGGTGACATTGCAATATTCGCCAGAGTCCTCATGAAGAAATCATGGAAGTTGATGGGAACGCCATGAATGATATTGAAAAGCATATTCTTCATGATGCCAACGACTTCTTCATCATTTGAGTCGTGGCCTTTTATAGGACTCATTGTCTTCGTCAGAATGTGATAGACAGTCCGAGGCACATACAGTAATTCCTTGACGAACAATTTGGTTTGAGGTGCACATCACGGCTTCAAAGGCTTCATCAAGACTTGCATGTAATGATTTGAAAGCTCGGGTTCGTTGTAGATGCAACGAGCACCATCAAGGGAGGATCGAGTGGGAGGGCACGAAGCAATTCAGTTCTTTGGTGCCTTGTAGTGAGTATTTTCATCATCGGTCCAATACCCATGAGTTCACATCTTGAGAATCTCCGATGATGTGCAGCGTCGCATAGAATTGAAGAATGAGTTCTTCATTCCAATCACGAGATGTCGGTCAGAAATTCAGCAATCCTGCATCATGAAGAACAACGAGGACTGGCTCAAGCTGGCAGAGATTCCATGTCCACATGAGGAATATGTGCATGATCGAAGACTTTGTCTTTGTTGAATAGCACAAAGGAATAGAAGTTGGCTTGACTAGCAGTCCGTAAACGCCTCTTCCTTATGCGAGCAGCGTCATATGGGTTGTAGTCAGTGAAGAATACATGCTCGCCGAAGAAATCTTCAGCCTTGAACTTTTGCTTCGTTGAGAATGGATTCTTTGGCTTTGGCAGTGGAGTGTCAATGAGTTGCATCACTACCTCAGGAATCGCAATCTCAGGTTCTTCAGGCTGAGGATTTTCTGGTTCCTCTTCATATGCAGTCTGCGTGTTCATAGGATCAGCAGCAGCAGGTTCTTCAGCACTAGTGGCTGGAATTTCTTCATGCACGGATGAGTGGGGATGAGTTTCTTCAGAGCCCATTTGAACCGTTGGTGCAGGGGACTGAGGAATTTGTTGGATTGGGGTGAAGAGTGGAGAATTGGGATGCTGACTTTCCCAAAAGTCATCATTCATCACAGGCGTGGTGCATCCAATATCCACGTCTTCATCTTCAATTTCCTCAACACCAGCCTCTTCAGCTGTGAACTGAGGCATAGGCGAGGAAATGATTGGTGTTGAAGGGATTGCATCCACTTCAATTTCTTCATCAATCTGCTCGTGAAGCGGCAGAATGATTTTCTTCATCAGATCCGCTTGGGATCTCATACTCTTCACCAAAAGGAACAAGGTCCTTTGATGGAATGGAGGAAATTGGAACAGCGTCGATTGGATTTTCAAAAGAGCTTGTCATAGGCTTCATTTTCTTCGGGGCTAAAGAATTTGAAGCAGCTGATGCTTTCATTTTCTTCATTGCAGCTCGCTCTGCAGCCTTGGTCTTCTTCACATCAGATGCAGATGGAAGGATTGGAGTTGGTGTAGGCGCAGGAGGAGCTGAGGAATCTGGTAGAATTTCCTCAGGCACAACTGATGCAGTTGTTCTCGACTTCTTCAGCTTTCTTGAGCGCACCACTAGTGGATGCCACGGAAATTTCTTCAATTTGGATTGGAGTCATCAGCCCTGGAACTAGCATTGTCTTCAAAGGCTGAAAATCCTCTGCAAAGGTCGGCATGCTCTTTCAAAGAGGCCGAGCAGAGGCTCCAGCCTGAGGAATTTCTTGTTGCGTTGGGGCTGCAACTTTTGTGAACTTCTTTGTCAGATTGACAAATCTGACTTTGGCTCCTTGCCAATCAGCATAATAGGCATCAAAGTTATCACTGAGGGCTTTGATTTCAGACTGGATCTTGAGGAGTTCCTCAGTTGTCATTTTGACAACGTTTTTCCTCAGGAACTTCTCTTTCCTGAATTGAGCCTTCTTGATCTGCCTTGCCTTCTCAAATTTCCATTTCTCTTCAGAGATGAAATGGGTCAGCATGTGACTTTGTCCAGGTGTCAGATGAAAATCAGGCATAGGTGTCTCTGGATCCTTGTGCCAGAGATCAATGTACTCGAGGATCGCCCTTGGATCCAAAAGCAAGGGCATTGTGTGTGCCTTTGGCTCTAGCGGCCCTTTCTTGTCGGTCTCGATGATTTACGCAAGTTCGTCATCATCAGCTTCATCATCAGATGGCACTTGGAAGGCGACCTGTTTCTTCTTCGGATTTGGCCGAGGACCTCGTCCAGCAGTTGCCTTTTTCTTCAGCAGAGTGGGGCCTGATGAAGAATTTGATGCAGCTAAGGAACTTGTTGAGACACCAGAGGCAATAGTGATGCATGCAGTCCTTTGGCACGTGGCTAGATGCACAGGTGCTGAGGACTTTGGAGGAGCTGCTGAGGACTTTGTAGGAGCTGAGGATTTGGGAGGAGCAGGAGCAGCATGAGGAACTGGCCGTGAGGGCATTGAAGATTCTGGCCGTGAGGGCATTGCTTTGAGGATTTTGGCCGTGAGGGCACTTTGTTGGTGAAGCACTTGGCTTGTCTTGGCTTCTTTGCCATTGATCTTACGGGCTGAACAGGGGCCTCGGTGGCAGCACGATGTGAGTCTTCATTGAATTTCCTCACCGCTTCTTTGGCTTGTCTCGCCAACTTGGCTTGGCGCTTGGCCCATTCTTCAGAAAGTCCTCACCACGCTTGATGTCGGTGGGGTCGACTTCTTGGCAGTGCCAATGGAGCTCTTGGGCATGGAGGATTCGGTATGAATTTCTTCATGTACTTTGGAGTAACATATATGTACTCCCTCCATTCCCTTGCCCATCTCCTTTCAATCCTTTGAATGCACCTTGCGCTGATTTTTGTTTTCCTTGCCAAACTTGGCTTCATCAGTGTGCAATAGTCATTATATGTCCTCGGTATCTCGAAGCGGTCATGACCTCATGCCTCTTTCCTCCTTTACGTGGCTTCTTTCCTTCCGCCATATTCTTGGTGAGGAATTTGAACAATCGAATTCTCTGAAGAAGTATGCAACTTTTCTTCGAGGAACGCTGCAAATGAGTTAAGTTGATGAGAACCTAGTGATTCAACAATGGACATGAGTACCGTGAACAGAGTATAGTTGCGAGGAATTTGGAGAGGTCATATGCGTTCTCGTAAGGTTTTTCAAAAAGAACTAGATTGAGGAATTTGACCAGATGAGCCTTGAAGAATTTCACTAAGCGATCTTTGTCTTAGGTTCCAGAGTTGTATAGACCGAGGATCCACACAACTGAGGAATCTTGAAGAAAAATCATTGCTTAGAGAAACGAATCAAGAGCATATTTTGTTTGAGGTGTTCATATGTGTGAAGATTTGAAGAATAAACACCCTTGAAGATTTTCAGGAAGGTTTGAGAATCAAAGCGAGTAATAAAAGTAACTTTTAATTACCCGAATCAAGAACACGATTTAACCGAGAAGTGTAGATTAGAAGTTCGTCAGTCAGATCTCCCACGCCCTAACTCGGCGGAGGAAGACAGCTACGGCGGCGGCGGAGTGAATATTTCCGCGGTCGGCGAGAGTACGATGGCGACGAGGTCGAGGCAGTGAAGCTCTTCCTCACCGGCAACGATGGAGCAGCGGCAGCGCTAGGGTTTGAGAAGCTCGAGCGAGAGAGAGAGCGGTCGAGCGGAGTAAAGGAAGTGAGGAAGGGGAGAGGGGGTATATATAGCCACGGTGAAAAACCGTTCGCCCGAAGATTTTGGACGAACGTGTCCCTGGCCCTTCTTATTCGATTGACATGTGTCACCCACGTACTAAAAAGTGGAGATTGTGTTAGATCGTGGGTGAATAGATAAGTTTATCATGGGATGCGGAACGGTTTGAGCGGCAAAGCCGAAAATTTGGATAAGATAAGTTAAAAGTTCCGTTCGCAATTTCTTCAGCTGACAAGGACACAAAGTGAAGATTTTGAACGAGTTTCAAATAGAACGCACATGAAGAATTTGTGAATAGCTTGGGTTGAGTATAGCTTAGAGGGGGTAGGGTCCGATCACATTCACTTAGCACAAAAATTAAATAGAAGAAATAGACATAAGTGACTGTTTTAGAGGACATAAACACAAATATATATATATATATATATATATATATATATATATAAATATATTTATAGTCAATGAAGACAGACATCGTAAACAGTGAAGATTTTGCAAAGTTGAATAATTTGATAAACTGAATAATTTCAAAACTGAGGAAAAACTCAAATTGAAGATTTTCAGTTTTGGTGGTGGCGTGACCCACCGTATAAGAATGATGATTTCAAACACCGCGTACAATTGTCGAAGGGTTCTGAGAATCAAATTCTTCATTAATTTCTTCACACTTAGAGTGTTATTCTTCATTGATTGAAGAAAAACGTTTCTTCATGTGTTGCACAACTAAGTCATCAATTTTGCATAAGTGTCAGGATGTGTGTCCTTTTCAAAGAACATTCGTAGATTCTAAAATATTTAGCTCACACCGCAACTTGCTAAATCTCTTCTCATCCAAGGGCTTTGTGAAGATATCGGCTAGCTGTTCTTCAGTCTTCACATGCTTGATGGAGATGTAGCCCTTCAACACATGATCACGAAGAAAATGATGACGTGTCTGAATGTGCTTTGTCTTGAGTCTTTGAACTGGGTTGTGAGCAATCTTGATGGCACTCTCATTGTCACGAGAGAGGCACATTCTTCACGTTGATGCCGTAGTCCTTGAGAGTTTGCTTCATCCACAGCAATTGAGCACAACAAGAGCCAGAAGCAATGTACTCAGCTTCCGCAGTAGAGATAAAGGATACGCATGATTCTGCTTTCTTCGAGGACCAACGGACCAAAGATCGTCCGAGGAAATGACAAGTACCAGATGTTGATTTGCGGTCCACACGATCACCAACATTGTCAGTCGAGAATATCCAATGAGATCAAAAGTAGAGCCCTTGGGGTACCATAATCCTAGTGTTGGTGAGTGAGGTAGATATCGAAGAATATGCTTCACAGCCTTATGGTGTGATTCCTTCGGTGTAGCTTGAAATCGGGCACACATGCAAACACTAAGCATTATATCTGGCCTAGATGCACATAAGTACAATAGAGAACCAATCATGGAGCGGTATACCTTGTGATCGAAGTCAATATCATTTTCATCATTGCATAGATGGCCATTTGTGGGCATAGGAATTTTGACGCCTTTGCAATCTTGCATGCTGAATTTCTTCAGAACATCTTTGAGGTATTTCTCCTGAGATATGAATATGCCATTGTGTTGTTGTGAATTTGAAGACCTAAGAAGAATTTCAATTCTCCCATCATAGACATTTGATATTCTTCACTCATCATATAGGCAAATTCATCACTATAACGTTGGTCAGTACAGCCAAATATAATATCATCAACATATATTTGGCACACAAAGAGTTCACCATCATATGATTTAGTAAAGAGAGTAGGGTCGAGTGAACCGGGTGTGAAGCCATTCTTCACGAAGAATTCCTTCAATGTATCATACCATGCCCGTGGGCCCTGTTTGAGGCCATAGAGGGCCTTGTTGAGTCTGAAGACTTTGTCGGGATTCTTTGGATCTTCAAAACCTGGGGGTTGAGCAACATATACCTCTTCCTCAAGCTTACCATTGAGGAATGCACTTTTCATATCCATTTGATATAAAGTGATATTATGATGGTTAGCATAAGCAAGTAATATGCGAATAGCCTCAAGTCTAGCAACAGGTGCAAAAGTTTCATCGAAATCAATTCCTTCAACTTTGTGTGTAGCCTTGAGCTACAAGTCGTGCTTATTCCTCACCACAAGGCAATTTTCATCTTGCTTGTTGCGGTAGATCCACTTTGTGCCAATGATATTATGCTTGCGAGGATCTAGACGTTTGACGGTTCCCGGACATTGTTGAGCTCGAATCGATGTAATTCTTCTTGCATTGCACGAATCCACTCGGGCTCGAAATGCTTCATCTACCTTAGTGGGCTCTGTGATAGAGACAAAAGCATAGTGCCCACAAAAGTTAGATAAATGTGAAGCTTTTGAGCGTGTGAGAGGACCTGGTGCTTCAACGTCATCGATGATCTTGTCAACTTGCACTTCTTTTGCAACTTACGATCTCATATACTTCATCAGTGAAGAATATGATATCAATTTCATCAGATGAATTTCATCAGGCAGTATAACAGATAAGCAGTATGAGGACGTGTGAAATGAAAGTTCATTTCTTCATGATTAGCCTGCGTCCTTTCAGGCATTTTTGTCAGGCCCCCAGCAAATTCTTCAGACGTTAAAGCACGTCTGGAGGCCTGACCCTGCAGAAGAGATTAGTTCCTTTTCTTCACCACCCACATCTGAAGGGGTGGCAAAGAGTTCATCACTCTACAAGCTCCATATGAGAATGGTGGCATAGAAGCCAATCCATTTCGTTTCACATAAGAGAGGTTAGGGTAAGCATATGAATAAGCAGAGAAATTCTTCAAGGACTTATGAACATATTGGTTTGAAGAATAATGCACATATTCATAGCCCTTAGCTCTACCCTGCGAAACAGAGTTGTTAGCACGATGATAATCATATGAGCACTTTGATCCATGTGAGGAATTTGGTCCGTATGAGGACTTGGATCCATATGAAGAATTTGATCTGGGGTTCCTATTCTTCACAGGTGGTGTCATGAGGACATTCACCTGAACACTTTCAAGGCACTTCTTGGGAACCCAGATTTTCTTCATAGGGGAACTGTTCCTGCAATTAGTGCCAACATATCTAGCAAATACTTCACCATTCTGATTTTTGAACAGTTTATAGTTGGAGTCAAATGACTCATCAGAAGAATGAGGAGATTCACATGTAAAGCCAGATAAGTTAGATGGATCAAGTGGAGGTCCCTTTGCAGCAACCCATGAGGTTTTGGGGTACTGCTCAGGCTTCCAATATGTTCCATCGGCATTGAGTTTCCTCTCAAAGGCAATACCCTCTTTCCTAGGGTTCTGTTGAGGATCTGGTTTTTAAGCACATCACAAAGAGTCCGATGCCCTTTGAGGCTTTTGTACATGCATGTCATGTACAATTCCTTCAACCATGCATCATCGGTGATACTAGCAATGTCCTCGAGATGAGGAATTAGTGATAGCAGATGCAGGTGAAGAATTTGTAACAGTTGAAGCATTTGAACATTCAGGTGAAGAATTAGCAGATTCAAGTTCAATGCACTTTAAGCATGGAGGAACAAATTCTTCCTGAGAAGCGCTGATTTGTTGAGCAAGTAATGAATCGTCCTCCTTCTGAAGATCTTCATAACTCACTCTTAGCTTCTCAAGATCTTGCTTTCTTTGAAGAAATTCATAAGAAAGTTTCTCATGATCAGGAAAGAGAGTGTTATGATGACCTTGAAGACTGTCAAACCTAGATCAAGTCTCTGAAGATTTTCGATGTGGCTTTAGTGCGATCCATTTCTTCACCCAACATATCATCACTTTTGTATAGCATGTTTTGAACCTTTTCAAAAGCCCTTTGTTGTTTTACAGGAATCTTAGCAAGTTTTGAGTAGCTGGGCTTGAGATCTTCATCAGATTCATTTTCACTAGATTCAGAGGAGGTATATTTGAGTACCTTGGCACCCTTTGCCATGAAGCAATAGGTGGGAGCGTAGTCATCACTATCTTCATCAGCTTTGTTGGTGAGGTCATTTTCTTCAGTAGAAGATGGACTTGCTAGCTAAAGCGATGGCGAGCAGGACTCGCCACACCGGACTCGGATTCTTGATGCCTCCTCTTCCTCATGTTCCTCGATTTAGCTTCAGAGTCCATTTCCTTGCCAATGAATGCCCGAGCCTTCTTGGAGCTGCTCTTCTTGTGAGAAGAAAACTTTGAGGATTTTGATGATGAAGATTTGACGATTTCTTCTTCTTCTTAAGCGCCATCGTAACTGTAATCCTTGTATTTCTTCTTCTTTAATTCCTTTTCCCACTGAGGACAATCTTGAATGTAGTGACCAGGTTTCTTGCATTTGTGGCATAGTCTTCTCTTATAGTCACTGGATGAGGAATCACTGCTCCTTGAGGATTTTACAAAGCGACCACGTCTTGAGAACTTCTGGAATTTCTTCACTAGCAGTGCTAGCTCCTGGCCAATTCTTTAGGATCTCCAAGGCTACTACCAGAGTCTTCACAATCAGATTCAGACCCAGCCTTGGCCTTCAGGGACGTGAATTTCCATAGCTAGAACCATAGAGATCTCTCTTTTCAGCAAACTGGAACTTATGAGTATTTAGTCTCTCAAGGATATCAGCTGGATCAAGTGACTTGTAGTCAGCACGCTCTTGTATCATCAGTGCCAGAGTATCAAATGAGGAATCAAGCGATCTCAACAATTTCTTCACCACCTCATGGTCGGTGATGTCAGTGGCACCAAGCGCTTGAAGCTCATTTGAGATGTCAGTGAGGCGATCGAAGGTTTGTTGAACATTTTCATTGTCGAGTCTTTTAAAGCGGTTGAAGAGATTTTGAAGAACATCATCTCGAGAGTCACGCTGAGTTGAGAATCCTTCATTTACTTTGGACAGCCTGTCCCAGATGAGCTTAGCAGTTTCCAAAGCACTCACTCTTCCATATTGTCCTTTGCTCAGATGGCCACATATGATATTCTTCGCTTGAGAATCGAGTTGCTTGAATCTCTTCACATCGGCAGCGTTCAGTGAGGGTGAGACAGAGGGAACACCATTTTCCACAACATACCAGAGATCGTTGTCAATTGCCTCAAGATGCATTCGCATCTTGTTTTTCCAGTAGGGGTAGTCCGTCCCATCAAAGGTAGGACACCCAACTGAGACCTTGATCATACCTGCGGTCGACATAACTAAAACTCCAGGTGGTTAAACCAAAATCACACGTAACAAGGGAGTACCTTGCTTTGATACCAATTGAAAGTGCGTTATATCGACTAGAGGGGGGGTGAATAGGCGATTTTTATGAATTCTTCAATGAGGAATTTTCCAGTGAGGAAATTCCTAAGTGAAGAACTACTTGCAGCGGAATAAGTACTCAGAAGTAAGCATAAGAGAATGCGGGCATGGTCATCATGATGAAATGAAGACAATCAAAGAGTACAGAATCGTAAACACGAGGATAGCACAAGATGAAGACAAATGACTAAAGAATTGAATCGAGGAAATTGAGAAAGTCTTGATCAAAGTCTTCAAACACAGATATGAATGAACACTCAACACAATAATGAGGAAATGAAAGAGTTGAGGAAATAGAACCAGTTAGGTTGGTGAAGACAATGATTTGGTAGACCAGTTCCAACTGCTATCTCGGTTATACGTCTGGGTTGGAGCGGCCGAGTATTTAAACTCGAGGACACACAGTCCGGACACCCGGTCGGCTGAGCATGCAGCTCAGGACACCAAGTCCTCACGTATTCTCCTTGAACTAAGGTCACACAGACCTCGTCCAATCACTTTCGTGGTAAGTCTTGAGCGACTTCCAAACCTTCACAGACTTGGTCACTCGGTGATCCACAATTCCTCTTGGATGCTCTAGACCATGACGCCTAACCGTATGGAAGAAGCACAGTCTTCAAAGGTAACAAGCGTCGGATCCACGCAGGATCAATCTCTTGATGATGCTCAATCACTTTGGGTTTGTAGGGGTTTGGTTTTGGGTTTTTCCTCACTCGATGATTTTCGCTCAAAGTCCTCGGAGGATGGGTTGCTCTCAAATGACAAGTGTCAAGTTCTCTCGGAGCAGCCAACCAGCTAGTGGTTGTAGGGGGCGGCTATTTATAGCCTAGGGAGCAGCCCGACATGATAAGACATAAATGCCCTTCAATGATGTGACCGTTAGGTGGATAAGATATTTTGGGACAGCTGGCCAAGAAGACAAAGAACGGTCGGAAATTTGACTCTCAAATTCCTCGGGGCTATCATGTTCCTCATCGTAGGAAATCCGCCTTTGGCGAATTCCTAACTCCTCGGTCAGAACAAATTCCTCAATGACGACCGTAAGAACTTCGTCTCACATCCTTTGAAGAAATTGACTGAGCTGTATGAGATTTCCAAAGGCTTCACTCAAAGGGATTGGTAGGTGTAGGATTTTGAGTTGAGCATCACATGGAAATTTTTCCTTAGTATTTCCTCGACCCCCTTTAACAGTACGGTGTTTCCTATGACTCAAGAAAGATAACGAAACTACGAAAACAAAATTCTTCACGCTTCATGTTCCTCGATGAATACCAAGTCTTCAAGGTCACACCAATTTATTCACTTTCAAAGTCTTGAGAAGTCTTGAGAATATCAAAGTCTTGATTGAAGAAGTTCATTTTAGGGTCAACTTTCCGTAAATATCAAACTCCTCATAGACTTATAGACCTGTGTACACTCATAAACACATTAGTCACTTAACCTATAAGTCTTCAATACACCAAAATCACTAAGGGGCACTAGATCAAGGAGGGCTCCGGTGATGATGGCCCCCTCCGGAAGGGTGCCAGAGAGGGCCTAGACTGATTTCTCATGGCTATAGAGGCTAGCGGCGGCGAAACTTCTGAACTAGATCAAGTTCTGGAAGTTTGGGGATTTATAGGAGAGGTTGGCATCGAGAACAAGTCAGGGCCCCACAAGGAGTCCACGAGGCAGGGGGGCGCGCCCCAGGGGGGTGGCGCGCCCTCCACCCTCGTGGGGCCCATGGGACTCCCCTCCGGTAACTCTTTGCTCCAGTATTTTTTATATTTTCCAGAAAAAATCTCCGTTGATTTTCGGCCCATTCCAAGAACTTTTATTTCTGCACAAAAACAACACCACGATAGTTCTGCTGAAAACAAAGGTCATCCGGGTTAGTTCTAATCAAATCATACCGAAATCATATAAAACTATTGTAAACATGGCATGAATACTTCATAAATTATAGATACGTTGGAGACGTATCAGTGTCCGAATGTCGTAGTCGTACTTTACTAGATATGGTGTGATCTATGATGTCTCTCACTGATTTACCGCTATCGTTTTGGGTTTATTATTTAGAGATGGATGCATTCACGTTAAATAGGGCACCATCTAAATCCGTTGAGATGACACCTTATGAACTGTGGTTCGGCAAGAAACCCAAGTTGTCGTTTCTTAAAGTTTGGGGCTGCGATGCTTATGTGAAAAAGCTTCAACCTGATAAGCTCGAACCCAAATAGGAGAAATGTGTCTTCATAGGATACCCAAAGGAGACTTTTGGGTACACCTTCTATCACAGATCTGAAGGCAAGATATTCGTTGCTAAGAATGGATCCTTTCTAGAGAAGGAGTTTCTCTCGAAAGAAGTGAGTGGGAGGAAAGTAGAACTTGATGAGCTAACAGTACCTGCTCCCTTATTGGAAAGTAGTTAATCACAGAAATCAGTTCCAGTTATTCCTACACCAGTAAGTGAGGAAGCTAATGATGATGATCATGAAACTTCTGATCAAGTTACTACCGAACATCGTAGGTCAAGAAGAGTAAGATCCGCACCAGAGTGGAACGGTAATCCTGTTCTGGAAGTCATGTTACTTGACCATGACGAACCTACGAACTATGAGGAAGCGATGATGAGATTAGATTCTCAAAAATGGCTTGAGGCCATGAAATCTGAGATGAGATTTATGTATGAGAACAAAGTATGGACTTTGGTTGACTTGCCCGATGATCGGCAAGCCATAGAGAATAAATGGATCTTCAAGAAGAAGACTGACGCTGACGGTAATGTTACTGTCTATAAAGCTCGACTTGTTGCAAAAGTTTTTCAACAAGTTCAAGAAGTTGACTATGATGAGACCTTCTCACCCGTAGCGATGCTTAAGTCCGTCTGAATCATGTTAGCAATTGCCGCATTTTATGATTATGAAATTTAGCAAATGGATATCAAAACTGCATTCCTTAATGGATATCTTAAAGAAGAGTTGTATATGATGAAACCAGAAGGTTTTTTCTATCCAAAAGGTGCTAACAAAGTGTGCAAGCTCCAGCGATCCATTTATGGACTGTGCAAGCCTCTTGGAGTTGGAATATACGCTTTGATAGTGTGATCAAAGCATATGGATTTATACAGACTTTTGGAGAAGCCCGTATTTACAAGAAAGTGAGTGGGAGCTCTGTAGCATTTCTGATATTACATGTGGATGACATATTGTTGATCGGAAATGATACTGAATTTATGAATAGCATAAAAGGATACCTGAATAAGAATTTTTCAATGAAAGACCTCGGTGAAGCTGCTTATATATTGGGCATCAAGATCTATAGAGATAGATCAAGACACTTAATTGGACTTTCACAAAGCACATACCTTGACAAAGTTTTGAAGAAGTTCAAAATGGATCAAGCAAAGAAAGGTTCTTGCCTGTGTTGCAAGGTGTGAAGTTGAGTCAGACTCAATGCCCGACCACTTCAGAAGATAGAGAGAAAATGAAAGTCATTCCCTATGCTTCAGCCATAGGTTCTATCATGTATGCAATGTTGTGTACCAGACCTGATGTGTGCCTTGCTATTAGTTTAGCAGGAAGGCACTAAACTAATCCAGGAGTGGATCACTGGACAGCGGTCAAGAACATCCTGAAATACCTGAAAAGGACTAAGGATATGTTTCTCGTTTATGGAGGTGACAAAAAACTCGTTGTAAACGGTTACGTCAATGCAAGCTTTGACACTGATCCAGATGACTCTAAGTCACAGACTGGATACATATTTTTATTGAATGGTGGAGCTGTCAGTTGGTGCAGTTCAAAGAAGAGCGTCGTGGCGGGATCGACGTGTGAAGCGGAGCACATAACTGCTTCGGAAGCAGCAAATGAAGGAGTTCACATCTGATCTAGGTGTCATACCTAGTGCATCGGGTCCAATGAAAATCTTTTGTGACAATACTGGTGCAATTGCCTTGGCAAAGGAATCCAGATTTCACAAGAGAACCAAGCACATCAAGAGAGGCTTCAATTCCATCCGCGACCAAGTCAAGGAGGGAGACATAGAGATTTGCAAAGTACATACGGATCTGAATATTGCAGACCCATTGACTAAGCCTCTCTCACGAGCAAAACATGATCAACACCAAGACTCCATGGGTGTTAGAATCATTACAATGTAATCTAGATTATGGACTCTAGTGCAAGTGGGAAACTGAAGGAAATATGCCCTAGAGGCAATAATAAAGTTGTTATTTATATTTCCTTATATCATGATAAATGTTTATTATTCATGCTAGAATTGTATTAACCGGAAACTTAGTACATGTGTGAATATATAGACAAACAGTGTCACTAGTATGCCTCTACTTGACTAGCTGGTTAATCAAAGATGGTTAAGTTTCCTAGCCATGGACAAAGAGTTGTCATTTGATAAACGGGATCACATCATTAGAGAATGATGTGATTGACTTGACCCATCCATTAGCTTAGCACGATGATCGTTTAGTTTGTTGTTGTTGCTTTCTTCATAACATATACATGTTCCTATGACTATGAGATTATGCAACTCCCGAATACCGGAGGAACACTTAGTGTGCTATCAAACGTCACAACCTAACTGGGTGATTATAAAGATGCTCTATAGGTGTCTTCGATGGTGTTTGTTGAGATGGCATAGATCGAGATTGGGATTTGTCACTCCGAGTATCGGAGAGGTATCTCTGGGCCCTCTCGGTAATGCACATCATTATAAGCCTTGCAACCATTTTGACTAATGAGTTAGTTTCGGGATGATGCATTATGGAACGAGTAAAGAGACTTGCCGGTAACGAGGTTGAACTAGGTATTGAGATACCGATGATCGAAACTCGGGCAAGTAACATACCGATGACAAAGGGAACAACGTATGTTGTTATGCGGTTTGACCGATAAAGATCTTCGTAGAATATGTAGGAACCACTATGAGCATCCAGGTTCCGCTATTGGTTATTGATCGGAGATGAGTCTCGGTCATGTCTACATAGTTCTATAACCCGTAGGGTCCGCATGCTTAACGTTCGGTGATGATAGATATTATGAGTTTATGTGTTTTGATGTACTGAAGGTAGTTTGCAGTCCCGGATATGATCACGGACATGACGAGGAGTCTTGAAATGGTTGAGACATAAAGATCGATATATTGGATGACTATGTTTGGACATTGGAATGGTTTCGAGAGAGTTCGGGCATATACCGGAGTACCGGGGGGTTACCGGAACCCCCCGGGGAGTATATGGGCCCTAATGGGCTTTAATGGAGAGAGAGAGGGGCAGCCAGGCAGGGCGCGCCTCCCCTCTGGTCCGAATTGGACTAGGAAGGGGGGCGGCGCCCCCCTTTCCTTCCTCCTTCTCTCCCCCTTCCTTCTCTCCTAGTCCAACTAGGGAAGGGGGGAATCCTACTTCCGGTGGGAGTAGGACTCCTCCAGGGCGCGCCATAGAGTGTCGGCCCTCCCCCTCCTCCACTCCTTTATATACGGGGGGCACCCCATAGAGACACAAGTTGATCATTGATCTCTTAGTCGTGTGCGGTGCCCCCCTCCACCATAATCCACCTCGGTCATATCGTTGCAGTGCTTAGGCGAAGCCCTGCGTCGGTAGCTTCATCATCACCATCATAACGCCATCGTGCTGACGAAGCTCTCCCTCGACACTCAGCTGGATCGAGAGTTTGTGGGACGTCACCAAGTCGAACGTGTGCAGATCGCGGAGGTGTCGTACTTTCGGTACTAGGATCGGTCGGATCGTGAGGACGTATGACTAAATCAACCGCGTTGTCATAACGCTTCCGCTTACGGTCTACGAGGGTATGTGGACTACACTCTCCCCTCTCATTGCTATGCATCACTGAGGGAGTCCCGGACTAGGGGGTGTCCGGATAGCCGGACTATCGTCACGGCCGGACTCCAAGACTATGAAGATACAAGATTGAAGACTTCGTCCCGTGTCCGGATGGGACTTTCCTTGGCGTGGAAGGCAATCTTGGCGATACGGATATGTAGATCTCTGTCACGCCCAAGATGCGACCCTATCCTAAAGGAACTCGAAGGTCCCACCAAGGATAGAAGCGCATCTTGAAGACGCTTTTGCAAGGTGGATATCATTACATCAACATTACATAATAGATGGGGATACATACAAGAGGCACGAATGCCACAAGAATACATCGTCTTCATACAAGATCATCATCCGACTACGGATGAAACATAAACAGAAACTCAAACAATATCCACCCTGCTAGCCCAGGCTGCCGACCTGGAACCTATCCCCTGATCGAAGAAGAAGCAGAAGAAGAACTCCAAAACAAGCAAACATCGCTCTCGCGTCATGATCATCGCATAACCTGTACTCAAGAATCGATGTTGTAGTAATCTGTGAGCCACGAGCACTCAACAATCCTATTACCATGGGTATCAAGACTAGCAAAGCTTACTGGGAAAGGAAGGGGTAAGGTGGTGAGGTTGCAGCAGCGACTAAGCATATATGGTGGCTAACCAACACAAATAAGAGCGAGAAGAGAGCAAGCGGAACGGTCGTGAAGCTAGCAATGATCAAGAAGTGATCCTGAACTCCTACTTACGTCAGACATAACCCATAAACCATGTTCTCCTCTCTATCAACCCCGAAAAGAGACCACGGTTACGCACACGGTTGGTGTATTTTAGAAGAGTTTACTTCAAGTTTACTACAACCGGATATTAACAAATTCCCATCTGCCACATAACCGCGGGCACGGCTCTCGAAAGTTTATACCCTGCAGGGGTGTCCCAACTTAGCCCATGATAAGCTCTCGCGATCAACGAAGGATATTCCTTCTCCCGGAAGACCCGATCGGTCTCGTAATCCGGCTACAAGACATTTCGACGATAATAAAACAAGACCAGCAAAAGCCGCCCGATGCGCCGACAATCCCGATAGGAGCTGCACATATCTCGTTCTCGAGGGCAACACCGGATGAGACATCCTACGAGTAAAACCAGACCTCGAGTTTCCCGAGGGTGCCCATGATCTACTCGGTTCAGGCCAACACTTAGACAAGCATTGGCCGGGGGCTAAATAAAGATGACCCTTGGGTTAATTACTCCCAAGGGAAAGGTAGGTGGTGGTGAGGCAAATGGTAAAACCAAGGTTGGGCCTTCTTTGGAGGAGTCTTATTCAAAGCAAACTGTCAAGGGGTCCCATAAATCACCCAACCGCGTTAGGGACGCAAAATCCGGGAACATAATACCAATATGACGGAAACTAGGGCGGCAAGAGTGGAACAAAACACCAGGCATAAGGCCGAGCCTTCCACCCTTTACCAAGAATATATATGCATTAATTAAATAAGAGATATTGTGATATCCCAACATAATCCTGTCCACCATGGTGCAATCTTCAACTTCACCTGCAACTAGCAACGCTATAAGAGGGGCTGAGCAAAGCGGTAACATAGCCAAACAAAGGTTTGCTAGGAAGGGTGACAATGGTTAGAGGTTCATGGCAATTTGGGAGGCTTGAGCAGCAAGTGATAGGTAGCGCAACATAGCGAAAGAACGAAGCGTCTATCATAGCAATGATAGTAATGAGATCCAAGGTGACGGTCATCTTGCCTGAAATCCCGCTAGGAAGAAGAACGAGTCCATGAAGAAGATGAAGCCACGAAGTCGAACCAAGCGTAGACGAACGAATCCTCACGATCGCAACGAAACGGGGACTATCGAGAAGAAGCACACAACATAGTAAACACACCACACATGAACAAGGCATGATGCACAAACAAGCGTGATGCATGACAAGACTACATGAAGCTACTCATGGCAAGAGATGATGCAAACAAGAGCAGCACATCAAAGCAAGTTTAAATGAGGCGGAAACAACATAGAACAATTCGGTAAGTCCTCATATGCAAATTTCGAAATTGGTCCAGATCTGAATAAACCTTATGTTCAAGTTGTTAAACAGCAAGTTAAGATGCACCACGATGATCTACATGAAATTCTAGTCAAGTTACATATAAAGTTCATTAAATTCGGAGCTACGGCCTAGAAGATATGAGCAAAACAAGATAAGCATGACATTGATACAAAATGCATCCAAACATCACGCAAATACCTCAAAACAAAGATGCCGCATGATAAAATGAAACTACATGCAAAATCAAGCAAGTTTCATATAGAGCACACTCAAAACGGAGCAACGGTTCAACACATACACCATATACAAGTTTGAAGGACAAGCTGTCCAAAACAGCAACTAGGCATATTGCAAGCATCAAAACACTATCCTACAGCACCTCAACGTAAAAACAAAAGGCATGGGCATGAAGTACATGTAAAGCATGACAAAACATGAACACGGAGCTATCTCCAAAAATCACTAGAACATGCTCAAAAACACATGGCAAGATTGCAAATAATAACAGTTTCAGACTTATCAGGAAATAACATCAGGTTGCAATATTTAGAGCTATCAAACAACATATTACAGGAACTTATCATGCCAAACAAAGGCAGGGCATGAATCTACTGAACCCATAAAACAATAGTCCTTTACTGACCATGAGCCAAAAAGGATCAGAAGATATGATGGCACCCATGTAAACATGGCAAGTTATATTACAGATTCATACATGGCAGGAACAACAATAAGTAGACATATTGGTGAGCTTGAACCACTCACCACAGAGCAATACATGGAATGTCAAGGCAACCCACAGTAAGTAGACATGTTTATGAAGCTAAGCATGGAAATATAAAGTTCATAGGGTGCATGGATCACTAACAACAATCATGGAAACATTGAACTTAATGTTAACAGGATGACAGCAACATTATTTAGCAAATTTGGAGAAAGATTACAACAAGCTACAGCAGGCTATAAATGCAACCAGGGGCGTAGATGGATAGAGCATGACATGTAGAACAAAACACTCTTAGTGAACATCTCCAGATTATGCATAGAATGACTTGTAGCAGCAGGTTTACATAGCATCACGAAATAGCAGATTCAGCCTAGCAAAACAGTAACAGCAAGTACCCTACTTCACGAGCTTGATGCACTCACTACAAGAATCACAAAAATACATGGATGGCACCCCTATAAATATGGCATGGTGTAGATCAAAACACATGTAGATCTCATGCTCATAAGATGCACACATCAAATGCAATAAAAATGACAAATCATCAAGTTATAACAGTTTCAGCAGATTAACATCAACATGCACTCTTGCAACGATGATTCAGGCATCAAGATGAACTCAAATGAACATGGCACAATGGAGCCCAATGAAGTACTCGTCGAGGCGAATAATTTGACATATTACACGCACAAAACGGAGCAGTATGCATGAAGTTAAGGCAGGTCAAAGAATGCAACATTTTATGAGTTTCTGGGGACTTGGCAGATTTATACCTCCGTGAAAGTCAACGCGGGACGGAGGGATCCGGGATACGGGAATGCCGCGTTTGGTTGGATGAGCGGGTGGATCTCATCCACCCGCGGCGGATCTGGCCGGAGTGGACTCCGGCGAGGGGCGGGGCGGCTCCGGCGAGCAGCGCGGAGGCCGGAGACGGCGGGGCCGGCGAAGTTCGGCGAGGAGGCGGCGGGGCGGCGGCGATGATACTGGCATCAAGGGCGCTGGCGCGGGCGGGCGAAGGGAGCGGAGGCACGGCGGCGGCGCCGGCGATGGTGGCGGAGGGCCGAGGCGTCAGACGGCATCGGCAAGGGCGGCGGGCGGGCGAGGGCGCCGGGCGCGGAGGCGGCGATCGGGGCGAGGCGGGTTTCGCCGGGCGGCGGGCGCGGTGGCTGGCGGAGAGGCTGATGGCGGGCGCGCCATTGGCTGCGGACGGCGGCGGAGATGCGTCCGGCGCGGACGGACATGTCCGGCGCGGCGCGGAGGAGAATTTTAGGGTTTGGGGTGGAATTGATCCGCGAATTTCGGGGAAGGAGCTATTTTTATAGGTAGGGGGAGCTAGGAGAGTCCAAATGGAGCACGATTTTCGGCCACGCGATCGTGATCGAAAGACCGAGAGCATGGAGGGGGTTAGGATGGGTTTTGGGCCACATTGAAAGGGGTGTTGGGCTGCAAGACAAAAGAGGCTTTCACGGTTACCCGGTTAACCGTTGGAGTATCAAACGATCTCCGAATGACACGAAACTTGACAGGCGGTCTACCGGTGCTATACCAAGGCCGCTTGGCAAACCTCAGTCCATTCCGAGACCTTTTAACACCCGCACACGAAAAGAGGTAAAAGGGGGCGCCGGGGACATAGGAGTGCCGGATTGCAAAACGGACAACAGGGAAAATGCTTGGATGCATGAGACGAACACGTATGCAAATGCGATGTACATGACGACATGATATGAAATGCAGATGATGACATGGCAAAGACGGCGAATAACTGGCGGACACCTGGCGCATCGAATCCGGGGGTTACAATCTCCTACCATTGTAACCGACTCTGTGTAACCCTAACCTATCCGGTGTCTATATAAACCGGAGGGTTTTAGTCCGTAGGACGAACAACAATCATACCATAGGCTAGCTTCTAGGGTTTGGCCTCCTTGATCTCATGGTAGATCTACTCTTGTACTACCCATATCATCAATATTAATCAAGCAGGAGTAGGGTATTACCTCCATCGAGAGGGCCCGAACTCGGGTAAAAACATCGTGTCCCTTGTCTCCTGTTACCATCCGCCTAGACGCACAGTTCGGGACCCCCTACCCGAGATCCGCCGGTTTGGACACCGACATTGGTGCTTTTATTGAGAGTTCCTCTGTGTCGTCGCCATCAGGTAGGATGCTTCATCTCGTCTTTAAAGACGATACCATCGCCAAAGGAGCCTTGGCCACCGTGGAACTCTTCGCTAGGTGGTTTTCTCATGATCGCTAGTTCGGCCGTCGGCGCAAGCGATGACCTCTCGAGTCATCGAAACCAATCTCCATGTCAGTTCGGAACTTGCCGAACAGTTAGATCCGATCGAGCTCTCCTCCAGAACGAGCTCTTGGATCGTGACGCCGCTACAGGAGTCGCCACAGACACGACCGGATCGGGCCTAAAACCGATTTGAGAGAGATCAACTCTCCTGTGCTACCCATCATGTTGCTGTGATAGAGGAGCAACGCGGCAACTCTTCTCCTATCTTAAGGACTAGCTACGTCCGGATTCCCGATCCCTCCATGCCGGATTCCTGCGAAGGGACGGACGTCGATCAAGCCCTGAACTTAAAGTCAGGCTGTGGGTCGGACTCGTTGGATAGCACTCAAAAACCCAAGCTTCCGAGTTCGGAAACATCCCGGCCCTTGAGTCCTAAATTGGACGGGGTTCCGGATTTAGTGCCACCCACCCACCCAAACATTAGCGATCTCTCTCGAATTCGCAAGAGCCCGCCAAACAAGACACAATTATCGGGCAAGATTCCTCCACGGTTATGAACAGGATAAAGGACTGCCGAGAGGAGGAATAATACCAATCTTCTGCAATAATTGCACGGACAAGGGAATCCTAAACGCCATAAGTCGTCGCGAAATCACACGCTTTTCTGACTTGGTGACCATCGTACAAAAGTAATGTGCGATGGAGAGCGCCTGGAAAACCGAAAGTAAATTTTGGGATAATCCGGCCTCGAATACATCCCTAGTCCGGAACAAAAGGGTGCATCATTATCAAGCACCTGGGTTGAATACCAAAAAACCAAAAACCCCTAAAGGGTACGGAACCGTACTGGAGGGTTGGCTAAACGGACCCTGCAAAATTCATAGCACAGAGGGCGCCACTCCAACTCATAGCCTTCGAGCATGTTGGATACTACGGCAGGTGGCCAAAAGTGGCGAAGAGCTTCTAGCTTCAGAATCCCATCCCAACAACACCAGTACGGTGTTAACAGTCTTCGAGACTTTCGCATCAAATAACATGCAAAAACGACAACTCCGCAACCTTGCCGAAATCTACCAAGTAGCAACAATAAATCCATGGAGTGACACAGCTATTACCTTCAATGCCGTGATTTAACCTAAATTCCGAACTGCCGGGCACCACCGCATTGGTCCTCACCGATAGTAGGCGGCTTCGCCTCACTAAGGTACTCATGGATGGCGGCAGCGGACTAAACCTCATCTATGAGGAAACCCTCCGAAAAATGGAAATAGACTGGAAACGCATTGAGCGAAGCAGCACAACCTTTAGAGGAATAATCCCCAGCCGGGAAGCATGCTGCACAGGAAAAATCACGCTGGACGTAGTGTTCGGCTCGCCGGAAAATTACAGGTCCGAGGAGGTTACATTTCAAGTGGCCCCGTTCAGCGGATACCATGCTTTATTAGGACGAGAGGCATTCACAATTTTTCAAGCTATACCCCATTATGGGTATATGAAGCTTAAAATGCCCGGTCCCAACGGAATCATCACTCTCGCTAGTGATCCAAACATAGCACTCCACGCCGAAAATAAGACGGCCGCACTAGCCCTCGAGGCACTATCCGAAGCCCTAGCGGCCGAGGAACTCACCGCGATGCGCTCCACGGTGAACAGGGACGATATGATACTTGATAAAAGATCCAAGTCCAACTCTTTAAACCAGCGGACGAAATAGTCAAATTCCAAGTCCACCCAACGGACCTGCAAGACGGCCTCCATCAGGCACAATTAAACCCTGATGTAGACGCTGCACTACGAGAATTTCTACAAGAAAAGCTGGGACATCTTTGCGGTGCACCCTTCGGACATGCCAGAATCCCACGTCACCGGTGAGCACAGCCTAAACATCCTAAAAGGATTCAAGCCGGTCAAACAGGCTCTTCGGGCGCTTTTCGAACCCAAGAGAAAGGCCATGGAGAGGAGCTAGCCAAACTTTTGGAGGCCGGATTCATCGGAGATATAAAACATCCGGACTGGCTAGCAAACCCGGTGATGGTACCAAAGAAGGATAAATCCTGGCGCCTATGTGTTGATTTTAAAGACCTTAATAAGGCTTGCCCAAAGGATCCCTTCCCTCCCTCGAATTGATCAAATCATTGACGCTTCTGAGGACACGACTCATTGTGCTTCCTCGACGCATTACTCCGGCTACCACCAAATCAAGATGGCGGAGCTGCACCAAGGTGCAACAGCATTCATCACTCCATACGGCCCGTTTTGCTTCAACACAATGCCCTTCGGGCTCAAAAACGCCGGCGCAACATATCAGCGCATGATTCAGACATGTGTGGCAAACCAGATCGGCAAAACAGTGGAAGCATACGTAGATGAGTGGTCGTCAAAACCAAGCACATCGAAACTCTAGTAGACGACTTGAGGCTCACATTCGACAATCTTCGAAAATATGACATCAAGCTCAATCCGGAAAAATGCGTCTTCATGCTCCAGCCGGAAAGCTCTCGGGCTTCATTGGGTCCGTAGAGGAATTGAAGCAAACCCAGCCAAGATTCGAGCTCACACAACTGGATATTCCAAAAGACCTCAAACAAATACAAAATTGACGGGATGCGAGCGGCTCTAAGCCGCTTTATCTCCCATTTAGGAGAAAAGGCATTACCTCTTTACCGCCTCCTCCGCCGCACCGAACACTTCGAGTGGACAGATACGCCACGGCCGACTCGAATAAATAAAGGCCATTTTGGCAACAAATCCGTCCTGGCCGTGCCCAACGTGGGCGAACCAATGCTATTATACATCACCGCAACACATCAAGTTGTCGGTAGCGGTGCTCGTTGTCGAACGAGAACGGACGGACACCGTTCCCTATTCAAAAACCGGTTTATTATGTGTCCACCGTCCTAACTCCATGCAAGTCCGGTACCCACACTATCAAAAGATAGCATACGCAGTGTTCATGGCATCCGGAAGCTGCGACACTACTTTCAAGAGTGTTCGATAACGGTAGCCTCCAAGTACCTCTTAATGACATTATAAACAACATGACGCCGATGGGCGGATTGCTAAATGGGCCATAGAGCTCCTCCCATTCGACATAACTTATAAGCCACGACGAGCTATTAAGTCGCAGGTTTTGGCCGACTTCGTGGCGAATGGACCAAGTCAACTCCCTAAAGAGTACGGCGCATACTCCAATTGGATCATGCACTTTGACGGCTCCAAAATGTTGGCGGGCCTGGGGGCTGGCGTCGTCCTGACGTCCCCAACCAGGAACACAGTCCAATACGTCCTTCAGATAATGTATACGGACTCCAACAATGCAGCCAATACGAGGCCCTCCTGCACGGCCTCCGGATGGCAGTCTCCATGGGCATTAAACGCCTAGAGGTGCGCGGGGATTCAAACCTCGCAATATCCCAAATAAACGGAGACTTTGACGCCAAAGATCCGAAAATGACAGCATACCGCAATGCGGTCCTAAAAATGTCAGCACGGTTCGATGGGCTCGAATTTCATCATATAGCCCGGGATAACAACCAAAGCGGCGGATATATTGGCGCCAAGACGGTGCAAAACGCGATGCCGTCCCACCCAATATCTTATTGGAGCGGTTGTTCAAGCCATACGTACTATGGGAAGGAGTCCGGCAATAACAATCCGGACCCAACCGCACCACCGACGCCAACACTGACACAACCGGAGGCTCCGCCCCTAGATAACACCCTCTCGCTCACGAAATAATGGCGGTTATCGCCCGTGGGCGGAACCATTCCTAGCCTACCTAACTAGGCAGGAACTCCCCGAAGACCAAAATGAGGCTCGCTGCATAGTACGACGCTCTAAAGCCTATAAAGTCCATGAGGGAGAGCTTTATAAGAAAAGCACTACCGGAGTCCTTCAGAGGTGCATCTCCGAAGAGGAAGGGGGAAACCTCCTGGCTGAAATTCATGCCGGACTGGGTGGGCACCACGCCGCAGCCCGGGCCCTTGTAGGCAAGGCCTCCCGTACAGGATTTTATTGGCTGACAGCCCGGGCAGATGCGCAGGACTTAGTCCAACGATGCGTCGGGTTGCCAGCTTTTTGCTAACCAAAGCCACATGCCACCCACCGCCCTTAAAACTATACCCATCACCTGGTCGTCATGTCCGGGGCTTGACATGGTTGGACCCCTCAAGGGAGGAACCCACAAGCAAAAATACCTATTGGTCATGGTGGATAAATTCACCAAATGGATAGAGGCCAAACCTGTTAAAACGGCGAATCCGGACAAGTGATAGACTTCATATCGGGGTAGTGCACCGTTACGGTGTCCCCACAAAGTATCATCACTGATACTGGCACCAACTTCACGGCCGATGAGGTCAAATCATGGTGCAAAAACATGGGCATCAAGCTCGATTACGCCTCATTCTATCACCCTCAAACCAACGGCCAAGTCGAACGGGCAAATGGTCTAATAATGAGCGGCATTAAACCTGACTAGTGCGGTCCCTCAAGGAATCTAACACGACCTTTGGGTTGAGGAGCTCGACTCCGTACTCACTGGGGGCTGCGGACCACGCCCGAATCGTACTACCGGATTCACACTATTCTTCATGGTGTACAGCGAGAGGTAGTCTTGCCTGCGACATAATACATGACTCACCTCGAAAAGCGCATGTACGAAGAAAGAGAAGCCGAGCTTGATCGGCAGGACAGTTTGACGCATTGGAGGAGGAGCGGCGTGGCAAAAGCTCGTTCCGCATTCTATCAACAGCAGGCTTGAAGATATCAAAGGAGGGAAGTACGGGCCAAAGCTTATAACGTTGGCGAACTAGTTCTACGCTCACGGACAAGAAAAAGGACAAACTCAAGCCCAAATGGGAAGGTCCTTCACATCGACCAGGTCCTAACCGGGCGGAGCATACCGTCTGTAAACGCATCGGATAACCGACTCGAGCCGAACCCATGGAACGCAGCCCGTCTCACGAAGATTCTACGCCTAAGTGTCGGACTCCAAGTTCGCCTCCTTCCTCCGTCCGCATTCTTTATTTTTTGCTTTTTGTTGTCTTCTATTTCTCTCCTTCCCCTTCTTCTTCTTGTAGCCTCTAGAGGCTCGTTTGCGCTTTTTTCGCACACACTTGACGCGCTGTCCGCGCTCATTATACCTGGGGCTTCTTTCACAGAAGCTTATTTATACGGGCTTTCATGCCCAACACATGCGTTAAACTTCCGCATGTGCCTTTTATTCACCATTATATGCATCGATATGACTTAAGTTTTGGCCAAGCTGGGTTGCCTGGCTCCTGTGCTTACCCCTACGTTCCCGATTGTTCGGCTAGGAGGTAAAGGGAGCACCTCTGCGATTGTTCTTGCCGGTCACCGGATGTGTACCTCAGAATGGGTGAAGCCGAAAGCTAGCGTTCTTAAGGGAATATTCGGTCGGTGAACTGAAAGATGATTTTTAACTATTTACACATCTGCCCCCAGATGATTTTCTGCTTTTATAGCAGCTTTGACATGCACGTTAGGGCATGCATCCCAAAAAAGGAACCCTTAACGGAACTATTCTCCACGGAAGATGTTTCTTACTACCCATGTAATATAACATAACTAGTTGGGCACTTGTCTGATACAGCAACAATGACCCCTACGCCTGGTCTCCATGCATACCACGGTTCTTATATAATCACGAAGGTATTCGGACACACTCCGGACTATTAGGTCCGGAGGTCGGGTTAAAAGGTCCGCTATGACAAACGATCTACAATCCGCTAGAAGACATTCTTTCATGTCATATTTTTACATAGTCAACTCGACTCATTGTATTCCTCCTCAATGCCATCTAATAGGCTATCTAATTTACAATCTTCTTTGGGAATACTTGGCGGCCAATTCTACTTGGCCATACACTAAGCTTACAGGGATCTCCATCCCATCCGGCCCCACAGGTCCGACCTCGGCCATGTGGTTTGGGTCAGCCTTTGTGTACCGCGTCTTCACCATGGCCCACGCCTCCCTGGCGCCTTGACGGCAGGCCGATATCTTCCATAGCCGGAAGCGCTGTCGTGCTCCTTGAAGCCGCTCCGGAGATAGATGGCCACAAGGCTTGGTCGATGCCTTTCATCACCTGCCGGACTCGTTCGTGCAGCTGACGCAATTCGGGAAGAAGATCACCCGTATAACTGGGCATCTCCTCCTCAGGACGACCTGTGAGCAAACCTGCAAACATGTTTATGTTAGTGGCCTTCCTCGCCGAACTCTTTTCAAAGTTCGCTCAAGCACTTACTGAAAATGCCGCGACGAAGCCACCGATTCTCCTTTACGGAGTCAGCTAACTGGGCACGAACGTCCTTTAGTTCCTCACCCAGCTTGGTGTTGGCGTCTTGGAGGTTATTCTGCTCCTGCCGCACCCTCGTAAGCACGCTCTCGCCGTCCTTTAACCAGCGTAAGAGTTGTTGCTTGTCCGGATCTAGTCCGGCGCCATCTGCAATGTTTTTGTCAGATTTACACACCCGCCGCACTTCATAAATTATTTATCTTGAAGATTATATTACGAGAGGGGTCTCTGTGGCTCCCCGTAGCGGCTAGTGCGGCCTCAAGTTGGGCAATTGCACTCTTCCAGCTCCCGCACGATCGGGTATTATTTTCTGTAAGATCCTGCATAACAAAATGATCCTTAAATCTGTTATCCTAACTATTTTAAGTCTCGGGGGCTACTGGCATATATAACTGTCAAATTTCCTTACCCGTATGTCCTTCACATACTGCTCCGTGGCTCTGGCTAGACCATCTTGAGCAGCACGGAGGTGCGCATCTCCGAATCAAAAGGCATTCAAGGCCTCTTGGGAGAAACACGCCACGAAGAAGCGTTCTGGCGGCGCCTATGATTCAAGGCGCTCTCCACCTCGGAGTTGGTGGCGGACAACCTGTCGGCATCCTCTGTCGAGGAGCATCCGACGACGTCTCGTGCTCGCCTCGACCTCCGGACCCGGCTTTGAAGCTTGTCCGGTGATGGTTCGATCGGCAGCCTCTCCGGACTCGATCCGGCGGCGCTCTTTTTCTGAAAAGAGCATCGGCGTTAATCGCCTTCTAGGAACCAATCTTGGGAGTATGGTGACATGCCATACCGCTATGGCGGAGTTTCGATCCGGACCGCACTTCTTTTAACTGCGGGGCGCGCTGCCTGGTTGGCTACCGCCGCAGGCTCGGCTTCCGCCTCGAAGGTACCCTGTGAAACACCATTGGTATACGGTGATCAAAAATAAGCACGGATGGGTCATTATCGTGGTTTTGTGATCTTGGTCTCGATTACTGTAATGGAAGTATTCCGGTAATCGGCCGTAATGGCTACCAAAGCATTGTCGATACTAAGTTGGTAGAACACCCGTCGATCAACTCCACCGTTATATTCGGATCCTCTTGGAGGTCGGATCAAGGATCGCCCGGATCCTCGGGTTGTGGGGGCGGGCTGTGTATCTTCTCCTGATCCGGCGCAGTTCCTGCAAGAAAAACCATGAAATGAGATATTTAACTACGGGAATATGGATCGGATAGGTCACAAGGATGTTTTCTTACCCAGCTTCGAGGATTATTCGAAGAAAACTCCTTCAGTGGGTTGACACGGAGGAAATCCTCCTCCTCTCCTTTGTACATGGTAGACAAGATCTTCACCAGTTCGATGACCGATCCTGGCCCTTTGCGGCCATGGCGGGTGGCATCGTCCTCCCCATTGAAGCCCCACATGGGGTGGCCCCTGTATTGGAGCGGCTGCACTCCCCTCATAATGCAGATTGCCATGACTCCTATCATGGTCAGTCCGGCATGAGCCAGTAACCTTATTCGGCTCATCAAATAACGGACATCCGGTCATCTTCTCTCGGGGCTCCGAGGGCGCCAACTTAGGCGCTTCTTCAGAGGAGCATTCTTGAACCCGGAAGGCCAATCCGAACAGGATCCGGCAGCGGACGTCCTCCATGTAAAACCATTCCGAAGGCTAGTCTTGGACGCCTTCTTTGGGGTTCGGACAGGTATCCGGTCCCGGCGATGCGCCATAGCTCGGCTCCGCCCACTTGATATATTGACCCCTCATGAGAATGGGGAACTAGGCAGAATATTCTCTTCCACAGCCCGAAATGAGCCTCGACGCCCAGGAACAGTTCGCAAAGGGCCACGAAGCCCGCGATGTGCAAGATGGAGGCCGTAGGGGGTCGGTGGATCTCGGGTAGGGGGTCCCGAACTGTGCGTCTAGGCGGATGGTAACAGGAGACAAGGGACACGATGTTTTTACCCAGGTTCGGGCCCTCTCGATGGAGGTAATAACCTACTCCTGCTTGATTAATATTGATGATATGGGTAGTACAAGAGTAGATCTACCACGAGGTCAAGGAGGCTAAACCCTAGAAGCTAGCCTATGGTATGATTGTTGTTCGTCCAACGGACTAAAACCCTCCGGTTTATATAGACACCGGATAGGTTAGGGTTACACAGAGTTGGTTACAATGGTAGGAGATCTACATATCCGTATTGCCAAGCTTGCCTTCCACGCCAAGGAAAGTCCCATCCGGACACGGGACGAAGTCTTCAATCTTGTATCTTCATAGTCTTGGAGTCCGGCCGTGACGATAGTTCGCTATCCGGACACCCCTAGTCCAGGACTCCCTCGGTAGCCCCTGAACTAGGCTTCAATGACGACGAGTCCGCGCGCATATTGTCTTCACATTGCAAGGCGGGTTCCTCCTCCGAATACTTCATAGAAGGTTTTGAACACAAGGATAGTGTCCGACTCTGCAAAACAAGTTCCACATACCACCGTAGAGAGAATAACTTTTGCACAGATCTGCTGACGTATTCCGCGGCGTGACATCACACCACGACCAGACCTTTATATGAATCGTTTTTACCGTTCCACCTTAGCGTGTTTAGCGAGACGGTTTCCTTGGCACGTCTTATCAAAGCGTAGATCGTGCCCCCCTTATTCCGGGATTCTCATCAATACGGGCGTGGGTAACCCAAACGTGCACGTTGGCACGCCTCCTCTATCGAAGGCGAGTCCTAATCGACCACGGGGAGGGCTCTTGGTATTCAACCTCTTTATAATGAGACCAAGGCCCTCTTCTTTTTTACACCCTCCATCGAGTTTGCCTCGCGCTTCGAGTTCTAACACCCAAAGCTTCAGATTTAGGCGCTTCGGACTTTCGATGATGTCCGGCTCCGACCAGCACGGCCGATGGATATCTTCTTCCGTCACAGAAGAAGATGTGCTAAAGCTGCGAGACGCCAGGTATCTAACCGGCGAGATTTCGCATAGGCTGGCTGCTCCAGGGCAGGTCATTCCCACTCCCGAGAGCGTGGTGTTCGCGTCTCACTTCGTTCAGGGTTTAGGCTTCCCGACGGATCCCTTTGTGCGGGGGCTCATGTTTTATTATGGGCTAGATTTCCATGACTTGAATCCGGAGTCCATCCTCCATATCTTGTCATTCATTGTCGTATGTGAGGCCTTCCTCCATATTACCCCTCACTTTGGATTGTGGCTCAAGACCTTCAAGGTGGAGCCAAAGATGATCAAGGGGCAGCAAGCAGAGTGCGGAGGGGCGGTCATAAGTAAATGTGTTGATGCTCCGTGGCCCGAGGGCTCTTTTCAAGAGGAGCTTGGTTTGTGGCAACGGGAGTGGTTTTATATCACTGCTCCCAGGGGCACCAAATGGGTGGCGCTTCCTGCCTTCCGCTCAGGTCCACCACAGCGGCTGGCGTCATGGGTCAACAAGGGGCTCGACTGGGGGCCGTCCAAGGACGTTCCTTTGTTGCAGGGCCGTATTCGAGACCTCCAAGAAAGAGAGATCAATCTGGTTGCAGCGGCGCATGTTATGTTGATTCGGGCGCCTATACGCCTGCAGAACGCCGCCCTCCGCCTGTGGGAATTTAAACCGGAGGGACCACAAGCTCTCCAAAATTTTATGGGTACCACGCCCGTGGAGATGTATAAATTGTTCTTCGGATCACAAGAGAAGTGTTCGGACCTGACTGAGGACGCAGGACTAAGCTGCAATTGCCCTGATACTCAAGTAAGTAGTCCTATAATCGGACAGGCTGTTCATTCATTTATCATATACATGCCCTTTAAAGGAGTCGTTTCTTGAACAGGAGTGGATAGCCAAGGCAAAGTTAATAAGTTGTCCGGCTCCCCTCCCAGAGAACACGCCGGATCCCATGCTGGCCAAGATGTTGAAGGCCGTGCCTTTTAAAGAAGGTGAGGGGAGCGGGGAAGCAACTACCTCCACGAAGGAGGCCTTTGAGGAGGGAGGGATCAAAAGTCCCACCCTCCAAGGAGAGAAGAGGACCGCTTCGGAAGATCTGGAGGTCAAGGCCTCGAAGAGGGGAAAGAAATCTTCGTCGGAGAGTGCAGGCTGGGAAGTACCCCAGCCGACTGCTTTCCCCAAGCGGATCAGCCCTCCAGCGAGCCGTAAGTAAAAAGGAAGGGGTTTTGTAAGTAAGGAACATCCTTGTATTTATTTCTGAAGATAACCGAAATTGTACCTTGTAGTTCGATCTCAGCCCTTCTCAGCAGAGCTCGTCTTCGGGGGATCTTCTTCCGGAGATGATGGAGAGTGAAACGCCTCCACCTGTCGCACCCTCATGCGAGGCGGACGACCCTGAGGTTTCGTCGTGGAGGGATCCCCCAAGTCCGGCGGGGCCGGAAGGTCTGGCGCCAAGTGATGTGCGGTCGGAGGAGCTGAAGGATCTGCTCGGGCGAGCGGCTATCTCAGAGGATCACCGTGTGCTAATGGGTACGGTGATTGAAATAATTGCATCCGCGGAGGGCGGATTGCATGAAGCCGTCAGAAGCTTACTGACGGGGTTCGAGGTACGCAAAAATGATGTACCTTCTAACAGTTATGCATATAGAATGCGCCCTGTGTAGATAGTAGCCCCTGAGACTCGGCATGTTGTCAAAATTGACAGCGTGCCGAGGATCAAAATTTCAGTTATAACATATCGCCGCTCCTAAATAGGTGGTGGGGCGTCTGGTGCCCAGCCGGACTGATGAATATGCCGAACTAAAGCGGCAACTTGATGAGGCGGATGCGGACATCGCGCTGGTCAATAAACGGTTTGATGAGTCACAAGGTATGCGACTTCTACGTGGACACCTGGTAAGGGAGCTTGACGCCCATGCCTTACTACGTGTATGCTTAATGCAGATGGTGCCGTCTTGTGGAGGAGCTGGCGGAACTTCGCCCGGCGAAAGAAAGAGCAAGCCAGAAATAGTAATGACGCTTTAAGGGCGGCCGAAGAGCTAGAAGCCGAACGGGCTGCTCACTGCCGAACCAAAGAGGAAATGACCGATATGGCCAGAAAGTTGAAGAATACTGCCGATCGCTGCGAGGTTCTTGAAAAAGAACGTCAAGCGGAGCAAGAGGGCCTGAAAAAGGCCGCCGCCGAATCCAAGGGTGCCCGTTCGGCTTTGGGAGCTGCCAAGGAGGAGCTGAGTCAGGCCGGGGCTATTACGGATCCAAATTATGCTCAATTGGACAAGTTGTGGAGTTCGGAGGATGCTTATCTGGACTTAGCGGCGAGCGCTGCGGACGCGATTGAGCACTTCCGGGGCCAGAAGGGGCACAGAAGGGAAGAGCTATATTGGTCGCAATTCCATAGTCCGGAGCGTCTTCTTCCGTTGACCGATCGGTTGGCCGAATGGGCCGAGCTGAATCGACTATCCGGACTTGCCATGCAGCATGTCATGACTCATTTGTAGCCGGGCGGACCTCACCAAGAGTTATTTTGGTTTAGTGCAGCAGTTTCTTGGTGCGGTACCGCGTGTCGACGCAATAAGGCGGTCGGCTTGTATTGAGGGAGCGCGGATGGCTCTGGCCCGTGTCAAGACATACTGGGCAGATATGAAGGCCACCGACGTTGCATCCCAAGATTCGGACAAAAGCCAAGTACCTGCCGAGCACTACTTCGAGGAAATCCTGCAGGGCGCTCGTTTAATAGAGACGCAGTGCTCGAAGGATATTATGTTTAAATGACATGTATGATTTGTGAAAACAATGTTTTAATATAATATGAGAGCTTTTTATACTTGTGCGTTCAAGTAGTAAACTACTCCCTGTGCGGTCGTTTATGTATATGTATATATAACTTTGAAAGATGGCAGTCCTTGGCTTCAGCCCCCACGCACATAGTGCGGGGTGTTTGCAAAGAAGGCGCTTTTCACACTTAATCCAACGTCTTGGTCCTGTTAAGGAGGTGGTAGCGTAGAAAACTAGGCAACCGGACTATAATGCTTTATCACTTTCACTTAGCCATAGGAGTTCGAGGGTGGGGCTACTATATAGCCCCTAGGGGCACCGCACTCTCCCAAATTCGGGGTGCGTAGGTGCCTGACCGAAAACCGGTCCTTCGTTAATGCGGAGGAATTCTAAACATTCCGGTGAGTCATCGAGTGGTTGACCAGTCTCTTGCTATATCATGTGATCGGTTGTCGGCTTTCTCTCGAGGTGCTTGCCCGGCGGACCGGGCACAATCGCATGATAGTTCTCACGGTGCCGCGTTAGCCGATAGAACGGAACGTAAGGAAGCAAAACACAGGAGCCGGGCAAACCCAACATTTGACCAAAGACATGATTCGGACCTGATGCATATAAGGCCTAACTCGAGACGCCGAATACTCCCTAAGGTATCCGGTCTTTATAAAAACGGGCAGAATAATGCCCTAAGCCCATGGTGTCAGTGCACGCGCAAAAAATTCTGGTGCGGCCAATGCCAAAACGCCAGACCTCCTCCTCGGTTATAGTAAGAAACCGGGGATGTATATCAACAAGAGACAGTAAAAAGGTTTACGAGGGTCTTAATCTGAAAAGAATCCTTGCAACGGGTCCCTCTTGCGCGTCTGCGCTGTGTCTCCGTTGTGCCGTATCACGGGCCGGTGTCGCATACGTTGTTCATCTGTAAAAGAGAGGAACTTAGTTTAAAAAAAGGATCGTGCAAAAGATGTACTTTATATTAAATAAACAGTACGATTCAAGAAGTGAATAAAATTGAGCTTTATTGTCTCTTGTTGTACATGCATGCAGCCCCTTGTATGGGGGTATGCCGCTAGTAGGCGCCGGACTCGTCTAGCCGTGTCCGGGGTTCGAATTACCTATTCAGGTGCTTTGGTTAGCGGAGCCAATTTGGTGTGGGGCTGTTAAGGCAGCCTCGCATTCTTCCGTGCTCGAGTGACACTTAATACTCCCTTTTAATGAGATGATTCCGCGTGGACTGGGCATTTTAAGTGTAAGAGATGCATAATTCGGTATTGCGTTAAAGCAGGCGAAAGCTTCGCGTCCCAATAGTGCTTGATAGCTACTTTTAAATGGGGCGACATGGAAGACTAACTTTTCGCGGCGGAAGTTGTCGGATGAACCGAACACAACTTCTAGCGATGACGGAGCCCGATACAATGGGCAAATGGGCTGGCATTACCCCTTGAAGGAGGTGTTGCTATGGCGAATTTTGGTTGGGTCTATCCCCATCTTATGGATTGTGTCACGATATATCAGGTTTATGTCACTGCCACCATCCATGAGGACTTGTGTAAATTGGAATCCGTCGATTATAGGATCCAATATCAAGGCAGTCCATCCTGCATTCCGGCTACTTTCGGAGTAGTCCTGATGGTCGAAGGTGATTGGTTTTGACAACCAGTGTTGGTACTCCGCTAGGGTAGTTTGTGCGGCACGCATTTTAGCGGGCGCCACTCTGTTTTTCCCTATGATCACGTGAAGTGAGTTTACTGTTTTAACCTCTTGTGGCAAATTCTTTTGTTTTCCGGGGCTCTTCTTGTGGTGCTCGTCATCATCTTCACTTGGTGTGTCGAGCCCCTTGTGTTCGGCGTTGAGTCTGCCGGACTGTTTGAAGACCCAACAATCTCTGTGGGTATGGTTTGCAGGCCTCCCGGGAGTACTGTGGATTTGACATATCTTGTCCAAGATTTTGTTTAAGTTGGATAGCTCATCGCTATTGTCCTTAAGGGGCTGTTTTTTATTGTTCTGCCGTGAGCTTTTCAATCCGGCGTTGATCGCCGCTCTTTGGACCATTCCCTTTAATCCGGCGCTGGTCCTTGTTGCGCCGTGGTTTCCTTTTCCATCCACGACTTCGGATGTACTTGGGTCGCTGGTGCTGCATCTTGCTAGCCAGCTATCCTCTCCAGCAAAAACGGGTCATGAGGCTTGTTAATGCAGCCATGGTTCTCGGCTTCTCTTGGCGGCGTGTACAGCGAGCCATTTGTCTCGGACGTTGTGTTTGAAAGCTGCTAAGGCTTCGGCGTCCGGACAGTCGACTATTTGGTTCTTTTTGGTGAGGAACCTGTTCCAGAATTTGCGGGCTGACTCTCCGGGTTGTTGAGTTATATGACTTAAATCGTCTGCATCCGGAGGACGGACATAAGTCCCTTGAAAATTTGCCCGGAAAGCATCCTCGAGCTCTTCCCAACTTCCGATGGTATTTTCGGGGAGGCCTTTGAGCCAATGATGGGCTGGCCCTTTGAGCTTGAGGGGTAAGTATTTTATGGCGTGGAGATCATCTCCTCTAGCCATGTGTATGTGGAGGATATAGTCCTCAATATGACTCTGTGGTCTGTTGTTCCGTCAGATACCTCTATGTTTACGGGTTTGAATCCCGCTTAGGAATTGCGTGATCCAGCACCTCATCGGTGAAACACGGGGGTGTCTGGCGCCCCTATATTTGGGTGTGCCGTGATGTTCAGATATTTGGCGTGTTGCATTGCTTTGAAGAGCTTGCTTTCTCGGCCCATAGATGGACCTTACTGGGCCATCCTTTTGATGTGAATCCTTATGCGGATCGCGTGCCGGCTTGTGTGCGGCGCTATTTGCCGCTCTCTTTTTGTCGTGGGGTCGTCCATCCGACCAGGTGGCCTTCTTATTTTTTGATTGTGGGGGCTCTATGGCCTCATCATCAAATTCGGGCAGTAGTTTTCTCTATGGGTAGCTCTTTGTTCGTATCGCCGCCATATTTGTCTGCGGTGTTGAATACTCTGCTCCATCTGATTCTGAGTGCATCTTCCGTTGTTTTGAGCTTCCGCTTCTGCTTTTTCAGGCTACGCGCAGTGGCGATGAGCCTTTTGTGGAGGTTATTTTGCTCCAACAATTTGTCCGGCGTGAGATCGTCCGGACTGTTGTCTTCTTCGGGGACGGGTTGTTTATCCAAGTTGTCTTGTTCGGACTATTGCTCAATAGCATGTTCGTCGTCCACCGGTTCGCCCTGCTCTATGGCTGGGTCTTTGTTGAGGCGGGACTTGGTTCGGCGTTTACATTGCCGTTTTGACTGTTTTTCGAGGGATTTATCCTTCGTAGCGTCCCGTTGTTCCTCGTCTTCATTTCCTTTAGGTGTGTCCACCTTGTATACATCGTGGGATGAGGTGGTTGTCCAGCATCCTATAGGGGCTGTTTCATTGTTGTCTCCTACATCTTCGTCCATACCGTTGATGTCTTCGGAGTCGAAATCGAGCACGTCGTGTAAGCTTTTCGACAAAGGGCTCTGAAAGTGGGTGGTGGGTGGGCGTTGAATTTCTTTGTCGTCCGCATCCCAACCTTCCCGACGGTAATCCGCCATGGCTCTCCGAATAAAGAGAGAGACTTCGATGAATTCAGGATGTCGCCAAAGGGCGAGTGCCGAAAGATGTCCGCGATGAACTACATGACCGGCGCCGATCGATTCGATTGGGCGCGGAGGGTTCGGAGTCCGGAGAGGAGTCCGGCACCCTGGAGTCAAGGTCTTCGCAAAGGACAGGGATGGAGTTCGGCTCAATCGCCGTAGAGATCGTAGCCCCCGAGGTGGCGTCCAACCACTCGTCCTTGATCGGGGAATCCGGCTCCGGATTAAGGGTTGGAGCGGACGCTGGTGCGGCCTCCAGGGCACTGTTCGGCGGCAGAGCTAGATCATACCCATCGAGACAGTGCGGCACGCTCGGCTGTGGCTCGAATTCACCGAAGATCAAGTCTCCGCGGACATCGGCCGTATAGTTCAAACTTCCAAATCTGACCTGATGGCCAGGGGCGTAGCTTTCGATCTGCTCCAGATGGCCAAGAGAATTGGCCCGCAGTGCAAAGCCACCGAATACGAAGATCTGTCCGGGGAGAAAAGTCTCATCCTAGACCGCGTCGTTGTTGATGATTGAAGGAGCCATCGGGCCTATCAGTGACGACACAGAGGAACTCTCAATGAAAGCACCAATGTCAGTGTCAAAACCGGCGGATCTCGGTAGGGGTCCCGAATCGTGCGTCTAGGCGGATGGTAACAGGAGACAAGGGACACGATGTTTTTACCTGTGTTCGGGCCCTCTCGATGGAGGTAATACCCTACTCCTGCTTGATTAATATTGATGATATGGGTAGTACAAGAGTAGATCTACCACGAGATCAAGGAGGCTAAACCCTAGAAGCTAGCCTATGGTATGATTGTTGTTCGCCCCACGGACTAAAACCCTCCGGTTTATATAGACACCGGATAGGTTAGGGTTACACAGTCAGTTACAATGGTAGGAGATCTACATATCCGTATCGCCAAGCTTGCCTTCCATGCCAAGGAAAGTCCCATCCGGACACGGGACGAAGTCTTCAATCTTGTATCTTCATCGTCTTGGAGTCCGGCCGTGATGATAGTTCGGCTATCCGGACACCCCATAGTCCAGGACTCCCTCAATGGGGATAATGAGTCACCTTGCCGAAGATCGTGCGATGGTGCAAAAGAATCCAAGATATCTCCATTAAATTTTACGGAGTATCTCACTGAGGTCAGACATGACATTATCCAGTCAACCCATCGATGAACGAAGCCAATCTTTTGCATCACTTGCTTAAGGTAGTTCTTTTCCACCCTATCATAAGCTTATATGCACAAAAAATGGTGGTAGGATTTTTTTTCTTGCTTGGTAAGATGAATGCATTCAAATTCTACAAAGGCGTTATCGGTGATCATCCTCTCAGGAATAAATGCGCTTTGAGCCGGAGAAATGAAATCATTCAAAACAGGCCTCAAACGGTTTACCAAACATTTGGAAACCACTTTATACACAGTGTTGCATAAACTCATGGGATGCAATCCGTAACTTTCACTGGATGATCTACTTTAGGGATCATAACTATTATAGTGTCATATAATTTATGAGGCATTGTACCAGTTCGGAAAAAGTTCTTTGCCATAGCACTAATCCATCCTTTACTGTAGCCCAGTTGCCTTGAAAATAGTAAGCGGGAAAGCCATCAAGACCAGGCACTTTCAAAGGTCCGATCTAAAAGAGTGCATCAGCTATCTCCTTATCTGAGAAGTCCGCACAAAAAACATCATTAGTTTCTTGGATAATAGCCGGGTGAAATAAGTCAGTGATGGTGGTGTGATCTAGTGTTGGGTCGGCCATGAAAAGGTTCTATAAGTAGGCATTCGTCGCACCCCTTATCTCGTTTGCTCCTGTGTGTACAGTACGATGCTCATCCTCCTGTTTCTGAACTCTATGTTGACGAGCAGGACAAACTGATTTTGCATGAAAGAATTTTGTGTTCTGATCCCACTCCTTCAGCCAATCTATTCTGGATCTTTGCAACCACAGAATCTCCTCCCTATACTAATTTGTTCATCCAATCCGTGACGCGCCTGATATCACATCTTTCGGCGTTCATAGACATCAATTCCTCCAACAGTGTTTTGGATTCCTCCACCTCCTTTGAAACATTGTCAAAAATTTCTTTACTCCGAGAGAAAGTTTTGTGCATGGTTGCTCTTAGGGCTGCATGCACATCCCCAAGGCATGCTTTCTGCCCAACATCTGACCATGTGCACACAATAACTTCCTGCAGCGCTGGATTTCTTTTCCACATCAACTCGAATTGTCGAAACCTTTTTCTTACACGCACGTCCTCTAACGGATCACATTTCACATGCAGGGCCCACTAGTGGAGAAAAGCCTATATATGGCGTGCCAAAAAAGTGTCTTACTACCCTGGACACCCTACGCCACCAATATGGCACCACTATTAGAAAATAGTGCTCATGTGGAGGCCACGCCAGCAGTATTCTAATGGTTGATGGTGTGCTAGATGAACAACGTCAGCACTATAACCACACAGGTAGTGGCGTGCAGTGTAATTTGCACACCACAAACGTTTCGACCAGCCAAAAAAAATGAAATTTCCACCACCATATATAACATTTAGCATTTCACATTAGAACTAAGAACATATATAACAACACACAGTAGAATAATAACAGCCAATAGACCATTAATTAGCAATTAATAATAGTGACAATCGATCACAAACAGTAGCTACATATATATAGCGTACGGTAATAAATGACAAGTACTCACAAACACGAGATAACATGGTTAATAAGTAGCTCATTTCACATCAATGGCCCAGCCACTTCTAAATGAGGTTGATGATGATCACCATCCTCAAGTCATGGCGCATGGTGTTCGTAGTGAGTAGGATGGCCTATCCAACCCGAAGATTCTTGCCACGAAGGAACTTGTTCCACCCTGCCCGGTTGAAGACGGTGCAACCGTCCATGTTTACTACGCAGGCACAGCTGGTGACGGAGCCCCTTCTAGTAAGGCATAGTCCAGCTATGCCTTCTTCATCCGGCTCGATGCCACAACTCACACATAGCTTCTTAGGTAATTTCTGAAAACATTAGATATGATAAATGAGCATGTCATGCGCAATTATGAATAAAGCATACCACTTAAACACACATATATCATCAGATTCAACACTAAGCATATCCTCACATCACTACACTACGCATATCATCAATTTACTACACTAATTAAACATATATATCATCAAATTACTACATACACTAAGCATATATCGTCACATTATACTATACACTAATTAAGCATATCACATTAATACAGTAAGCATATCATCACATTATACTCCATTATATAAGCATATCATCACATTACTACAACAGGCATATCATCTGATTACTAGCTATGTACACTATATATATCATCAAATTATCTACACAAAACAATTTCTACACTAAGCATATATATCATCACATTACTACAACAAGCATATCATCCAACTACTACACTAATTAACCATGAATATATATTATCTAATTAATTACTACACTAAGTAGCATACCATGAGATGTTGTTTAATATGCGTCCTTGTGAGGCGGGTCACGAATGGCATCCCGACGTAGTCTTCACGTGGCAGAAGTATGTCCCAGATGTTGCCCGATTCCTCATCGCTCAGCCACAGTCCTTGGGCATAGATGGCTTCATTAAATGGGTCCTCGTCATCATCTGAATCCTCATCATTTGAATCCTCATCATCTAAATCATCATGATCTGAATCCTCATCATCAGTATCGCCAATCAAATTCAAATAGACAAGAGAAAGCCTGGGACTTTCTCCTCTAAAGGAGAAGCTGACAAATTGACTCCCACTAAGACCCATGCGGGCGATGAAATGGTCCCATTCATCTCCTCCAACCAAGGTTATCGTGCGCCCCTTCTCGACCTGCAAAGTGTAGGGGCCCCCACGAGCTTCAAAGGTCACAGTGTCTGCGGTGAGCTCATTGAATGCCAGTCTCACATTGCATGGGATGATCTGTGTAAGAAAAAACAAAAAACACACACACAATGCATTAGTGGAAATAGCAAGAAAAACAAAAAAATAACCGTTAGAAGGTTCATATAATTTGTTACCGCTGCAGGAATAAAACTAGGCTAGAAGTAGATGCCAAACAACGTGGCAGTAGAAAGGCCGGTCCGGCACCGTGACTTGCACAGTTGACATGGTGGTTCTTCCTCCATTCCACACAAAACACATATTGAATACTAAGTTGGATATAAATGCAAGTATGCCACTCTGTCGGCGTTCTGGGAACGTTGGTACCCAGACTTGCTCGCTTATGCCCTTCGGCTCCATCGACGGCCTGGTACGACCCACCTTCAGCGTCAACAACTCAAGACCCTCGCGAGGGGCCAAGCCTCGCGAGGCAGACAACACCAAGACCTCTAGAAGGAGCAGCCTCCTGAGGCTGAATCCTAAGGAGCGGAGATTTCTATGCAAGCCTCACCTCACGAGGTTCGGATTACGTGAGCCATGACGACCATGGCCAGGTGGGCGCCAGCGGGCGCAGGACAGAAGTTTCCTCTTTGGTGCTAAGGAGGCAAGCGCAGATGCGGACTCCCGAGGAATCAGCCAAAGGTTTCCATTCCCATGCAACAAGACCAAGACCGCCAGGACGGGAGGACGGAGGTCACCGCCGAGCCCACTACAGCATCACGACCAGAGGCTTTGCAGGCGAAGACTACTTTTGACGGGATAAGATGTACTAGTTATCTCCCTTCAAATTTGGTCGTTGTGGGATCCCTTCCCGCCTCCATTTCGGAAGAGGACCAAGGCCACTATAAGTAGAGCAGCACCACCATCGTAGAGAAGGATCGGATCCATTCCATCCTTACAGTTACCAGCTCACTCGAGCACAAGAACACACCTCCTCATGAGGTTGTTCTCCCACTATACTAGTTCATCCTCAGCCCCTTGAGGCCAATCCACCACAAAGCAGGAGTAGGGTTTAACACCGCAAGGTGGCCCGATCCTGGGTAAACTGTTGTTTCCCATTTCCTTCTTGTTCATCGAGCTAGGTTGTGAGATTGGCGAGTCGGCAGACTAGGGAGGCTAAGTTCTTCGCACGCACCCTAGAGTTCGAATCTATCAAGGGTCTGCGGAGCCCGAAATCCAACATTTGGCGTGCCAGGTAGGGGTGCGTCGGAGCCTCTCTTCCACCGGTCGATCCGCCACCGCCCCACAGTTCTCATGGCTGATGCTCCGAGGGCTCACGTTGAGCACTCGGCTGCTCGGCCTGCCCGAGCAGTGCCATCCGCCCAAGAGGATCTCCGCTCCGCGCTCCTCGCGGCCTGCATGCCGCCTAGTGTCATTCGTCATGGGCGACGTGGGCCGCGCCCGCCCGCCCTCGCGTCACGCCGTAACCGCGCCACCACACGATCTTCGAGCTATGTCGTGGCGACGGCGCCACACACTCGCCAGGACCAGGCGAACACGCGAGCTACGCTCATCGTGGCGCGAGAGTTTCTACGATGAAGGTTGGCAGAAGGCGGCCACGACGCCCTGCTGGAGCGGGTCGCCGAGCTGCTTGATGCCGCCTGCAGGGGCGCGGCACCTTTCTGCACCCCGCCTACGTTGCAAACAGTGTCTGGACGTGTGCCGGTCCCCGCCACGCCCGCGCGCCCCTCCTTGGAGCACCTGGGGGACCCAACGGCGCCAACCCGGCCCGCGGCGCCGCTCGCCCTACCCCAACTATGCTACCTCCGAGCAAGGCAAGCTCGGGCGATCCCTCCTGCGGCCGCGCCGAGGCGCCACCCTATGGCCGTCGGAACCTGGCGCCGAGCCTGGTGGCCAATGACGCGGGACACCCATGCGACGACTCTGGCACGGCAATTTCAGATGCCTACGTACCTCCCATGATGGACCTGTTGTACACGTCAAGAGAAGGCCCCTGCCTGTTCCCCTCACTAGGCTGGGTATCGGGGGCACGTGAAGCCGAGGCTCTCCGCGGGCCGCCCCGGAATTTCACCGACACCTTCAATGACAATAGCCACTGGGTACAACCGATATCTTAGGAGCACGATTACGCTAACCATGGACCGCAGGTGAACCAAGCCACAACAGCAACTAGGGACCCCAGGATGATGGCCCCGCCGTAGGCGGACGGAGTGCACTAGGGGCTGCACGGGGGGAGCCCGGTGCCAGGGCCTCCTCCGCGCCGCGTGGAGCAAGGCGCTGCACGGAGGTAGGTCCCCTGCCGGGAAAGGCACCGGCGAGCCCTTCCTCCCGGCAGAGGGCCCGTGGTCGCCGGGGGCACCGCCAGCGTCCCCCTTGCCCCTTGGTCTCGTCCTGTTTCCGGACGCCCCAACGGTGGTCGAGGGAGGCGCAGGGCGGGGCCTTCGTCAGGCGCCATGGAAATACGTGAAGGTCTCCGCTCGTGACACTCTCACGTAATAATGAGTTGGGGATGTACATGCCCCGAAGTCTCCTGAGTGCCCCCCCAGGCCTCATGAGGACTCCCACCCACGTCCAAGTGGAAGCACCATGCTTCGCGCTAGCCGTCGACACTGTCCCCCAATGACTATTCCCACGCCCAGTGGAAGCACTTAGCTCCGTGCTGGTGAGAAGAATAGCTAGGTACCAGAGGCGGCTGTTTGCTTTTTCCCTCTTTTTGTAGCCCAATTTGCCATCTTCTGGAATGAGATATGGAGTTTTGTGTGCTTATCAAAGAAAAATGGGGGGAATTTTTCTTGACTCGTGGCAATTTCTCGCTTTATGGCTTTGTGTTTAAGAGTAAGGCTCACGCCTGCTACCCCCCCCCCCCCCCATGAATGCTCCGCGAGCGGGGCTGAGCGTGGTATGCGCGCGTCAAGCACGCTCAGGCTTGCCCCGGCGACGCCAAGGCGCCCCCGGGGTCAGGAATGCAACCGCCACAGGATCCCCGCATGCACACCTTGTCGTAATCCGGCAATCGGCTCCTCGCGAGGCCCTCTTGGGCGGGCCAGCAGGCTCCTTGGGAGGCTTGAAACCTTGCAAGTCCCCGAAGGGCTCGTCTCAGGGGAAGGGTGTTGGGGAACGTAGTAATTTCAAAAAAATTCCTACACACACGCAAGATCATGGTGATGCATAGCAACGAGAGGGGAGAGTGTTGTCTACGTACCCTCGTAGACCGTAAGCGGAAGCGTTATATCAACGCGGTTGATGTAGTCGTACGTCTTCACGATCCGACCGATCCAAGTACCAAAAGCACGGCACCTCCGAGTTCTGCACACGTTTGGCTCGGTGACGTTCTCGCCTTCTCGATCCAGCAAGAGGGGTGAAGTAGTAGATGAGTTCCGGCAGCACGACGGCGTGGTGACGGTGTTGGTGAAGAACAATCTTCGCAGGGCTTCGCCTAAGCACTACAAAAACTATGACGGAGGATAAACTAGAGGAGACGGGGTTGCCGGCACACGGCTTGGTGTTTCTTGATGTGTCTTGGGTGCTAGCCCTACCCCTCTATTTATATGTGTCTTGGGGTCGAAACTTGGAGTAAAAGCCTCCACAAAGTCGGTTTCACCCGAAAGGCAAGAGTCCTTCTTGGACTCCAGGGGCGACGCCGTTGTTCGGCGTCGAACCCGCACGCTGTGGACCTGGCGTCTTGCCCTGGACTCTGCAAAACTTCCTTTTGCGTTTTCCAAAAACCTCGTGGGCTTTCCCCTTTGGCCCAGATAAAGTGTTAGCGTGCCCAAACATTTCGGGAAACATCCGGAACCCCTTCCGATGGATTCCGGAACCTTTTCGGAGATCAAACACTATTATCCACATATCAATCTTTACTTCTGGACCATTCCGGAGTTCCTCGTCATATCCGTGATCTCATCCAAAACTCCGAACAACATTCGGCCATCAACATACATAACTCATAGTACTATGTCGTCAACGAACGTTAAGCGTGCGGACCCCAGGAGTTCGAGAACTATGTAGACATGAACGAGACACCTCTCTTGTCAATAACCAATAGCGGGACCTGGATGCCCATATTGGCTCCTACATATTCTACGAAGATCTTTATCGGTCAGACCGCATAACAATATACGTTGTTCCCTTTGTCATCGGTATGTTACTTGCCCGAGATTCGATCGTTGGTATCTCAATACCTAGTTCAATCTCGTTACCGGCAAGTCTCTTTACTCGTTCCGTAATACATCATCTTGCAACTAACTCATTAGTTTCCATGCTTGCAAGGCTTAAGTGCTCTCCGACAATCGGAATGACAAATCCTAATCTCGAAATACGCCAACCCAACAAATACCTTCGGAGACACCTGTAGAGCACCTTTATAATCACCCAGTTACGTTAGACGCTTTGGTAGAACACAAAGTGTTCCTCCGTAAACGGAGTTGCATAATCTCATAGTCATAGGAACATGTATAAGTCATGAAGAAAGCAATAGCAACATACTAAACGATCGAGTGCTAAGCTAACGGAGTGGTTCAAGTCAATCACATCATTCTCCTAATGATGTGATCCCATTAATCAAATGACAACTCTTTGTCTCTGGCTAGGAAACATAACCATCTTTGATTAACGAGCTAGTCAAGTAGAGGCATACTAGTGACACTATGTTTGTCCATGTATTCACACATGTATCATGTTTCCAGTTAATACAATTCTAGCATGAATAATAAACATTTATCATGATATAAGGAAAAAAATAATAACTTTATTATTGCCTCTAGGGCATATTTCCTCCAGTCCCCCACTTGCACTAGAGTCAATAATCTAGTTCTCATCACCATGTGATTTAACACCAATAGTTCACATCACCATGTGATTAACACCCATAGTTCACATCGTCATGTGACCAACACCCAAAGGGTTTACTAGAGTCAATAATCTAGTTCACATCGCTATGTGATTAACACCCAAAGAGTACTAAGGTGTGATCATGTTTTGCTTGTGAGAGAAGTTTAGTCAACGGATCTGCCACGTTCAGATCCGTATGTATTTTGCAAATTTCTATGTCAACAATGCTCTGCACGGAGCTACTCTAGCTAATTGCTCCCACTTTCAATATGTATCCAGATTGAGACTTGGAGTCATCTGGATCAGTGTCAAAACTTGCATTGACGTAACCCTTTACGCATTTAACCTTTTGTCACCTCCATAATCGAGAAACATATCCTTATTCCACTAAGGATAATTTTGACCGATGTCCAGTGATCTACTCCTAGATCACTATTGTACTCCCTTGCTAAACTCAGTGTAGGGTATACAATAGATCTGGTACACAGCATGGCACACTTTATAGAACCTATGGCTGAGGCATAGGGAATGACTTTCATTCTCTTTTTATCTTCTGTCGTGGTCGGGTTTTGAGTCTTACTCAATTTCACACCTTGTAACACAGGCAAGAACTCTTTCTTTGACTGTTCCATTTTGGACTACTTAAAAATCTTGACAAGGTATGTACTCAATGAAAAAACTTATCAAGTGTCTTGATCTATCTCTATAGATCTTGATGCTCAATATGTAAGCAGCTTCACCGAGGTCTTTCTTTTGAAAAACTCCTTTCAAACACTCGTTTATGCTTTGCAGAATAATTCTACATTATTTCCGATCAATAATATGTCATTCACATATACTTATCAGAAATGTTGTAGTGCTCCCACTCACTTTCTCGTAAATACAGGCTTCACCGCAAGTCTGTATAAAACTATATGCTTTGATCAACTTATCAAAGCGTATATTCCAACTCCGAGATGCTTGCACCATTCCATAGATGGATCGCTGGAGCTTGCATATTTTGTTAGCACCTTTAGGATTGACAAAACCTTCTGGTTGCATCATATACAACTCTTCTTTAATAAATCCATTAAGGATTGCAGTTTTGTTATCCATTTGCCAGATTTCTTAAAATGCGGCAATTGCTAACATGATTCAGACAGACTTAAGCATAGATACGGGTGAGAAACTCTCATCGTAGTCAACACCTTGAACTTGTCGAAAACCTTTTGCGACAATTCTAGCTTTGTAGATAATAACACTACTATCAGCGTCCATCTTCCTCTTGAAGATCCATTTATTCTTGATGGCTTGCCGATCATCGGGCAAGTCAACCAAAGTCCACACTTTGTTCTCATACATGGATCCCATTTCAGATTTCATGGCCTCAAGCCATTTTGCGGAATCTGGGCTCACCATCGCTTCTTCATAGTTCGTAGGTTCGTCATGGTCTAGTAACATAACCTCCGTAACAGGATTACTGTACCACTCTGGTGCGGATCTTACTCTGGTTGACCTACGAGGTTCAGTAGCAACTTGATCTGAAGTTTCATGATCATCATCATTAACTTCCTCATTAATTGGTGTAGGTGTCACAGGAACCGGTTTTTGTGATGAACTACTTTCTAATAAGGGAGTAGGTACAGTTACCTCATCAAGTTCTACTTTCCTCCCATTCACTTCTTTCGCGAGAAACTCCTTCTCTAGAAAGGATCCATTATAAGCAACGAATATTTTGTCTTCGGATCTGTGATAAGAGGTGTACCCAACCATCTCCTTTGGGTAACCTATGAAGACCCATTTCTCCGATTTGGGTTTGAGCTTATCAGGATGAAACTTTTTAACATAAGCATCGCAACCCCAAACTTTAAGAAACGACAACTTTGGTTTCTTGCCAAACCACAGTTCATATGGTGTCGTCTCAACGGATTTAGATGGTGCCCTACTTAACGTGAATGCAGTTGTCTCTAATGCATAACCCCAAAACGATAGTGGTAAATCGGTAAGAGACATCCTAGATTGCACTATATCCAATAAAGTACGGTTATGATGTTCGGACACACCATTACGCTGTGGTGTTCCGGGTGGCGTGAATTTGTGAAACTATTCCACATTGTTTTAATTGAAGATCAAACTCGTAACTCAAATATTTTCTCCATGATCAGATCGTAGAAACTTTATTTTCTTGTCACGATGATTTTCCACTTCACTCTGAAATTCTTTGTACTTTTCAAATGTTTCAGACTTATGCTTCATCAAGTAGATATACCCATATCTGCTCAAATCATCTGTGAAGGTCAGAAAATAACGATAACCGCCGCGAGCCTCAATATTCATCGGACCACATACATCAGTATGTACGATTTCCAACAAATCTGTTGCTCGCTCCATTGTTCTGGAGAACGGCGTTTTAGTCATCTTGCCCAAGAGGCATGGTTCGCAATCATCAAGTGATTCATAATAAAGTGATTCCAAAAGCCCATCAACATGGAGTTTCTTCATGTGTTTTACACCAATATGACCTAAACGGCAGTGCCACAAATAAGTTGCACTATCATTATTAACATTGCATCTTTTGGCTTCAATATTATGAATATGTGTATCACTACAATCGAGATCCAACAAACCATTTTTCATTGGTTGTATGACCATAGAAGGTTTTATCCATGTAAACAGAACAACAATCCTTCTCTAATTTAAATGAATAACCGTATTGCAATAAACATGATCAAATCTTATTCATGCTCATTGCAAACACCAAATAACACTTATTTATTTTCAACACTAATCCCAAAAGTATGGGGAGTGTGCGATGATGATCATATCAATCTAGGAACTACTTCCAACACACATTGTCACCTCGCCCTTTACTAGTTTCTGTTTATTCTGCAACTCCCGCTTCGAGTTACTACTCTTAGCAACTGAACCAGTATCAAATACCGAGGGGTTGCTATAAACACTAGTAAATTATACATCAATAACATGTATATCCAATATACCTTTGTTCACTTTGCCATCCTTCTTATCCGCCAAATACTTGGGGTAGTTCTGCTTCCAGTGACCAGTCCCTTTGGCAAGATAAGCACTTAGTCTCAGGCTTAGGACCAGACTTGGGCTTCTTCACTTGAGCAGCAACTTGCTTTCCGTTCTTCTTGAAGTTCCCCTTCTTCCCTTTGCCCTTTTCTTGAAACTAGTGGTCTTGTCTACAATCAACACTTGATGTTTTTCTTGATTTCTACCTTCGTCGATTTCAGCATCACAAAGATCTTGGGAATCGTTTCCATTATCCCTTGCATATCATAGTTCATCACGAAGTTCTACTAACTTGGTGATGGTGATTAGAGAATTCTGTCAATCACTATCTTATCTGGAAGATTAATTCCCACTTGATTCAAGCGATTGTAGTACCCAGACAATCTGAGCACATGCTCACTGCTTGAGCTATTCTCCTCCATCTTTTTAGCTATAGAACTTGTTGGAGACTTCATATCTCTCAACTCGGGTATTTGGTTGAAATATTAACCCGACTCTGGAACATCTCATATGGTCCATGACATTCAAAACGCCTTTGAAGTCCCAATTCTAAGACGTTAAGCATGGTGCACTAAACTATCAAGTAGTCATCATATTGAGCTAGCCAAACGTTCATAACGCCCGCATACGCTTCCTGCAATAGGTCTGTCACCTAGCGGTGCATCAAGGACATAATTTTCTGTGCAGCAATGAGGATAAACCTCAGATCACGGATCCAATCCGCATCATTGCTACTAACATCTTTCAACTTAGTTTTCTCTAGGAACATATATAAAACATAGGGAAGCAACAACGCGAGCTATTGATCTACAACATAGATATGCTAATACTACCAAGACTAAATTCATGATAAATTTAAGTTCAATTAATCATGTTACTTAAGAACTCCCACTTAGATAGACATCCCTCTAATCCTCTAAGTGATCACGTGATCCATATCAACTAAACAATAACCGATCATCACGTGAAATGGAGTAGCTATGAACATCACTATGTTGATCATATCTACTATATGATTCACGCTCGACCTTTCGGTCTCAGTGTTCCGAGGCCATATCTTCATATGCTAGGCTCGTCAAGTTTAATATGAGTATTCTGTGTGTGCAAAACTGGCTTGCACCTGTTGTAGATGGACGTAGAGCTTGTCACACCCGATCATCACGTGGTGTCTGGGCACGACGAACTTTGGCAATGGTGCATACTCAGGGAGAACACTTTTATCTTGAAATTTAGTGAGAGATCATCTTATAATGCTACCGTTAATCAAAGCAAGATAAGATGCATAAAAGATAAACATCACATGCAATCAATATAAGTGATATGATATGGCCATCATCATCTTATGCTTGTGATCTCCATCTTGAAGCTAATCACATGATCACCATCGTCACCGACGCGACACCTTGATCTCCATCGTAGCATCGTTGTCATCTCGCCAATCTTATGCTTCTACGACTATCGCTACCGCTTAGTGATAAAGTAAAGCATTACAGGGCGATTGCATTGCATACAATAAAGCGACAACCATATGGCTCCTGCCAGTTGCTCATAACTCGGTTACAAAACATGATCATCTCATACAATAAAATTTAGCATCATGCCTTGACCATATCACATCAAAACATGCCCTGCAAAAACAAGTTAGACGTCCTCTACTTTGTTGTTGCAAGTTTTATGTGGCTGCTACGGGCTGAGCAAGAACCGTTCTTACCTACGCATCAAAACCACAACGATAGTTTGTCAAGTTGGTGCTGTTTTAACCTTCGCAAGGAGCGGGCGTAGCCACACTCGGTTCAACTAAAGTTGGAGAAACTAACACCCGCCACCAATAATGCGAAGCATGTCGATAGAACCAGGGCCTCACAGAAGCGTGACGCGTAATGTCGGTCCATGCCGCTTCATCCAACAATACCGCCGAACCAAAGTATGACATGCTTTGGTAAGCAAGATGACTTATATCGCCCACAACTCACTTGTGTTCTACTCGTGCATATGACATCTACGCATAAAACCTGGCTCGGATGCCACTGTTGGGGAACATAGTAATTTCAAAGAAATTCCTACGCACACGCAAGATCATGGTGATGCATAGCAACAAGAGGGGAGAGTGTTGTCTATGTACCCTCGTAGACTGTAAGCGTAAGCGTTATATCAACGTGGTTGATGTAGTTGTACGTCTTCACGATCCGACCGATCCAAGTACCGAAAGCACGGCACCTCCGAGTTCTACACACGTTCGGCTCGATGACGTCCTCGCCTTCTCGATCCAGCAAGAGGGGCGAAGTAGTAGATGAGTTCCGGCAGCACGACGGCGTGGTGACGGTGTTGGTGAAGAACAATCTTCGCAGGGCTTCGCCTAAGCACTACGAAAACTATGACGGAGGATAAACTAGAGGAGATGGGGTTGCCGGCACACGGCTTGGTGTTTCTTGATGTGTCTTGGGTGCTATCCCTACCCCTCTATTTATATGTTGAGCCTTGCGGTCGAAACTTGGAGTAAAAGCCTCCACAAAGTTGGTTTCACCCGAAAGGCAAGAGTCCTTATTGAATGCCAGCGCCAGACGCCAGGGTTCCTAGCATTTGGACCCAGACGCCAGGGACCCTGTTGTCTTGCCCCTGGACTCCGCAAAAATTCCTTTTGCGCTTTCCAAAAACCTCGTGGGCTTTCCCGTTTGGCCCAGATAAAGTGTTCTCGTGCCCAAACATTTCGGGAAACATTTGGAACCCCTTCCGATGGATTCCGGACCTTTCCGGAGATCAAACACTATTATCCACATATCAATCTTTACTTCCGGACCATTCCGGAGTTCCTCGTCATATCCATGATCTCATCCAAAACTCCGAACAACATTCGGTCACCAACATACATAGCTCATAGTACTATATCATCAACGAACGTTAAGCGTGCGGACCCTACGGGTTCGAGAACTATGTAGACATGACCGAGACACCTCTCTTGTTAATAACCAATAGCGGGACCTGGATGCCCATATTGGCTCCTGCATATTCTACGAAGATCTTTATCGGTCCGACCGCATAACAACATACGTTGTTCCCTTTGTCATCGGTATGTTACTTGCCCGAGATTCGATCGTCGGTATCTCAATACCTAGTTCAATCTTGTTACCGGCAAGTCTCTTTACTCGTTCCGTAATACATCATCTCGGAAATAACTCATTAGTTGCAATGCTTGCAAGGCTTAAGTGATGTGCATTACTGAGAGGGCCCAGAGATACCTCTCCGACAATCGGAGTGACAAATCCTAATTTCGAAATACGCCAACCGAACAAGTACCTTCGGAGACACCTGTAGAGCACCTTTATAATCACCCATTTATGTTGTGACGTTTGGTAGCACACAAAGTGTTCCTCCAAAGAACGGAGTTGCATAATCTCATAGTCATAGGAACATGTATAAGTCATGAAGAAAGCAATAGCAACATACTAAACGATCGAGTGCTAAGCTAACAGAATGGGTCAAGTCAATCACATCATTCTCCTAATGATGTGATCCCGTTAATCAAATGAAAACTCTTTGTCTATGGCTAGGAAACATAACCATCTTCGATTAACGAGCTAGTCAAGTAGAGGCATACTAGTGACACTTTGTTTGTCTATGTATTCACACATGTATCATGTTTCCGGTTAATACAATTCTAGCATGAATAATAAACATTTATCATGATATAAGTAAATAAATAATAACTTTATTATTGCCTCTAGGGCATATTTCCTTCAAAGGGCGCTTCCGCAACATCAGGACCCGCTCAAGACCTTACGAAACCAAAGATAAGTCGCAACAACTACCCGCCCGAGAGCCCGCGGGCTCGCGACGGCACATTCCAAATCCTACCTCAAAAGCATGCCATCATTTCATACATTAAGAGGGGCCCCTTTCAAAAATGCTTTCACGCCCCGCGGGGCCACATCCGAGGGTTTTTGCATACAGGTCAGAGCAGGAAGGGAAGCAGGCCTAGCCGGATGCGTTGCCGCCGGCAGCGTCCTCATCATCATCATCCGCACCACTAGTGCTGCTACTGGCATCGTCCTTGTCGTCATCACCTGCACCACCTCCCTTAGCCGCAATCACGACCGCATCGTCTTCAGGAGCAAACTCCACGTCCAGGTCATCCACATGGTCGTCCACCCAGCCCGCCAGATTGCCCTAGATGACCCCGGGCATGGGGGCTATCACAGCATTGAAGTCAAAGTGGGGGTCAAGGTTGAGGAGGTGGCTAATGACGCGTGAGAACGCACGCCCAAGAAGTCCTCTGCTTCTCTCTTCAACGACCTCGCAATCCCTCACGGCCCGGTCCTCGAGACGGGTCACGATCTCGGTGAAGAAGCGGAGGTGGCTGGCATCGTCATCCTCGTGCGGGTAAGAGACGCCCTCCTCACAGATGGTGTCCAGGGCTCGGTTGGACCCGACCCTGAGGTCCTTGAGCATCGAGGAACGCTCGCTGCATTGTCCGACAGCGGCATGCCTCGTTCTCAGTCTTCTCCGCGAGGGACGTGACGGCCTCAACCTGCTACTGAAGTGAGGACAGGTCGGTGCGAGCAGAGGCCAAGTCGGCTTGGGCGGAGGCCTGAGCCTCCTTGGCGGCCCTCTCGCGCTGCTCTTCCGCGTCCAGCTTCGTCCTGAGGGCAGAAGTTCTACCCACAAGCTCGGCCTGCTGCAGCTCAAAGTGGGTCTCCTCGAGCTCCAATTTCTGGCATGCTTATCAGCAAGGGCAGCTCGAACTTTCGCCACCTTATGATCAACCTCTTACTGGATCCTGGCCTCTCGAGCGGCAATGACGACCTCGGTTGCGGGCGCCTGGCGCTCCCTCACCTCCAGTCGCTCGAGCGCCAGGCTGTGCTCCAAGGCCTCAAGCGCTAGCGCCTCCTCGCGCTCCTGAACCTCCTTCTCATCATAAGGGGCCTTGCTCAGCGATGCCGCCAGGGAAGCCCTACGCACCTGGATCTGCCGCTCGAGGGTGGCGTTCGAAGCATGAAGCTCCTGCTCTCGCTCCTCGGCCGCCTCACGACGGGAGTCCGCAGCACGGGCTTCCTCCTGAGCACGGGCGCAGGCTTCACGAGAGGCTGCAAGAGATATCGCGGTACTCGCGAGGGCGCGCTCGTGCTGAAGATGCCCAAGGTTGATGGCTGCCTTCAACTAGTGCCACTCGCGCGCCAAGTGGAGGCCCTCCGTCTCGAGGCGAGTGTTGACATCGACAAGCTCTCCTCCAAGCCGACTCAGCATGCTCATCGCCTCCTGGAAAAGGTCATGACGGACGGTGATGCACCCGCGTGCAAGCTCCAGCACACGTCCAAGCCCTTCCTCCGTGTCGGGGGCTGTCGAAGAGGCGCGGAGCAGCTCACCCATCTTCGGCAGGGGGCTGGTCGCCGGCATTTCCCCGGCCACTCTCCGGGCCTTGGCGAAGGCACTGGGCGGCACGGCACCGCCACTCGAAGATGAAGCTGATGCTGGGGCTGCCCAGCCACCGGCCACGATGCTACTCTTGAGCACAGCGTTGGATTTCCCGAAGAGGAAAGGATGATGCAGCAAAGTAGCGTAAGTATTTCCCTCAGTTTTTGAGAACCAAGGTATCAATCCAGTAGGAGGCTACGTGTGAGTCCCTTGTACCTACACAAAGCAAATAACTCCTCACAACCAACGCGAATAGGGGTTGTCAATCCCTTCACGGTCACTTACGAGAGTGAGATCTGATAGAGATGATAGATCATATTTTTTGTATTTTTGGTATAAAGATGCCAAGTAAAATAAAAGGCAAAGTAAAAAAGCAAAGCAATAATAAAGTGATGGAAGATTAATATGATGGAGAGAGAACCGGGGGCCATAGATTTCACTAGTGGCTTCTCTCATGAGCATAAGTATTCTACGGTGGGTGAACAAATTACTGTTGAGCAATTGACGGAATTGAGCATAGTTATGAGAATATCTAGGTATGATCATGTATATAGGCATCACGTCCGAGACAAGTAGACCGACTCCTGCCGCATCTACTACTATTACTCCACTCATCGACCGCTATCCAACATGCATCTAGAGTATTAAGTTCAAGAAAACAGAGTAACGCCTTAAGCAAGATGACATGATGTAGAGGGATAAATTCATGCAATATGATAAAAACCCCATCTTGTTATGCTCAATGGCAACAATACAATATGTGCCTTGCTGCCCCTACTGTCACTGTGAAAGGACACCACAAGGTTGAACCCAAAGCTAAGCACTTCTCCCATTGCAAGAAAAACCAATCTAGTAGGCCAAACCAAACTGATAATTCGAAGAGACTTGCAAAGATAACCAATCATACATAAAATAATTCAGAGGAGATTCAAATATTGTTCATAGATAATCTTGATCATAAACCCACAATTCATCGGTCTCAACAAACACACCGCAAAAAGAAGATTACATCGAATAGATCTCCACGAGAGAGGGGAGAACATTGTATTGAGATCCAAAAAGAGAGAAGAAGCCATCTAGCTACTAACTATGGACCCGAAGGTCTGAGGTAAACTACTCACACTTCATCGGAGGGGCTATGGTGATGATGTAGAAGCCCTGTGTGGTCGATTCCCCTTCCGACAGAGCTCCGGAACAGGCCCCAAGATGGGATCTCGTGGATACTGAAAGTTGCGGCAGTGGAATTAGGTTTTTGGCTCCGTATCTGATTGTTTGGGGGTACGTAGGTATATATAGGAGGAAGGATTACGTGGTGGAGCAAAGGGGGGCCCACGAGGCAGGGGGCCGCGCCCTAGGGGGTGGGCACGCCCCCCACCCTCGTGGCCACCTCCCTTCTTTCTTGACGTGGGGTCCAAGTCTCCTGGATCATATTTGGTGAGAAAATCACGTTCCCGAAGGTTTCATTCTGTTTCGACTCCGTTTCATATTCCGCTTTCTTGAAACACCGAAATAGGCAAAAAAACAGCAATTACGGGTTGGGCCTCCGGTTAATAGGTTAGTCCCAAAAGTAATATAAATGTGGAAAATAAAGCCCAATATGGTCCCAAACAGTAGATAATATAGCATGGAGCAATCAAAAATTATAGATACGTTGGAGACGTATCGTGCATCCCCAAGCTTAATTCACTGCGTCCTCGAGTAGGTAAATGATAAAAAGAGAATTTTTGATGTGGAGTGCTACTTGGCATAATTTCATTGTAGTTCTTCTTAATTGTGGTATGAATATTCAGATCCGAAAGATTCAAGACAAAAGTTCATATTGACATAAAAATAATAATACTTCAAGCATACTAACAAAGCAATTATGTCTTCTCAAAATAACATGGCCAAAGAAAGTTATCCCTAAAAATCATATAGTCTGGCTATGCTCTATCTTCACCACACAAAGTATTTAAATCATGCACAACCCCGATGACAAGCCAAGCAATTGTTTCATACTTTTGACATTCTCAAAACTTTTTCAATCTTCACGCAATACATGAGCGTGAGCCATGGATATAGCACTATATGTGGAATAGAATGGTGGTTGTGGAGAAGACAAAAAGAGGGGAAGATAGTCTCACATCAACTAGGCGTATCACCGGGCTATGGAGATGCCCATCAATAGATATCAATATGAGTGAGTAGGGATTGCCATGCAACGGATGCACTAGAGCTATAAGTATATGAAAGCTGAACAAAATAAACTAAGTGGGTGTACATCCAACTCGCTTGCTCATGAAGACCTAGGGCATTTTGAGGAAGCCCATCATTGGAATATACAAGCCAAGTTCTATAATGAAAAATTCCCACTAGTATATGAAAGTGACAAAATGAGAGACTCTCTATCATGAAGATCATGGTGCTACTTTGAAGCACAAGTGTGGTAAAAGGATAGTAACATTGTCCCTTCTCTCTTTTTCTCTCATTTTTTTATTTGGGCCTTTTATCTTCTTCTTTTTTGGCCTCTTTTCTTTCTTTCTTTTTTATTTTTCATCCGGAGTCTCATCCCGACTTGTAGGGGAATCATAGTCTCCATCATCCTTTCCTCACTTGGGACAATGCTCTAAAAATGATGATCATCGCACTTTTATTTTTTTACAACTCAACAATTACAACTCAATACTAGAACAAAATATGACTCTATATGAATGCCTCCGTGATGTAATCGGGATATGCAATGAATCAAGAGTGACATGTATGAAAGAATTATGAATGGTGGCTTTGCCACAAATACGATGTCAACTACATGATCATGCTAAGCAATATGGCAATGATGGAGCGTGTCATAATAAATGGAACGGTGGAAAGTTGCATGGCAATATATCTCGGAATGGCTATGGAAATGCCATGATAGGTCGGTATGGTGGCTGTTTTGATTAAGGTATTTGGTGGGTGTATGATACCGGCGAAAAGTGCGCGGTATTAGAGAGGCTAGCAATGGTGGAAGGAAGAAAAGTGCGTATAATCCATGGACTCAACATTAGTCATGAAGAACTCATATACTTATTGCAAAAATCTACAAGTTATCAAAAGTATTACGCGCAGGCTCCTAGGGGGATAGATTGGTAGGAAAAGACCATCGCTCGTCCCCGACCACCACTCATAAGGAAGACAATCAATAAATAAATCATGCTCCGACTTCATCACATAACGGTTCACCATACATGCATGCTACGGGAATCACAAACTTTAACACAAGTATTTCTTAAATTCACAACTACTCAACTAGCATGTCTCTAATATCACCATCTTCATATCTCAAAACAATTATCAAGCATCAAACTTTTCTTAGTATTCAACACACTCAAAAGAAAGTTTTACAAATCTTGAATACCAAGCATATTAGGTTTTAAGCAAATTACCATGCTATTTAAGGCTCTCAAAATAATCTAAGTGAAGCATGGGAGATCAATAGTTTCTATAAAACAAATCCACCACCGTGCTCTAAAAGATATAAGTGAAGCACTAGAGCAAAACTATATAGCTCAAAAGATATAAGTGAAGCACATAGAGTATTCTATCAAATTCCAAATCATGTATGGCTCTCTCAAAAGGTGTGTACAGCAATCATGATTGTGGTAAACTAAAAATCAAAGACTCAAATAATAAAGGACGCTCCAAGCAAAACACATATCATGTGGTGAATAAAAATATAGCTCCAAGTAAAGTTACCGATGGAAGTAGATTTAAAGAGGGATGCCTTCCGGCATCCCCAAGCTTTGACTTTTGGTGTCCTTAGATTATCTTGGGGTGCCATGGGCATCCCCAAGCTTAGGCTCTTGTCACTCCTTGTTCCATAATCCATCAAAATATTTCACCCAAAACTTGAAAACTTCACAACACAAAACTCAACAGAAATCTCGTGAGCTCCGTTAGCGAAAGAAAACAAAAAACTACTTCAAGGTACTGTAATTAACTCATTCTTTATTTATATTGGTGTTAAACCTACTGTATTCCAACTTCTCTATGGTTTATAAACTATTTTACTAGCCATAGATTCATCAAATAAGCAAACAACACACGAAAAACAGAATCTGTCAAAAACAGAACAGTCTGTAGTAATCTGTAACTAACGCAAACTTCTGGAACTCCAAAAAAATCAGCCAAAATAGGACGACCTAGGCAATTTTTTTATTGATCAGAATCAATTCGAATCTCTAATTTATCACGTTCTGGTGATTTTTAACAATTGTTTTCGTGAACAGAAAGTTTCTGGAAATTACAGCAAGATCAAATAACTATCATCCAAGAAGATCCTATAGGTTTAACTTGGCACAAACACTAATTAAAACATAAAACCAAATCTAAACATAAGGTAGATGGATTATTTATTCTTAAACAGAAGTAAAAGCAAAAAAAACTAAAAATAAAATTGGGTTGCCTCCCAACAAGCGCAATCGTTTAACGCCCCTAGCTAGGCATAAAAGCAAGGATAGATCTAGGTATTGCCATCTTTGGTAGGCAATTCTTCAATGAGGCATCTACCTTCCTTAGAAATTTCTTTCTTACTAGTAATTATCAAACTTTTAGGCACAAGATCAAAAAATTCATTCATAGCAAATGGTTCCTTAATGATATCAAAAAGATCGGGATGAATACTTATAGATTTAAGATCCGCAGTTTCCTTGCTAGAGGATTCACCCTTATTTTTAGGAACATGCATAAGCTTCGCATTTTTAACGGGTGGACTTGGAGTATTCTTTACGTAAGAAAAAGTGGTTCCCAAGTTGGTAATGATACCCTCAAGTTTATCGATTCTAGTGGAATCTTGATTTATTCTCTCATTAACTATGGGTTCCTTCTCCTTAATGTTTTTCAAAGTTCCTCCTACCCTAGATCCATATTGCGTAATTTGATTGTGGATCTTTTTATCTATATTTTCAATTAATTCAACGGTAGTAACTTTATTTTCAATAATTTCAAGTCTTTGCATTACATGCTCCAAAGTTAACATAGTTCCAGTAACCAAAAGAGGTGGTGAGCCAAATAAGTCTATCATAGCATTATAAGAATCAAAAGTATGGCTACCCAAGAAATTCCCTCCGGTAATGGTATCAAGGATATATCTATACCAAGGATTAGCACCTACATAAAAATTATGGAGAAGAACTGAAGTAGATTGCTTTCTGGTAGATCTATTTTGAGCATTGCAAATTCTATACCAAGCGTCTTTTAGATTTTCTCCCTCCCTTTGTATAAAATTTAGAACTTCATTCTCAGGAGACAACAAAAAAGATATGCGACTAGCCATAACGACAAGCAAGCGAGAAAAAGGCAAACGGAAAAGAGAGGGCGAATTAAACAACAAGGGTGAAGTGGGGGAGAGGAAAACGAGAGGCAAATGGCAAATAATGTAATGCGAGAGATAAGGGATTGTGATGGGGTACTTGGTATGTTGACTTTTGCGTAGACTCCCCGGCAACGGCGCCAGAAATTCTTCTTGCTACCTCTTGAGCACAGCATTGGATTTCCCCGAAGAGGAAAGGATGATGCAGCAAAGTAGCGTAAGTATTTCCCTCTGTTTTTGAGAACCAAGGTATCAATCCAGTAGGAGGCTACGCGCGAGTCCCTTGTACCTACACAAAGAAAATAACTCCTCACAACCAACGCGAATAGGGGTTGTCAATCCCTTCACAGTCACTTACGTGAGTGAGATCTGATAGAGATGATAGATAATATTTTTGGTATTTTTGGTATAAAGATGCAAAGTAAAATAAAAGGCAAAGTAAAAAAGAAAAGCAATAATAAAGTGATGGAAGATTAATATGATGGAGATAGACCCTGGGGCCATAGATTTCACTAGTGGCTTCTCTCATGAGCATAAGTATTCTACGGTGGGTGAACAAATTACTGTTGAGCAATTGACAGAATTGAGCATAGTTATGAGAATATCTAGGTATGATCATGTATATAGGCATCACGTCCGAGACAAGTAGACCGACTCCTGCCTGCATCTACTACTATTACTCCACTCATCGGCCGCTATCCAGCATGCATCTAGAATATTAAGTTCAAGAAAACAGAGTAACGCCTTAAGCAAGATGACATGATGTAGAGGGATATATTCATGCAATATGATAAAAACCCCATCTTGTTATCCTCGATGGCAACAATACAATACGTGCCTTTGCTGCCCCTCATCCTTTGGGAAAGGACACCGCAAGATTGAACCGAAAGCTAAGCACTTCTCCCATTGCAAGAAAAACCAATCTAGTAGGCCAAACCAAACTGATAATTTGAAGAGACTTGCAAAGATAACCAATCATACATAAAATAATTCAGAGGAGATTCAAATATTGTTCATAGATAATCTTGATCATAAACCACCAATTCATCGGTCTCAACAAACACACCGCAAAAAGAAGATTACATTGAATAGATCTCCACGAAAGAGGGGGAGAACATTTTATTGAGATCCAAAAAGAGAGAAGAAGCCATCTAGCTACTAACTATGGACCCGAAGGTCTGAGGTAAACTACTCACACTTCATCGGAGGGGCTATGGTGATGATGTAGAAGCTCTCCATGGTGGATTCCCCTTCTGGCGGAGCTCCGGAACAGGCCCCAAGATGGGATCTCGTGGATACTGAAAGTTGCGGCGGTGGAATTAGGTTTTTGGCTCCGTATCTGATCGTTTGGGGGTATGCAGGTATATATAGGAGGACGGAGTACGTCAGTGGAGCAAAGGGGGTCCAAGTCCTTTCTTTCTTGACGTAGGGTCCAAGTCTCCTGGATCATATTCGGTGAGAAAATCATGTTCCCGAAGGTTTCATTCCGTTTGGACTCCGTCTGATATTCCGTTTCTTCGAAACACTGCAATAGGCAAAATACAGCAATTCTGGACTGGGCCTCCGGTTCATAGGTTAGTCCCAAAAGTAATATAAAAGTGGAAAATAAAGCCCAATATGGTCCAAAACAGTAGATAATATAGCAACGAGCAATCAAAAGTTATAGATACGTTGGAGACGTATCACACGACCAAGAGAGGAGCTCTCGGCACGCTTCCTACGCTCCAGGAGTGACCGTGAGGGAAGAATGCTGGGAGCACAGGCTCACGGCCTCCCAGCGGCACTCCCGCCTCGCGGACCGTCCTCGTGTCTCACGCAAGTGTTTGGCGCGGGGGGCCCGAAATCTTGTGTGGACCAAGGACCTCTGGGGGTCGCTTCCCAGGAGGTTTCGCCACCGCAGCCGAAGGGATCCTGATGAGCCATGGTCGGGAAAGGACGCGACACGCGGGAAATCACGAAGATAAGGTACTTACTAGTCTATGGCTATGTACTTCCTCTGCTTCAGTGGCTGGTAGGCATCACCACTGCAGCCCGGGGGCCCTTTCCTCTTGCGAAGTGCTTCAAGGTTCAGGCGAAGCTGGCCAAGGTTCGGGGCATGACTCCCAGCAGCTGGGCCACTTGACGGGGCTTCTGGGGCAGCAGCCTCAGGAGCAATAGGCCGCACCTTCCCACCAGCCGCCACCTCAGGACCACTAGCCCGAGCTTCGGGGGCAGCCGCCTCAGGAGCATCGGGTCGCACCAGCTCTCCATCGGCTCCCTCGGGAGTGCTCGCCGGAACTTCAGGAGCGGCTACCTCGGGAGGACCTGGCGACAACCACTCCCCAGCAGTTGCCCCTGCGGTACCCGGTGGCGTCCGCCCCCTGCACCCACATCGGGGGCGCGTGCCGCAGGGTCGACAAACAAAGGAGCCACGAGGATGGGATTCTCGCGAGTCCCTTCAAGGCCCCCCGGGCGTAGCCCCTACTCATAAAAGAGGGGCATCTTCTTCATGAAGTCCTCTTTGTTTGAGCAGTGCCACAAGAGGCAGCCGTCCTCCGGGAGAACGGCCGGCGCTGGGTCACCCTTCAAGAGCGCGAGCATCGCGTGCAACATCTTGGAGTGGATCGAAGGCACCTGAAGCCTTATGGGGTCCTTGGGGTCGGTGAAGGTCCACATTGGGCGAGAATGGCGTTGGAGCCGTGCGATGCACCACGGGACAAACTCCTTCACCACCAACGGCGCCGTCACCCCGACCTTCCTCAACTTGGCCGGCCTAGACTAGACATGGGCAAGCCGACGGTCGACAAGCTTCACGTGCCCCCAGCCGGAGCTGGGTGCTGCCATCGCTCGCGGAAGCAGGAGCAGGGGGCTTAGCGTGCCGGCGTCCACATACATCCACTGCTTCTGGAATCCCCTAACATCCGGGTGGAGCATGAAGTCAATGCCCGAGCCAGCTGTCACCACCACGGCCTGGAACGCTACACATCCCGAGCGCTGGCGATCGTCGACCAGGTGGAGCGAGAAGAAATAGCGAAACGGGGCGACGGATGGGGCAACCACCATAGCCTCGCACATGAAGGCAAAGGCGGCAAGGAGAATGATGGACTGGGGGTCTAGATGCAGCGCATGGATCTGGTAATGCGAGATTATGGCATCGAAGAAATCAGAGAAGGGGCGGACGAGGCCGGCCAGGAGAGCATGAAGATGGATGGGGATCTCGGTGGCCTCCATGTCAATCATGCTCTGGGAAGTAGGCCAGACTGTCATCGCCTTCCATTCGTTGGAATCAATGGTAAGGGCCAGCCGGACCTTGTCCAACCCCTCCTGATTGATCACCGTCGACCGATCAAGAGCGGGCTCCAAGACCGGTCAGGATTCGGTGGGAGCGCAGGCCTTTCCCTTCTTCTTTGACCTCAGGGCCATGGCGAAAAGGAAGGATTGGCACCGGCTCCGAATCTGGGAGGAAGGTTGCAAATTCGAAGGAAAGAGGAGGAGCCAAGGGCGAGCACAGCGATCAATGATGGCAGAGCTGCGTTAGCAACGGGCATCCGCCAAGTCTTGCAAGTATTGAGGCTGCATGGGAATGTGGGGTCACCCATGTCCCGTCAAGCGCCACGCGTCGACCGAGGCCGCAGGCGGTTGGGGCCGGTGGCGCTTCGCCCTTGCTCCTTGGCTTCGGGCCCAGGGGCTATTGTCGGTGTTCTGGGAACGGGGGTGCCCAGACTTGCCTGCCTGCGGCCCACGACGTGGCTCCATCGACGGCCTGGTACGGCCCACCTTCAGCGTCAACAACTCAAGACCCTCGCGAGGGGCCAAGCCTCGCGAGGCGGATGACACCAAGACCTCCAGAAGGAGCGGCCTCCTCAGGCTAACTCCTGAGGAGAGGAGATTTCTATGCAAGCCTCACCTCGCGAGGTTCGGATGACGTGAGCCATGACGACCATGGCCAGGCGGGCGCAAGCGTGCACAGGACAGCAGTTTCCTCTTTGGTGCTAAGGACGCAAGCGCTGACGCGGAGTCCCGAGGAATTAGCCACAGGTTTCCATTCCCATGCAACAAGACCAAGAACGCCAGGACGGCAGGACGGAGGTCGTCGCCGAGCCCACTACGGCGTCACGACTAGAGGCTTTGTAGGCGAAGAATACTTTTGTCAGGATAAGATGTACTAGTTGTCTCCCTTCGAATTTGGCCGTTGTGGGATCTCTTCCTGCCTCCATTTCGGAAGAGGACCAAGGCCACTATAAGTAGAGCACCACCACCATAGAGAAGGGTCGGATCCATTCCATCCTTACACTTACCAGCTCACTCGAGCACAAGAACACACCTCCTCCTGAGGTTGTTCTCCCACTGTACTAGTTCATCCTCAGGCCCTCGAGGCTAATCCACCACAAAGCAGGAGTAGGGTTTTACACCGCAAGGTGGCCTGAACCTGGGTAAACTGTTGTGTCCCATTTCCTTCCTATTCATCGAGCTAGGACGTGAGATTGGCGAGTAGGCAGACTGGGGAGACTGAGTTCTTCGCACACACCCCAGAGTTCGAATCTATCAAGGGTCTGCGGAGCCCGAAATCCGACACACTCCAATTCAGAATCATGGTCTTGATTTTAGTTTCCCCGCCCAACCAATTCAACTTACTCACACTCATTCTCCTATGTTCCAAATTCAAAATGGTATCTCACTATGGAGCCCAAAATCCGACACACTCCAATTCAAAATCATGGTCTTGATTTTTGTTTCCCCGCCCAACCAATTCAACTTACTCACACTCATTCCCCTATGTTCCAAATTCAAAATGATATCTCACTATAAATCTTGCAAAGGACCTAATATATCAATTTGTACTAATAAATCACATTAGTAATAAATCAATTTCTAGTAAATATCGTCTACCTAATAAATCAACGCCAATGCCATGCCAATATCATCTACCTAATAAATCAATTTCACAGTACTAGCTAATATCAAAAATTGCTGGCTATCAGATCCGCCACCGAACAGAGGGATACGCTTGGGGAGGGGAAGAAGATTCATGAGGGGAAGAGGGGAGATCTCACCTCCTTGCCGGAGTTGGCGGCGGCCGCACAGTTCCGGTGGTGAAGAGTGGCGTGGTCGGGCTGCGGCGGCGCTCGTCGAGAAGGGGGAGACGAAGAAAAAGGGTGAAAACGATGAGTTCATAGTGATGAATCAGACATGCTGGTTTTTACTGGACATGGAATCTTCTTTACTAGCATGGGCCTAATGGATAGTGTTGTTGTAGGCCTAATGTGGCACTCCATAGAAACAGTAGCACACGGGAAAAAACTCAGAAAATAGCAATGGCATCCTAGAAACATTCTACGCCAGCGGTATGCTCATATAAATGTCGTACCAATTTACCCGACACCACAATTATTTGAAAAAAAGTAGTGCTGGCGTTGCTGGGAATCCTGACGCCACTAACAAAAGTTGTGCCTAGCACTTTTTCCACTAGAGGCCACGTGATCTGAGGCCGGCGAGACCAGATGTCGAACCTCCAAGTGCTCAAACACATTGCGCCAAGACGGCGTCGCAACTGTCCTGTTCAGACGTACCTTCACGTTACTCACGCCACTTCTCCTATTATCATAGGTATGCGGGACCCCCGATAAGCCCAAGTTAGCTAACTCACATATCTCCATAGAGTCATGAAACGCTTGCATTTATCCGGCAGGTCTTGGCGATAGTGAAAAATGATCAAAGTCCCACATGCACTCACTAAAGTCACCGACGACTAACAAGGGCAGACTAGATTGAGCACTACCTCCATTCGTTCTAGACCGCTTGGGTACCTCTTTGGTGTTTGCGCTGCCGCATCACTCGGAGATGTAGCCGTAGCCACCACAGACACCACAGCCTGATTATTTTCACTGGGAGGAGGGAGAGCCAGAACCTCTTGTTTCCTTTTGTGCATCAAGCATCTCCTGATCCAAGACAGCTGTTGTTTGCACACTAGTGTTTAGCTGCTTTTCGTTTTTTCTGCCGTACTAACTCAAGCCTCCTCAGCAACTCCTCATCTAATTCATTCGCATATTCACTGCCATCCTTTTCACTCTGCATATCTTCTGAAAACTGATCAAAGTAGCTAGAAGTAGCACTATAGCGGCGACTGCCAAAACCTCCATGCCCCCTATTTGAGCACCTTCCAGCCCCTCTACCGCGTCTACCTCTGAAGCTCACTATGGCTCACATATCTTTGAAGCTCAGTGCCGACTCTAGGTGAACTCTGTCACCTTGTTTAGTATGAAGGTGACCGATCATGCCACACAAGGCACACCAATCGGGTAGTCTTTCATATATACTTCACTACATATGTTTGCCTCTCGCCGCCCTTTACCATCGAAGTGTGATTCTTCAGCGGCTTCCAGATATCTACCTTAACCTTTGCCTTGTAAAAGTTTCCAGTGAAGTTTGAACCCTCATTAACTGCAACAAATTCCCATAGTTTCTTTGCAAGGGGTTTAACCATGGAGCTCATACCATCTGGAATATCGTGTAGTTGAACCCATATCTCAAAATAGTTTAATTCTATCGTGGATGGTTGTGCAAACCCGTCATACGGAGCCAAGATCACAGGGCATCCCCTGAACGCCCAAGGTCCCCCTTCCATCACTTTAGTCTAATCTCCTTGTCGGTGGGAAACGACACCTATGGGATCACAAGAATCCCTACTGCGGTTGCGGGGCACGGGGTTGAGAGAAGAGCGGGTCTAATAGAGAAGCACATGGTTCGTTTATCCAGGTTTGGGCCGCGAGGATGCGTAAAACCCTACTCCTGCTTTGGTGGCTGTATTCCGTGTTCTTGAGCTAGCTACGGAGTGTAACAAGCTCCAAAAAGCCGAAACCTTCTCCTAGTCGCCTCGGGCCTCCTTTTATAGGAAAAAGGGGCTGCAACAGTGGCACACAGGAGGTGGAAAGGTCTACAGTGCCGCGAGGTTATCCCTCGTATTACAGGACAATGTGCATTTAATGCATCGCTTAGGTGTCCTCTTACTTTATCGGGGACGGGGGCGAGGCCCGTCCCGTCCGTCGTTGCTCCTCCAAGCTTCGACACGCGCCCTGGCCAGCGGTGCATGCGGTGCCATGTAGGCAGGCAGGCAGCTTAGGTGGCACGGTGGTGGAGCCTCCACGAAGGGCTGCATGTAGCCACGCAGTTTCCTGCCCAGCTGGTTGGGTCGGCAGCTGCATGCAAATGGCGGTGGAGACTTGGTTAGTGCGGGCCTGATGGTGGTCTTGCTCGCGCGCTTGGCAAGGGCCTCGCCGGGTGGCCCGGCAAGGGTCTGGCCGTGGCGCGCAGGCGTCCTCGGCAAGGATCTTGCCGGGGGTCTTGTGGGTTCCTTCGGCGAGGATGGTTGCTTTCCCATCCTCACTTGATCTTGACTATTCTTTGTCTTCACAAAGATCTGCATGCCACCACAGAGGTGCCTCCCGAGCCTTGTCCCAACACATGTGTTGAGTGTTGGTGGGCTCAAGGGTGGCTCGCTCGACTGGCGTGGGTGAGCTTCCCCGGCAAGGGTCTTGCCGGGGCCGCTGGGGCCACCCCGGAAAGGATCATTCCCAGGGAAACCTGCTTCGCCCATGTGATCTTTGTGGCCCTGGTCCTTGTCGTTGCTTTGCTTCGTCTTGGGCTTCGGTCTTACCTCGGCTCACCTCCTCCGCTCTGCTTGGTGTGGCCGTGGGCGTGGCTCCGACTGCCCGTGCATAGGTAAAGGGTACAAAATGTGCCCCTAGCTTTGTACACCGACAGAGCCCCGGCCTGGGCCACACATAAGCGCGACACGTTGTTGGGTCAGGCCCAAAAAGCGGTGCTGGCGGGGGCGGTTTTACCATGGTAAGATTTTTGGCATGCACGGGCGTGGAGGGGCGTGCGTGACGTGGGCGGCATGCGTGGGGCGGTTTTCGCAAGCATGCGTCACATCGCAGTAAAGAGGCGGCTCGCGCCTTCCCCGTAAAGGGAGGGAGGCGTGGAGGCGCGGTTCATTTACTAAATGGGGCCGAGGCGTGGTCTTCAAGGCGTCCACTCCTCACGATCACGGGGTGGGGAGAGGTCGCCTCACTTGTCCCCTCGGTTCTGCACGTCTGCGACGCATCCTCCATGCGCTCGGGGTGGCAAACGGTGGAGGCGGGAAACCGGGCCATCGCCGGTTGGGGCAGCGGGTCGGTCCTGGTTCCCTGCGCCTCCCGTATCTTGATTGGCCGAGCGGAGTAGCCGAGCCCCAACCCCGTTCCTTTATAAAGAGCGGGAAGGGGGGATGGCATCCCGCATTCCTCCATCTTTTCCCTCCTTCTGCTTCTGCTCCTTCCTACCATTCGTCATGGAGAAAGGGAATCCCGGTCCTTCGACGGTGGCGGCGAGGGTCGCCGCTCGACAACGCATCCCTCCTCCTCCTGCGCCTGCGGTGGTAGAGCCAGCCACGAGGGGAAGGGGGAGGGGGCGAGGCCGTGGGCGAGGCCGGGGCAGAGGCCGCAGCGCTCGGGGAAGAGGAGGACGGGGTGGCGCGCCGGCCTCGCCCCCGCCAGCAGCTCCTCCTCCGATGGAGGGCCACGCTGGGGACAACCCCTGCGAATTCTTCGTCAGGCTGCGCCGTCCGCCGCGCCATCGCCTTCGCCTCCCGTCTCCATTTGCGTGGGAGATGGAGCTGGATCCGCCGCAATCGTTGCAGCTGCATATGAGGGGCTGCGGGAACAGCGGCACATGGGCCGACGTCGAGTTCCCCGCCCCTCGCGTCATGTATCTCCATCGAGGGTGGAAGACCTTCGCTCACCTCCACAGCTTGACGGATGGGCTCACTCTCCATTTCAAACTAATGGAGGGTGGCGTCCTATCCGTCAAGATCTTCGGGCACTTCGGGACTCGCGTAAGGTGCTGCATGGACAGCTCTTCTGACGATGAAGATCCTTCCTCGAGCGAGAGTGGCGAGGAGGACAGCGGCAGCGACGACGGGGTCAGCGGGCGGCAGGATGACGGGTCTGACTAGGTGTCAGGCGCCGCTCCGAGCGGTACCGGCGACCCCATCATCCGCGTCGCCGGCTCCTTGAACTTCTCGGGGTCGTCTCCTTGGGCGGCTGGCATTGGGGAGCTGTGGAAGAGGAAGAGGGCGGGCGGCAAGGCCGTCAAGTCGGAGTACGCGGGCACCGACGCCTTCGTCGCGTACTGACGTCCTGCCGCCTCGTCTTCGAGCTCTGCCTCCAGCGCCGCCATCACCATCCAGCCCTTGGACGGCCACCAAGATGTTCTCTTGGTGTCTTCTGCCACTCGTAGCTCGCCTAGGCGCCCCTTTTGCCCTTTTCGCCTCCTTGACCTGCCTCCTGAGGAGAGGGACAAGAAAGGGATTATGGGCATCTTATCTCTTTTGAGTCTTGTAAGCCTTCGGGCCTTTGTTAACTTTGGAACTTGTAATCCCCTTGTTCATGTTTTTCATTTCGTAAGCCTACGGAATGTTTTTTTAGTGAAAAAGGGATGTTTGCCGGGCTTTTCGTTCATAGGTAAATCCGTGTTACCTTTAAGATAAACGTTTTCTCGCCCGACAACAGGCCTTGTCATCCCCCCACTTCGCTCGACCTATCTCACGCTCTTGGCGGAGGCAGGGATGAGGTGGGCTTAGGCTCCTCGTTTCATTTCCTTGCTGCCGCGACTACGACCAAACTCGGTCCCAGGAAACGAGTCCTGGGGTCCGGAGTGAGGGGAGCACGGTAGCCTAAGGATAAAACGAGGTTTCACATACCTCAGTCCATAACGAAATGCATGATAAGGGATAAAGAACTTATCTGAATCTGCAGCCCCCGGCAACCTTAGCTTGCCGCGGGTGGATCTTTGCTCTTGTAGCCCCCGGCAATACTGGCTTGCCGGGGCCCGGGTGCTGGTTCGTCCCCTTTCTTCCAAAGCAGCTCGGCAAGGATATTCATGTTTCCTGCGAACCAAAGAAGACGAAGAAGAACAGAAAGACGCGCACTCGACCTCTAAGCTAGGGGTTAGCCGCTGCTAAGCACTATCAACCCTAACCAAGGACGAGACTCGGCCTAGCATGCATGCTATAACTGAGGGCGCCAGCGCTTCATTTATTCTTGCTCAGGGTCTGCGCCTGGCTTTGTAAAAAGGGTCACATGCCTTGCGGCAAAGCACGTACAAAAGGTGGCTTGCCGGGAGGCCAGGCAAGCCGCGCCTTATGGGTAAAACTTGCGAAGATGCTCGATGTTCCAGGAGTTTCTCACTGGTAAGGCATCCTCGGTCTCCAGGCGGACTGCACCAGGCCTGGTGACTCGTATTACCCGATAAGGGCCTTCCCACTTCGGCGTCAACTTGTTGGAATTCTTGGCCGACTGAACGCGCCGAAGAACAAGGTTGCCTTCCTCAAAGCTTCGGGCATGAACCTTGCGGCTATGGTAGCGGCGCAAGGCTTGCTGGTAGAGTGGTGCTCTCACAGCCGCCCGAAGACGATCTTCCTCAAGGAGTGTCGCGTCATCTTGGCGCAACGGCTCTTGCTCAAGCTCATCATAATCGAGCACTCGAGGTGACCCGTATATGAGTTCCGTGGGGAGAACTGCTTCTGTCCCGTATACCAGGGCAAAAGGTGTCTGGCCGGTGGCTCGATTTGGCGTCGTCCTAATCGACCAAAGAACAGCCGGCAGTTCATCAATACAGCGCCTTCCGCTCTTGTGCAGCTTGTCAAAAGTCTTTGTCCTCAGGCCTCGCAACACTTCAGCATTTGCCCTCTCCGCTTGGCCGTTGCTCCGTGGGTGTGCCACGGAAGCAAAACAGACCTTGCTGCCGAGGTCTTGAATGTATTGCATGAAGGTGTGGCTTGTGAACTGCGTGCCGTTGTCGGTGATGACTCTGATTGGCACACCAAAATGGCAGACCAGTCCTTTGAAAAACTTGACAGCTGACTGAGCAGTCGCCTTTCTCACTGCTTCCACCTCTGGCCACTTTGTGAACTTGTTGATTGCAATGTACAAGTACTCAAAGCCCCCGACGGCGCGGGGGAAGGGGCCCAGTATATCGAGCCCCCAGACCGAGAATGGCCAGGAGAGAGGGATTGTTTGAAGGGCTTGAGCTGGTTGATGAAGCTTCTTTGAATGGAAATGGCACGCTTCACACTTGGTTACTAGTGTCGTCGCATCCTGGAGGGCGGTGGCCAGAATAAACCTTGCTGGAATGCCTTTCTGGCAAGGGCCCTCGACCCTATGTGGGAGCCACATATGCCTCCATGTATCTCCGCCAACAGCTCCAGTCCTTCCTCCCGGGGGATGCACTTTAGTTTCACACCGTTCGGCCTTCTCCGCATGCAGACGTCATCGACGAACCGGTGCAGGCGGACCGACGGGCTACTTTCTCCGCTTCTTCCTGCTCCTCAGGAAGCTCCCATGTCTGGAGGAATTGGACGATATGTTGCGCCCATGCCGGAGCCTGAGGCTCGACGGCAAGGACTAAAGGCATCTCTTCCGCCATGGGAGCGGCTGTCTCTACAGCCAGGGCCTGACGCCCCGATGGAGTCAATTGCTCTTGGCAGGTTTCGGCGTCATGGCAGTACCCTTCTTGGCGGCCGGGGGCTCGGTAGGGAAGTACTTGTCGGGACCTGATTTTCTCCGCTTGTTTTGCCCTGCTGATGGTTCAACGGATGTTTGAGTTAACCGGAGCAAAAGGTACTGGTTCCACGAGTAGCTTGAATGCGCACGCTTGACAGTGTAATCGGCGACGTCGTTCTCCGCTCGGGGACGTGCTCCGCTGTATACCGTCCAAAGCGTTCCTCGATTCTCACCTCATCTACGTATGCTTCCATCAAGGCTCGATAATCTTTGTTGACTTGCTCGACAACGAGCTGCGAGTCACCCTGGCGATGAGCTTCTTGACCTCGAGGTCTGCCGCGATCCCGAGACCGGCAAGCAATCCCTCGTACGGCGGTGTTGTTGGTGGACATCTCCACAGGGAAGTGCATCCGGATCACGTACTTGAGGTGCTCTACGGTGGGTGCGACGAAAAGACACCGCACCGCGCCTTTGCAGCCAGAAGGCTCCATCAAAGTACATGACCCATTGCGATGCGCCTCCTTGCGAGGGAGAGTCGTCTCCTGGATTTCTTCGTCAGCGTCGAGGTCCATTCATGACGAACTCCGCCAGGACTCTGCTCTGAATTGTCGAGGTACTCTCAAACTTTAAGCCGAAGCTTGACAGCTCCAAGGCCCATTCCACAATCCTTCCTGTTGCGTCTGGGTTGTGCAGTATTCGTTGCAACGGGAGGCGGATGACGACAGTGATCTCGTGGGCCTGGAAGTAGTGACGCAGCTTCCTCGAGGCCATAAGGAGGCCGAAGAGCAATTTCTGCACACCGGAATACCTTGACCTAGCCCCCTGCACGAGGGAGCTGACAAAGTAAACCGGGTGTTGCATCATCTTCTTCTTGGGAACCACTTCACTCGACCGTGCGGGCATCGCCTTGGTGGCACCAGACTCTGTTGGGGGCCACGCCTCGTCGGCACCGGGCCCTGCCGGGGGAATCTTCGGCTCACCCTCCGATGGTCCTGCCGCCATTGCTGCCTCCTCATCGACCTCCCTCTGTGCCACTAGTGCGGCGCTGACCACTTGATTCGTCGCCGCCAGATACAGCAGCAACGACTCTTGTGGTTTAGGCGCAACCAGTATTGGCGTGGAGGAAAGGTATTTCTTCAGGTCCTGCAGCGCGGCCTCGGCTTCTGGGGTCCACTCCATTGGGCCCACCTTTTTCAAGATCATGAAAAAGGGAAGGGCGCGCTCAGCAGACTTGGAGATGAACCGGCTCATGGCGGCAACGCAGCCGGTGAGCCGACGCACATACTTGATCCGCTTAGGCGCCTCGATCTGCTCAATGGCCTTGATCTTGTCTGGGTTTGCCTCGATCCCGCGTTGTGACATGAAGAACCCGAGAAGCTTGCCGGATGGGATGCTGAAGACGCACTTCTCAGGGTTCAACTTGAGGTTGATCTTGCGCAGGTTGGCAAACGTCTCTTCTAGATCTTGCACAAGAATCGGCCCGCCCTTGGTTTTGACCACTATGTCATCCATGTAGGCTTCCATATTTCTATGGAGCTGAGGTTCAAAACCAATTTGGACCGCTCTTGCAAACGTTGAGCCAGCACTCTTCAACCCGAAAGGCATCCGTAAAAAAGAAATACGTACCACATGGGGTGATGAATGTTGTCTTCTCTTCATCTTCTCTTGTTGTAACGCCCTGGATACAACTTTCCATATTCGTAACTCTAACTCTTGCCTTTTCCGGAGATGTGATATGTTATTTCCTTCGTGGTTGGGTTTTTGTCTTTTGTTTTGCATTTTGTTCATGTCATGCATTTCACCTCATAGCATCATGCGCATTGCATCTGCATGTTTTCATAAAGTTTGCACCCGTTCGTAGTTGCCGCGTCCCCTTGCCTTCGTTGACCATTCCGAGACCAATCGGGTTTTCGCTTTCCTCTTGACCGTGACCACCTAACCTCTCTTGCCAGCTCGCAGCCCCCTCGCGCGCGTCCGTAAACTGCTCTGAACCCGAACCGGGCTGTCGTTACCGATGTGTACGGATCATCCCCAAAACATCTCCGTTTTCTTATTTGGACCCCCCTAGCCCATTTTTCTTGACCGCCCAATTCCGATCGGACGTACCGAGTTAATCCCAACCTTAATCCTCTTGCTATATAAATCAGTCCAACCCCTAGACTAGGCAGTCCCATCAATAATTTCCTCCCCGCCGCCGCAAAAACCTCCACCCTGTCTCCTCCTCCTTGGGATCCCCTCCCGATCCAAACCACCAACCGAAGCCACCACCTTCCTCCTCGTTTTCCAAATCGGGCCAACCACAACCTACCGATTCCATCGATCCATCCCCTCCTACCAGGGACACCCGCAAGAGAGAGCATGGGGTCGATCCCTGCTCATCCCGAGCGCCACCACCGGAGCTGCTCCATGCGCCGCCCGAACCTGCCAAGACCAGCACCCAAGTCGTCGTCCATCGTTCTCTGCTTCACGCTGTCTCCGGCGAGCAGAAGCCCCGCGCGTGCAACCTCTCGTCCCGCAGCACGCCCGTCCTCAGAGCCCCACGCCAGGAGCTCCTTCCCTTTGCTCGCTTCGACCCCGGGTCGACGGAGACACCAGGGGATCCTCTGCCTCGCCCCGTTCGCCCACAAGTTCCGCAGTGCCACCGGAGCTCCCTCCGCCGACGAGAACCACCCGCAGATGAGCCCCGCGCCTCCCGTTCCTTCCTTTCCCGCTTTCTCTCTTCTCCCTTTCACATCTCTGTCTCGTTTCCCTTTTCCGTCAGAGAACCAGAGCCGGAGTTTGCCGCTGCCTTGTCCAAGCCGCATCCTAGCCGGATCTCGCCGTCGTCGCTGCACCTCGACACCGGCGCGCCTCCGCGGTCAGACCTCGCCGGATCCACCTCGGGTGCCCGCTGCCGGGCCTCCTTGCGCCGAGTCCCTCGCCGCGCCGCTCCTCTGTTTTGTTGGAGCAGAGACGAGACGACGACGAAGCCGCCCTCCTGCGTTGACCGCGCCCTGCTCGAGTGCTCGTGCGGGCCTGCCAAGCCGCCTCTTCGCTAGGCCTAGCGTGCCCCCTGCCGGCCTCCCTCTCCACCAACCGGCCCATGAGGCCTGGTAAGCAGCCCCCGCCCTCTGCATGCTCCTGTTGGCCCAGCCAGTTTCGGCCCGTGATGTTTTTTCCCTGCCAGGACGATTTTATCTAATTTCCAGGAAACTGCATGTTTACAGATTGCACCCTCATGTTCATGCATTTAATAACTCATGAACCATGCATCGGTTTAAAACAACTTATATATGCAAAATGCTTAGTTTTTCATCTAGTTTCATAATCTGCTATTTTCATCCATGTTTAAAATGTTTAAAATGTTGTTTGTTTAAATTTGCTCAAATGCCATGCTAAAATGATTTATTTCATAACTAAATACCCGTAGCTCGGTTTTAAATAAACTTTATATGTAAATGGGGTAGAAAAATGCCTAGTTTAACATGGTGCACTTTATTTTCCTGTTTAACAACAATAAAATATGTTTTAGGGCAGAACAGTATAAAATTCGAAATATGCACATGGGGATTTTCTGGAATTGTTGTTTGTTGTTCCGGCCTCATTTAAATTTGCCTAAATAGTTAGTTTACTTTTGCCATGTTTAACAACATTTAATATTGTTGAGTAGCTTATATCGAGATCAAACTAAATAATTGCATGTGGTGTTTCGTCGATATGCAACTCGTTACATATTGAGCTCCACTTAACTTGTAGAATCGTTTGTTGCACTTTGCCATGCCATGCCTCATTAAACCGGACATGCAACATACTTGATTATGCATCATGCCATGTTTATGCTTGTGCATTTACCATGTTGTTTGTTTTCTTTCTGGTGTTGCTTCTTAGTTCCGGTAATGTTGCGACTACTCTCGTTCGTCTTCTTCATGGACTCGTTCTTCTTCCTAGCGGGATTTCAGGCAAGATGACCGTCACCTTGGATCTCATTACTATCATTGCTATGCTAGTTGCTTCGCTCCATCGCTATGCTGCGTTACCTACCACTTGCTTTTCAAGCCTCCCAAATTGCCATGAACCTCTAACCTTTGTCACCCTTCCTAGCAAACCGTTGTTTGGCTATGTTACCGCTTTTGCTCAGCCCCTCTTATAGCGTTGCTAGTTGCAGGTGAAGATGAAGATTGCTCCATGTTGGATTATGGTTATGTTGGGATATCACAATATCTCTTATTTAATTAATGCATCCATATACTTGGTAAAGGGTGGAAGGCTCGGCCTTATGCCTGGTGTTTTGTTCCACTCTTGCCGCCTTAGTTTCTGTCATATCGGTATTATGTTCCCGGATTTTGCGTCCCTAACGCGGTTGGGTGATTTATGGGACCCCCTTGACAATTCGCTTTGAATAAGACTCCTCCAGCAAGGCCCAACCTTGGTTTTACATTTGCATCACCTAGCCTTTTTCCCTTGGGAGTCGCGCATCCCGAGGGTCATCTTATTTTACCCCCCCCCCCCCGGGGCCAATGCTTGTCTAAGTGTTGGTCCAAACTAGCGGGACCATCCCTTGGCAACTTGGGTTACGTCGGTACCTGTACGCTTCGCTTATCCGGTGTTGCCCTGAGAACGAGATATGTGCAGCTCCTATCGGGATTGTCGGCACATCGGGCGGTCTTGCTGGTCTTGTTTTACCATTGTCGAAATGTCTTGTAAACCGGGATTCCGAGACTGATCGGGTCTTCCCGGGAGAAGGAATATCCTTCGTTGACCATGAGAGCTTATAATGGGCTAAGTTGGGACACCCCTGCAGGGTATAAACTTTCGAAAGTCGTGCCCGTGGTTATGTGGCAGATGGGAATTTGTTAATGTCCGGTTGTAGATGACACCAGATCCGAATTAAAACACATCAACCGCGTGTGTAGCCGTGATGGTATCTTTCCGGCGGAGTCCGGAAGTGAACACGGTTTTGGGTTATGTTTGACGTAAGTAGGAGTTCAGGATCACTTCTTGATCATTGCTAGCTTCACGACCGTTCCGTTTGCTTCTCTTCTCGCTCTCACTTGCGTATGTTAGCCACCATTTCATGCTTAGTCGCTGCTGCAGCCTCACCACTTTACCCCTTCCTTTCCCATTAAGCTTTGCTAGTCTTGATACCCATGGTAATGGGATTGCTTTGAGTCCTCGTGGCTCATGATTACTACAACAACGATTGCAGGTGTACAGGTTATCACGATGACCATGACGCGAGAGCGATGTTTGCTTGTTTTGGAGTTCTCCTTCTGCTTCTTCTTCGATCAGGGGATAGGTTCCAGGTCGGCAGCCTGGGCTAGCAGGGTAGATATTGTTTGAGTTTCTGTTTCTGTTTCATCCGTAGTCGGATGTTGATCTTGTATGTTGTATTGTTGTATTCTCGTGACATTATATGTCTTGGTTGTATCCCCACTATTATGTAATGTTGATGTAATGATATCCACCTTGCAAAAGCGTCTTCAAGATGCGCTTCTATCCTTGGTGGGACCTTCGAGTTCCTTTAGGATAGGGCCGCATCTTGGGCGTGACACTTGTCATGAAGATTTGGTGGTAGCCTGAATAGGCATCGAGGAACGATAACAGATCACACCCGGCCGTGGAGTCAACAATTTGGTTGATGCGCGGCAATGGGAAGGGGTCCTTAGGATAAGCCTTATTGATATCTGTGTAATCAATACACAACCTCCACTTCCCATTCGCCTTGCGCACCACTACCGGATTGGCCAACCACGTCGGATGGAGCACCCCTCTCACCAAACCTACCGGATTGGCCAACCACTTTCTTTGTGATGAACTCCTGCCTCTCCAGAGCCTGCTTTCTGACCTTCTGATTGACGGGCCGCACGTGGGGGCAGACATCTAGGTGGTGCTCAATCACCTCCCTAGGAACACCGGGGATGTCGGACGCTTGCCATGCAAACACGTCGACATTTGCCCGCAGGAAGGTGACGAGCTCGCCTTCCTATTTGCTGTCGAGGGCGGAGCCTATAGTGAAGGCCCCTCCCTTGCCGTCCTCCGTGACGGGCACCTTCTTGGTCTGCGGCGGCTCGGCTCTGGATCTCTTGCTCTTGTCGGCAGAGCTCTCTGGCACGTCCTCAACGGTAGCACAACACTCCGAGGAGGTGCGCTTGTCGGAGTGGGTGCGAGAGGTCTTGTCGGGCTCCTTCTTTCCTCCCGGGCCTTCGGCGGCAGGAGCAGGTGCCTTGACGGCAGCTGCTGCAACTGCTTCCCGGTAGAGTTGGTCAGCGCATATCAGTGCGTCCTTCTTGTCGGAGGGGACGGAGATGATGGTCAACGGCCCGGGCATCTTCAACATGTTGTAGGCGTAGTGTGACGCCGCCATGAACTTGGCCAGTGCCGGGCGGCCGAGGATCCCGTTGTAGGGCAAGGGGATCTCGGCTACGTCGAAGACGATATTCTCCGTTATGTAGTTCAATTCTCCTCCAAAGGTCACGGGCAGCGTGACCTTTCCCTTCGGCTGGCTCCTCCCCGGATTGACTCCTTGGAACGTGCCCGTTTCCTCGAGGTCTCCTTCAGGGATTTGCAACCTTTTGATCACGACAGGCGAGATCAGGTTCAGGCCGGCCCCGCCGTCAACCAACATCTTGTTCACCCTGAGGTTGCGTATTGTTGGCGAAACCAACAACGGCAAACACCCAACCGCGGTAGTGCGATCAGGGTGATCCTCGGCGTCAAAGATGAGGGGCGTGCTAGACCACTTTAGGGGCTTCTGAGCGTCAAACGACGGCTCCGTTGCCGTGACCTCTCGCGCCCACTGCTTGAGCTGGCGGCGAGAGGTATGCAGCGAGGCGCCGCCATCGACGCACATGCCCTCCGTAGCCGTCATCTTCTTGTTTCTTGTCGCGGCCCCGGGCGGGCCTCTCTTGCTGATTGTCCTTGCCGGGGCGGCCTCCTTGGCCGCCACGCTTCTTGCCGGACCCCTCAGCACCATCTTGGTCCTTCTCCTTGTCCCGCCTTTCGTACTCAGCCTTTTGCTTCTCAGCAAGCAGCTCGACTTGTCGGCAATTCTGGAGATCGTGGCCCTTGGTGCAGTGAATCTTGCAGTATTGCTTGCTGGAGCTCCCTAGCTTGTCGGTGGCCGCCAAGGCCCGGCAGGAGGCGCACCCGGCAATCTCCTTACCGGGCGTGTCTGCCTTGACCTTCTTGCCGGCACCGGTGTTGTCAGATCCCTCAACAGCAAGCACAACCTTGCCTTTGCGTTTCTTGTTGTGACGCCGGCCCTTCTTCGTCGTGGCGGCGGCGTCCTCATCGGTAGAGTCGGTTTCCGCGCCGGCGTCTTCGCTGGGGTACTTCCTTCCCTCTTCACCAGCGCACTGTCGGCGTAACGTAGAGCTCGGTCACATCCTTAACCTTGGTCATCGCCAGCTCCTCGCGCATCTTGCGATTGTGCATGTTCTGATGGAACGCGCTAATCACAGCGGCAGGATGAACGTCGGGGATGTCAGATCGCACCGGCTGAATCTCTGGATGTACTTGCGCAGGTCTCCCCTTCCTTCGGGGAATGATATGCAAATCATCGGCACGGCCATGAGCTTGGTGGCCTCCTGTGAAGGCGCCAACGAACTCATGGCGCAGATCTGACCAGGAAGAGATGGAGTCCGCCGGCAAGTGCATCAACCAAGACATTACATTGGGTTTGAGCGCCAGCGGGAAGTAGTTGGCAAGCACCCTGTCATCGCGAGCCCAGCGGCCTGCATCGCGATGGTGTAGATGCTGAGGAACTTGGACGGATGGGTCTTGCCGGTGTACTTCTAGCCGACGTCAGGCTTGAACGTGCGGTGGGATGGCCACTGGAACTGCCTCAGCTCACGGGTAAAAGCCGGGCAGCCCACCTCGTAAGGTAGGCCGCCGCACCCCCCCCCCCTCCCCCCGGTGCCGGGTGGTCCGTAGCATGTCCCGCCCGCTTGTCCGACTGGTAGCGCGTTTTGCGCCGGCGCTCGACGCTGGTTCGAGCGTCTTCGTGAGCTCGCTCTCGAAGAACCTGGCGCTGGTTGCGGAGGGTCCGTGGATCGGACGATGCTATGGAGATGTTATCACCAGCGTCGTCGCGACGGGCCGACGCCCGTGGCGGCTGGCGAGGAGGAGGAGAGTGCACCATGGCTACAGCTCCCCCGGTCCTCCCAGCGCCAGCATGTGGTGGTTCGGTGGAGCGCCGAGCTGAGGGCCCCGCTAGTCGCGGATCGTCTGTCGGATTTCGGGTTCCGGCAGACCTTCTTGGTTCGAACACTGGGGTGCGCGTGGAGATCTCGCCCTCTACCTACCTGCACCTCGTCGCCTCGCTAGGATCTAAACTATGAAAGGAACAACACGAGAGACACATGGTTTATACTGGTTCGGGCCACCATTGTGGTGTAACACCCTACTCCAGTGTGTGGTGTGGTGGATTGCCTCTTGGGCTGATGATGAGCAATACAAGGAAGAACAGCCTCGCGAGGGTCTGTTCTTGGCCGGTGCGATAAACTACTAGGGGGAGTTCAGTCGCTCTCTCTCTCTGCTGATTCAAGATGCCTCTACCCTGTGGGTGGCTAGTCCTATTTATAGGCTAAGGCCCTGGGCCTCTTCCCAAATATTGAGCGGGAAGGGCGCCAACAATTGGCCATTTTGAAGGGGAACATCTAGTACACTTATCCTGACTAAAGTTGGTCCTCGCCTGCCAAAGGCTCTGGTGGTGACGCCGGCTTGGGCTCCACGATGACTTCCTTCCTGCCGTTGCGACGGTCTTGGTCTTATTGCACCAAAACAGATGCCTTTGCTTGATACTCTCCCATGCGCTTGCCCCCTTTGCACCAAAGAGGAAATGAGGACACTGCACGACTGGCGCCTGCCTGGCGCCCTTGGTCGTCATGGCTTGCGTCATGGCACCTCGTGAGGTACCCCGCCTTGATCTCTCCGCCTCCTCGCGAGCCAGCCTGACGAGGCCGTGCCTGAGGAAGCTTCCTGTCGCCCCGCCTCATGAGGCTTGGCCCCTCGCGAGGGTCTTGAGCTCGTGCTGATGAAGATGGGTCGTGCTGGGCCACCCCTTGAGCCACGCCGCTGGCTGCAGGCAGGCAAGTCTGGGTACCCCCGTTCCCAGAACGCCGACAGTAGCCCCCGGGCCCAAGGCGCGCCTAGACTTGGCTGAGCAGAGAGGCGAAGGGGCAAGTGCGAAGCGCCGCGGGACCTAACAGCCTGCGGCCTCGAGTGCCGCATGGCGGTTGATTGGACATGGGCGGCTCCGCTCCCCCACGACGCCTCGGCAACTGCACGAATTAACAAGTCCCTGCATGCAAAGCGGGTCATGATTACCTGCGATCGTGGAGGCCGGCGGTTGGCCTTCCCCGGCTATAAGTACGGGATGGCGCCTGCCCTTCTAGTCCATCCCCTCTTGCTTCTCCTTCTTCATCATGGCTCCGCCGAAGAGGTTCTCGGCCGCGGAGAAGGGAAAGGCCCGCCAGGTGGAGTATGACTCTCCCCCGCCCAAGCGCGGCCGAGGCCGTCCTCGCAAGCACCCTGTGGCTCCCATAGTGGCTCCTCGCGGCCGTGGAGGTGATCTCACGCGCGGTTACGGGCGGCAGGCCGTTGCCGGGGGGCGTGCTACGGTTGCGCGACCCCCTAGGCCGCTCTTCCATTCGGCAGAGGTGCTGCCGGAGTTCGTTGTGTGGTCGGCGGAGCCGGTCAGCACCCGGCTCCAGCTTCCTCGCTTCCTCCTAGGTGAGCTTCCGGCCGGTGCTCCGGGCGGCCTCTGGCTTCAGGCGGATGGTTGCTGCAGCCGGGCCTCCTGGGCTTTGCTGGAGGTCTCTGCAGCCGGCAATGTGGCCCTGACCCGACCGGGCAACGCGTTTGCCGCACGCGTGGTCCGAGCAGCGTGCACCCTGCACTTCAAATTCCACGGTGATGCCACTCTCTACGTGAGGGTGTTCGGGGAAGACGGTCGCCGCGCTGGGTGCTGCCCTGAGAACGACGACCGCGGCCGTGGGCCCAGCCCCAGCTACGATGAAGACGACAGCGCGCGCATGGTCGGCGGCACTCGGGATTCATCGAGCTTTGACGACTCTTCTTTGGGCAGCGGCTCCTCCAGCAGTGGCCGCGACCAGCCTCCGCGCCGCCGCGCCCGCCTAGAGGAAGGTAGCGGGTCTGCCCACCGTCGCGCCTCGGTGAAACGCGAGAGGGAGTCCGCCTAAGCTCTGGAGGCAGTTCGAGTCTCCCCCGCGAGTTGGTGTCAGGCGAGTCGCGCCTGTTTTGTTCTTTTTCCTTTTCCTCCGCAAAGAGACAGTAGTGTAGGGCCCCGCGGGGGCGTGCTTGGACTATTGTTGTTAATTATCGTACTGTTTCCGCTATTTCGGTATTATGCCTTTGTGTCACACGCATGTGCGTAGAAATTCCTTAGCTCGAGGGGGGGCCTGCCGTGGCCTTTGCTTCCCGGGGCCGAGGCCTCGTCGAACGCTTCATGTCCTGCGAAGGTTAGTCTAGAGAGGTAGCTCCCGGCCTCGGTACTGGAGGCGACCGACCAGGTTCTGTGTTCAGTGTCGCGGTGCCCGTGGGGCACGCAATTTGGAGGGGTGCTCTGTAGTGGACCCGGGTAGGGAAGCCTCAAACGATAAGGGCAGAAACGCCATGAGGGTGCCCGCTGCTCCCTCGCGAGACTTGCACGAGAGAAATCGAGGTGAGAGCGAAAAGGCAAGGAGTCACAAGCCAAAGACGGCAACAACTTCAATAAAACTTCAAATGGGAATGAACAAGCCAACTGCAGAAAGCAAATGAGAAAAGCCGCGTCCGGCACCTAATCTAGTCTTTGACGTCTTCTCACCAGCGTGGAGCTAAGTGCTGCCACTGGGCGTGGGAGGGAGCCCCAGGGCCTGAGGCCGGCGCTCCTGAGACTCCGGGGCGTGTACAGCCCCAACTCATTATTACGTGAGAGTGTCACAGGCAACGAGCTTCACAGGCATTGGCCTTCTTCACAGGCTCCGGGCCTTTCTCAGAAAGATGAACTTCACAGGCGCTTGCCTTCTTCACAGGCTCCGGGCCTTTCTCAGAAAGATGAACTTCACAGGCGCTTGCCTTCTTCACAGGCTCTGGGCCTTTTCCAAAACGCAGCGCTTCACAGGCGTTCGCCTTCTTCACAGGCTCTGGGCCTTTTCCAAAACGCAGCGCTTCACAGGCGTTCTCCTTCTTCACAGGCTCTGGGCCTTTTCCAAAACGCAACGCTTCACAGGCGTTCGCCTTCTTCATGTGCTCTAGGCCTTTTAGGGGTAAAACCTCCGGGGTGCCGGATGTTCCACAGCGTTGCTCGACGGGCACCCCTCCCGAGTCTCAAGCGCGGAGCCGGGCCTGGAAACATGAACAACCTTGAATGGGCCCTCCCACATGGGAGAGAGCTTATGCAGTCCCTCCTTGGAGAGAACCCGCCTGAGCACGAGGTCCCCTACCTCGAGGGTCCTGGGGCGGATGTTGCGGCAGTGGTATCGCCGCAGCGCTTGTTGGTATCTTGCCGCTCGGAGCGCGGCTTCCCGACGACTCTCCTCCCCCAGCACGAGGTCCGTCCCCCGCATGGCGTCCTGCTGCGCCTCGTCGAATGCCAGGAACCGTGCGGAACGACGTCTGACCTCGTGAGGGAGGACCGCTTCAGCTCTATAGACCAGGAAGAACGGGTCTCGCCATTGGCTTGGTCGCGTCGCGGATGGACCACAACACGGACTGAAGCTCGTCATACCAACCTCTGCCGCAGGCCTCCAGCTTCTTCTTGAATGTCCTAGTCTTGAGGCCTCTCAAGACCTCCGCGTTGGCCGCCTCGGCCTGACCGTTGCTCCGTGGGTGCGCCACTGAAGCGTAGCATATCTGCGTTCCAAGGTTAGCACAGTATGTTTTGAAGAGGTTACTGGTGAACTGCGAACCGTTGTCGGTGATGATGCGGTTCGGCACCCCGAACCGGCTCACGATGCCCTTGATGAACTTGACCGCGTAACCTGCGGGGATGGTGCGGACGGCTTACACTTCAGCCCACTAGGTGAACTTGTCCACGGCGACGTAGAGGTAGCGATAGCCTGGCGCCCGAGGAAACGGGCCCAGGATATCCAGCCCCCAGACTGCGAATGGCCACGAGAGGGGTATAGTTTGCAGACCTCCCGCCGGTTGATGGATCTTCTTGGCATGGAATTGGCAGGCCTCGCAAGCCTTCACCAGTTCGACAGCATCATTGAGCACAGTGGGCTAATAGAACCCGCTTCGGAACGCCTTGCCAACGAGGGTCTGCGATGATGAATGATGCCCACAGTCTCCACCGTGTATATCTACCAGCAGTTCCTTCCCTTGCTCCTCGGAGATGCGGCGTAGGGACACATCATTTGGTCGCTCCAGAGAGCTCTCCACCCTCGATGCAAGATGATGTGGCTTGTCGCGCCACACGCCCGCTTCCTCCTCCTTCTCCGCAAGGTCCCTTGCATCAAGTAGCTCGGAGCTCTTTGATCCAAAGACCCTCCCGAGGCTCCAGCTGTCAAGAGCAAAGCGCGGCACGTGAGGCCGGGCCACAGACCGGGCTCCCGAGGCTGGTGGCCGGGGAGCTCCTCCCAGGCTGCACCGCGCAGCGGTGATGGTGTGGCCGAGGGCTTGAAGAGCCGCTCCTCGAAGACGCCAGCCCCGAGGTAGCCGCTGGATGCTCGTTTGGCGATGTCATCGGCCTCTGATTGGTGCCACGGGCACATGCCGCAACTCCAGCCTCAGTAACTGCTTCTCCATCATGCGGACCTCCGCGAGGTAGGCTTCCATGTTCTCATCCCTCGGCTCGTATACCTTGTTGGAGAAGTTGACGAGGAGCTGTGAATCACCCTTGATGGTAAGGCGCTTCACTCCTAGGGCAGCTGCGGCCTTCAGGCCTGCTATTAGGCCTTCATATTCTGCTATGTTGTTGGAGACCTTTTCTCCATGCTGGAAACAGAGCTGCACGACGTAGTAGAGCTTGTCTTGAGTAGGAGATATAAGCACCAAGACCAGCCAGCGCGTGCTCGGAGAACGCCTGTCAAGTACATGACCCAACCGTTCGGCGCCTCACTTCCAGGGGAGAGGGATCGATCCTTATCAGCCTTGAGGCCCGGCGCCTCCGTCCATTCTGCCACAGAATCCGCCAATGCGACCCCCTTGATGACTCTGGTTGTGCTGAAATTCGAGCTGAAACGCTTGCAGTTCAATGTTCCACTCAGCGACTCTTCCAGCTGAGTTAGGGCTCCTGAGCACCCTTTCCAAGGGGTACGCTGAGACAACCATGATGGGGTGGCCCTGAAAATAATGTCGCAGCTTGCGGAGGCCACCAATAGTGCGAGGAGGAGTTTCTGAGGCATGGGGTACCGAGCCCTCGCGTCCCGCAACACTGTGCTAACGAAGTACACAGGGTGTTCAACGAGGACGGGAGTGCTGGTGTCGATGGCGCCCTCCGGAGACCATGGCGCCTTCTGAGACAGTGGAGCCTCCAGCGGCTGGTCGCCAGGGGGAGGGGTCTCTTCTGCCCTGAGTGCGTTCCCCTGCGGCGGCTGATCCTTCTCGGCTGTGGTAGTGGTTTCTGTGGGTCTTCCTTGATCCTGCTTCGCCTTGACCCGGGCTGCTGCCGCGGCTCTGGTCTGACGCTCCTCCCTAACCGCCACCAGGGCTGCGCTGGCGGAGTAGGGAGTGGCTGCAAGGTAGAGCACCAGGGGTTCTTGTGGGCGCGGGGCCACCATTACCGGAGGGCTGGTTAGGTACCTCTTGAGATCTTGGAATGCCCTGTCGGCCTCTTCAGTCCATTCAAAGGGCCCCTTTTTCTTCATCAGCTGGAAGAAAGGCAGCGTCGCTCCCCCAACTTGGAGATGAAGCGTCCTAGTGCTGTCACGCGCCCACTGAGCTTCTGCATTTCTCTGAGGGTCTTCGGCGGGCTCATGTCCTCGGCCGCCTTGACCTTTTCCGGGTTAGCTTCGATGCCTCGGTGGGACACGAGGAAGCCCAAGAGCTTGCCCGAGGGGACCCCAAACACACACTTCTCCGGGTTGAGCCGCAGGTTCACTGCGTTGAGGCTCGCAAAGGTTTCCTCCAGGTCTTGTATTAGGGTTTTGGCCTCACAAGACTTCACTACAATGTCATCGACGTAAGCCTCAACATTCCTCCCGAGCTTCGGGCCCTAGGTGATGTGCATCAGCCGCTGAAAGGTCGCCCCTGTGTTGTGCAGCCCGAACGGCATGCATGTGTAGCAGTACACCCCACACGGGGTCAGGAAAGCCGTTTTTTCCACATCTTCTACCGCCATCTTGATCTGGTGATACCCAGAGAAGGCATCCAAGAAACATAACAGGTCGCACTCGGCGGTGGAATCAACGATCTGATCGATGCGAGGGAGCGGAAACGGATCTTGCGGGCAGGCTTTGTTGAGGTTGGTGAAGTCGACACACATGTGTTCCTTCCCCCCTTTCTTTGGCACGACGACCGGGTTGGCCAACCAATCCGGGTATCGGACCCCGCGAATGACCCCTGCAGCTTCTAACTTGCAGGTCTCTTGGACGATGAAAGCTCGCTTGGACTGCCGCCTTACCTTCTGCTTCACGGGGCGGACATTGGGGCACACGTTGAGGTGGTGCTCGATTACGCCTCTAGGGATCCCCGCCAGCTGATCGGGCTCCCATGCAAATACCTTCTTGTTTGCGCGCAGGAACTTGACCAGGGCCTCCTCACCTTTCGGGCTCGAGGTTGGCGCCTATGGTGAAGGTGGCCTTAGTGGATCCGTCCTCGTCGACCCGATGTCTGCTTGGTTTCTGCCTTGTCTTGGGTGAACAAATGCTTCTTCTTGGCCGGCGCAGCCCCCTTGGGCTCAGGGGCGTCTGAGTCGGCAGGCTGCGCCTACGCCGCCGTCTTGAAGGCGAGCTTGAGCACTTGCAACGCATCCCCAGTGTCTCCGGACACGGTGAGGACGCCGTTGCTCCCGGGCATCTTCAAGAGGTTGTACGCCGGGTGAGTCGCGCCATGAATCGGGCCCGATCTGGGTAGCCGAGGATGGCGTTGTATGGGAGGCTGATGGGGCGATGTCGGTCGATTAGCTCCGTGCGGAAGTTGTCGAGGTGCCAAGGCTACCGGGAGACTGATCTGCCCTGTGGAGCTGGATGACCCGCCCCGACGCCCAAGAAGGGCCGGCTGGCAAGCTGCCCGGGCGGTATGTGGAGGAGGCTGAAGGCTTCAACCGAGAGCACGTTGAGGCCCAAGGCGCCGCCGATGAGAGTCTCGTGACGGCCACTGGCAGATGGTGAGGGTGCACAAGATTGGGAGCGCGCCTGAGCAGGTTGAGTTGGAGGGTGGTCCTCGAGCTGAAGGCCAGATCGGCCTTGGGCGCCGACCGACTGGGGAGCCTCGCCATGGGAGGCAGCGCCGACCGGCGGACGAATGGCTTGACGTGGCGGCTCAAGGTTGTGGGCGAGCTGCCCAGAGAGCCGCGACGACCGGGGCGCCGACGCAGCGGCGTCTTTGGGCGAGGAAGAGGTTGCGCAGCTCTTCCCAAGAGGCTACGGAAGTCACCGGGCAGGTGGAGCAACCACATGCGCTGGGCGCCGATGAGGGCCATGGGAAGCCGATTAGCCATGACCGCTGCCGCCTCGCTTCGAGGATGGCCTCCTCGTATGCCAGCAGGAAGGCCAGCGGATCAGTTGTGTCGTTGTAGCGCGGCGGCGTCTCCGGCTTGAACTTGTCCGGCCACCGCATATGTCGCAAGGCTGGGGCAAAGGCTCGGAGCCCCCTGGCCCCCGCGCTGGCGCTGGCGACCGGAGTGGGCGGCGCGCTACTCATCGCAGGGCGAGTCGCGGTGTCGGCGGAGAGCGAGTCGGCGGAAGGGAAAGCTCCGGCGCCCCCCTACCTGGCGCGCCAAATGTCGGATTTCGGGTTCCGGCAGACCCTCTAGGTTTGAACACTGGGTGCGCGCGGAGATCTCGCCCTCTACCTACCTGCACCTCGTCGCCTCGCTAGGATCTAAACTATGAAAGGAACAACACGAGAGACACATGGTTTATACTACTTCGGGCCACCATTGTGGTGTAACACCCTACTCCAGTTTGTGGTGTGGTGGATTGCCTCTTGGGCTGATGATGAGCAATACAAGGAAGAACAGCCTCGCGAGGGTCTGTTCTTGGCCGGTGCGATGAACTGCTAGGGGGAGTTCAGTCGCTCTCTCTCTCTGCTGATTCAAGATGCCTCTACCATGTGGGTGGCTAGTCCTATTTATAGGCAAAGGCCCTGGGCCTCTTCCCAAATATTGAGCGGGAAGGGCGCCAACAATTGGCCATTTTGAAGGGGAACATCTAGTACACTTATCCTGACTAAAGTTGGTCCTCGCCTGTCAAAGGCTCTGGTGGTGACGCCGGCTTGGGCTCCACGATGACTTCCTTCCTGCCGTTGCGACGGTCTTGGTCTTGTTGCACCAAAACGGATGCCTTTGCTTGATACTCTCCCCCTGTGCTTGCCCCCTTTGCACCAAAGAGGAAATGAGGACACTGCGCGGCTGGCGCCTGCCTGGCGCCTGCCTGGCGCCCTTGGTCGTCATGGCTTGCATCATGGGCACCTCGTGAGGTACCCCGCCTTGATCTCTCCGCCTCCTCGCGAGCCAGCCTGACGAGGCCGTGCCTGAGGAAGCTTCCTGTCGTCCGCCCCGCGAGGCTTGGCCCCTCGCGAGGGTCTTGAGCTCGTCTTAATGAAGATGGGCCGTCTTTGGGCCACCTTGAGCCACGCTACCGGCTGGCGGCAGGCGTGCAAGTCTGGTACCCCGTTCCTTAACGCCGACATCGTCTTTGTTCGCGACGGCGATGAGGCTCCGGATAGTGGCCCTCCACTCATCGAGCTTCTCCGTAGCAGGAGGGAAGTCGAGGAGCAGATGCGCGCGTGCCAAGGCTTCCGCTTGCGTGGGTGGCGGTGACAGCTGAGTGGATCGCGGCGCGCTTCGACTTCTAACCATGTTAGAAGGAGCTCCGTCACGACCCAGCGGCTGCGTGCCATTTTCACCAGCGCTTCGGCGAGCGTGTTGAACTCCTTCGTCTTGTCGATGGCGCACAGGGTTCTTCCCACGGCGGTGCTCAGGGTCACCAACGTGGTGACGCTGCTCGGCGCGCACACCATGGGAAGAACGCGCGGTGGTCGTCGGTGTATGCGTCCTGGAGGTCGCTACGCCGCCCGGAGTCGGCGCAACGACACCCCCGGAGGGCCCCGCGCCGCCTGCGGGGGGCCCAGCTCCGTCCTTTGGTCCGGCGGCATGCAGTCGGTCGTCTGGTGCACGAACGACGCCGCTTCGCCAGTTCGACCGGCCGGGTGGTGCTGGTGTTTTGCTCGCGCTGCCCGAAGTCTGTCATGACCGGTCCGCTGCTAGTCTGCACCAGCACGGGCTGTTCGGCCCCCAACGAGCCGATCTCCGTGGCCGTCTTCTTCTTAGGGGCCATGGCGATGAAGAATCGCTAGGCTAACTACCAGACCAGATTCTCACAATCGCGCCCCCTACCTGGCGCGCCAAAGATGTCGGTGGGAAACGACACCTATGGGATCACAAGAATCCCTACTGCGGTTGCGGGGCGCGGGGTTGAGAGAAGAGCGGGTCTGACAGAGAAGCAAGCGGTTCGTTTATCCAGGTTCAGGCCGCGAGGATGCGTAAAACCCTACTCCTACTTTGGTGGTTGTATTCTGTGTTCTTGAGCTAGCTACGGAGTGTAACGAGCTCCCAAAAGCCGAGTCCTTCTCCTGGTCGCCTCGGGCCTCCTTTTATAGGAAAAAGGGGCTGCCACAGTGGCACACAGGAGGTGGAAAGGTCTACAGTGGCGCGAGGTTATCCCTTGTATTACAGGACAAGGTGCATTTAATGCATCGCTTAGGTGTCCTCTTACTTTATCGGGGACGGGGGCGAGGCACGTCCCGTCCGTCCCTGCTCCTCCAGCCGACACGCATACAGCCGGTGTGCATGCGGTGCCATGTAGGCAGGCAGCTGAGGTGGCGCGGTGGTGGAGCCTCCACGAAGGGCTGCATGTAGCCACGCAGGTGCCTGCCCAGCTAGTTGGGTCGGCAGCTGCATGCGAACGGCGGTGGAGACTTGGTTGGTGCGGGCCTGATGGTGGTCCTACTGGCGCGCTTGGCGAGGGCCTTGCCGGGTGGCCCGGCAAGGGTCTTGCCGTGGCGTAGGCGTCCCCGGCAAGGATCTTGCCGGGGGTCTTGTGGGTTCCTTCGGCGAGGATGGCTGCTTCCCATCCTCACTTGATCTTGACTATTCTTTGTCTTCACAAGGATCTGCATGCCACCACAGAGGTGCCTCCCGAGCCCTGTCCCAACACATGTGTTGAGTGTTGGTGGGCTCGAGGGTGGCTCGCTCGGCTGGCGTGGGCGAAGCTGCCCGGCAAGGGTCTTGCGGGGTCAGCTGGGCCGCCTGCAAGGATCCTTGCTGGGAAACCCGCCGCCATCCGATCTTGTGGCCCTGGTCCTTGTCGTTGCTTTGCTTTGTCTTGGGCTTCGGTCTTACCTCGGCTCACCTCCTCCGCTCTGCTTGGTGTGGCCGTGGGCGTGGCTCCGACTGCCCGTGCACAGGTAAAAGGGTACAAAAATGTGCCCCTAGTTTTGTACACCGACACTCCTAGACACGAAAATTGAGTTCTGCATAAGTCATCCCTAAGGGCTCTGAATTTTACCTCTTGCACCAGATCCCAGGCAATCCACATCTATTTATAGAACCAGAACTCTCCATACTCTTTCTGAATATGCAATTTGATCAGAGCAAGCCAACGAGTAGCCTCCGACGGCGGCTGGTCTTCTTCCTCAAAGACGATATCATCAAAATCAGCTTCTTCCTGTCCCATGCATTCCATCATGGCCTCCGGATCCTTCTTACTATCATTGGATCCGAAAGCGCCCTGATTGCTAGTCTCCATGTCCTCGATCCAATGTCCCAAACAAGGCCTAACTCCACGAGGCCCCCACTTCCTCACCGAGCGACACCCACCAAGGACGAGAAGGCAACGCACGGTCGCCCCTTGATCAGCCTGAGCGGGATCACCAGCATGAACAAGGGGGATCGGCGGTGTAGGGGACGATTTCTCAACGCCCGACGGCAGGAGTAGGTAACCCTAACGAGAAGTCTTGTCTGGTTAATCGACTGGGCAGAGGAACGTGAGACTTGTTGGTGCATGTGTCGTCCACATACGAAATCGAAGAAGTTGGAAGAAAATCCATGGGCCCCTTGGAGCGAAGAAGGGTTTATGACAGCTTGGCGGTATTGAAGGGTTAATGGGCTTAGGTGAGGTAGAAAGTGAAGCGAGCCATGGTGGTCAAACATGGTTTGTTAACCGATCGATGTAAAAGGTAGGATTATGGTTAATGGCGACGAGACGAGGAAGAAGGAGCAAGATCCAATGGGCATCTTTTATTTTCTTTTTTGTTATGCTCTATTGATGTGCCGTTTTTGAACATCAGACTTTGTTACATACTTTGCTTAATAATATGGCTGCATGCATCGTCTTGATGCAGAGGCTAGGATCATCCTCCTTTTTAAAAAAGAAAAAGGAAAAAGATAGGGCTAACGGGTTGAAAAGTAATTCCTTTTTTGTCAGATCAAAAATGCCCAAGCCCAGACGACTTTACTTTGTGACATGCATAAACAAGAACCATTATGTTTTACTTCCTTTGTTCCTAAATATTTGTCTTTTTAGAAATTTCACATAGACTATCACATACGGATGTATAGACATATTTTAGAATGTAGATTCACTCATTTTGCTCCGTATGTAGTCACTTGTTGAAATCTTTAGAAAGATAAATATTTACGAACGGAGGGAGTAAAATAATACGGCTATCCCTCCCTCCGGAGCTGCGGAGTTGCAACGTTGCTCCTTCCATGTGGATGGAGTACATAAATAAACTCATCAGGTTTGGCAATGCCACACAAACAAGTCTGCATCACTGTGAAGTAGGGTTAGATATACAGAGTCTAGGTTTTAGGAAAATAAACTAGATAGAGAGATAGCTATATTATATTATATATATACACCACTGGATAAACTTGAGGCCACGGTCTACCCAATACTTGTGCTTCAGTTTTCCTCCCTCCTTCCAGCTGCCAAGATTTTCCCCAGCACCTGCAGGTATATACATACATATATACATTACATACATGCATGAGGCCCAAGGATTTCTTCATCCAAATGAAAAGTAAAACCCACACATGGGTTAACCACACAAGTTTAACGTAAGAAACTGCATGCTACACTAGCTTACACAGCATGGAGTATATTAGACGATGGCAAACACGCACGCGTCAACTGTCAGCATCAAATTTGGACCTGACCCTGTCAACAGGAGAGCCCAGCTGGAACTGGATATTATTTTTCTACAAGATCGGTTGGAATTGGATAATATAGGCAGCAGACACATGCAGGTTAGAGACCCCAACACCCAACAGCCAATCAAAATGCTGGATCTTGTCCAACTTTCACCATCCTACTGTCCCTGGAATCTAAGGAGCCAATATGAAGCGTTTTAATACATAATGTCGGACGATCAACATGTGGATACAAGTCACTCTAATGCGAGTATATCAAGCACAGTAATCAACCATGATCAGAATTTAGCTGCTGCTACTACTACTACTACTACTATTAACACGGCAAAAGGGAAAGAAATAATTACCTTGTCTCATTCACAAGCAATTTTGGTATCAAAACTGCTCAGACATATTGCAAATGATTGAAATGCTGATATCGGGTAGCGGTAGTCCATGGTGAACAAGTCTTTGCCTATCTTTCCAAACTGCAGAATCACCTTGTCATGCTCCTGGCCAGCTGCTCCATTCTCATCTGAAGCCACCAGCTGAAAGTTCTTCACTGACGCAACCGTCACCCGCCCACGGAAATTGAGGCACCAACATTGCAGCTGCTCATGCCACCGAGGAGACTTGTTCTTCAGCACCAGCTTCTCTTCGTCCTGAGCCTGAGCGGGTGCACTGTCTATCCGAGCGGATTTTGATCTGAAGAATGGAATCGACGGGAAGGAGTCGAGGTTACCAAGAGGAAATTCAGTTTGTGTTGGAGCTTTGCCTCCCTCTTCAACTGCTGATGCAGGGATAGAACTCATAACACAGTTCATCCTTCTTGGACCTCTGCAGCAGGTATGCAACAGGACAATGAGTGATATCCTTCCATCACACGTGTTTATACGACGAATTTGATACAGTAATGTTACCATGCAGTGCCAATTAACATCTAAAGGGTTACATAGAGTAGCTTTTATGTTCACGCCCTTGTCAATTTACACTTCTGCTTCGGTACACCCCCCCTAAACACAAGGACGGCTCAGATTAACCCATACCTCTTCATAAGTAAGGGCATGATAGGCATTTTTTATAAACTTTTTTTTTAGAATCACCTATACGCTGTACATTAACACACCCTGCCGTGCTGTGCCGGCCCATTCAGCACATTCATCCTTTCTTTTTTTTGAAACCGCAAAAAAGGTGATTGCTGCAGGATTCGAACCTAGGTCCTTCAACAATTAGCACAGCCACATTAACCAGCTAAGCAACCGGACATCAAGGGTTAAGTAAGTTTAGTTATAATTGAAATACAACACTTGAAAAGCGCAACATTTTCTGGTTGTTTTTTTCTTTTCTTTTTTGTTTCTTAAATGCGTGAAGTTTTTATAATTCATGATTTTTTAATCGAAAATGACGACAAAATTTTAAATTCTTGAATTTTTCGTTCAAACCAGTGAACTTTCTTGCCCCAAAATTGATCAGTTTTCTTCACAAATTCGTGAACTATTTCGCAAGTTGGCAATTTTTCTTTGAAAATTGTTGGTCTTTTTTATAAATTGATAAACTTTGTTTCTAAATCAATGGATTTTTTAAACTTTGTTATTTTTTTACAAATCAATGAACTTAATTTGAATTATTGATGAAATTTTTTCAAAATCAATAAAAGAAAAGAAAAACAAAATAATATAGAAACCCATGTAAAAACTGAATAAAAAACCGGCCCGGTTGAAAAGGAAAACCAGAGTCTTCTTTTTTAGCGTTATATTAGACGCACTACGAAAGATGGAAAAAGGAAACTTAGACCATGATCAACGGAGGTGTTCGAGTAAGCGAGATGGTTCCGTCTAAGAGCACGTCGTTTTCCGACATGCTTGAAATGGCCCCAATTTTTTTCATGCCTTGTATGACCAATTCAAGGCACCATGCCAAGTTGTTTTGGTTTTCGACAAGTATTGCATTTTTCATAGTTTTCTCGGTAAAAAGATGCTCGATAATGAGCGACCGTGTCGCAACTTGCATCTGATGTCGTAAATCGTACAAACCTGGATGACTACCATGGTCATGCCCACCGCTTGAAAAGGTTGGGGTCATTTTAAGAATGCCCAAAACTAGACCATGTTTAATGAAGGGGTGCTCAGGTTGGCTAGAAGGCTCTACACGAGGGTGCGTTGTTTCTCAACATCCTTCGAAAGGCCTAATTTTTCCACCTCCTTCTATGATCAAATCAAGGCACCATGTCAAGCTATTTAAGTTCTCTACAATTCTTTCATTTTCTAGAGTTTTCTCGATGAAAACAAGATGATAAATGGCCGGACGTGACACAACATGCATACGTTGTGGGGAATTCATTCAAACCTGGCATGGGTGCCTACCATGGGCATGCCCGCCTACTGGAAAGGTTGGGGTGATTTCATGCATGTTCAAAAATAGATTATGTTCAACAGAGGGTGTTCGGGTAGGCGAGAAGGGTCTATTTGAGAGCATGTTTTTGCGGCATCCATTAACTCACCCCAAATCTTTCCATGATCTTATATTACCGATTAAACGCACCATGCCAAGTTATTTTGGTTTCGACAAATTTGACTTTTCCGGGGTTCTCTCAGTTAAAAAAAGGTAGATAAATGGTCGGACGTGTCGCAACTTGCATATTTTGTCGGAAATCATTCAAACCTGGCATGGATCCTTACCACGGGCATGCCCTTTGCCTGCAAAAATTAGGGTCATTTAAAAAATGTTCAGAACTAGACCATGTTCAATGGAGGATGCACCCGGATGGGAGTGACCATGGTAGGCAACCATGCTAGGTTAAACAATTTTCGACACCGTATGCACGTTGCAACATGCTCGACCATTTTATCGGTCTTCTCTTACAAAGGAAACTCCGAAAATGCAGAATTTGTCGAAAACCAAATCAACTTTGGCATGGTGCCTTGAATTGCTCGTAAAGGCCATGAAAAAATGGGATCCATTTCTTCGTCTTTTTTGGTGGGGAAATTGGGGCCATTTCAAAGATGTTGAAAAATAACATGCTCTCAGATCAACCATTCTGACCTTACCGAATAATCTCTGTTGAACATGGTGTTTTTTGGACATCCTTGAAATGACCGCAACTAATAAATACAAAGGGATAAAATTGAAAACAGTAAATGTTTTTTTACATTTAATAAATATATTTTTTAAATCACTAGTTTAAAAAGTTAGTTACAACTTGTATTTTGGTATTCAAAAAAGAGAAAAAATGAATTAACAAAATATGAAATCAAATGAAAAAATAGAAAAGAAATAAAACGCTTAGGCCTTGGTCCAACTAGGGCATTTACATTGCTCTCGTCGGGCATGTGTTGGGCCGGGAGCATGCGGATTTGAAAAGTTCATCAATTGTTTTACAAATTTTCATGGATTTGAATATTTTCACAAAAATTCAAAACAAAGTTCACTATGAAATTTGCAAAAAAGTTTTCTCGGTCTTGGGAACCTCGGGTTCCCATCCATTTTTTGCCTGTTTTGGGACCTTCTCGGAGGTCGTGAACTGTGTTATTCTTTTTCTTTTTATCTTCTCTCGTGTTTATTTGTTTGCCTTCTTAGACTTTTCGTTTATTATGTTTATTGTTTCTATTTCTCATATATTTAATTTTTCTGAATTCAAATTTTGTTCATATTTTTCTGCTTTTTCTGAATTTCAATTTTTTTACTGTTTTTCAAAAATGTTCGTGTCCAAATTTTTGTTATTTTTTTAAAAAGCTGTTCGCATTTTGACATTACGAGCATGTTTGAAAGGCATGAACATTTGTTTTGAATTTTATGTACAATTTTTAAAAATACAAATATTAGTATTTTATGAATAAAACAGGAAAACTAGAAACCCTAAAGAAAACCGTGCAAAAAAAAAGATATACATAAACTAAAGAGTGGAGGTGCTGTGTTTTTTTCTTGGCATTATGTCTCCCGCACAAGAAGAGGAAAACAAGCAAAGAAAGCAAATCTGATGTGTTGTCCCAGATGGTTTGTGCCTGTTTTGGGAACCTCGGGTTCCCATCCATTTTTTGCCTGTTTTGGGACCTTCTCGGAGGTCGTGAACTGTGTTATTCTTTTTCTTTTTATCTTCTCTCGTGTTTATTTGTTTGCCTTCTTAGACTTTTCGTTTATTATGTTTATTGTTTCTATTTCTCATATATTTAATTTTTTCTGAATTCAAATTTTGTTCATATTTTTCTGCTTTTTCTGGAATTTCAAAATTTTTTACTGTTTTTCAAAAAATGTTCGTGTCCAAATTTTTGTTATTTTTTTTAAAAAGCTGTTCGCATTTTGACATTTTGAGCATGTTTGAAAGGCATGAACATTTGTTTTGAAATTTATGTACAATTTTTAAAAATACAAATATTAGTATTTTATGAACAAAACAGGAAAACTAGAAACCCTAAAGAAAACCGTGCAAAAAAAAAGATATACATAAACTAAAGAGTGGAGGTGCTGTGTTTTTTTCTTGGCATTATGTCTCCCGCACAAGAAGAGGAAAACAAGCAAAGAAAGCAAATCTGATGTGCTGTCCCAGATGGTTTGTGCGGTTACACGTAGTGCGTGAGGGCTGTGGTTCGAATCCAGCAGAGGACATCTATTTTTTGACAATTAAAACAAGAAAAACGTAAATGGGCTGAGCCCATGAGGGAGGGCTGTTCGCCGTGTATTATACGAAACTAAACCGTATATACTTTCAATGTAGGAAAGTGAATACAATTTGTGAAGAAGTCCATACTACCCTTTATACGTTTTGTGAGGGGGGGTGTACCGAAGACCTTCTCGTCAATTTAATCTAATTTGCTTATAGGGACCTATAAAATCAGCTGCAATAATCACAACCAATATTCTAACCACTCAGAATTACTAGATAACATACTGTGAGTTTGCTACCATCAGGTGTTATACATATTTATACCAAAACGATAACATAGATCTAATTAAGACAGCAGAACAACAGTGTGAATAGCCATACCTGGAGCCCAAAACATTCAACTCATAAGAAATGTGTGAAACTGGATAATTGCCAGCAGGAACTCTTGGGGAGACCTGGTTCAAACCAATCACACGAGCAGACCGGCTTTTTGAGACGATAGCTCCATCATACGGTGGATGAGCATCATAGACGGTAAATTTTGTTCCTAGAAAGTTCGACCTGTTCATGAAACAGTTGGAAGGTCATTTTTGTGTTGTTATTCCGGACTAGATATCAATCATGAAAACAATTCAGACAACAATAAAGCCAAGAATACCTTTCCATCGAATGCTCCTGACAAACAAATTATCCGAATATAGAAATACGTAGTGTTCATCTTACTAACTAAGACCAGTTGATGCTCATTGTTAAGCCATGTGCATCAATCGATGCAGAGGCTGGGCGTAGAACCTAGAGTAGAGAATACCTTTTTTTTACAATTTCACGCTTAGTATTAGCTTAACACGACAACAAATGGAAAAACAAATAGTACTCTGTTTTCTTACGACTTTAAGGTGATTTTCCAAAAGAAGAAAAGAAACAACGCAGACTAGAATTTAGCTGAAACAACCTACAATAGAACTAAAGGATCTTGGTTACCCGTAATATCAAGGAAATAGCACAAATCATAGCTTCGAATGGAGTTCAAATCTCAAAACATCACCTTAGCTTGCCAATATAGGTGCTGCTTCCCTTTGACATATCACCCATATCAAGATAAATTAGGTAGTCTGTGTATGTAGGCTTTCTGCATTTGCGTGCAGCAAGCAAGAACTTCCCATCATCAGCCAGTGCTGCAACCAAAAAGAAGTAAGCATGAACCCACTATAGTCTGCATAGCAACAATGCTTGCGCCCAGCAAAATGGGGATGATTAAGGAGCATACCTTCTGTGAGTCCAATATACAGATAATACGTCTGAGTAGTCCGGTTTCTTCTTATGAAACATTTGAGAGTGCCATCCTTTGGGCCAGGCTGCACATTAATTATGGAGTTAGTACAAATAAAATTTAGTATTGAGATCATATTAGACAGAAGTGGAATAAATTCTTACTAGAGCCACACACAAAAAAAGCCAATTGATACTGCAATCTAAAGCTAAGCTTATCGGACACCACGGATAAAAGGCATGCGTAGCATACATCAAGTTGGCATTTGCTCATCTTACTCGTCACATTTCCTTATACATCACTTCATCATGGCAAATTTAGTTTACCAACAACCCTCTAGTCAAGTCATGACCAGGAAGACATCCAACCAACATTACAAGTTTCCAATACAAGAAGGCTTTAAGAAAACCAGATGGTTGGCACCATCCATGACAAAGATAGCTCACTGCTTTAATCCCAAAGATTTGAGCAACATAATGTAGTAGTACGATTTTATTCAATCACCATCTCTCACCGCTATACTTACTAAGGTAATTCACGATACTAGTCTAAATACCACGATTGATGATCCTAAATACCACGACGGCAATGCAGCTATGACACGATTAATTAATGAATACGTGCGTACGTACGTAATTGGTAGCATTGGTGAGTGAGGGTGATGAAGAGGGGGAGCGCGAACCTGCTTGAGCGAGATAGGGAAGGTGAGCTTGGCGGACGCCTCCGGGACGCGCACGACTTCCTTCATGATGCCCCTCCATGCCCGGCAGACGCCCGCGCATGCCACCACGTCCCGTCGGGAGGGCCAGCAGCCCTGGGAGTCCTCGATCCTGACCAGCACCTCCCGCAGGAGCTCCGGAGGCAGCTGCGCCCAGCAGGTCCCTTCCAGCGCGTCTGCCAGCCCTAGCACGACGGAGGCCACCCGCGGGGCCCCGGCGGCGACGGCGGCGCGGTGCGAGCGGGAGGAGCGCAGACCGTGGCGCGAGATGTTGCCGAACTCGTCCTTCATGTCCTGAATTAGGCTCCGGAAAGACATTCCCCTTGCTCCGACACCGGTCAAGAAGAAATGAGGAATTCGAATGCCAAGCTTGAACCGGAAAGAAAGGAATCTCACATGTAGGAGCAGAGAGAAATGGCGAATCTTTGGATTAACCGAACGGAGTGCGTGAGGAGCAGGCAAAGAAGCTATGGTGCAAGGAGGAGGCAATGTATCCCCGGGATCCCAGAATAAATCCAGCCAGCCCAAGGAACGCACTCAACCCACCCAAGAGAAAAGCCGATAGATAGGGATAGCAAGCAAGCATGAAGCAGACCAACCTCGAATAATGAAGGGCGCTGCAATTTCGCAGAGATTCTTTTCTTGGTTTTCTGGAGATGACGGGAAGAAGAAGAAGCAAGATTCGAATAGAGAAACGAAAGTTTTTTGTTTTGTGGATTGGGATGAGGATTGAGGAAGGGTAGGTGCCCGGGGAATTTTTAGGTGGTGGGGCGAATGGCGATAGATAGATAGGTGGTGGTGGTGGTGGTGGTGAGACGCTCCTAATTGCGTCCTTATATAATGGCGTGGGGTAACGGGATGGAGTTTGAGAGCTGCTCCTGCTGGGATCAGGGTTCCTTCGAGTGGGCGTCCATCCACTCACCGACCATCCACTCACTCATCCCAATTAGGAGTAATTGCTACTACTCCGTTAATCAAACTAATTAATGTGCGCTTATTCTTTACAAGAGACACTGACCCACCCGGTCCCGGTGTCAATGCAAGGCAGATTTCAGGATGGCCACTCGCTACATCATTCATCTCTTCTGTCCTTTGCCCCTCATCGGCTTTGGGCTTGGAGCTGGGGCTTTTTCACGCTTGACTCCCCCTTGAACTTCGCCTTGACCTTCACCTGACAAAGGCCAATGGGATTTGCAAGGCAGACTTAGAATTTTCTGTCTCCATACCTACAATGGTATGTGGTATATTCGGAAATCCGTTGGTGCTCATGGTATATGTGTTATCTTATATGAGTATATATGCCATGTAGGATCAATACTGAGATGAAGGTGAGGAAAGTATCATGAGAAGAGAGATATATAAGCTAGAAGCTTGGGTTGATCGAATTTAGTTATATGCATTATCTTACTATAAATTAAGACACATCTCACCATATATTTGGTGATATCTACTACCTCCGTCTCATATTAACCGATCGACGCTCAAACGGATGTATCTAGTACTGAAATACGTGTAGATAAATCCATTTCGCGGCAGTTAATATGAGACATAAGGAGTAGTTATTAAATATAAGATTAAGAAATAACTTATTTATAAATTATTTTGTTTCCTTCTATAAATTAAGCTAGTGGGTTTAAGATAACACTATATATATATAGCACTATTCTGATCCCAGGATCAGAATAGTTATTTGGATCACACGCAGCCCTATATAGGCAGCGAAGAGATGTTCCCGAACTCTGGAAACCGCCTGGACTTCCCATCCCTCGACCCACACGATTCCCGCCGCCCCCCGCCGCCAGCCCACCCAGCGCCCCCGCGCACCTCACCCATCACGCGCGCCGCCGGCCCAGGCAACCACACAAGTCGCCGCCGCCGGCAACTCCAGGCGGCACCGCCTCCGGCAACTCCCGCGCGCCACCGCGAGATGGATCTCATCTCTGCGAGTCGAATCCCGCTGCCATGCCTCGAATCCCGGTGGCCCCCTCCCACCCCCTCCCCGATTTCATCTCCCCTTGATCCTGCGTTCTTCCCCGTCGACGGGATCGAGCAAGCGCCGCCGGTCCTTGCACTCCGCCATGCTCGTCTGTGGCCAGGCTACCTGCAGCGCAAGCACCTGGCCAAACCCCACCTACCGCCGCTGGCCGTCCCAAGCACATCCGGTGGCGCCATCCCCTGTGCGTCGTAGTCCAGCTACTGTCGCTGGCCGCTACAGGATGTTGCTCTAGCCACTGCTTCAGCAGTCCAAGTGCCCCACACGTGTCCGTCCGAGTTCCTCTCCCCGTGCTTCTTCATGCTAGAGCAATGTTCAGAGTGGCCTGGCTGTCGCTGGCCTCTGCGCTACACGTCAGTTCAACCCGAGCTCGTGGGTAAGTCCACCGCGACGGTCGCCGCAGCCCTGCGTCTCCGCGGTATGCAGCCGGCATGGCCCTCCAGCGTGCGTTACTTTCAGTGCTACCTTGCGTGCGTGTAAACTGCAGCAGCTGCTCTCATCTCTCAAAAGAAAGTGGTCAATGCCCCACGCGCCACGCCCCATCTTCAGTTAGCTAGCGCCATCCTGCGCTCCACCTTAGCGCCGGCTTGACCAACCCCATGTAGCAGCTTGCGAACTCCTATGCCGCTCCAACCCAGCCAACTTCCCTCCTGCTCCATCCTCCCGATTGGCAGCCAGGCCACTCTAACGCTGCTCCTCCTTGTTGTGCACAGAATTGTACTCTTAGCAGGGGACATACAGAGGTGCTACGGGAGTGATGAGTGAGCCTACATTTTTCTATTTTTCTATTCACTTTTGCTCCAACCATCGTCCAACTCCATAGTGCTATGTGTGAAGAAAAGTTAGTGTAGCTCACGTAGCTGAAAAAGAAGTGGTATGTGTGGCTAGAAGATGTTTGTATTTATCTCCCAAAGTAGAAAGCAATGTCTGGCAGTCCCATCTCTTGTTGTTTCTAAATTCTGAGTTATTGTTCTGCATTCCTCACTCGTTGATAAAAACGAACTGAATCTTAGGGGTCTCCATGTTGTGGTCGTTACTAGTTTCTAAATTTATTAATTTTTGTTCTGCATTCTTCACTCATTGATATAGCTGAACTGAACCTACAGGGGCTCCATGTTGTGGCCGTTACTTGCGCACGAAGGTGCTTGTGTTAATGCCTATAAGATAATATTAATAGAACGTCAAGTATGTTTGTGGAATGGTCAAAATGTAATGTTTGAGAAGGTCAAGTATGTTAATTGTAATAGAACATATTATAATACAAAAAATCAACGTTTTCTAATACAGTACAAACGAAGTGCTCATATATACGCGCATACAAAAAATCAAGATTTGTTCTCGTTTCTAAAAAACATATATTTTAAATTAAAATAAAGGTATAGTCCGAAGTTAAAAAAAATTTAAATTATCATTTCAAAATAAATAAAAACCTAGAAGTAATGTAGCATTTGATTTTCACCATCTCAAAAACACCCGAGAAGTTCGGATTACAAAAACCAAGAAGTTAGAATTTACAAACTCAGATTTTCCTTGCTAATAAGAAATAAAATTGAGAAGTTCGAATTAAAATAACGGAGTAGTTCGATGTATACAGAAAACTCATTTTATTTCCCTTTGTCGGAAAAAATAAAAGTATGAAGTCCAATTTTTTTAAAATTGTTTCACGCTTATTTAAAAAACCATATTTTTCAAAGAATAAAATAAGAAGTTCAAATTAAAATAACAGGGAAGGTCGAAGTTTATAAAAAACTCAGATTTTTTCTCTTTACTAAAGAATAAAATGAAGAAGTTCTAATTAAAATAAAGCAACAACTAAAAAAGTTTAAAATAGATTTCCCTTTTTTAAGTAGAAGTTCAAACTAAAATAATGAAAAAATTCTCTCATTCCATATCAAATTAGAAACCAAAAATGATAAGAAAAAATTTAATAGAGTAATACGTCATTAGCTCAATTCCGGTGAGTGGTTTGAGAGTTACGAGCCAAAAGCAATACGTCAAAAAATAGAGTAAAGTTCAAACACACATGTTCCAGAAGTTCAACTCTTCACGCATTGCATTTTCATAGACTCTGTTTTCACGATGAACGTAGAACGCATAATCTCAGAAGTTCAGGTTGATGATTGCTAGAATTTCACATACTACACGGTGTGCATTTTGTATTAAAAAACAATGAAAAATAAAAACTTAAAAGGTTTACTGACAAAAGTTCAAGTGCTTTGTCCGAAGTTCAAAATTTCATGTGAGAGAGGTTCACCTTGTATTTCCATGTTCAAAAACACAACAAAGAAATTGTTTTTTGCGTTTTAAAATAATTCTCTCAATCAACAAAGAAGTTCAATTATTATTTGGGAGCAATTTCATTTCAAAAAAAATTCAAATTATAAAAATGAAAAAAGTTCATGTACTACATGGTGTGTGTTTAATATGAGAAAAATGAATTAAAAGGAAAAGTCCAATTTTTTTGTTGTTGTAAGTTCAAGTCCTCGGTCGAAAAAAATTAAAAAAAAATATCGCGAGAGAGGTTTGTACAAAAAGAATATCATTTGTGTAACACTGACGAATGGATGAGAAAATTACAAAGGAAAATACGTCATAGAAGTTCAACGTGAAAACAGCAGGAAGTTCAACTACTACATTGAATGAATTTCAGATGAAAAACTTTTAAAACCATCGTGAGTATGAGAAAATAATCAACACGGGAAATTTGTGTGTTTACAACAGCTTTCCATCGGTATATCACTCGTTAAATTCCGGGGAGTGGATGGAGAACTACGAGTACTGGATGGAGATCCGCGAGCAAAAAAGAGCACATCGAAAACATAGTGAAGTTCAGGTAGATATGCTGAGAAGTTCAGGTTCTTCACGCGGCGCATTTTCGAAGAATCTGTTTTGCGATACAGGCAGAACGAATGATCCCACCGTTTTCGAAATTACTTGAAAAAGGCTAAGAATCAAAGATAACCATCAACATGAAAAAGTTTCACATTTTTCGTAGCTTTTCAACGGTATATTATTTGCCCAATTCCAATAAAGTTTGTAGAAATTACGGCGAAAATACGTTTTTCACCATTTTCAAAACTGACTTAAAACCGTAAAGAATTGGGAGAAACAATACATACCAAAACGTTTCGCATTTGTTCAAGCTTTCCAAAGCCATATCATTTGCTGCATTCGGACGCACGGTTAAAAAATAAGCTCGAAAATACGAACTCGGTAGGACTTGGACCATTTTCTAAATTACTCTTAAACCATTCAAAATTAGAAAAAAACTTTCAAGATGAAAAAGTTGCGCATTTTCATAAGCTTTCCAACGCCATATCATATGACTCCATTGGATTAGCCGTTTAGAAATGACATCGAAAAAACGAACTCAGCTGTTCGGTTTACAAAATTTTATGTTTTTTCAAATTACTCTTTAACCATAGGGAATTAGAGAAAACTTTCAACATGTGGAAGGAGCGGTTTTGCAGCACCTTTCCAACGCCATATTTTATGCCTCATTCCGATAAAAGGTTTAGAAATGCGATCGAAAATACGATTCACGTTTTTTATGCAAAGAAAAAACGGTTTTCAAAACTGCTCTTAAACCACTTATATTTTGCCAAAATTTTAAGTTGGGTCATGATATTGGTGTCCATAGCTTTCCAATGGCATATCGCAAGCCCCATTTCGGCAATGTTGACGGAAGTTCAACCTAGTTCACAGGGAAGTTCAATATACTACTAGCGGGGCAGGTCAGGTTGTGATCAGAATATTATTCTGATCCCGTGATCAGAATAGTGTTTATGTATATATGTGTATATATATATATATATACACATATATGTCTCATATATGTCTCATATACTACCATGTGGTACTATATATACTACTTTATCATTTTAAATATATTCATATACTATATCTAAGATATTTCAAAGCAAGTTACATGAAAAATTACATATGAACCCATAGTTTTGTTATATTTGTGTAATACGTACATATTTGTACGTAAAAAGAGCATACTCAAAACATGGTATATACTACCTAAAAATTAGTATATATACTACCTAATCATTGTTATATACTACATACTACACGCATATACTCTCAATTTTGTGAGATACTACATACAACATACAAAACGCAAGTGGTGGTAACTACCACCGCTTGTAGGAAACATTTGTCCTATATATATATATATATATATATATATATATATATATATATATATATATATATATATATATATATATATATATATATAGACATGTTTCTATTCTGCTAATATATATACCCTAGATATATATATATATATACAGTCGGTCTATTCTGCTAATATTAGCATAATAGTTATTCTGATAACACTTCCGCACTGCACGCTCAACGGAAGCAAACTGCATCCTTTGTACGATGAGCACTGCAATGCTTCACGGGAGAACTGCTTCATTTTCTGGCGGCCCGCCCGCGTTTTATTGTGGAATCGGGTGTTGCAGGATGATTTAATTTGTTTCTGGATCTCATTTGATCTTTATTCTTTGTGATTTATAGGAAAAGCGACTGGTGATGGCACGCCCCACCCACCATCTTATCGTTTCGGATGCCCCCAAGTGGGCTATCAAGCAAGTGAACAAGCGTTGCAGAGCGTTCTTTTGGGACGGATCAGAGGAAATTCATGGAGGGAAGTGTCTTGTTGCCTGGCAAAGAGTGTGCAGGCCAAAGGAGCTAGGTGGCCTTGGCCTTCTCGACCTAAACCGCCAAGGCTTGGCTTTGAGATTGCGTTGGGAATGGCTTAGACGCACGGATCCAGGCAGACCGTGGCATGGACTCCCGATGGTCATGGATCCGCAAGTTCAGTCGGCCTTTGACAGCTTGGTTCATTGGAAACTTGGGGACGGCCGCAAGGTGTTGTTTTGGAAAGATAGATGGATGAGAGGTGTGACAGCTAGGGAGATTGCCCCGAGAATCTGGGGCAAAGTACGTACGCAAACTGTGAACAAGCGGATAGTGCATGATGGATTTCTCAACCACCGCTGGGCCACATACATCCCCGGTGAGCTCTCCATGACGAGCTCATTCAATTGATCAGCCTTTGGGAGATTGCTATTACGGCGCAGCTTATTTGCACCGAGCGGGATGAGGCTGTTTGGCCCTGGAACGCCAAGCAGGTGTACACTTCGGCCTCCGCGTATCAAATGCTCTTCAAGGGTGCGATCAGTGTAACCTATGCGCATTGGATTTGGAAGTGTTGGGCACCTCTCACCTGCAAGATTTTCATGTGGCTCACTATGCAACATAGAATATGGACATCCAATAGAAGGCTGCGGCATGGGTTACAGGATAACCCCTCACCATGTTATCTTTGTGGCCAGGAGGAGGATAACATTGATCATCTTCTGATCTAGTGTGTCTACTCGCGCCAAGTATGGCACAACATTCTTTCCAGCACAAGGACTACACATGCCCTAGCACCGATAGTGAGCGATACTCTGGAGTCATGGTGGGGCAGTACAAGAAATCGGCTTGATAAGGAGACACATAAAGCTTTCAACAACTTGGTGATGCTAGTGTGTTGGCATCTATGGAAGCAAAGGAATGAACGGGTTTTCCGCTCGGTGGCCACACCCATCTCGGTGGCTGATCTTGTGAACAGGATTCTTGATGAACTTTGCACTTGGGCGAGAGCGGGAGGGCGTGGAGTCGACACCATTTTGTGAGGAGTTAACGTAGCGTGTGGAGTTGGAGTTTTAACGTGGCCTCAGTCGGCTTGTGACCTTTGGCTATGCATCACAAACTCTTGTACATTGTTTTCTCTCTTCTATACAGCTAAGGTACGCAATTTGCGTACTCTCGAAAAATACAGGAAAAGAGACTAGTATCTTTGCAAATCGAGCGATTTGTCGGACGAGCTTTCTCTATTCATTCATGTTCGCGTCGGATGCGACTTTTTCATGCTCGGATGTTGTTTATTAGTAAGAATTCTTTGATTGTGTTTGTTTTAGTCGGTCCGTATACTCTACAATTTGTCTAATTTTTAGGAGTTAGTTATCAATTTCTGCGAAATCGATTGTTTGGGCATGTGAGCTTCGTCTGCTTGTCTGTTCTTGTTGTTTTATTGGATTTTGTGCGTCGATGCGTTTTTGAATCTTGTTATTAGTTTCTCTTTTTCGTTTGAATTTACTGTATTGCGCATGTAATATTTGTCTTTTTGGTGTGCATTTTTAAAGAATAGCTCATGTTGTTCATCGTAGTGGTCGTGGGTTTGATGTATTTTTTGGTGGGTAATTATTCAAATTTGAGTGGTTGCGCAATGTTTTGGCCACTTATCGAACTGCGAGTGGAATTGGCACCTCTGTTGGTCTCCTACACGTGTGGATCTGTACTGCTTTGATTTTATTGATGCAGTTCTGGCATATGTTTGTAGTGTGCTGCATTTTGTTAAGTAGTGGACTTCAATGTAACTGTATTATAGTGGGCATGACAGCTTATGAGATAATTCTTTTTCTTACACTGAATTCTGTGTTTTAGAGAACTGCATAGTATGCACTTTCGTACTGCATTAGCAGGACAGTTATACTGCTATTTCTTATATTTTATGTTAATTCTTCTGAACTCCATAGCATGAGAATTCTGTTGAACAGCATATGTTAAGTATAAAGTTTTCGACCATTGGCATTGCATTGTTATTGTTCAAAGTACTACAATTTTTTATATAAGGACTGTACTATGTGTATATTAGAGAACTGCATTTCTGTCAGCAACAACTTGTCTAAAAAGATTGATAAAATGATGCAGATGGGGTTGCATACTTTAAATAGGCATCGTTCAAGCCTTCTGATGGACATAATTTTAAAAGCATACAACATAAGAAAAACATTAGAATATGCCATTGTTGGCTTTAGCTTTTATCCTAGACAACCTACAGTGCAAATATTGTAAACTTGAGGGAGTCTTCTTCTTTGTAGAAAAACACCATGGCCACTTCTCCAGCCTCAAAGCCATTCTGGGAGACGAAATCATTCCACCAAGAGTTATGTTGATGCAGTCTTGAGTCAATGTGGTAGTCACTTGCATGTCGCATACCCATTCTTGTGTTGTGTCTCCAAGGTAACCTTCCCTGAACTTGGAGCAGGAAATTTTATTTTGGATGGCAGTTTCTGCATTTTGGAATGGATGGAAAAAGAATGGTTATTAGTAAATAGCAAATGTTTTTCTTTATATTTAGGATGATCTATTTATGTTGACTTAAATATGTACATATATATGACTACTATATTGGTAAAGTAGTTGCAATGTATGAACAAACTTATATACGGAATTGACCTCTAGTTTTTCTAGGATATATATTATACTGTAACATGTTTGTACTGCAAGGTCATTTACAGTGTACTTCGCTAGCATGTTAAGAGAACTGCAACACTGATCTACTGACCCTCTTTTGTGTTCGTGTGTTGGGGTTCTGATCTAACTAGTGTCGATACCTGGTGTGGTGCTGAAGAAAAATAGGTGGAAGCATCTAGTCTTAATAGCTAACAAATCTGAACAACAATACAAATTCTATTTGTATTTGTTTACACTACTGAACAAATTGATGAAACTATATATTCAGATGTGGGTTTGCAGCCTGGATTATGTCGAAAATTGTGAGGGGGAAAACATACTGAACTCTCCTACATATCTGCGGGTGTGAGGCGATGAAGAAATGGCGCCTGAAACCCCCTGTTGGGTATCATCAAGCACTCGAGCATGCTGCACCACTCGGCGTTGGTGAGCTCTAGACCCTCTGCATACACGCATGTGTCCGCTACCGGTGCCATCCTTGCCAAACATCCGCACTTACAGTCCATGGCGGGTTCAGTGGAATTTCAGAGAACAACTATGGATGAGATGAACCCTAGACCTATGATTTGAAGAAAAAGAGGAACGGGGGGAGGGGTTGTGTCAGTCTAGAGCATGAATGGATAGGTTTTATGCAACCAATTGAGCAATGGAAGTAATAGATGTTGTGGTTGGTGTTAGGTGGTGGATTGATTCTGATTCAGTTTACGCGAATGCATTTGAGAAGCAACATGACTGGTTACTCAAATATAGCGAACTGCATTGTCATATCACAACGAACTGCGGAACGCGTGGTTGGGCCTGTGTTTGTGAAGTGGTATGTGGGGATTTCTTTTTTTAATTTTCAACGGCCTCTCTTTTGCCTGTTGGGCCTGTGTTTGTGGAGTGAAGACGTATTCGGCCCAAGTTGGCATGTTAGCACGGCTGGTTCCCGGTGCGCTGTGTGTGCGGCTTAATGTTTAGTCCCACCTCGCCCACGGAGGGCACGCTCGACCTGTTTATAAGCGCTGGTGTGGCTGCCGTATCGAACTCCTCTGGTTACTTATTTGGGCGCTTATACACGGCGCTCGCTGCTCTATGCCCTCTGGCCTATGGGCCCATGTGTGGCCGGCCCCATGCATCGTGGCTCAGAACGACTCGCCTGCTGTGGGCGCAGATCTACTACGAGACTGGCTGGGGCCTAGCTGCACCTGGGTGGTCAAATTTGTTTCTTTGTGATTTTTCATCTTGCATATTTTTTCAAATGTAGGGGCGTGCACTGCTTAGTAAATCATTTGTGCACTGCATTGATCATGTTTCTGTACTGCATGTTCACATATTCCCCACTACATATACATGTCGCATTTTTCTTTTCGTGTTTTTTCTCTTATGTATTATTTTTTCAAATGCAGAGGTGTGCACTGCTTTGCTGGGTACGTGTGCACTGCATTTGACAGAGTCATGTACTGCATTTGTACACGTTTTGCACTGCATGCATCGTATTTGCACACTGCATCTTCGTCCATTTTGTGCACTGCTCGAATCTAATGATACATAAGCAAACAACAGAAAAGAAATGATCATAAGCATTCTGTATGATAAGTTCATCATCAGCAAACTAAGTTCAACATAAAGCAATCTAACATAATCAAAGTTCATCATTACAAGCGATTCTGCATGACAAGCAAACTAAGTTCAGCAAAAGAAAATGATCACAAGCAAACTAACCATACATAAGCAAACAACATAAAGCAAATTTGATGATAATTCTAAAACGACACTAGCATTGTTGGCTCTTGGCCGACACCATCTGCTTCTTCACCAGTTAGTGTCTCCCCATCCCCAGCTGCTCCTGGCGCGCTTCTTGGGGGGGCTCCTCTTTCTCTAGCTTTGCACAGCGAAGCCCGCCCTAGGTGAGGGTGATGTGGTTCCATATCTCATACGCTGCGTAGGCATCCTTTGCCGCGTACTCGATGTGCCTCATGGACAGAGGCAGGGTGGCCCAACGCCTATGTTCATCCTTGGCGATCTTCTTCTTCATGTTGTTGTAGTAGTCGTCGATGAGCATGCCGGAGACGTCTCCGAGGGAGTCCAACTCCTTGGTTGCCTCGGGACCCTCCACTCCTTCTGGATGTCGACGAAGTTGGCGACCTCCAGATTGACGGTCTCTAGCCTGATGTTGTCGCCGTCGATGGAGAAGCCTGCAAAGATGGTGCACCTTTCAGTGGCGCTCAGTTGGAAGAGCAGCACCGGCTGAGTCTTGCCGACGGAGAGTTGGACGAGGGCGGGTTTCTGCGTGGCTTCAGGCTCATTGTTGTACTCGAGATCAATGCCCGACCACTACAGAAGATAGAGAGAAAATGAAAGATGTTCCCTATGCTTCAGCCATAGGCTCTATCATGTATGCAATGCTGTGTACCAGACTTGATGTGTGTCTTGCTATTAGCCTAGCGAGGAGGTACCAAAGTAATCCAGAGTGGATCATCGACAATGGGTCAAAAACATCCTGAAATACCTGAAAAGGACTAAGGATATGTTTCTCGTTTATGGAGGTGACAAAGAGCTAGTCGTATATGGTTACGTCGATGCAAGCTTTGACGCTGATCCGGACGATTCTAAATCGCAAACCGGATACTTGTTTACATTGAACGGTGGAGCTGTCAGTTGGTGCAGTTCTAAACAAAGCGTCGTGGCGGGATCTACATGTGAAGCGGAGTACATAGTTGCTTCAGAAGCAGCAAATGAAGGAGTCTGTATGAAGGAGTTCATATCTGATCTAGGTGTCATACCTAGTGCATCGGGTCCAATGAAAATATTTTGTGACAATACTGGTGCAATTGCCTTGGCAAAGGAATCCAGATTTCACAAGAGGACCAAGCACATCAAGAGACGCTTCAATTCCATCCGGGACCAAGTCCGGTGGGAGACATAGAGATTTGCAAGATACATACGGATCTCGAATGTTGCGAACCGTTGACTAAGCCTCTTCCACGAGCAAAACATGATCAACACCAAAACTCCATGGATGTTAGAATCATTCTTGTGTAATCTAGATTATTGACTCTAGTGCAAGTGGGAGACTGAAGGAAATATGCCCTAGAGGCAATAATAAAGTTATTATTTATTTCCTCATATCATGATAAATGTTTATTATTCATGCTAGAATTGTATTAACCATGAACATAATACATGTGTGAATACATAGACACACATAGTGTCACTAGTATGCCTCTACTTGACTAGCTCGTTAATCGAAGATGGTTGAGTTTCCTAGCCATGGACATGAGTTGTCATTTGATTAACAGGATCACATCATTAGGAGAATGATGTGATTGACTTGACCCATTCCGTTAGCTTAGCACTTGATCGTTTAGTGTGTTGCTATTGCTTTCTTCATGACTTATACATGTTCCTATGACTATGAGATTATGCAACTCCCGTTTACCGTAGGAACACTTTATGTGCTACCAAACGTCACAACGTAACTGGGTGATTATAAAGGTGCTCTTCTGGTGTATCAGAAGGTAATTTTTGAGTTGGCGTATTTCGAGATTATGATTTGTCACTCCGATTGTCGGAGAGGTATCTCTGGCCCTCTCGGTAATGCACATCACTATAAGCCTTGCAAGCAATGTGACTAATGAGTTAGTTGCAGGATGATGCATTCTGAGCGAGTAAAGAGACTTGCCGTAATTTAGATTGAACTAGGTATTGAGATACCGAAGCGATCGAATCTTGGGCAAGTAACATACCGATGACAAAGGGAACAACGTATGTTGTTATGCGGTTTGACCGATAAGGATCTTCGTAGAATATGTAGGAGCCAATATGAGCATCCAGGTTCCGCTATTGGTTATTGAACGGAGACATGTCTCGGTCATGTCTACATAGTTCTCGAACCCGTAGGGTCCGCACACTTAAAGTTTGGTGACGATTGGTATTATGAGTTTTTGTGTTTTGATGTACCGAAGGTAGTTCGGAGTCCTGGATATGATCACGGACATGACGAGGAGTCTCAAAATGGTCGAGACGTAAAGATCAATATATTGGACGACTATATTCGGACACCGGAAGTGTTCCAAGTGGTTTCGGAGAAAAAACGGAGTACCGGGGGGGGGGGGGGTTACCGGAACCCCCCGGGGAGGTAATTGGGCCTCATGGGCCTTAGTGGGAGAAGAGGAGGGTGGCGGGGGCCGCCGCCCCTCCCCTCTAGTCCGAATTGGACAAAGAGGGGGAGGGGCGCCCCCCTTTTTCCTTCTTCTCCTCTCTCCCTTCCTTCCCTCTCCTACTCCAACAAGGAAAATGAGGAGTCCAACTCCCGGTGGGAGTAGGACCCCCCCGTGGCGCGCCCTCCTCCTGGCTGGCCGCCTCCCCCTTGCTCCTTCATATACGGGGGCAGGGGGCACCTCTAGACACAAGTTGATCTATTCCAGTCGTGTGCGGTGCCCCTCTCCACCATATTCCACCTCGGTCATATCGTAGCGGTGCTTAGGTGAAGCCCTGTGTCGGTAGCAACATCATCACTGGCATCACGCCGTCGTGCTAATGGAACTCTACCATGAAGCTATGATGGATCGGAGTTCGCGGGACGTCATCGAGCTGAACATGTGCTGAACTCGGAGGTGCCGTACGTTCGGTATTTGGATCGGTCGGATCGTGAAGACGTACGACTACGTCAACCATGTTGTGCTAACACTTCCACTTTCGGTCTACGAGGGTACATGGACAAACACTCTCCCCTCTCGTTGCTATGCATCACCATGATCCTGCGTGTGCGTAGGAATTTTTTTGAAATTACTACGTTCCCCAACAGTTCCCCTTGTCCTCGGTCTTGGTTGTCCCCTTTGTCTAATTTTGTGATTCTGGTAGTTGCTGTTGCATTTTTTGCTTATGTATTTTTTCCGTAAGTAGGTGATTTTATCTCGATTTTGAAGTCGATACTCGTGTGTGCTCTGTAGGCAGAGCAAGGTGCATCTAGGGTTTCGTCAGATTTTGCCTATTTTGTTGCTTATATCTGTCAGTTCGTCCTTGTGGTGCAGGCAAACACCATGTCTTCGCCGAGCAGAGTGGGAGGAGGAGTTCAGGGTATGTGGAGTGCTTATTTTTGGCTTTTTTTTTGATGTTTATCTATTTTCCTAATTCATCCTGCATTTTTTTTATGCTGTGTTAGTTGTCAGCGTTCCTTTGCATTATTTGTCATGTGATGTTTTGTAATTTCTGTTTCTGGTTTTTTTAATCCAGTAGGTGATTGAAGTGGTCATAATTATACACCAATTGGCTCTTGTTGTCCTGGTGGTAAGGATCATGTTGATGAGGGAGGACATCAAATGGATTCGCCAATTGAATCTTCTTCCATAAGTGTGGCCCCTCCTTCTGGTATGTGAATGCTTTGTTTATTTTGTGTATGCTGCTTACTTGATGTTGTACAAATTGGCGTCGCCTTGCTGTATCTAGTGCGACATTTTGTTGGGAACAAACGTGAAGTTAGTGTATGCAGCACTGCATTTATTTGTATATGTGAACTCCACTATATGTATGTGTGAACTGCATTGTTGTTTTATTCAAGTTCTTTGTACAATGCATTAATTTTTATTTAGCTTATGATTGGAGCACTGCATTTATATGTCCAAGTGTACTGCATTTGTTCTTTTTGTGCACTTTTTAACTACCATAGTTAAACTTCATTTTTGACGCAGTGTCTGTTTTCCATGCTGGGGCGCCTGGTTTTGAGGAGGTTACTCAATTGATTGACCATTATTTTGCATAGGGTGATGTTGGTGTGAGCTTTGACCAGAGACGTCCCGTCTTGTCTGAAACACAATCGCAGTCTATCGCAGTCTGTTGATGGTACAGAGGAAGTTACACCGGAGTGGGTGGTCCCGGAATAGCTTCATGCATATGAATTGCAGCAAAGCAAGAAGAAGTTGAGGTTTGTAAGTGACTCAAAAGAGTTTGCGGAGAAGGAGAAGCAGAGGAGAGCTGCAGATGGTGCCAAGGGTGCCAAATTTGTCAAAGTGAAGTAGCCTGCTTTGCAGAAGAAGAGGCTGAGTTATGTTGCTGAGGAAGGTGGTACTCCTCGGCAGAGCCATGTGTTGCTGGCATGAACAAGAATCTTGGTAAGAGAACTGCTGAAGCTGGTGGAAAGGATCCTCAGCACAAGCGAGTACATGTCAGTGAAGGTCCCAACTCTGACGATGACGACTTTGTGCTTGCTGATTTTGTGAGGGATGTTCATACTGGTAGACGCAAAGACTGTGGTTCATCTAAGAGTCTACCAAGCGTGCCCGTGATGATGGCGATGAAGGTGTTGGTGCTGACTCTGGCGAGGAGGCAGATGTTGTTCCAAACGTTTGTTGAAGTGGACTGCATTTGTTTCCTTCATTGTTATTCTATGTGTGTTTTCTCTGTCTCTTTTTTATGGCTAATCTTCTAATGTGGATTGCATTTCCCTTTACACAGAGGAAGAAGTCTAGTAAGAGCAATGCAACCGAAGATGATGCCGAGGGATATGATTCTCGATTTAACAAGACCGTACGTTTGTCGCTTCCCACTGTTTGCAAGGCTGCTGCTTTATTGAAAGACGCACACTGTAGCCATGTTCGGGATGCTGGATCTGGTGTTGTCTTTGAACTGACAGTAAAGAAAAATGTGTCGCGCATTCTTATGTGCTATCTGATGGGAGTGATTGACCCTGCCACCATGATAGACTTTGGGAATGGCAGGGTTCTTCGAATCAATTGTGATGCAGTTCATCACATTTTTGATTTACCTATGGGACGTCACACCGCACCCATGCTTTGCCGCCACGCCATGATGACTCGTTGACTGCCCTCAAGGATGAGCTTGGCTTTGACCGTTCAAAAAGTATAGGTGTGAAGGACTTGCTTGAGAAGTTGAAGGTGTTGGTGGAGCAAGATGATCATGTGACTGTTGATCTTGTTGTTAAGGTGTTCTTCCTAATACTTTACTAGAATTTGCTGTGCCCCGGGCCTGCTGTTCATTTGGGTAGAGTTGCTGCAATGGTAGAGAACATGGATTATGCGGCTATGGCGCAAATGGACTTTTGCCAGCTTGTTGTTGATGAGTTGAAGACAACTGTGGTGAGGTGGCAAACAGAAGGCAACAAGCCGAATTGTGTAGAGGGTTGTGCCATTGTCCCCCTAATTATGTATCTTGATTGCTTAAAGCTTCACAATTTTTCAGTTATGCACACGTTGACTCCACGTGCATCATACCTGACGACCAAGGACCTGGTGATGTTATACAATGAGGATGTGCTTGTCAAGGGAAAGATTTACTTGGAAACTTACAAATTTGGGAAGCTGCCGGTTAGTGCACCTGAGTTTTAAATATCAGATTTTTTTAAAAAAGGTGCAGTCATTATAAATCTGAACTTTCTAGTACTCACATGTGTACTTCTCTTTGATTCTTGTCTTTTTTGCAGTGGAAGGCGTCAGGTGATATTGTGTACAACCATCCTACTGCACTTGTATGTGGCAGCTCTGATGCGGGGCCTAGCACTCATGCTAGGTTTTATGAGCTGTCTCAGAGCGATTCACACTGTTATGATGAGGTGCCGCGTACTCGTGGTTTCACGGCTCGTCAGATGTTTGATAATCGAAGCTCTTCTAAACAGACATTTGTTGGCGGCAAAAGACACGAGAAGATTGATGAGCTTCTTCTAAAGGTTTTGAAGTTGACTGAAGATTTGCCAACCTCTGGTGACAGGTTGAGGACAGTTGTTGGTTTTTTCCCTGTTGGCCACGGCCCACGAGATGAAGATATTGTTGCTGCTCACAATTTTGATTGCGGCGTGATTGAAAGCCTGAAGATTGCAGTGATGAATATTCAGTCTTTGTATGTTCAGTTGAGACATTCACAGGAAGAAAAATGCGGTCGGTATGAGAGGGATGCTGAGCATTTTTCGGATGAAATGAGCCGTCAGGACGCTGGCGGCGGCGCTGATAATGTATGTTCTATGTTTTTTTGTGATAGGTTGGAGTGGAATCTTCTGGTGTCCATGGATCTAGAGACGATTGAATTGGTCAGGTACATGTACTTTTGCCATGTCTGTTCTGCCATACGTCCCTCTTCTTGAACTTGCATTTTTTGCTTTCCATTTTATTGTATATTTTGTGTACTTCATGATTTGGAAAGTGTGTACTGTTTGTGCATAGTTGAAGTTTTTTTTTGTTTTTTGGTCATTACCATCTTATTTTCGTTTTTGGTTTGTTCTATGCCCAGAGATTCTGGAGTTGCTTGTGATGTGCACAAAGATTCCTACGATGGCTCTGGGAAGGATGAGGTCTTGGCTGATGCATCGTCCCCTCCAGATGTTGTAGCTGATAAGGTATAGTTGATTTACTTTTTCTGTTAGTGGGTTGTAATCTAATTTTTTTATAAACTTGATGTATGCTGTTATGTTCAATCATATGCATTTCATTTACATATGTGAGCTCCAGTAGTTTTACATGTGTGAGCTTCAGTATTTGATAGAAGTGAACTGCAATTCTTTTCGCATGCATGGTCCATAGTCTTTTACATACGTAAGCTTCGGTATTTAACATAACTGAACTGCAGCGTTTGACAAAGTGAACTGCAGTTATTTTTTACGTATATGTGGGTTGCAATTGTAGTTGTTTTGACACATGTGGGTTGCAGTTGTTTTGCATTTGTGGACTGCAGTTGTTCTGCATATGTTGTCTGCAGTCTTTGACATAAGTATCATGTGTGTTGTTGTGTTAATTATCCCCATGCTCATTCGTGTTGTTGTGTCTTTTTTAAACCTTTCACAGCCTGGAGAAGAAAACATAGAATTTCATGTTGATCGAACCGGGGGTTGTCTTAGAATTGATAATTGGTGGCGGTGTTGGTGCTTACGCATCGGTTCTTGTCGACCAGTGCGAGATCCTTCAGCTTCGGGGAATCCATGATGTTGTTTCCCCTAGTCGCCATGAAGATTCTGATTTTGGCATTGAAAAGCCGCTGGAGAATGTCGTTCCTGTTGGTATTGTTGCTTCTTCTCCTGTTTGTCTGGCGGCCAACGATGTCCCTAAAGTATCCAGAGTGGAGCCTCATGTAGCTGAAGTATCTAAGGACGTTGCGGTTGACCAGACTATTGTAAATCCAGAGAATGCTGATGTTGCTATAGAAGGGCAGTCCAGTGAGGTTGTGGTGGGTTCGTCGCAACCTAGCCAAGTAAATATTTTGGTCAGCTCTGAAGAACAACAACATGAAGACTCTAGCACTGAAGGCAAGAGTTTTGTTTCGAACAGTGCAGTTGAAGTTTTTCTCATTCATTTTGTTTAATTACTATGATAGCTGTATTAGATGTTTAATGATAAGTGAAACTTGATCTTTTGTTGATGATTTTCAAAATAGCTAGCAGAATTTCCTTATCTTAACATTTGAACTTCATTCTTTGGATAAGTGAACTTCATCTTTTTATTACAGATGACGAACTTCTTGTTGTGACACCATCGAGCATTGATCCAGCTCTTCTGAAAAGATACAATCAGTTGTACACTACTGTTACGAGGGCTCGGAAGGACAAAAAGAAAAATTATGGATTTTTAGAATTTTTTTTGTTCATATGTATTTTCTAATTTCAGTATTTTACCCTTTTTCGTTGTTGCTATTTTTTTTGTTTCTTATGTTTCAGTTTTTCATAAAAAATTCAGGGACATGGTTGCTTTTAAAACTGAGATGGCTGATATTACCATTGGCGAAGTTGGTCAACCTTTTTGGGATAAAGGGATGCTCACTACATGCCTTGTAGATCTTGGGGTTTCTTTGCTGGTAGATACGTTTAAGGGATCTCTGACGATGGTTGTCCCATACCATATTTGTGTAAGTATGCAGAAATTTTTGTTTTATTTTTTGATTTTTCTTTTCTGATTTCGTGTGACGACCTGTTTGCTTGAGCACTATTTCTTTTTTGGTTTTGTTTTGGCAGACAAGTATTTGGCATGGTGGTACTATTGGCAGGAGTGTTAAAATGATGTTCTCTTCAAAAGCCGAGCAACTTGTTGATAAAAAAGATATGGTGAGTAACACTTTTATGTTTCGAAAACCATATTTTGTGTGTTGGTTTTTATAGTGTTCTGTTTCTTCTTCTTGTAATAATTTTATTTATTTTTCGTGCTTCCAACAGAATGTGTGCGTCCTAGGGTTGAAAAAACAGAATTTCCTAGGGTTGGAAAAACAGAATGTCCGCACTACGCGTGTCAACCAAGCGCACTATGTGCGTTAGCGCGAGGCCGAGCAAGGGGGGTGGGAGGGGTTCGTGACCCCCTCCCCACCCCCTGCGAGGCCGAGCCTGGAACGAGCCGGAGCAGGCGGCGACGCGGTGTGCCGCGGTGCCTCCCTGTCTATCTTAGGGGTGTGGCTCTGGGGTTGCATGCGTCCTAGGGTTGGAAAAACAAAATGTCCGCACTGCGCGTGTCAACCAAGCGCACTGGATGCGTTAGCGCGAGGCCGAGCAGGGGGTGGGAGGGGGGTCGTTGTCGGTGTCAAAACCGGCGGATCTTGGGTAGGGTTCCCGAACTGTGCGTCTAGGGTTGATGGTAACAGGAGAACGGGGACACAATGTTTACCCAGGTTCGGGCCATCTCTATGGAGGTAATACCCTACTTCCTGCTTGATCGATCTCGATGAATATGAGTATTACAAGAGTTGATCTACCACGAGATCGTAATGGCTAAAAACCCTAGAAGTCTAGCATGTATGACTACGATTATGATTGTTCGCCTCTACAAACCTAGCCCTCCAGTTTATATAGGCATCGGAGGGAACTAGGGTTACATAAAGTCGGTTACAGAGAAAGAAATCTTCATATTTGGTCACCAAGCTTGCCTTCCACACCAAGGTGAGTCCCATCCGGACACAGGTAGAGTCTTCGGTCTTTGTATCTTCACAACCCATTAGTCCGGCCCACGATCAACAGGCCGGACGCCCGAGGACCCCTTATTCCAGGACTCGCTCAGTAGCCCATGAACCAGGCTTCAATGGCGAGGTGTCCGGCGCACAGATTGTCTTCGGCATTGCAAGGCGGGTTCCCCTTTCCGAATAGTCTTCGGATACAGCGAACGTGTCCGGATATGCAACACAAGTACCACACACAACCGCGGAGAGTATAATATTTCATGAGTCCAATCCGTTGACAACTTTTTGTAATGTGACATCACATATACCCGGTCATTATTTCGAACCGTTTTCGTCTGTCGTTCCATGTTTCGAGACGCGGTTTTTATTGGCACGTATTGTCGAAGAAGAGATCGTGTCCCCTTATTGCGGGATTCTCATCAATATGGGCGTGGGTAATCCAATCGTGTCGTTTGCACAACCCTTGGGAACAGGCAAGTTTTAAGGCAAGTAGGGAGGCGCTTGATATTCACTGCCTTTATAAGGGGATAAGGATTCCCTTCTTTCACCCACACCTTCTCTCTTCCTCTGCCCTTCCATTCTTGAACTCCAGCGCCCAAGTCCTCATCTTTTCCGCCTCAAGCAAGCACTCAACCATGTTTGGATCTGGAGGGCAAGGCAAGTGGATGGCCTCCTCCGTTAAGGAGAAGGACATCACCGAACTTCAGGAGGCTGGGTATCTGGCGAAAGAAATCGCTCACCGGCTTCTGGCCAAGGGGCAAGTCGTCCCTACCCCGAAGCCCAATTAGAGGGTGGTGTTCATCCCCCATTTTGTCCGCGGGATAGGGTTTCCTCTTCACCCTTTTGTCCGCGGACTTATGTTCTATTATGGGCTAGATTTCCATGATCTAGCCCCAAACTCCTTCCTCAATATCTCGGCATTTATTGTCGTGTGCGAGGCCTTCCTCTGCGGTCCTCCCCATTTCAGAATATGGCTCAAGATATTCAACGTGAAGCTGAAGGTGGTGGATGGCCAACACGCGGAGTGCGGAGGTGCCCTAGTGAGCAATATGCCCAACGTCACATAGCCCAATGGTACCTTCGTGGAGACTATCAAGGAGTGGCAAAAGCTGTGGTTTTATATCACAGAGCCTCGCGACGCCACCTGGGCCGCGACTCCTGAATTCAAGTCCGGTGCTCCAATGCGGCTCACCTCCTAGATAGAGAAGGGCCCAAATTGGTCTTCGTCGGACGAACTGATAGCGCTGCAAATGCGCATCCAAAGCATGGTGGATAAAAACATCAAGCTCATCAACGTGATCCAGGTGATGCTAGTTCACCGGATCCTTCCATGCTAGAGCCGAGCCTGCCCTTTATGGGAATTCGATTCGGAGAAGCACCAGACCTTGGAAAGGCTCTTCGGAACCACTCACGAAGATGTCTGGAAGTTGCTCTTTAAGGGCAATGAGACGCCGCCGGCCATAGACCCGGACCACGGGCACGATCTTGCCCATCTTGGCAGTGCGGTAAGTCCTTCACATCAAGGTGTATCCTCTACTTGCTTGTTTAAGGAAGATATCTAAAACTTCACTATTTATTTTTTCAGGTATGGATAGAGAAAGCAGAGCGAATTCGGTGTCCGGCTCCGCTGCCCGAGGAACCAGTCATCCACCTCCTGGCGAAGATGCCGGTTCCGGTGCCCTGCGCCGGAGAAGAAGGCCAAGAAGAAGGCCAAGGGGGACAAAAGTGGCCCTCGCCAAAAAGGAGTTTCGGACGTGTCGTCCGAAGACAAGACTCACTCCTCTGCCGCCGAAGACGACGACGAGGAGGAGGAAGAAAGAAACTCTCCCCCTCATGGGGGAAGGAAGAAGAGGGCGGCCTCCACAAATCTGGAGGTGGAGGCGCCCAAGAGGGGGAAGTTCCCCCCTCGCGGATAACTCCGCGTGGGACGTCGACAGCAGCCCAGGGCGACGCCCCCGAAGCAAGCCCCTAGCCGCATCGTAAGTACTAAAAACTCGTATACGTCCATGTATCCGACCTCTCCTCTCCATGGTATTAATATGGTTAGTTATGCTATTGCAGTCCGGCCCACGGCAGCTCCCAGCGATCCTCATCAAGAGGTTCATTGGATTCAAAGGCGATGGCCAGCGAGTCACCGCCGGCCGCTTACTCTCCCACGGCCAAAGGCGCGTCGAGGTGCTGTCCCGAAGGATCTTCCCAGGCCAGGGAGAGGCTCAGGAGGCCGTCAGGGTGGCGCCAGAGGGCGAAACCTCGGCCGCCGGACACATGGGGGAGCATATCCCCATGGAGACTGGCGATGGGGGCCGTGTTCAGTTTGGCCCCCAACCGGATACGGTTCCGGAGACCTGTACAGCTCTGGAATCCGGCGTGCAGCCTCCTTCAAGAGAAGGAGGTGTGCCTATCCCGCCGGTGACCTCTATCCAACCAGAGGCACCGGATAATGTGTTGGAAGGGCTACGAGGCGCTTCCATTGTGGAGGAACACCATATCCTTATGGGTACGGTGATTGAGAGGGTTCAGTCCGTCAAGAGCGGATCGACTGAAACTCATGGGCACTGCTAATGAGCTTTGACACTACTAGGAAAAGGGCTATAGCTAATATGGACATTAATGGCGCACCATGTATGTGGTGCACCACTGCTATAGCGATGGGCGCACTGGTCTGGTGCGCCATTATTGACATGTTACTAATGGCGCACCAGGTGTGTGGTGCACCATTAGTAGTTTTGAAAAAAGATAAAAAAAATTGTTAGCAGTGACGCACCAGGGGATAGTGCGCCATTACTAGTTGACATAGTAATGGCGCACCACACCCACCAGGTGCACCACACACCAGGTGCGCCATTAGTAACCCTGGTGCTAAATGCACCCCCTCGGTGGACCGCCTTTTCAGTTTTTAAAAAATAAAAGAAAATGATGGAAATGTCAAAAAAATAAAAGAAAATAAGTTTCCCATGTGATATGTGGTCTAATTTGTCACAGCCCTAGAGCTTGCTTGTAACTAGTGGCATTGCATCCATGCATCATGTTTAATTTTCATGAAATTTGAAATGGGGATTGCCTAAACCCTAGCATTAAAGGAATTCAAATAGGCTCAACCAAAAATATTTTTGGTGATTTCAAATGGCTTTAGAAAATGTTCATCATTTACGAAAAATGCTTTAAACCAGAACCAGAGGTGCTGCACATTTTTCTTGTCATATTTGGTCACTGGATTAATTCATAAAGTATTTGCATTTGGGCATTTAATGCTAATAAATAATTTAAATGCTCAAATAATCCCAAACTGAAATGTTTACTGTAGGATATATTTCCAACAGTGGTCATGAGCAATGGCATGAATTTTGGGATTGATTTCGTATTTTTAATAAAGCCCAACAGTTACAGAATAATAGAAAACATGATTAAATAGAAATAGGAGAGAGAGAGAAGCCACTTGGGCGATTACTGCAGCCCACTTACCCGGCCCAGCTCCTCCACTGCCCAGCCCACCTGGCAAGTGCCAGTCGTCGCCTACCTCTGCCAGTAGGCAGAGGAGGGACACGGCGCACATGCCCGAGCTCGCCACGCCTCCTCCCTGCTCGCCTGCCTCACCGAAGGGCCTCGAAGCCCCTCCTCGACGCTGCTCTGGACCCACTGGGACCCCTCTCCCTCTCCCCCGTGCCTCTCCCCTCCTCCGTCCCTCTCGCACACAACCGGCCGAGCGCCACCGTCGCTGCCCCTCGCTGCCCTCGCGGCCACCGCCACCCCCTCCCCTCTCCGACGCTCCTGAAGGCTCCATGATGCCTCCCTCGTCCTCTCCGTCGGCTCACGCGACCGGAGAAGCCCAGCAGCCGCCCGACGCTTTTCCCTTCTCGGACCCGGCCGTCGCTGCCGTCGATCGGCTCGGACCGTCCCCAACCTCGCCGAGAGTTCCGTCGTCATCGCTGTGAGCCCCGCACCAACCTCCCTCTCCCGATGCCGATTTCTTCCACTAACCATGAGCTCCGAGCCCGAGAGCTCATCGCCGCCGGCCACGAGGTCGCCGTGGCTAGAGCTCACGCACGTCACGTCTGAGCACACCACCGTGCTCAACACCACGCCAGGATCCCAAAACCCTAGTCCATTGCTCCTGTTGTGTACCGTAGCCACCGCTCGCGCCTCACCCGAACTCCGGCCGCCGCTGTCGTCATGATTGCCGTCGCCTCCGGCCACCCTAGCTCCTCCCGTTTGCTCATTAGATGCGCGAGACTGGCATCTCGTAGAAACCCCTCCGCGCTCTTTTGGTCATCGGAGGGCGAATCGACGCTCTCTGGCCCACGGCCTTGCCGGCGACGAGCCTCGGGTCAACTCCGGCGAGTTTGACCCGGGTTTGACCCCAGTTTGATTCCCCCTGGGTCAATGACAGGTGGGGCCCAGCCCTGTTAACTATTTAGGATTAGTTTTAATTAATTTTTAGTTAAACTAATTACTCTGACACGCGGGACCCACTATCAGGTTTGACTCGGACCGTGTCCCATTGACCCGCTGACATCACACTGACGTCAGGCTGACGCAGTAATACCTTTTCTGGATTTATTATAATTCAGGAAATTTCAGAAAATATTCTAAACTTCTAAAATCCATAGAAATTAAACCGTAACTCCAAATGAAATAAATTATATATGAAAAATGATCAGAAAAATATGAAGAATCTGTTTATGGCACTTTCATGCATGATTGAACAAGTTAACCTCACTGAATAGGATGAATCATGATTAGGGCAATTTATGAAATAACATTTGGAGTTGGAATTTGTTCTTGTTTGAGTTCCACTTCAATTAACTTGGCTAGATATTGCATTAGGTGAATTCAGTACCTTAACATGACATGTCATTCATGTGAATGTGCATTGCATTGATTGTGTTCTTTCTTGTTTGCCGGTGGTTGTCCCTCTCGATAGACGTGGTTCCGACGATTGTTCGATGACACCGATGAAGAACTATATTATCTTCGAAGTGCTGTGCAAGCAAAACCCCTTGTTCATTCCGATATAATCCCACTCTCTCGCTCCTGCTCTATTTTACTGCATTAGGACAACAACGACTCATGTGTTACTTGTCATGTAGTCGAACCCCTTTATCCTCTGCATGACTGTCATTCCACAAGAATTAGATGAAACCCACTAGCATGAGTAGGAGTTGTTTGAGCCATGTTGTGCCTACTCATTCATGCTTGTTGTCATGCACTGCTCGCTTAGAGTTGAGTCAGGTCGATTCATCTGGAATGAATTGGAATGGTTGTGTGAACATGTCCTCACTGTGTGTGAGCTAAGTGTGTGAACACGATTTGGTAAAGGTAGCGGTGAGAGGCCATGTAGGAGTACATGGTGGGTTGTCTCATTGCAGCCGTCCTCGAACTGAGTTACGTGTTTGTGATCCATGAAACAGCTACTACCACGCATTGGGCCCGAAACCAATGGACCCTCTAAACTTCTTAACCACCCTTGTCCTCGGTCCGAGTTGCAAGTAGTTTCAGTGTTTGTAGCATCTTTGGGGCCGCACGCAACGCTGACCTTAGGGGTGGGTTGTGTTGCGGTAGGCACGCGGGTCTTGATGAAAGTGCCGTTTGGTATCTCGGGAACCCTGCACACATCGTTCGGGGCTGTATGGGAAACCTTGGCCGGACTCCCTGCGGATGGAACCCGAATAGGCGATAAACCTGGACTCAGGACTTGAGTGTTTTGGTAGGCTGTGGCCGACACCCATGTTGGGCTTCCGCTTGAAGGTTGCCGAGTACATGTCGTGTAAACGGCGGTAAGTGGTGAGAGCATGTGTGAAGAAGTACACCCCTGCAGGGTTAATATGATCTATTGAATAGCCGTGTCCGCGGAAAAAAGGACTTGGGTTGCCTACATCGGTTCATAAACAAGTGAAAGTGGATACTCTAAAATCGCAAGATAAGCGTGAGTGCTATGGATGGCGTTCTCGTAGGGAGGCGGAGCGGGTCCATAGTGGTGTATTGATATGGTGAATATGTGGACTCGTGTGCGCCACCTCAAAAGAGTTACTTGCGATCGTAGTTTAGGATAGCCACCGAGTCAAAGCTGGCTTGCTGCGGTCAAACTCCACCACCCCTTTGTTGATAATGATGCATATGTAGTTAGTTATGATGTAAGTCTTGTTGAGTACGTTTGTACTCACGTTTGCTTATTTTATGTTTTGTAGAGGCGTCGGTCTCGCTAGTAGTTCCGCTTGGACTTGACGTTTAGCTTGTTACCTCAGCTACGATCTTGTGCCCTCGGCAGATCTCAGTAGATAGTCGGGCTTATGACCTTTTTCATTTTATAGATGTACGTACTCAGACATGTTTAGCTTCCGCTTGTGCTTTGACTTGTATGTTTCGAGTGTTGGGTCATGAGACCCATGTTTGTAATATCTCGCTCCTCGGAGCCTAATGAATAAATATTTGAGTCGTAGAGTTATGTTGTGATGCCATGTTGTATTTACACATATTGAGCATATTGTGTGTATGTTTGAAATGCTTGGTATGTGTGGGATCCGACAATCTAGTTGTTTATCCTTGGCAGCCTCTCATATGGGGAAATGTAGTCTAGTGCTTCTGAGCGATAGTAGTCCGCTCTGACCAGTTCACCGAGTCCTGCTAGCCCAAAGCACTCTTGCTTGGACACTTGACTGTCCGGCATGTGTTTCACTGCCGTTCCTATATACATCCTTCGGGAAATGTCACGCGGTGATATTGAGTCCCGCCTTAGCCTGCTGCCTCAGATACCGGAGTCCTCATAGCCCGTGCTACAGCCCAATTCATACGTTAATGACCGACATGCTCGATGTGATTCATGTATGCCTATCCCCATGGGTTAGCGCCGCTTTGGGTTCACGACTAGCCATGTTGGCCCTGGTTCTTTGTCATATGGATGCTAGCGACACTATCATATACGTGAGCCAAAAGGCATAAACGGTCCCGGGCCATGGTAAGGCGACACCTGGGAATACCGTGCGTGAGGCTGCAAAGTGATATGATGTGTTACATGCTAGATCGGTGTGACTTAGGATCGGGTCCCGACAGCGTTGGTATCGAGCCTGATCGTCAGAGGATTACCAAGCCAAACCGGTGAAGTTGTGTCTAGAAATGGTTTAGCTATGTAAGGGAATTGATTGTGGAAGGAACGTAAGGCTCTTTTTACTCCTTATACCTCATGGCCTTACGATCCGAGTCATCCTCTTCTCTTCTACGGGGTTTAAGAACTAGGCTTCTCATCTATCTATCAGGATCACGTGTTACTAATCCATAGACCTTTAAGATTGTTGGTTTTAATCCCCAGTTCAGTTCCTACTATTTCGGTATGATAACTGTTGATCTCGGAACCTTGATATTGTGATGTTGAGTGGTTATGCCACCATTTTGCAGGATGTCTCAAATCATTTTGAGCAATTACAACCGTTATGCTATCCGAATCATCCCAGGTCTCTAAATAGTCTGATGCATTTGCAAATCCTTTCCTTCCGATCCCGATGTCCTTTTTGGTCAGAATAAGCACACTAATCGGTAAGTTGAGGTACTTCGTTGCCTCGGCGTAGATGTTGGAGATATTATTATGACCCTAGGTGTTTAGGAAGTCACCTAGTAAACTAGCCATGTTTTGTGTTCCCCAGTGCGATGATTCTGGCCATTATTCTTGAAAGCATCCCGTGATGTTATTAGTTAGTAGGCATTCTATTCCTGGATTCTTGAACCCGAGATTCACCCTACCTCATGTTGTTAGTATTTGCTAGTTCCTTTAGGATATTAGTAACCTTGCATTAGTCCTTGAGGTCCGTGGTATTTCCTTCTTCCAAATGCTATGAACCGCTTATGGCAGAAGTTCCTCGCTGAACTGAAGGATCACAATCAGAGTACTCTTGAGGAGTTATCCATTCATAATTGTGACTCTGCCAGTTCTACCTTCTCTGCATGGGTTATCCGGGAGAGATGTTGAGCTTTGCTCGATATACTAATCCATGCCTCCACAACTCGAGAAGTTATATGTTCCTCGAGTTGTTCCTCCTTAGTTGTATTCCGATCCCCGTCTATCAGTTGATAGTCAGGAGTAGTCGTGCTCTCATCCTCATCGATGCCCATTTTTCTTGTGGTCCGTCAAGCCATTCTGTCCTGAATGACTTGGAGAAACAAACTCGATACCTTGTCCATTTCTAGGATTGGGTCAAAGCGGTTGTATTCCGTAGATCAAAATGCCAATTCAGCTTTTGTTACGTTTCTACCCTCAAGTATTACCCACTTTATGTCGAACGTCATGAGAATTGCACCTTCTCTTATGAATTCTTGGCGTAGTGATACTTCTCGCTATCATTATTCATTCCTCGGTCCCGTGTTGATGCAACCGGAATGTCGACAAGTGAATTGTGATGTGTGAAATCAATACTCCGAGCAACTCGTTGCTTGGTAGCTAATGGACAATATCCTCATTCTTAGCGTGTTGGTTATTAAATCATCATCCTAAGGTTGATCGTGCTACCTAGTCCTTATTTCTGGTGCACACTTCGATTGATGGGTTAGGATCTTGTTAAGTCCTCACTCATTTGATCATATCGTCTTGCCCTCAAAAGCAAGATTGTTCTCGAGCTTAGTAACATACCGGTGGTTCGTGACTTTCCAAATATCTTCTTGGAAGTGTTACCGGGTTGTCTCCTGACTGTTATGTTGAACTCATGATCAAGTTGGTTTCTTGTGAACCACCCTTTCTCCAAGAATCTGTTGGATACCCACAGCTAGTTGGTTAAGCCAAACAACAACTTGGAGAGTTGGAAGATAAAAGCTTGCACGACTTAGTTCGTTCCAAAGGGATATTCTTGCGTAGTGTGTGTTGAAGAAAGATGATATCTTCATCAATTGGTCCACGTGCTCGATTCTTTGGACCTATTGTCTTATTAATCCTTTGATTTGAGTGTGGGCTATCGTCAAATCAAATCAAGACTAACGATGCTCGTAATGTTTTCTTACTCGTGGTTGACCCCTCGGGCATACACCATTACATCTTTTAGTGCGACCAATACTATCACCGTGTTCACATGATGGTGGAAGTCCGATGATATGGAAATTACGATGAGTTGTTGTTGAGCCCATCAGCAGTATTTTGTCTCCCCATGAGTCATGTTGAACATCAACCTAGTATTGGAAACTTGTGTAAGCATTTCTTCGTGTTTCGTTCATGAAGCATATGTTTGGATGAAAGTAGTGACTTCCTCTAATTCATGTGCATCTGATGCAAGTTGCCGCCATGAATTTGAGAAAGGTTTGTTTTGTTTCCTTGGGATCATCCCAAATCAGTCATGCATGTGCGAAGTATTCTATGGTTTGGAGACTTGCAACCTTCATTCTATATGTATCCCTAGCACACCCAGCCACTGATTGATTTGTTCAAGGAGAAGGAGTTCCTTCATAAGAGCTAATCCGGACTTATGTAGGGACTTCGTTATCCTCGTTGATGGTTCCCCACCTGAATTCGGTAGTGTTTTATGATAAGACTACTATGTGGTCATTCTTGTCTTGGACAACATGTTCACATATTAGTAGCAGAACCAGCTCATGTTTTGGAGCTTGCTATCGTAGGTCATTCCCGAGAATCTCACAACATCTTCTCGTCGATTTGTGTTGCAAACTTTCATTTTTCTTCTAGACTCGATGAGTCTGGAATATCCTAACACCAACCAGATCTGAATCTCAGGCAGATATGATGGTTGGAACATTCAACGATTGCATTTCGTTCCCAGCTTGCACCGTCCTTATGCCATTTCACTATGGGCTGCCTTCTTAGTAATTTCTGTTCAAGATCATCCTCAGAAGTGGTCCTACCATTGGTTCCCTCCACCTCCGATGATAAGCAAAAATCATCCATTGCGTTGTCTTCAACAAGGTAGTCCACATCATCCATTCTAGTCTGGGTATGCCACTCCTTTGCACTCCACCAAACGATCGTTTGTGATTGCCTTAGACTGGTATAAAGAGTTTCGATGATCTTTGTATCAAAAGTAATTCTTTTTGCCACTTAAGGGAATAATTCTACGAGTCACCTTTCCTAAGGTATCCCGTTATGGAATCATGGCAATCATCTCCTTGTTACTTTGAAATCATGCACCATTTTACTTAAGCGTGGAATGGTTGCCTACCAATTTGAACCTTCGTCATCTATTTCTTTACCATCATTCCTAATGTGTGTTTGGTGTCTCAACTCGAGAGTTGTTCTTACGTCTCTCCATGAACCGATCTTGAGTTGTTCGATCTTCAAGAAGAGTAAATCCTGTAGGGTTTCCCCCTTCTTTTACATTGTCGTGTCGAGTGAAGTTCTCGAGCATAAAGATGTCAAGACCAAGATGATGGAATGAATCAACATCTTTGAGAAGGGCAAATGGATCATGAAGATTGTGATAGTTATGTGACTCCCTTTTCCTCTTACCTCACGTCTTGAATCTCGGGCGAGATTCTTGTTTAGTGGGGGTGAGTTGTCACTGACCCTAGAGCTTGCTTGTAACTAGTGGCATTGCATCCATGCATCATGTTTAATTTTCATGAAATTTGAAATGGGGATTGCCTAAACCCTAGCATTAAAGGAATTCAAATAGGCTCAACCAAAAATATTTTTCGTGATTTCAAATGGCTTTAGAAAATGTTCATCATTTACGGAAAAATGCTTTAAACCGTAACCAGAGGTGCTTGCACATTTTTCTTGTCATATTTGGTCCTTGGATTAATTCATAAAGTATTTGCATTTGGGCATTTAATGCTAATAAATAATTTAAATGCTCAAATAATCCCAAACTGAAATGTTTCTTGTAGGATATATTTCCAACAGTGGTCATGAGCAATGGCATGAATTTTGGGATTGATTTCGTATTTTTAATAAAGCCCAACAGTTACAGAATAATAGAAAACAGGATTAAATAGAAATAGGAGAGAGAGAGAGAGAAGCCACTTGGGCCAGTTACCTGGCAACCCACTTACCTGGCCCAGCTCCTCCAGCCGGCCCAGCCCACACAGCAAGTGCCGTCGTCGCCTACCTCGCCAAGAGGCGAGGAGGGACACGGCGCACACGCCCGAGCTCGCCACGCCTCCTCCCTGCTCGCCTGCCTCACCGAAGGGCCTCGAAGCCCCTCCTCGGCGCCGCTCTAGACCCCCTGGGACCCCTCTCCCTCTCCCCCGTGCCTCTCCCCTCCTCCGCCCCTCTCGCACACAACCGGCCAAGCGCCACCGTCGCTGCCCCTCGCTGCCCTCGCGGCCACCGCCACCCCCTCTCCTCTCCGACGCGCTCCCGAGCTCCGCAGTGCCTCCCTCGTCCTCTCCGTCGGCTCACGCGACCGGAGAAGCCCCGCAGCGCCGCTCCGACGCTTTTCCCCTCCTCGAACCCGCCGGTCGCCGTCGCCCGATTCGTCGGCTCCGGACCGTCCCCGACCTCGCCGAGAGTTACATGCGTCATTCTTTGTGAGCCCCCGCAGACCGAACCTCCCTCTCCCGATGCCGATTTCTTCCACTAACCGCTGGCTCACAGCCCGAGAGCTCATCGCCGCAGCCACGAGGTGGCCGTGGCTAGAGCTCACGCACGTCACGTCCGAGCACACCACCGTGCTCAGCACCACGCCAGGATCCCAAAACCCTAGTCCATTGCTCCTGTTGTGTACCGTAGCCACCGCTCGCGCCTCACCCGAACTCCGGCCGCTGCCGTCGTCATGATTGCCGTCGCCTCCGGCCACCCTAGCTCCTCCCGTTTGCTCTGTTAGATGCGCGCGAGCACAGGCATCTCGTGAGAGCCCTCCGCCGCTCTTTTGGTCAATCGGAGGGCGAATCCCGACGCTCTCCGCCGTCCACGGCCTTGCCCGGCTGACGAGCCTCGGGTCAACTCCGTGAAGTTTGACCGGGTTTGACCTCAGCTTGATTCCCCACAGGTCGATGACAGGTGGGGGCCCGACCACATTAACTATTTAGGATTAGTTTTAATTAATTTTAGTTAAACTAATTACTCGACACGCTGGGACCCACTATCGAGGTTTGACTCGGACCGTGTCCCGTTGACCATTGACGTCACATCGACGTCGGTCGACGTGATAATACCTTTTACGGATTTATTATAATTCAGGAAATTTCGTAAAATATTCTAAACTTCTAAAATCCATAGAAATTAAACCGTAACTCCAAATGAAATAAATTATATATGAAAAATGATCAGAGAAATATGAAGAATCTGTTTATGGCACTTTCATGCATGATTGAACAAGTTAACCTCACTGAATAGGATGAATCATGATTAGGGCAATTTATGAAATAACATTTGGAGTTGGAATTTGTTCTTGTTTGAGTTCCACTTCAATTAACTTGGCTAGATATTGCATTATGTGAATTCAGTACCTTAACATGACATGTCATTCATGTGAATGTGCATTGCATTGATTGTGTTCTTTTTTGTTTGCTGGTGGTTGTCCCCTCTCGATAGACGTGGTTCCGACGATTGTTCGATGACATCGATGAAGAACTATATTATCTTCAGAAGTGCCAGGTAAAACCCCCTTGTTCATTCCGATAATCCCACTCTCTCGCTCCTGCTCTATTTTACTGCATTAGGACAACAACGACTCATGTGTTACTTGCTGCGGTAGTTGAACCCCTTTATCCTCTGCATGACCTGTCATTCCACAGTAATTAGATGAAACCCACTAGCATGAGTGGGAGTTGTTTGAGCCATGTTGTGCCTACTCATTCTTGCTTGTTGTCATGCCTGCTACTGCTTAGAGTTGTGTCAGGTCTGATTCATCGGGAATGAATTGGAATGGTTGTGTGAACATGTCCTACTGTGTGTGAGCTAAGTGTGTGAACACGATTTGGTAAAGGTAGCGGTGAGAGGCCATGTAGGAGTACATGGTGGGTTGTCTCATTGCAGCCGTCCTCAGGAACTGAGTTCTGTGTTTGTGATCCATGAAACAGCTACTACCACGCATTGGGCCCGAAACCAATGGACCCTCTCGGCTTCTTAACCACCCTTGTCCTCAGTCCGGGAGTTGCAAGTAGTTTCTGGTGTTTGTAGCATCTTTGGGGCGCACGCAACGCTGACCTTAGGGGTGGGTTGTGTTGCGGTAGGCACGTGGCCCGATGTACCGAGTGCCCGTTTGGTATCTCGGGAACCCTGCACACATCGTTCGGGGCTGTATGGGAAACCTCGGCCGGACTCCCTGCGGATGGAACCCGAATAGGCGATAAACCTGGACTCGGGACTTGAGTGTTTGGGTAGGCTATGGCCGACACCCATGTTGGGCTTCCGCTTGAAGGTTGCCGAGTACATGTCGTGTAAACGGCGGTAAGTGGTGAGAGCGTGTGTGAAGAAGTACACCCCTGCAGGGTTAATATGATCTATTCGAATAGCCGTGTCCACGGAAAAGGACTTCTGGGTTGCCTACATCAGTTCATAGACAAGTGAAAGTGTATACTCTAAAATGCGCAAGATAAGCGTGAGTGCTATGGATGGCGTTCTCGTGAGGGAGGCGGGAGCGGGTCCATGGTGGTGTATTGATATGGTGATTATGTGGACTCGTGTGCGCCACCTCAAAAGAGTTACTTGCAGTCGTAGTTTAGGATAGCCACCGAGTCAAAGCTGGCTTGCTGCAGTCAAACTCCACCACCCCCTTTGTTGATAATGATGCATATGTAGTTATTTCTGATGTAAGTCTCGTTGAGTACGTTTGTACTCACGTTTGCTTATTTTATGTTTTGCAGAGAGACGTCAGTCTCGCTAGTAGTTCCGCTTGGACTTCAACGTTTAGCTTGTTACCTCAGCTACGATCTTGTGCCCTCGGCAGGATCTAGTAGATAGTCGAGCTTCGCAGCCTTTTTCATTTTATAGATGTACGTACTTTCGAGACATGTTTAGCTTCCGCTTGTGCTTTGACCTGTATGCTTTCGAGTGTTGGGTCATGAGACCCATGATTGTAATATTTCGCTCCTCGGAGCCTAATGAATAAATATTTGAGTTGTAGAGTTATGTTGTGATGCCATGTTGTATTTACACATATTGAGCATATTGTGTGTATGTTTGAAATGCTTGGTATGTGTGGGATCCGACAATCTAGTTGTTTATCCTTGGCAGCCTCTCATATGGGGAAATGTACTCTAGTGCTTCTGGCGATAGTAGTCCGCTTCTGACCGGTTCACGGAGTCCTGCTAGCCGACTACTGCTTGGACACTTGATCGGCCGGCATGTGTTTCACTTCGTTCCTATGTCTATCCCTTGAAATGTCACGCGGTGATATTCGAGTCTGCCTAGCTTTCTGCTACCGGGATACCGGAGTCCTGTTAGCCAGTGCTACGGCCCGAATTCATACGTTGATGACCGACATGCTCGATGTGATTCATGTATGCTGTCCCCATGGGTTAGCGCCGCTTTGGGTTCACGACTAGCCATGTCGGCCGGGTTCTTTGTCATATGGATGCTAGCGACACTATCATATCGTGAGCCAAAAGGCATAAACGGTCCCGGGCCATGGTAAGGCGACACCCGTGGGAATACCGTGCGTGAGGCCGCAAAGTGATATGATGTGTTACATGCTAGATCGGTGTGACTTAGGATCGGGGTCCTGACATAATTTTGGGAAAATTTACAAATATGAATTTCGACTTTATTTGCAAAATCTCTCTAGAATTTAGTAAAATGGGCATAACTTTTGCATACGAACTCGGAATAAAAAGTTTTTTATATGAAAAGTCATCTACTCGAAAAGTTACATCCGAATTCAACTGGGGGAACCCTGTTGAACATCTTCAAAATCCCCAAAAACCTAACAGAACGAAAGATACGGGGCTTTTAAGATCTAGAGGGGGGGGATGAAAAAAATCAAACTTACTAGTGGCGCACCATTTGCTAGGTGCGCCACTAGTAACAGAAAAAAAATTGGTTTCAAAAAATTGGATTTTTTTTCAAAATATGATATGTAATATGACCAGGAAGTTTGAAATATTTTTTCAAAATTTCATCACACTCATGAACATGAACAAAGTCCTAGACATCAACAAGGTTTAATAGGATTGATATGGTAGATATATCAACAAGTGAGTGTGAAGTGAGCTGGTGTTGGGGTTGGATAGAACTGCGAAGGTAAGCGTGCTCGGGCTGGAGTAGTGTGAGGATGGGTGACCTTCCGGGAAGTTTGACCATAGAGTGCGATTTGACTTGAGATTAAGCATATTGACTAGATATTAAGCCATAGTGACCTGAGATTATGAAAAAAACGAAAAAAAATTGAATTTTTTTTTGAAAAAATTTTGACTGCGCACCAGATAGGCATAGTAATGGCGCACTATAGGTGCGCCGTTACTATCTGGGATAGTAATGGCGCACCAGAGGTGCGCCATTACTATTTTGTTACTAATGGCGTGATAATAGTGGCACAGCTATAGTTCGCCATTAATGGCCAAAACAGGTGCGCCACTAATTAGCCTTTGCCTAGTAGTGTGAGGTAAGAGACGGAAAAGAAAAAGTCCTAGTATAAACAGTAGCCCCTGAGACACTGTCCGGTGTTCGGAAAGAAAAACCGGACAGAGGATCAAGTAATTTTCGCATGGAACTAACTAAATATGTCTTATGTGAATAAGCAGGCGTCGTTGCTGGCCGCAACCTCTCATGCTGTGGAGGTCTCTGGACTAAAGCAGAGTTTGGAGCGGGCCGAAGAAGAGCTCGGCCTTGTAAATAGGCATCTGGAGGACAAGCAAGGTATATTGCGAGTTGTTGTATACTCAGAAATAATGAATGATGTGTATTGACCGTAGTGCCATAATATTTGAAGGAGCGGCGACCGAGGTCGAGGTTCTTAAAAAGGTCTTGGCCGAAGCCGAGGAGAAAGCTGCCAAGGAACAAGCTGCTCGTAATAAGCACGAGGCCATGCTTAATGAGGTCCAGCAGGAGCTCCAGGATGCCGTGAAAAAATGCGATGCCTTGGAGCGCGATGTTTCGGCTCAAGGCATTGAACTCGCCAAGGCGCGCCCAAGCGCGGAAGAGGCCCGGGTTGAAGCCCAGGGCGCCCTCCAGGAGATCCAGGAGGCCAAGAAAATCGTGGCGGGTAAGGCGTTTAGTATGTAAAGCAAGTATGTGAAGAAGAAGTATTTCTTACTAACCCGGATTTGGAGTTCCCCAAGGGCGTTTGCAGATCTGCTGTGCAGTGTTTCTGATGCTGCAGAATTCTTCCGAGCTAGAGAAGGGGACTCAACGGAGAAGCTGTTCTGGTCGCAATACCTTGCGCTAGAACATCTGTGCCCTTTAGTGATCGGCTAAAACAACTGGTCGAGCTGCATAGGGTGCCCGAACTGGCCATGAAGGATTCAATAATCTGGCAGTGGCCTGCCGAAGCTATCCCCAGCAGCTACTTCGAGCTCGTGAAGCGGCTGGTGAATGCCTGCCCTCGGCTGGACATCGTCAATGATCCGGATGCGCATCGAGGGCGCTACAGCATGGCCTTCGCCCACGTCAAGGTGTGGTGGGCGAAGGTGGACGCCGTCAAGCTTGTGACCGAGGGACTGCCTGAGGGCAAGGAGCACCACACACCCGAGCGGTATTTTGAAGACGTCCTGGAGGGGTCTCGTATTGTGGCGACACAATGTGCACAAGACATTATTTTCGAATGAATACATTCATGTTGTCTCTGCCTTGTATGGTGAAACAAAGTCGTTATGTAATATAATGTTTGTTAAAAAATTTCACCTCCTGTGCAGCCGTTGTTGTGTGAAATCTGAGAGTTGGCCAGTCGTCGCTTCTTCCCCCACGTAGGTAGTGCGGGGGTGTTCGGGATGTAATCTAAACACTCTTGACCCAATTGTTTGGTCCTTGAAGGAGGTATTTAGCGCAACGAACCAGGAAATCGAACTATGCGGCTTTAGCACCCTCACTTAGCCATAGGAGTTTGACAATAAAAATATAGGCGCGGCCCCTAGTATCTGAACTAGGATGCTGTAAACACCTGATCGGGTAAGTACCAATCCCTTGCGTAATGCGGAGAAAATATCTAAAGATTTGAGACCTCCGAAGAGCTGACCGGCTCTCGTCGCATCATGACAGTCAATTTTCGGCTTTCTCTACTGAGGTGCTCATCCGGGTAAACCAGGGCACAATCGCAGTAATTGTCCCTTTACTACCTTAGCCGATATAACGGAACGTAAGGTAGCAAGTATAGGAGCCGGGCAACCCAACTATTGACCAAAGACATGATTCGGAGCCAATGCATATAGTGCTAAATTCGGGGTGCCGAACTATACTGTAAAAAGTGTTCGGACTTTGTTACCGTATTGCAGGGCGCTATGAAGCCCCTGGCAAATTGAAACGTACCAAAGTGTACAAGTGCTATTTGATAAATTTATCAAAAAGGAAAAGAAGAAAGAAGGAAGGGTAGTAAGCTAGAGCCGCAGAATTTGGGCCGCAAACTGTTTCCATTATAATTTGATTAATACGTCAAAGCGCATTTGTACAAGTGGTGCAATAAGCAACATGCTATTTAACATGCCACAACCAAGGGAGAGCTGCGTGTGGGTCCTACAAACAGGTGGAGTGATCGTTAAAGAGACCACCTAAAAATTCCCCCATACGTCCATGCTTACTGCCGTCTTGGTGTATTTATCCTTCAAAAGGACCTGTGATCAGGTCATCAAGGAAGGCCTGTGGAAAAGAAACCTGAAAAGTAGAAAAAAGGAAACAGTGAAAGTATGTGTGTCCGGGGGCGGTCGAGCCGTATTGTGGATCACAAGCTAGTTATGCCTCCGTCTATACCCATGGTATTTTGAGTGCGTAGTTATGTACGCGCGGTATGAATGCCGCCACTTGATCGCGACTGGGACGAAGGTCAAATTGCTAGTCGAGCTTTTGACGAGCTGGGCTGTCCTGCTGCAGAATAGTACATACTCTCTTGACAGTGTCCGGGAGCTCGGCCGCAGAATTAAGGTTCTGCTTGAAAAGGCCGCTCTATACTTCTGCTGCTAAGGCAGCGGTGTGCTCCTCGGTGCGGAGGGAGCATTCCGTGTTTCCATTAACTGTTATGATGTCGCGTGGTCCGGGCATCTTGAGCTTGAGATAAGCATAGTGTGGCACCGCATTGAATCAAGCAAATGCGGTTCGTCCAAGCAGTGCGTGATAGCCGCTGCGAAAGGGGACAATGCCGAAGATTAACTCTTTGCTTCGGAAGTTGTCCGGAGATCCGAAGACAACCTCTAGTGTGATTGAGCCCTATAGCGGGCCTCTACACCTGGTATGACTCCTTTAAAGGTAGTCTTTGTGGGCTTGATCCGTGATGGATTAATGCCCATTTTCCGCACTGTATCCTGATAGAGCAGGTTGAGGCTACTACCGCCGTCCATTAGGACTCGCGTCAGGTGGAATCCATCAATTATTAGGTCAAGGACCAGTGCGGCCAAACCTCCATGATGGATACTGGTCGGATGATCCCGACAATCGAAGGTAATCGGGCATGACGACCATGGATTAAATTTTGGGGCGACTGGCTCTATCGCATAGATGTCCCTTAGCGCGCGCTTACGCTCCCTCTTGGGTATGTGGGTAGCATATATCATGTTCACCATTTTGACCTGAGGAGGAAACTTCTTCTGTCCCCCTGTGTTCGGTGGCCGGGGCTCCTCGTCATCGTCCTTGCTTTGCGATCCCTTCTCCTTCTTTTAGGCATTTAACTTGTCGGCCTGTTTAAAAACCCAACCACCCCTGTTGGTATGGTTGGCTAGTTTTCCTGGAGTGCCATGGATCTGGCATGGACGATCGAGTATGCGGTCCAGACTGGATGGCCCCAAGTTGTTTCTTTTATATGGCTTTTTCTTGACATTTGTGCCTGCTGTGTCAGAGCTTGCCGTTGCTATTTCTGACCTCGGAGGTGCCCGCTTCGTTTGCCGTGTTTTTGCTACGGGCCAGCCAACTATCCTCACCCGCACAAAAGCGGGCCATGAGTGCCGTGAGGGCTGCCATGGACTTCGGCTTTTCTTGGCCGAGGTGGCGGGCGAGCCATTCGCTATGGATCTTTGTGTTTAAAGGCCGCTAGGGCTTCGGCGTCCGGACAGTCGACGATCTGGTTCTTTTTAGTTAGGAACCTAGTCCATAATTTCCTGGCTGACTCTCCAGGCTGTTGAACTATGTGACTTAAGTCATCGGCATCTGGTGGCCGGACATATGTACCTTGGAAGTTGTCGCGCAAAGCTTCTTCCAAATCCTCCCAGCTGCCAATAGAGTTTTCAGGCAGACTGTTTAACCAGTGCCGGGCTGGCCCTTCAAGTTTTAACAGGAGGTATTTGATGGCATGGAGGTTGTCTCCACGGGCCATATGGATATGGAGAAGAAAATCCTCGATCCACACCGCAGGATCAGTTGTTCCATCGTATGATTCAATATTCATGGGTTTGAACCCTTCTGGGAATTCATGCTCCATTACTTCGTCAGTGAAGCAAAGAGGGTGTGCGGTGCCTCTATATCGGGCCACATCGCAACGTAGCTCCGATGGAGTCCATCTGCGGTTTTCGGCCCGGGCGTGACTAGGCTTGTCATGTCCGGATAGATAGCCGTCGTCACATGTCGGGGCACGCCCTCGCGATCCGTAGATCGATTTGGTAATGTCCTGCTCTATTGTCCAGTTCCTGCCGAAGGTCATATGTATAACCACGAGCTGTTTTATCTCTGCTCTTACGATGAGGCGGGGCGGGCTGGTGTTCGGCTTAAGTTGCCGCTTTATCCCGACCGCGTGGTGGTTGGTCAGCCGCATTCTTAGCGATGATGGTAATGCAGACTCGGCGCCTCGTCATCGGCGAGGTAGCAATTTGCGTTCCGGGTAACTTTTGGCTGGGCGCTTGAGGCCGTATTCTTTGGCTGCTAGGACATCAGTCCATCTATCGTTGAGCAGATCTTGGTCAGCTTGAAGCTGCTGCTACTTCTTTTTCACGCTCCTTGCACTGGCTATTAGCCGGTGCTTAAAGTGCTCCTGCTCAAGAGGTTCCTCAGGCACGATAAAATCCTCATTGCCGGGGCTCACCTCATCCTTGGAGAGTGGAAGATAATTGTTGTCCTTCGAATCGTCATGTATGGCCTGTTCATCAGGGCTAACTCGCCCATTTTCCCGTTCCTCCTGTTCGGAAGTTATCTCCACGGGGTCTTCATTATCTTCGGCATCGTCCGGAGAATTGTTTTCTCCCGTGCCAGTATTGCTGTCTTTTCAACGACGTGACTTAGAGTGGCGCCGCTGACGCCGACATTTTGGTTGTATCACAGGAGGTTCATCCTCAACTGGATCTTCTTTGTCATCATCGTTAGTTCTTTTAGGCGTATCCACCATGTATACGTCGTAAGAAGAGGTGGCCGTCCAGCGTCCGGTAAACGCCGGGTTTTGGCCCTGCTCCTCATCGGCGGCGTCGTCCATACCGTCGACATCTTCGGAGCCATAATCGAGCATGTCAGTTAAATCTTCAACAGTGGCTATGAAGTGGGCGGTGGGTGGGATGCAAAGTTCTCCATCATCAGGCTCCAGTTTGAAGCGGATATAATTCGGCTGCGAGCCCCGCGCTAAGGATAGTGCTTTTTACGAGTTCAACACGTCGCCCAAAGGCGAGTGCCAAAAAATGTCCGTGGAGCTGAATTCGACGATCGAAGACTGATCGAGCTCGGCCTTGCGTGGGCGCATATGGTTGAACACGTAGCGAAAGCGAGTCCGAGGCTCCGGTGACACATAATCCACTCGAGGTTGGGTCTGTGTGTGGCTCTGACGCTGCTGGGACTGCGGCATCCGTCGCGGGGTTGAGATTCCCGTCTTCGGATGGCGCAATCTACTCCGGATCTAAGGCCAGAGCAGTTACAGGTGCTATTTCCTGGGTATGGTCCGATGACAGATTTAAGTCATGTTCATCGTGGTGACGGTGAGCGGCTATCGTGGTCTCGAATCTATCGAAGATCAAGTCTCTTCGGGTATCTGTGACGTAGTTCAAGCTCCCGAATCTGACCTGACGGCCAGGGGCGTAGCTATCGATCTGCTCCAGATGGCCAAGCGAGTTGGCCCGTCGTGCGAAGCCGCCGACCACGAAGATCTGTCCAGGAAGGAAGACTTCTCCTTGGACAACATTGTTGTAGATGATTGAAGGGGCCATCAAACCTTTTGAGGACGACACAGAGGAACTGTCAATGAAAGCACCAATGTCGGTGTCAAAACCGGCGAATCTCGGGTAGGGTGTCCTGAACTGTGCGTCTAGGGTCGATGGTAACTGGAGACGGGGGACACAATGTTTACCTAGGCTCGAGCCCTCTCTATGGAGGTAATACCCTACTTCCTGCTTGATTGATCTTGATGAATATGATTATTACAAGAGTTGATCTACCACGAGATCGTAATGGCTAAAAACCCTAGAAGTCTAGCCTGTATGACTACGATTATGATTGTTTGCCTCTATAGACCTAGCCCTCCGGTTTATATAGACATTAGAGGGAACTAGGGGTTACATAAAGTTGGTTACAGAGAAAGGAATCTTCATATTTGGTCGCCAAGGAGAGTCCCATCCGGACACGGGTAGAGTCTTCGGTCTTTGTATCTTCACAGCCCATCAGTCCGGCCCACGGTCAATAGGCCGGACGCCCGAGGACCCCTTAGTCCAGGACTCCCTCAGTCGTGACCCCCTCCCCACCCCCCTGCGAGGCCGAGCCTAGAACGAGCCAAAGCAGGCGGCGACGCGGCGTGCCGCGGCGCCAGATGCGTAGCCGAGTCCATCACACCCCGTCGCCTCCCTGTCTATCTTAGGGGTGTGGCTCTAGGGTTGCGTGCGTCCTAGGGTTGAAAAATAGAATGTCCGCACTGCGCCTGTCAACCAAGCGCACTGTTGTTGTTATTCATTTTAAAAATGTTTCTCATTTTTGATGTTTTATTTTTGTACTTATTGTTTTTTGGTGGGCCGTGTTATTTTAACTACTCTAGCGTGTTGGGCCTGTGTTTGGGGAGTGAAGACGCATTCGGCCCAAGTCGGCCTGTCAGCACGGATGGTTCTCAGTGTGCTGTGTGTGCGCCCTAATGTTTAGGCCCACCTCGCCCGCGGAGGGCGCGCTCGACCTATTTATAAGCGCATGCGAGGTTACTTGTTTGGGCGCTTATACACGGCGCTCGCTGCTCTGTGCTCTCTGACCTTCGGGCCCATGTGTGCCCGGCCCCATGCATCGTGGCTAAGAATGACTCGCCTGCTATGGGCGTAGACCTACTACAAGACTGGCTGTGGCCGGTTGCACCTGGGTGGTCAATTTTTTTTAATATTTTGTCTCAGGTATTTTTCCAATGTAGGGGCATGCACTTTTTAGTAAATCATATTGCACTGCATTCATCACGTTTCTGTACTGCATGTGCACACATTCCGCACTACACATGTTTGCGCTACATTTTTGTGCACTGCATTTGCCCACATTCCGGACTACACATGTTTGCGCTACATTTTTGTGCACTGCATGGGTCGCATTTTTCTTTATTGTTTTTCCTCTTACGTATCCTTTTTCTAGTGTACGAGTGTGCACTGCTTTGTTGGGTCTGTGTGCACTACATTCGTCATAGTCCTGTGCTGCAGGTGTACACATTTTGCACTGCGTGCATCCTTTTTTGTGCCAAAGTTGTGACTGCTTATACCAACGCCGCGGACTGCATGACTTACATTTAAGGACTGCATCGTGTGCACTAATTCTGCGTTGTGCACTGCGCGAAAGTGCTTCTCTTGTGCTTCATTTTGAGCATGTACTGCACTTCACGCACACATATTATGAACTTCCTGATATTACTTTGGAGAGCTGCATTCACTTTTATTTAGAATGGTCTGCGGATTATAATGTTTCAAAAATAATTATTTAATGATCTATGGTTAGTTCGTGGGAAATGCTGCAGCCAAATTGCACCTTTTTTGGGTCCTTTTTCTTTGGTAACATAAGCCTTCATTGATTGTCCTTCATTCTTGGTAACATATTTTTCATTAACTCCCCTTTAATTTTTAGTATTGACCTTTTTGCATTCCTTCTATAAATGTAGGCCAACTTCTACCCTTCCTTTGCAGTTCATTTCTCCTCTAGCCGCAACTTCTCTCCTTTCTCCAGCCTCTCTTTATTTTTTCCTTTTCTAGGTTTTTGTTGCGATGGCTCCAGGCCCCTGCGCGAATCTCTCCTACAGCGGCCATGGTTGTGGTGTGCCGACGCACTGTGATTGCTCAGCTTGCTCGCAGGCCCGTCGTGCTCGTCATGGGAGCAAGGTCTTGTGCCGAGCTGGGCGAGCGGAGCAGCTTGCATATGGCACAATATTCACGGAAGGATTGGATATGTGCCACATCAACGTTGCTGCGTTCTATTCCGCCCTGCTTCACCGTGGCCTTGGCCGCACAAGTCCTTTGTTCCATCAGCTTACGCCAACAGATGTGGAGACTCACTACAAGATGGTATTTTTCGTTTGATCTGATTTTTTCTTTGTGTTTTCTATTTTTTTGTATAATTCCATACTAGTCCGAACTTCTAGTTTTTTAGGAATGCACTTATTTTGTTTTATTGAAGTGTACTGCACTGTGTACTTATATCTTGTTTATTTTTTTTGCTTGTGTGCATGGAGCTCGTGTTTTAGTTTGCATGGTTACAATATGTGAACTGCTTAGATATTAGATGAGCACTACTAGTTTGCACAATTTTCCCTGCTTGTACGGTTTGTACTACATGCAGGTAGCCTCAAGAACTTCATGATAGTTAGAAGTGTACTGCAAGTTTGCAAGTTCCGTACTACATATTTGATTGTGTTTAACCTGTACTATTTGTTGGACTGTTGCACACTTCATCTAGCTCATGTCTGTACTGTGTGTAGGTTTTTACTGGTCTGTGCAAAGTATGAGAATTGTACTGCTAGTATCGTCGCCAAACAGTTTTTTTTTTGCAAAAAATCCCCCAACGAGCTGTTAGGTATCTCCGGCTCAAGAAGAAGGGAATTCTCCAAGTTGTTCTTGGTAATGGACACCTGAAACCAGCCAAGTACAGTGTAGGCATTGACGGGCGGCTATGTCTGCAGAATGGCCGGAAGGAATTTGTCATTGATAGTGCCCTGAAGTCTGAGCAAGTTGTTGTCCTCAACTTCTTTGAACTCGAGGATCATACGGTTAGGATCACGTCTGACGTGATTGGTTAAGGTTATGAGGTTGATTTGTAAGAAGTACTTTTGCGTGTCAAACGCTTCATCTTTTGATGTGTTTTGTAATAAGTACTTTTGTGATCTGAACCGCTTGAATTATTATTGAGAACTTCGTGCTGCGAGTGAGCTAACTGTGGATCAAAATGTGTCAATGTTTACTCTAGACTACCATATATATGGTATACTCTATGCATCATTTCTCTTCACATGGTTTAGTTGAATAACTCATAGTCAACGGGAAATTAGTGTTTACACAAAATTTAAACTGATAAATAAGTCATACAGATAAGCAAACTTCTATTTATATGATTAATTTATTGAAGTTCATCTATTTGGTCGTTAACCTGCTGCTTCTTCGCGGTGACTGGAGTGTGTCTAATGTCGCATTTTCTTTTGTTTTCCGTGGCGGTGTTGCTGGTCCTTGTCTCTCCACCATTGTGTTTGTAACCCCTCGCGTGATGGTTGATGGCAGCTTTCATTTTCCAGCGCCGTGAACTGCATCCTTCTTTGCTCCTCGCGTGCTGATTGATGGTGGCTTTCGTTTTCCAGTGCTATTAACTGCATCCTTCCTTGCTCCTCGCATGCTGATTGATGGCGCCTTTCGTTTTCCAGCGTTGTGAACTGCATCCTTCCTTGCTCCTACCTTGTTTTTTGAACATGGTGTCGTTGTGTGTTGTTTTTGTACAACAGCATTCCCTTGTGGTGGTCTTGTGGGAATTGTTTCTTCATGTTCTTCGTCCTCTTCACTCTCTTCACTCTCTTTACTCTCATCTTCCTCTTCCTCCTCTTCTTCATCTGCTTCTTCATAAGCCACTCCTTCAGTTTCTTCATGTTCCTCGTCCTCTTCACTCTCTTCTTCTTCCTCCTCTTCTTTATCTGCTTCTTCATAAGCCATTTCTTCTTAAGTTGGGTCACCATCTTCTTATTTGATTTGATCTTCTTCCTCTTCCTTGTGTTCTGATCTTGTTCTTTTGGGGCAGGTTCTTGAATTGTGTCTCTTCCTCTTTTTGCAGATGCTACAACGTCTCGGTTTCGTCCATTTCTTAGTGTTGTATGTGGAATATCTCTATGGTTGTGCATCGCCATGTCCTCGGTTTTCTTGTTCATTTCTTTTTGTACATGTCCTGGAATTGTGGCCGCTTATTTCATTACATGTCTTGCACCTTCTTATTCCCAGTGGGTGACCATCACTGTCCAGCTCAGGCTATGGCTTACTGTTTTTGTCATCATTTTTCTCCTTGCATGCAACCTTTTTCTGGGTTTGTAAGTGCATCTAGTGCCCCTTAGTAATTTTGGTGTATTGAAGACTTATAGGTTAAGGGACTAATGTGTTTATGAGTATACACAGGTCTATAAGTCTATGAGGAGTTTGATATTTACAGAGAAAGTCGACCCCTAAAAATGAAGTTCTTCGACTGAAGACTTTGGATTTCTGAAGACTTTGAAAGTTAAGAAATTGGTGTTACCTCGAAGACTTGGTATTCATTCGAGGAACATGAAGCATGAAAACTTTTGTTTTCGTAGTTTCATTTTCCCTTTCTTGAGTCATAGGAAACCTTTGTCTTTGTTAAAGGGGTGAAGAAATACTAAGGAAAAATTTCCGTGTGATGCTCAACTCAAAATCCTACACCTACCAATCCCTTGAGTAAGGCCATTGGAAATCTCATCTGATTCGGTCAATTTCTTGATGTGATGGCGGAGTTCTTACAGTGTTGAGAATTTATACGGCGAGAGTTATGAATCCGCCGGTGGATTGCGTGAAACGATAAGGAACATGATAGCCACGAGAATTTGATATTCAAATTCCGACCCGTTCTTACTTTCTGGCACTGTGTCCCAAAATATCTACCCACCTAACGGTCAGATTATTAAAGGGCATTTCTGTCTTATCATGTCGGGCTGCTCCCTAGGCTATAAATAGCTGCCCCCCTACAACCACTAGCTGGTTGGCTGCTCCGAGAGAAACTGACACTTGTCATTTGAGAGCATCCCATCCTCCGAGGACTTTGAGCGAAAATCATTGAGTGAGGAAAACCCAAACCCAAACACCTACAAACCCAAAGTGATTGAGTATCCTTTGAAGAGATTGATCCCGCGTGGATCCGACGCTTGTTACCTTTGAAGATTGTGCTTCTTCCAGACGGTTAGGCATCATGGTCTAGAGCATCCAAGAGGAATTGTGGATCGCCGAGTGAACGAGTTTGTGAAGGTTCGGAAGTCACCTGAAGACTTACCACGAGTTATTGGGCGAGGTCTATGTGACCTTAGCTCAAGGAGAATACGGTAAGGACTGTGTGTCTGGGACTATGTGTCGTCAGGTTTAAATACCTAGCCGCTCCAACCAGATGTACAACTGAGGCACCAGTTGGAACTGGTCTACCAAATCATTGTCTTCACCAAGCTTACTGGTTCTATTTCCTCAACTCTTTCATTTCCTCATTACAATTGTTGTGTGCTTGTTCATATCTGTTTGAAGACTTTGACTAAAGACTTCCTCAATTTCCTCAGTTCAATTTCTTCAGTCTGTTTGTCTTCATCCTGTGTTATCCTATGATTACGCTTTCTGTACTCTATGCTTGTCTTCATTTCATCATGATGACCATGCTTGTGTTCTGTTATGTTTAATTTTGAGTACTTATTCCGCTGCTTGTAGTTCTTCTCTAAGGAATTTCCTCACCTGCAAATTCCTCTGAAAGTGCGTTATATCGACTAGAGGGGGGGGGTGAATAGGCGATTTTTATGAATTCTTCACTGAGGAATTTGCCGGCGAGGAAATTCCTTAGCGTAGAACTACTGCGTGAATAAGTGCTCGAGTAATAACATAACAGAATAGCATGGTCATCATGATGAACAATCTGAAAGCGTAAACTGAGACAACACAAGATGAAGACAAGCATGAAAAGTCTTCGACCAAAGTCTTCAAACGATATGCACAAACCTCAACGATGAGGAATGAAAGAGTTGAGAAATAGAACGATCAGGTGAAATGATTGTGAACTTCAACTGGCTTGAGTATTAAACTCGATCCGGACACCCGATCGTGACCTTCGGGACACCAAGTCCTCAAGTATTCTCCTTGAACTAAGGTCGCATCAATCACTCGTGGTAAGTCGGACTCCTTCAGATCACTCGGCGATAATCTCTAGAGTGACTCCTGAGCGATGATGCTCAATCGGGTTTTGCCTCACTCGTGATTGCTCAAAGTCCTGGAGGATGGGTTGCTCAAATGACAAGTGTCTGAGCCAACCAGGTGTGAGAAGCTGACTATTATAGCCAGTGACGCCCTTCAATGATATGAGTGGTTGGTGGATGAATTTTGGAACAGCTCAGCTGCGAAGCGGTGGGAATTTGACTCTGAAATTCTCGGGCTGTCATGTTCCTCAGCTGAGGCAATCGGGCGGTCGAATAAACCGACAGAACCGTCTGTCACAGGCTAAATTTCAATGGCTCTGAAGGTGATGGGTGTGGGATTTGATTGAGCATCACATGGAAGAATTCGTATTCCTCGACTTTAATGACAGTGTTCCTATGACTCAGAAAGAGAAACGAGCAAAGTCTTCACGCTTCATGTTCTCAAATGAATACCATCTTCAAGGTCACCAATTTCTTCACTTTCAAAGTCTTCGAAAAGTCTTGAATACCAAAGTCTTGGACGAAGAACTTCATTTTAGGGGTTGACTTTTACGTAAATATCAAACTCCTCATAGACTTATAGACCTGTACACTCATAAACACATTAGTCCCTTAACCTATAAGTCTTCAATACACCAAAATCACTAAGGGCACTAGATGCACTTACAATCTCCCCATTTTTGGTGATTGATGACAATATAGGTTAAGTTTTCAACGGGGATAAATATATGAAGTGTAAATACTGATATTGAGGAATTTGATTGCAAGATATAGAAGAATCCCCCCTGAATATGTGCATAGTGAGGAATTTGCTTTTGAGGCATTGCACATTTGAAGAGTTGAATCATGGAGATATCCCCCTAAATCTTGTAATTCATACACGCATTTGACATATAATATGAAGAATTTGAAATGCATGATGAAATATGGTGACTGATGTAGTTCAGCATGCGTGTATTAACACATAACGAAGAATAAGCATGCAGAGGAACACATCAGAAGTATCAGAGCACCATCGGGTTTAAGATAACTGGCTATGGCATCGACGACTTCAGAAGGCTGGCTATGGCATCGACGACTTGGTCATGCAGGCATGAGGAATTTGCACACGCTTGCAAAGAAGAAGCACGTCATTGGCATTGAGAATGTCAAATTCCTCAAGCATCACTTATGCGGAGCCTGTGAAGCTGGAAAGATGACCAAGGCTAAGCATCCAGTGAAGACTATCATGACTACTACTCGACCATTTGAATTGCTTCACATGGATCTCTTCAGTCCTAACCATTATTCTGCAGTTTCAAATGATGCATCTCAATATGGCTTTGTTATTGTTGACGATTACTCTCATTACACATGGGTACACATTGTTACTTACAAACATGAAGTGCAGGAAGTCTTCAAACAATTTTCCTAGAGGGCTTCAACCAACTTTGGTGTGAAGATCAAGCACATCAGAAGTGACAATGGAACTGAGTTCAAGAATTCTGGTCTTGATGACTATCTTGATGAACTTGGTATTACTCATGAGTTATCAGCTCCTTATACTCCTCAACAGAATGGCGTCGTGGAACGCAAGAACAGGACTCCTCACGAGATGGCTCGCACTATGCTTGATGATTACAAAACGCTTCGTCATTTCTGGATTGATGCAATTGATACTGCTTGCCACATCACCAACAGAGTATATCTTCACAAATTCTTCAAGAAGACTGCCTATGAACTCCTCACTGACAAGAAACCCAATGTGAGTTATTTCAAAGTCTTCGGTGGTTAATGCTGGATTAGAGATCCTCATCACAACTCAAAATTTGCACCAAAAGCACATGAAGGTTTTATGCTTGGGTACGGAAAGGACTCGCACACCTACAGAGTCTTCAACAACGTTCTTCACAAGGTTGTTGAAACTGTAGATGTGCAGTTCGATGAAACTAATGGCTCGCAAAGAGAGCACCTACCTTCTGTGATAGATGAACCAGCACATGAGGAATCTATCAAGTTCAAGGCTACTGAGGATGTCATTCCGACCGAAGAATATGCTGAAGAATTCATTCCATAACATGAAGAATGTTGAGCTAATGCACCTGAAGAAAATACTGAAGAAAATGGTGCTGAAGAAAATGCTGATCAAATTCCTCGACGACAACCAGCTCATCCTCGCGTTGCAAGAGAAGTGCAAGTTGAAAAGATCATCGATGACATTGAAGCACCAGGTCCTCTCACACGCTCAAGAGCTTCACATTTATCCAACTTTTGTGGGCACTTTGCTTTTGTCTCTATCACAGAGCCCAGTAAGGTAGATGAAGCATTTCTGGAGCCTGAGTGAATTCAAGCTATGTAAGAATAATTACATCAGTTCAAGCTCAACAACGTCTGGGTACTGGTCAAACATCTAGATCCTCGCAAGCACAATATCTTTGGCACAAAGTGGATCTACCGCAACAAGCAAGATGAAAATGGCCTTGTGGTGAGGAATAAGGCACGGCTTGTAGCTCAAGGCTACACACAGGTTGAAGGAATTGATTTCGATGAAACTTTTGCACCTGTTGCTAGACTTGATGCTATTGGCATATTACTTGCTTATGCTAACCATCATGATATCACTCTATCAAATGGATGTGAAAAGTGCATTCCTCAATGGTAAGCTTGAGGAAGAAGTATATGTTGCTCAAACCCCAGGTTTTGAAGATCCAAAGCATCCTGACAAAGTCTTCAGACTCAATAAGGCCAACTATGGCCTCAAGCAGGCCCCTCGGGCGTGGTATGATACTTTGAAGGAATTCCTCATGAAGAAAGGCTTCAAACCCGGTTCACTTGACCCAACTCTTTTCACAAAATCTTATGATGGTGAATTGTTTGTGTGCCAAATATATGTTGATGATATTATCTTTGGCTGTACTGACCAACATTATAGTGATGAATTTGCCTATATGATGAGTGAAGAATATCAAATGTCTATGATGGGAGAATTGAAATTCTTCTTAGGTCTTCAAATTCGTCAACAGCGCAATGGCATATTCATATCTTAGGAGAAATACCTCAAGGATGTACTGAGGAAATTTGGCATGCAAGATGGCAAAGGTGTCAAAATTCCTATGCCCACAAATGGCCATATATGCACTGATGAAAATGGTATTGACTTCGATCAAAAGGTATACCGCTCCATGATTGGTTCTTTATTGTACCTATGTGCATCTAGGCCAGATATTATGCTTAGTGTTTGTACGCGGTGTCTGAAATCATCATTCTTATATGGTGGGTCACGCCACCACCAAAGTTGAAAATCTTCAGTTTGAGTTTTTCCTCAGTTTTGAAATTCCTCAGCTGTTCATTTTCTTCAACTTTGCATTGTCTTCACCTTTTCCGTCGTTTTTCTTCATTGGCTATATATATGTATATACATATATATATAAGTTTATGTCCTCTACATCATTCACTTGTTGCTATTTCTTCAAGTTGCTTTTTCTGATAAGTGAATGTGATCGGACCCTTCCCCCTCTATGCTATACTCAACCCAATCTTTTCACAAATTCTTCATGTGCGTTCTATTTGAAACTCGTTCAAAATCTTCACTGTGTCCTTGTCAGCTGAAGAATTTGCGAACGCAACGTTAAAACTTATCTTATCCAAATTTTCGGTTTTGCCGCTCAAATCGTTCCGAATTCCACGAAACACATATCTATTCACCCACCATCTCACACGATCTCCACTTCTCAATACGTGGGTGACACATGCCAAGCGAATGAGAAGGGTCAGGGGCACGTTCGTCCAAATTCTTCGGGCGAACAGTTTTTCACCGTGGCTATAAATACCCTCCCCTTCCTCACTTCTCTTTTACTCCGCTCGACCTCACTCTAGCTTGAGCTTCTCAAACCCTAGCGCCGCCGCTACTTCCATCATCGCCAGTGAGGAAGAGCTTCACTGCCTCGACCTCGTCGCCGCTGTACTCGCGCCGGCCGCAGATTTCTTCACTCCCCGCCGCCGTAGCTGTCTTCCTCCGCCAAGTTACGGCGTGGAAGATCTTCACTGACAAACTTCACATCTCCACATCCCAGTTTGTCGTGTTCTTCATCCAGGGTAATTAAAAGTTACTTTTACTGCCATCTTTGATTCAAATGATTTCTACAAAATTCTCAAAGGTGTTTATTCTTCAAATTCTTCACACACTAAACACCTCACATGTTATCTGTTCTTGATTCATTTCTCTAAGCTATATTTTTCTTCAAGATTCCTCAATTGTGTGGATTTCTGATCTGTACAACTCTGGAACCTAAGACAAAGAATGCTTAGTGAAATTCTTCAAGACTCATCTGGTCAAAATCCTCAAACTTGTTCTTTTTACAAAACCTTCTGAGAACGCATATGACCTATCCAAATTCAACGCAACTATACTGCTCACAGGTACTCATGTCATTCTTTGAATCACTAGGTTCTCATCAACTTAACTCATTTGCAGCGTTCCTCGAAGAAAAGTTGCATACTTCTTCAGAGAATTCTATTGTTCAAATTCCTCATCTGAAGAAAATGGCTGATGGAAAGAAGCCACAGAAAGGAGGAAAGAGGCCTGAGGTCAACACTGCTTTTGAAATCCCTGAGGACATCTATGCTGGGTACTGCACACCCCCTGAGGAAGATAAAAATCAGCGCAAGGTGCGCATTCAAAAGATTGAGAGGAGATGGGCAAGAGAGTGGAGGGAGTACAGATATGTTACTCCAAAATACATGAAGAAATTCACTGTTACCCCTCCATGCTCAAGACCTCCATTGGCACCTGGCTAGGTAGCTGATCCCACCATCCTCAAAGCGTGGTGAGGACTATCCTGAAGAATGGGCCAAGCGCCAGGCCAAGCTGGCCAAACAAGCAAAAGATGCAGTGAGGAAATTCAATGAGGACTCTGCTGCTGCTGCCTCTGCTGAGGCCTATGTTGTCAAGCCTAAGAAGGCCATGTCAAAGAAGCCTGCTCACAAGCCAAGTGCTTCTTCTTCTAGCCCTCACAGCCAACTCCTCAAGCTGCTCGTGCTCCAAAGTCCTCAACTCATCCGCTCAAGTCCTCAGCTGCTCCGACCAAATCCTCAGCACTTGTGCATCTTGCCACGTGCCAAAGGACGACAGACATCTCTATTGCCTCAGGAGCTTCTGCTAGTTCCTCAGGTGCACCAAATTCTTCAACGGGACCCTCTCTGCTGAAGACAAAGGCCAGTGCTGGACAAGGTTCTCGCCCAAGTCCTCACAAGAAGCAGGTCGCCTTCCAAGTGCCCTCTGATGATGATGAGGCTGATGATGAAGAACTTGCTAAAATCATCAGAGACAGGCAGGTAAAGGCCGCTAGAGCCAAGGGCACAAATGTGCCTCTGCTTTTGGATCCAAAGTTGATCCTCAACTACATTGATCTCTCGCACAAGGACCCCAACACTCCATGCCTGATTTCAAGCTGACTCCTGGCCAAAGTCATATGCTGACTGCCTTCGTCCAAGAAGAAAAACGGAAATATGAGAAGGCCAGGCAGCTCAAGAAAGCACAATACAGGAAGGAGCGCTTCCTGAAGAAAAACATTGTCTCTATGACAACTGAAGAACTTGTCACAATTCAATCTGAGATCAAGAAACTCAGTGATGAATTTGATGTATACCGTGCTGACTGGCTTGGATCCAAAGTCAGATTTGTGAAATTGACTGATAAATTCACCTCCAATGTTGCAGCCCCAACGAAACAAGAAAATCCTCAGGCTGAAGCATCTGCCACCCTCATCGAAGAAAATGCCAAAGACCCCACGATGACAATCAGTCATCAAGAAAATATGAGTTCCAGGGCTGATGACTGCATTCCAGCTCCTGAAGATGTTACTAGGGAAACCTCTGGTGTTGCTGAGGAAGAACAAGCCAGGCCATTTGAAGGTTCAGTTGATGTGCCTGAAGAAACTAAAATTGCCAGGGCATCCACCAGTGGTGCGCCTGAAGAAAATGAAGAAGTCAGGCAATCTGCATCGCCAGTGCTCAAGAAATTCAACCAAATTCCTCTGCTCCTCCTGCGCCTACCCCAACTTCGATCCTTCCATCTGCATCAGATGTGAAGAAGACCAAGGCTACCGAGCATGCAGCAGTGAAGAAAAGGAAGACATCAACTTCATCAGATTCTTCAGCTCTGAAGAAGATGAAGGAATTGACAAGCTCATTTGCAAATCCAATTGATGCTATTCCTATTTCCAGCATATCATCAAAGGAAATCGTCCCTTTCGATGAAGAATATGTGATCCCCAGCGGATCTGATGAAGACATTCCCTCTGCTGCTTCCTCAGAGCAGATGGATGAAGAAATTGAAGCGGACGCAATCCCTTCAACTCCAATTGTCTCCTCGCCCATGCCTCAGTTCACTGCTGAAGAGGCCGGCGTTGAGGAATTGGATGAACAAAATTCTAACATGGACATTGGAAGTACTACTCCATTGATGAATGATGATTTTTGGGATAGTCAGCATCCAAACTCCCCTCTGTTCACACTGTTGCAACAAATTCCTCAGTCCCCAGTTACTACAGTACAAATGGGCTCTGATGAACCACATGCCACACCGTCTGTACAAAATTAAAATGAAGAATTGAAGACCCAAGCTGTCACTGAAGAAGAAGCTGAAATTCCTCAGCCTATGCAACCTGAGATTGTGATTCCTGAGGTGATATTCAATTGACTGACACCCCTCAGCCCAAGCCAAAGGATCCATTCTCAAAGAAGCAAAAATTCAAGGCTGATGATTTCTTCGGCGAGCATGTGTTCTTCACAGACTACAATCCCTATGATTCTGCTCGTCTTAGAAGGAAGCACTTCTGGACCGCCAGCCAGGCCAACTTATATTCCTCGGTGCTCTTCAACAAGGACAAAGTCTTCGACCACGAACATATTCCTCATGTGGACATGGAATCACTGCCATGCTTCACACCTATCCTCAGTGTGCTTCATGACACAGGCCTCCTCAACTTTTGCACAGACATAGTTGATTGGAATGAAGAACTCATTCTTCAATTCTACGCAACACTGCACATCAAAGGAAATGCTGATGATGTAAACTCCTGGGTTTTGGACTGGATGACCGAAAACATTCACTACAAAGCACCGGCCTCTGAATTACTTCACGCCCTGCCCATCAGTCCTCCACATAAAGGAGCCCGTTGCCTGTACCAAGAGCCTGAGCTCACTTCTCATTATATGCAAGTTCTTATGAAGCCTCTGAAACCTGGTCAAGCCTCAAGAACCAAATTCCCCGTGAAGGAATTGCAGTATGTACCAAGGACAGTCTATCGCATTCTGACGAAGACTATGAGTCCAATCAAAGGCCACGACTCCTCTGATGAGGAAATTCTTGGCATCATGAAGAATCTGTTATTCAACATCATTCATGGCATTCCTGTCAATTATCACGATTTCTTCATGAGGACTCTGGCAAATGTTGCACTTTCTCCGTTTGAGCTGAAGCCTTATGCACAGTGGATTATGAGATTCCTCAGAACAAGGGCTTCAATCAACTACAAGGCTGATTTTCAGAATCACCTCAGCTACTTGCCCCTGATTGAAGTCCTCAAGCGGACCTATACCTCCACTGATGAAAGGGGCAAGGCACCAGCTGTTATTGATGAAGCCATTCGTCCATTGGATGGCCAATTTCGCAAGGCTGCATCTTATTCCACCAATGATGACTCTTCCACTCATGATTCTGCTGCCCATGCATCCAAGCCAAATCCTCAAGCCACTGCTCCTCGTGTGATGACTATCCGTGAGCTTCTGCTTAGTCTTCACCAGAAGGTGGATTGAAACCATAAATGGGTTAAGCGTCAGTTTGGTTCTATTCTTCACAACATGACTGCTACGCACAATGCAGTGAAGAAAAACCATTACTACCTCCATGAGGTCTTCGGTCGAACCTGGGCTATTCTGTCACATGTATATGGTGAAGAAGATCTGAAGCACAAGGGTCTCAAGGAATATTTTGACTGGTCTTCTCCTCCACCGAAGAAATACAAGAAAGTCGAGGTTCCTTCCTTGGTGGCCAGCTCATATTCTTCATCACGCGACACCGATGAGCATGAAGACTTAGACGACACTGCGGCAGGACCTACATCAACAAACTACCCCAACCGCGCTGGCGCTCCTTCACCAACCTGAGATTCTTCAGGGGCGTTAGTCCTCAATTTCGATTCTTTTTGTCATTCGATGACAAAGGTGGAGAAATTTGAGTTAGCCTTCAAGCGGGTCTACTTATATGGGCGTTTTTGCTAAGTTACAACTCTCGTTCTTCTGATGACTTTATTGGATCGAGTTGTAAACTTAAACTCTATGGTGGCCTGATACTTTTGCTGTGGTTTTTCTGCATGCTTATTCCTCATTAATGTCCATGCACGCATGCTGAATTACACCAGTCACCATATTTCATCATGCATTTCAAATTCTTCATATTATATGTCAAATGCGTGTATGAATTACAAGATATAGGGGGAGATCTCCATGATTCTACTCTTCAAGTGTGCATTGCTTCAAAAGCAAATTCCTCACTATGCACATCTTCAGGGGGAGTTCTTCTATATCTTGTAATCAAATTCCTCAGTATTAGTATTTACACCTCATATGTTTATCGCCATTGTAAACTTAACCTATATTTTCATCAATTACCAAAAAAGGGGGAGATTGTAAGTGCATCTAGTGCCCCTTAGTGATTTTGGTGTATTGAAGACTTATAGGTTAAGGGACTAATGTGTTTATGAGTATACACAGGTCTATAAGTCTATGAGGAGTTTGATATTTACAGAGAAAGTCGACCCCTAAAAATGAAGTTCTTCGACTGAAGACTTTGGATTTCTGAAGACTTTCTGAAGACTTTGGATTTCTGAAGACTTTCTGAAGACTTTGAAAGTTAAGAAATTGGTGTGACCTCGAAGACTTGGTATTCATTCGAGGAATAGGAAGCATGAAGACTTCTGTTTTCCTAGTTTCATTTTCCCTTTCTTGAGTCATAGGAAACACCGTACTGTTAAAGGGGGTCGAGGAAATACTAAGGAAAAATTTCCATGTGATGCTCAACTCATAATCCTACACCTACCAATCCCTTCGAGTGAAGCCATTGGAAATCTCATACAGTTCAGTCAATTTCTTCAGTGACAAAGATGAAGTTCTTCTGGTCGCTGAGGAATTTGTTCTGACTGAGAAGTTAGGTATCCGCCAGTGCGGATTGCCTACACAGTGAGGAACATGATAGCCCTGAGGAATTTGACACTCAAATTTCCGACCGTTGCTGTGCTACGCGCCAGCACTCCCAAAATATCAACCCACCTAACGGTCAGATTATTGAAGGGCATTTATGTCTTATCATGTCGGGCTGCTCACTAGGCTATAAATAGCCGCCCCTACAACCACTACCTGGTTGGCTGCTATAAATAGCCGCCCCTACAACCACTAGCTGGTTGGCTGCTCCGAGAGAAACTGACACTTGTAATTTGAGAGCATCCCATCCTCCGAGGACTTTGAGCGAAAATCATCGAGTGAGGAGAACCCAAACCCAAACACCTACAAACCCAAAGTGATTGAGCATCACTGAAGAGATTGATCCTGCGTGGATCCGACGCTTGTTACCTTTGAAGACTGTGCTTCTTCCAAAGGGTTAGGCGTCATGGTCTAGAGCATCCAAGAGGAATTGTGGATCGCCGAGTGACTGAGTTTGTGAAGGTTCGGAAGTCACCTGAAGACTTACCACGAGTGATTGGGCGAGGTCTGTGTGACCTTAGCTCAAGGAGAATACGGTGAGAGCCGCTCCAACCAGATGTACAACTGAGACAGCAGTTGGAACTGGTCTACCAAATCATTGTCTTCACCAAGCTTACTGGTTCTATTTCCTCAACTCTTTCATTTCCTCATTACAGTTGTTGTGTGCTTGTTCATATCTGTTTGAAGACTTTTACTAAAGACTTTCTCAATTTCGTTAGTTCAATTTCTTCAGTCTATTTGTCTTCATCCTGTGTTATCCTATCATTATGCTTTCTGTACTCTGTGCTTGTCTTCATTTCATCATGATGACCATGCTTGTGTTCTATTATGTTTACTTTTGAGTACTTATTCCGCTGCTTGTAGTTCTTCGCTAAGGAATTTCCTCACCTACAAATTCCTCAGTGAAGAATTCCTAAAAATCGCCTATTCACCCCCCTCTAGTCAATGTAACGCACTTTCAGGGTTGCGTCGCCCCCTTTCTTCCTTCCTCTTGTGTTTGAAATAGGAGGTGGAAGAATTGTTTCTTTTTTGATAGCAACAGTTGCAATGTGTTCGGTATTTTCTACTTGCTCGGCATTATTGTCATGCTAGGATTTCTCTGCTTTCTTTAGTTTTGCTGCTTCTTCTTCTTCTTCTTTGTTGAGCACATCAACTTCCTCGATCAGTGCCCTCCTACTAGAAAACGCTCTGTGGCACCCAGCATCGGACCTTGTCGCTCTGTTTGCAAGGTCCATTGCTATTTCAGTCAGCAAATTTCTATGGCAAAAAGCGGAGCTTCCATTTGGTGCTATTTGTTCGTAGTCTCTTCTGTCAAACATTGCATTTGATCTTGCGTTTCAGGTGTATCTTTTCATGCTGTACACCTCAGGAATGTTGAGTGCTCTCAAATGAGAAAGCATGCATAACACATGGACGCAAAAGAGCCCTGCAGACAACACATGATTTCTTTGTTTTGTAAGTGAACTGCATGAAAAAAATAAACACATATTTTATTCGTTATTTGTTCATTTTAAGGAAGTGAACTTCACTTGGTTTTGTGAATTACTCATGCATGTGGACTTTTAAAGTTCAGTGAGTGAGCTTTCGTGCATGACTATCACAAATTAGGTTTTTTTTGCTAGCGAGTCGCACCGGTGTGTGTCAAGAGTTTGCACTATTCGTAGACACCTTTCTGTTCATCGGAGACCACTTGGAAATTATGCCTTGCCTAGTCAAATGCATCCGATCTGTTGTAGTGGTGTACGAGATACTTTGTCGGGTTCTCGGGGCACCGTTCTGCTCTGAATGCAGTGCTACGATAGAGTGTTTCTTTGAAATCTGCAAACACTGCCCTTGTATACACTTTTGATAGCTGAACTTCGAACCCAAACTGGGTTGTTGTCTTTACCTCTGACTGCATGATCAGAAATGCACTTTTACGAACCAGAGAAATGAAAATTTTGTTTGTTTTTGTAGTTATATTTTAGCAGTTTTTGATGGAAATTTTTTTACCTCATTTGCTACTGTCTCTGCATGCTCGACGGCCTTCCTGGTCTGAATGCACTTGTCCACTTGCTGAGTAAACAGATGGAGATCATGCTTCTCTTTGACAAAGTTTTTCTTGATGTCACGGTTCATGCTCTCGCTTCTCTGCGTGGAAGTCATCCGAGCACAGAAAATTTCCTTGTAGTAAGCCGAGATCCACTCGTGCCTTTCATCCCACAGCGAATTCATCACTTCGTCGTTTTGCAAGTTGTATTTCTGAATGAGGTCCCTCCATGATCGTTCAAATTCTGACGGCATTAGTGGGTGGTTCAGCACTGCATTTAGGTCATCCTTGAGTTTCTCGTGCGCCTTATATAGCAAGGCAAGGTGGTCTTTGTACTTCTTCATGATATGCCACCGACACAACTTATGTAGTGCATCTGGGAGGATAGTTTTTAATGCTGCCTTCGTCGAAGAACACTGGTCTGAGAAGGCACAAATAGTGTTTGTTTATTAAGTTTTTGTGTGTGTGTAAGATAGATGGAAGAAATATAAGTGTACCAAACAAACGTAAGTATACAGGTGCTGTTTTTTTGTACCTGTGAGCATGCATATTGGTGTCTTGTTGTTCATACACCTTAGAAATGTTTTGAAAACCCACTCGAACGACGGTATTGTTTCATCTCGCACGAGGGCAACAACAAATATGGTGCTCTGTAGATGATGGTGCACTCCCACGAAGACTCCCATCGCCATGTGGAATTTGTTAGTTTTATATGTCGTGTCAAATGTAACGCAGTCTCCAAAATCTTCATACGATCCTTTGCAACTTGCGTTGGCCCAAAAGACGTTTCTTACACGGTTATCTGCATCAACGTCATAATCATAGAAGAATTATGGGTTTATCTTCTGCATCTTTTGGAAGAAATCCATAAGTTTCTTGACATCATCTTGGGAATCTTCTCTGGCAAACTTCTGTTTCCTGCATTTCAACCGACAGAATGCTCAAATTATATGCTCTGTGATGTGCTTACTTGTTTACGTAGTCATGGCTAGTATGTCCCATGTACTGCAGACCACCGGACATACGCGACAATGTTGACATCATCTGAGCGTGTGTGTGGTTGTCCAGTTGCATGTCTTTCACTAACTTGTCAATCAAAGGATCTTCTCTTTTGTGCGACCGCATGTGCAAAAGCATCCCGGGGCTTTCCAGCATCTTGTGATTGTGGTTGAGTTCAACCATTTCTATCACAAATTTGCCATCCTTCCTCTTTTTGACTCTAATTTTTGCCTTGCAGTCAATCCTTTTTGATGTCTTCTGACGTTTCTGGTTATAATATGACACAGTCAGCTTGTGCGTCCCTTCTCTTGAGCAGACAATGTAGGCATTTGTCCTGTGTTTTGCCCTCTTGCGCATACCAAACCCTGCACATCTCGCATAATTGTTGTAAAAGTCCCAAACCTTGGTGTACGTGGTGGACTTCATTCCAGCGGCAGGTATGAGGTTCAGCGGCATGTTTTTATCCTGCATTAAGTGCAATGCTCTATGAGATAAATTGTTCTGTTCTGTTTTTAAATACGAGGAGTGCATACGAGTTTAGTAAAGCATTGCAATGTTCCTAAGTTTTCAGAAGAATCGATTGTATTAGATGTTAGGTCAAACCTGACAAGAAATATCAGTGTGCACTGCAATGTTATCTGAATGGACTATAAATATTATTATTTTTTCATAACATAAACTTACATGTGTGTAGAGTCGTTCACCCGATGGTGTTTGCAGCTCGCCGGGTTGTATTGGACTTGGCGGGGTTATAGCAGATCTGTGTAGTTGAGGATCTCACGGCGGCAATAGTGAGGAGGATTTGTACCTGTCGTTGACTTTTGACTAAGGCACCCTTGGTGGTCACAGTGTCTAAGTTGATGCAGCAGGTCTACTTGGAGCTCTGTTTTTCGGTGCAGCAGGTGGACGCTGACCTCTGTTTTGGGGTGCAGCAGGTGGACGTGGTGGTAATCCAGTGTTGTTACGATGACTCAGTGGATTGGTTTGAAAATTTTGGAGCGGCGACACATCACCATAGTCATAATCATCATCTGCTACAACATCATGTTCCACTACTTCATCATTGTCTGTTCGGACATGCTGTCCAAATGTTGTGAACTCGTGCTTATACTCTAGGTTGAGAACTGTTATTGACTCATCTTCATCGTCATCATCTTCATCATCCCGTCGGTGAGTGACCTCCCACACAAATGTGACTTCATCGTCATCTTCGACTACCTCTTCTTCCTCGAAAACTTCTTCTTCCAGAGAGTATTGCACCCTGTTTGTTGTCGTGAAGAATCCGCGATGAATCTCAGGGGCAACCCAGCCAGTATCTCTTTCAGAAGAAGCTTTACTCTTCTGAAAGTTATTGTTCTCAGTGTTGTCAATTATGCGTGGCATTTTGTATCTGTTGAACGTCATTTCCTGCACAAAATTACCATGCTGCATTGTCTGGTTAAACAAACTAAATTATGCGAACTGCAATGTGTTTGAAAGGGTACTGCAAAGTATTGTACGCTGACTGCATCACCCCACAAGGTGAACTGAATCAACCGCACTGCATCGTTATCCGTAATGAACCTATACAAGCATACTACATAACCGAGCAAGCGTACTGCATAACCGAGCAAGTGCACTACATTTTTTCCCACGACGAACTGAAGCAACCGCACTGCATCGTTTTTGGAGGCATACTGGATTGCGTGTACTACTTTGTCTAGAATAAGTAAACCGAGATGGTTGAGGAAGTGTACTGCTTACCTCGTGTTGCAATGATTTCTTGCGTTTGCAGGAGGAAGTTCCCTTCTCGTTCGTCTGCACAACTTTTGCGTTCTCCCGTGCAGTCCACTTGCCCTTCAGAAGTTCATGAGTGGTATGGACGTTGCTCAAGGTGAACGGAGACAGAGGATTTTCTCTGAAGTTTGTTGTAGACTTAATCCAAGGATCTGCCATGGATAGAGGAACCTTGCACACAGTCCTCCTTGCTCGAATTGGTTTTTTGTTGAGGCAACACCAATTCACATCTGATAAAGTACACGTAATTGAAGGCCCGGAGGAGTTCGGCGGCGGCGCTTGATACGTCTCCAACGTATCTATAATTTTTGATTGTTCCATGCTATTATATTATTTGTTTTCGATGTTTAATGGGCTTTAATATGCTCTTTTATATTATTTTCGGGACTAACCTATTAACCGGAGGCCCAATGCCAGTTTATGTTTTTTTTGCCTATTTTAGTATTTCGCAGAAAAGGAATACCAAACGGAGTCCAAACATAATGAAACCTTCGCGATGATCTTTCTTGGACCGAAAGCAATCCAGAAGACCTGGAGTTGATGTCTGGAACGCCACGAGGCAGGAGGGCGTGCCCAGGGGGGTAGGCGCACCCCCACCCTCGTGGGCTTCTCTAGATCCACCGACGTACTTCTTTCACCTATATATACTTTTATACCATGAAAACAACTGGGGGAGCCACGAAACCACTTTTCCACCGCTGCAACCTTCTGTACCCGTGAGATCCGGGAATCGATCACGGAGGGCTTCTACATCAACACCATAGCCTCTCCGATGAAGCGTGAGTAGTTTACCATAGACCTTTGGGTCCATAGTTATTAGCTAGATGGATTCTTCTCTCCCTTTGATCCTCAATACAAAGTTATCCTCGATGTTCTAGGAGATCTATTCGATGTAATACTCTTTTGCTGTGTGTTTGCCGAGATCCGATGAATTGTGGATTTATGAACTTGATTATCTATGAATATTATTTAGTTCTTCTCTGAATTCTTATATGCATGATTTGATACCTTTGCAAGTCTCTTCGAATTATCGGTTTAGTTTGGCCTACTAGATTGATCTTTCTTGCAATGGGGGAAGTGCTTAGCTTTGGCTTCAATCTTGCGGTGTCCTTTCCCGATGTGAGGGGCAGCAATGCACGTATTGTATTGTTGCCATCGAGGATAAAAAGATAGGGTTTATATCATATTGCTTGAGGTTATCCCTCTACATCATGTCATCTTGCTTAATGCGTTACTCTGTTCTTATGAATTTAATACTCTAGATGCATGCTGGATAGCGGTTGATGTGTGGAGTAATAGTAGTAGATGCATAATTGTTTTGATCTACTTGACGCGGAAGTGATGCCTATATTCATGATCATTGCCTTAGATATCTTCATAACTATGCGCTTTTCTATCAATTGATCGGCAGTAATTTGTTCACCCACCGTAATACATGCTATCTTGAGAGAAGCCACTAGTGAAACCTATGGCCCCCGGGTCTCTTTCTTATTATATTGCACATCTTTTATTTACATTGCATATTGTTTACTATTTTGCAATCTTTACTTTCCAATCTATACAACAAAAATACCAAAAATATTTACTTTACTATCTTTATTAGATCTCACTTTTGCGAGTCACCGTGAAGGGATTGACAACCCCTTTATCGCGTTGGTTGCAAGGTTCTTGATTGTTTGTGTAGGTTCTAGGTGACTTGTGCGTTGTCTCCTACTGGATTGATACCTTGGTTCTCAAAAACTGAGGGAAATACTTACACTACTTTGCTGCATCACCCTTTCATCTTTAAGGGAAAACCAACGCATGCTCAAGAGGTAGCAAGAAGGATTTCTGGCGCCGTTCGCGGGGAGATCTATGCCAAGTCAAGACATACCAAGTTCCCATCATAAACTCTTCTCCCTCGCATTACATTATTTGCCATTCGCCTCTCATTTTCCTCTTCCCCACTTTTAAAACGATTTTCGAAAACCATTGCCTTTTCTTCCTCCCTTTTCCGTTCGTCTCTTTTCGCTTGGTTCTTGTGTGCTTGTGTGTTGGGTTGATTGTTTGTTACGATGGCTCAAGATAATACTAAATTGTGTGACTTTTCCAATACCAACAACAATGATTTTATTAGCACTCCGATTGCTCCTATACTACCGATGCTGAATCTTGTGAAATTAATACTGCTTTGTTAAATCTTGTTATGAAAGATCAATTCGTTGATTTGTGAGATATGCAAAATAAGAAAGATGTGGATAATGATATTTTTAAGTTGAAGCTAGTTCCGTTTTCGCTTAGAGATCATGCTAAAACTTGGTTCTCTTCTTTGCCTAAAAATAGTATTGATTCATGGAATAAGTGCAAAGATGCTTTTATCTCTAAGTATTTTCCTCCCGCTAAGATCATCTCTCTTAGAAACAATATTATGAATTTTAAGCAACTTGATCATGAGCATGTTGCACAAGCTTGGGAGAGGATGAAATTAATGATACGTAATTTCCCTACATATGGTTTGAATTTGTGGATGATTATACAAATTTTTTATGCCGGATTGAATTTTGCTTCTAGAAATCTTTTAGATTCGACCGCGGGAGGCACTTTTATGGAAATCACTTTAGGAGAAGCTACTAAACTCCACTAGTAAAAAAGTTCATGCGATTGAAGAGATTAATGTTTTGAGTGGAAAAATGGATGAACTTATGAAATTGTTTGCTAATAAAAGTGTTTCTTCTTATCCTAATGATATTCCTTTGTCCACTTTGATTGAAAATAATAATGAATCTATGGATGTGAATTTTGTTGGTAGGAACAATTTTGGTAACAACGTGTATAGAGGAAACTATAATTTTAGGCCGTTTCCTAGTAATTCCTCTAATAATTATGGTAATTCCTACAACAACTATTATGGCAATTTTAACAAGATGCCCGCTGATTTTGAGACTAGTGTTAAAGAATTTATGAATTCGCAAAAGAGTTTCAATGGTTTGCTTGAAGAAAAATTTCTTAAGATTGATGAGTTGGCTAGGAACATGGATAGAATTTCTCTTGATGTTGATTCTTTGAAACTTAGATCTATTCCACCTAAGCATGACATCAATGAGTCTCTCAAAGCCATGCGAATTTCCATTGATGAGTGCAAAGAAAGAACTGCTAGGATGCGTAAAAAATATTGCTTTGTGAAAGCGTGTTGTTCTAGTTTTCATAATAATAATGATGAAGATCTAAAAGTGATTGATGTGACTCCTATTAAATCTTTGTTTTCCAATATGAATCTTGATAAATATGGGGCTGGAGATGAGTCAACTTTAGTTCAAAGGCGGCCCAATGATTCGATATTTTTAGATCTTGATGCAAAAATTGATAAAAGTGGGATTGAAGAGGTCAAAACTTTACATAGCAATTGTAGGATGAAAAGTATGTCTAGAGGGGGGGGGGTGATTAGACTACTTGACCAAATAAAAATCTAGCCTTTTCCCAATTTTAGTTCTTGGCAGATTTTAGCAACATAGCACAAGTCAAGCAATCAACCTACACATGCAATTCTAAGAGTATAGCAGCGGAATGTAAAACAATTGCATATGAAGGTAAAGGGAGGAGTTTAAGGGAGCAAACACAATGTTGACACGGAGATTTTTTATCTAGTGGTTCCGATAGGTAGTGTTATCGTACATCCATGTTGATGGAGACTTCAACCCACGAAGGGTAACGGTTGTGCGAGTCCACAAAGGGCTCCACCCATGAAGGGTCCACGAAGAAGCAACCTTGTCTATCCCACCATGGTCGTCGCCCACGAAGGACTTGCCTCACTAGGGTAGATCTTCACAAAGTAGGAGATCTGTTTGCCCTTACAAACTCCTTGGTTCAACTCCACAATCTTGACGGAGGCTGCCAAGTGACAGCTAGCCAATCTAGGAGACACCACTCTCCAAAAAGTAACAAATGGTGTGTTGATGATGAACTCCTTGCTCTTGTGCTTCAAATGATAGTCTCCCCAACACTCAACTCTCTCTCACAGGATTTGGATTTGGTGGAAAGAAGATTTGAGTGGAAATCAACTTTATGGAAGGCTAGAGATCAAGATTCATGTGGTTGGAATGGAATATCTTGACCTCAACACAAGTGTAGGTGGTTCTCTCTCAGAAAATATGTGTTGGAAGTGTAGGCATGTTCTGATGGCTCTCTCCATGAATGAAGAGTGGGTGGAGGGGTATATATAGCCTCCACACAAAATCTAACCCTTACACACAAATCACCAAACTCGGTGGGACCGATTCAGAGAACTTGGTCAGACCGATTTGGTTCATAATGTGACCGTTACGCATTTTGGTGGGACCGACATGTCAACTCGGTGGGACCGATTTCATTAGGGTTAGGGCATAACGTAATCTCGGTGAGACCGATTACACAAACTCGGTGAGACCGATTTTGGTAACAGACAAACAGAGAGTTGGTCAGGAAAACTCGGTGGGACCGATTCGCTCATCTCGGTTGGACCGAAATGTTACGAAAAGGAAACAGATTGTTTGCATTGCAATCTCGGTGGGACCGATCGCTCATCTAGGTTTGACCGAAACGTTACGAAGGGAAACACAGAGATTACAATCCCATCTCGGTGAGACCGAGATCCCTATCGGTGAGACCGAAAAGACTAGGGTTTCTGGCAGTGGCTATGTCAACTGAACTCGATGGCTCCGGATATGAAATTTCGGTGGGGCCGAGTTGGACTTTTTGGTTTGGGACATATGTGGATATCAGAAAGTAGTAGAGGGTTTTGGAGCATATCACTAAGCATTTTGAGCAAGAACCTCATTAAGCAACACCTCACCCCTTCTTAATAGTATTGGCTTTTCCTATAGACTCAATGTGATCTTGGATCACTAAAATAGAAAATGTAGAGTCTTGTGCTTTGAGCTTGAGCCAATCTTTTGTCCCTAGCATTTTGAAGGGTCCACTTTCTAATCCATGCCATGCCAATCATTGAGCTTTCTTGAAATATTTATCTTGAAATAGCATTAGCTCAATGAGCTATATGTTGTTAGGAATTACCAAAACCACCCAGGGATAGTTGCACTTTCAATCTCCCCCTTTTTGGTAATTGATGATAACATATAGACCAAAGCTTCGAAAAATGATAATAAGACTGAAAAACATCGTCGATTTGAAAAGTATGTGATAAGCAAGAGCTCCCCCTAAATTTGTGCATTATTTAAAATTTTCTTTTGAATGCAAATGCACAATCGATTAGGATCATGGGTTACTCTTCCATGTCACATACATCTTGGTGGAGCGCTCAAAATGATAGAACTTAAAAATATGCACTCATCACCAAGCAAAGTGAATGATCAACTAAGGATATAAGAGATAATATCATCCAACAAGCATTAAAGGTAGCATATGATCAAACACATGATCAAACAAGTATCTCACAAGTATATCGCACAAGCACACAATAAAAAGTTTCAACCAAAATAGCAAGAGAGATAAAAAAGCAACACTCTCTCTCGAAGCCTATGATCTATACATTTTTTCCCACTTTGGCAACAAGTTACCAAAAAGTTCAAAAATGCATAGTGCTAAACGACTCTCAGGCTTGATCTTCGGTAGGAGGTGTTGAGATGACTCCAAGGACGAAGGCTTCAGATGAAGTAGCTGGAGCTGGTGGAGTAGCTGCTGGAGGTGGAACTGGAGCTGTAGCTGCTGGTGCTGATGCTGTTGCTCTTGTGTCAGGAATTGGCACTGTAGCAGACCTGTGTCCTCTGGACACTCTAGCAAAAGCATCTGTGGTAGACTTTCCCTTCTTCTCCTCTGCTTCCTCCTGAAGTTGCTCAACTGCAGTTTGGATCTCTGTTATTTTGACATCCAGGTCATAGAACTTCTGCTTAATGATCCTCTCCAAACTCTCCTGATTCTTGGTCAGGGTGGCCAGTCCCTTCTCAATCCTCAGGGTGGACTGGATCAGATATCCAAGCTGGTCTTGCTTGCTCTTCAAGAATACCTGAGATGCCTCTTCTACAATTGGCATCTTTGCAGCTTTCTCAGCTTTAGCCTTCACTCTCTTCTCATGTGCTTGAGCTGAAGATGGTTCATTCTCATTCATCACCACTGTGTTGTCTTCAAAATCAGGGTATATGGCCAGGTGCTCCTTATCCAAAAATATGTTCCTGTGCTCATCTTTGAGTTGACGAGCTCCTGAATTTATGGGGCATACCCACAGCTTCTCTTCTGGTCAGCAGCAGTCCTCTTGATTGTCTCAACAATCAAACTCATGACCTTGAACTTCTGTGGGACATCAAATATATGAAGCAAGTTTATTGCATGTCCTCTAATCATCTTGTGATCACCTGACTTGGGTAGCAGTGTGTGCCTTAGAATCCAGTTTATGGTAGGCAGACCAGATAGAAAAAATGGACAGATCCAAACTTATGTGTACCCACAGCAACATCTGGGATCTCTTTGTACATGTTGGCCATTGTATTGTGGTCTTTCTTCTTCTCTGCATAAATATCCAAGTCATCCTCATGTTCCTCAAGAGCATTGATAAGCTTGGCCCACTCATCAACTGTAGACTTGTATCTAGTACCCTCAGACATCCATACTATCCTTCCATCTGGATAGAAGTGGGCAGTGGAGTAAAACTGCATGACCAGCTCATCATTCCACTTAGTGAGCTTCTGGGCTACAAATGTGTCAACTCCACATTCCTTGAAGCTATCATACACACTAGGGAAGTGATCCTCATTTTCCTTAATGAACTCCCAGTCAACCCATCTCATGTCACACACTATGGGCTTCTTATCAAGCAGAATTGTCTTATAGAAGTCTTGTTGTTCCTTAGTGTGAAACCTATAGTCCATAGTAGTTCTTCTCCTGCTAGCATATGGATCAGACTGTCTCCATAGTCTCAATCCTGCATCCTTCCTGATTTTCATGTTTTCTTCAACTGGTTGTGCATCATTCTGGTCAGGGATCTTGGGTTTCAGCTTCCTCAACACTTGACCTTCATCTTCATCAGGAGCTTCAGGCACTGGGGCCTTGTTCTTCTCCTCAGAAGGGATGTTTCTAGTGCTTCTCTTGGGTTTAGGCTTTGGAGCTGGAGCAGCAGCCTTGGGAGCAGCAGCCTTGGGAGTAGCTTTGGGCTTTGATGGAGCAGCCCCTGATCTTATTGCATCCCCCATAAGCTTTTGAGCTTTGGGTGCTGGCGCAACATCCTCTTCCTCTTCTAAATCTTTCCTCGTTGAGGGCTTGCCAAGAACTCTGGCAGTAGAGGTTCTGGCCCTCTTCTTCTTCTTATCCTCAATAGCTGCTTATTCTTCAGATTCAATGGTGAACTTCATGGTTTCACCTGTGGCAACTTTTCTTGGCTTAGACATGGGCTGTCTTCTTGCTGGAGTCTTTGTTTTCAGTCCAGGCTTTGTTGCAGCAGTTGTGCCATACTCTTTCTTTAGCACCTTTTTCTTGGAAGTGGCTTCATCTTCAACAGCCACATAGTCTTCATCCTCCGAATCAGAAGTTCTCTTCTTCCTTATCCTGGTAGCACCCTTTGGCAAGTTGCTTGGTGTGCTCCTGCTGCCATCATCATAGCTGCTAGAGGGATCTGAACCCTCACTCATCTGCACCTGTTGATCGCACTGCTCGACTGTCACACTTTGATCAGACATCTCGCAAACACTGACAAAGCAGCACTCGTGAATAGGTTATATATGAGGTAGAGTAGATGAGCATCACAAAGTATAGGAGTTTTGCAAAACAGAAGACTTAAAAACTTAGTTTTAGTTCTTCACATAAAGCATTTCGGATCTACCTAAACTCGGTGATACCGAAGCAGCTTTTGGAACCTAAACCAGTGAACTCGGTCAGACGAGTCACAGTTTGGTGGTACCGATACTGCTAGGGTTTCATAGAGAATCAAACTCGGTCACACCGATTTGCAATTTTCTGTCAGACCGAAAACGCATGTGCTCTGGCCTAAGCCAAATCGGTGAGACCGATTTCTACAACTCGGTCGGTCCGAGATGAATTCGACGGAGACCTAACCCTAAATTTTCAAATCAAAACTAATCTACAGGACGTTTTCACTGGACAGGATGATTTCAATCGTGCAAGAATCATGGCAAAACAATGTGCTAAGAATCAGAGTTATGGATTAGCACAAAGATCAAGTTCGTACCCTAGTTCGGCGACGAACTTGCTACGGCGGCAACGACGGGGCAGATTGCCGTTGACGACGGCGGAGACCAGCGGCGGGAGGTCGCCGGCGACGAGAGGATGATCCGGAGACCCAAGGAGGCAGAGCAGGTTACGCGCGGGCGAGGAGGTTCGGAAAAATTTCCAAAATTTGGCCCGTTAGAATATATAACCTGACCCTGTCAGTGTGACCGAGTGAAACGACTCGGTGGCACCGAGATGCAAAACTGCAAGCAGTTACTGCAACTCGGTGTGACCGAAAAAGGTTCTAATCGGTTGCACCGAGATTCAAAACCCTAGATCAACATAGTGACTCGGTAGGACCGAAAGGGATGAATCGGTCAGACTGAGATGCACAAAGAGGTTTTGGAGGTTTAAGTCTATGATGAATCGGGAACTCCGAGTGCTCCTCACACAGAGTGGTTCAAATTTGACTTGATCAAACTTTGTAATGTAGCATGAATAGAGTTTGAGATGAGAAAAGCATAGATAGCTAGAGGGAGTTCTTAGGCATTCTTGTCCATCCATTTGGCAAAAGAGAAAGAGCCAAACAATCAAAGCAACAAATGGATGTCCTTGAATGAGTAAAATATGCATCCAACATGCTCACACAATTAAAATGGCAAATGAAATATGTGATAAAGCATGCACAAACACTCTAGCATCTATCAAACAATTGGCGATGACTAGGTCATCTATATATGAGTATATTGACTTAGGAGTCAAATGAGAACATTTGATCATAGGTCATACTCATCGTTTAAGCACAAGTGGGGTTACCACTTTTACATAAAGAATTGTTGTGTTCACACCATTAGAGTTGCTTTAGCTCAATTGATTAGAGTAAAGCTCCCCCTAGATGTGATATCCCCCCTAAGAGGGATGAACTAACATTGGGTTTTGTCGATGATGACTTCATGTAGGTGTTGAAGATGTGGATGCTCAATGTTGATGTAGATCATTCGGAGCAATCCTTTGGAGTGAGTTGCGTAAAATTTCCTCAAATTGCTTACTTCCAGCAAGGCTCTTGTAAACACCTTTCTCTACAATTCCCTTCAATAAGCTATTTTCTTGCTCAAGTGTAACTTGGCTAAGAGAATCATTAGTGGAATCAAGAGAACTAGTAGATGCAACAACATTGGATTTAGCATGATTGTTGTTACTACTAGATGACGAATCTTTCTTGCTCTTGTTGCTAGATTTAACTTGTGGCATGTAAGTAGACAAGAGTAAACGCTTGGCAATGTAAGAAGAACTTTTCTTGCGAAGATCATCATTGATTGCCTTTAAAAACTCATGTTATTGCTCAAGGTTGAGCTTTTCAAAGCGTAGTTGTCATGAGTTTTTAAAAGTTCTCGATGATCTTCCAAGGTAGTTTCATGAGCTAACTTAAGAGTGTTAGTTCTTTATTTAGACGCTCAATCTCCTTCTTATCATCGTCATTCGTTTTATCTTGATTAGCATGATTAATTGACATTCCATCATAGTTTTCATCACTAGAGTTGTCAACAAGTAAATCATCATCACCTAGGAAATCATCTTCATCACTATTGAAATCAACATAGTCGGGTTGTGTTACCTTTGGACCTTTAGCCATGAAGAATCTCCCAATTCCTTCATTTGGTGAGTCAAATATGTTGTAGGAGTTGGTTGTCACAAGTGCTAGTCCGGCAACACCTTCATCTTGAGTATATTCGGAGTCGGAGTGATAACTTCTTTCGGAGTGATGGTCGGAGTCGGAACCGGATACCCATTCACCAACATGAGCTTGATGTCTTCTTTTTGTGTAGATCCTTGATGACTTGTCCTTCCTTTCCGAATCTTTGCTTTTTCGAAAGGGTCTTCGTTCATAATGATCATCTCTACTCCTTTCTTTCTCTTGGTTGTGATTCTTCTCTTCTACTTCTTCTTTTGGGAGAATCTTCTCTTCTTTTGTTTGGGAGCCGTACACTCATTGGAGTAGTGTTCGGGTCTTCCACAATTGTAGCAACTACGCTCACGACTAGAAGATCTTTTGTCATTGTAGGACCTTGACTTGGAACTTCTTTCCTTGTTTCTACTCTTGTAGAACTTGTTGAAGTTCTTCACCATTAGACTCAATTCTTCATTGTAGGTTTGCTTCTCACTTGATGATGTGGGAGCATCACACGAGACTTTGTAAGCACCACTTGACTTGTTGTGAAGCTCTTCCTTATCCTTGAGTGACATCTTATGAGCAACAATTCTTCCAATGACTTCCGTTGGCTTGAGATCTTTGTAGTTGGGAATCATTTGGATCAATGTGCACACGGTATCATATTTTCCATCCAAGGCTCTTAGGATCTTCTTGATGATGAATCTATCGGTCATCTCTTCACTTCCTAAGCCGCAATCTCATTTGTGATGAGAGCAAGCCTAGAGTACATTTCAGCGACACCTTCACCATCCTTCATTTTGAACTTGTCAAGTTGACTTTGAAGCACATCCAATTTGGATTCCTTGATGGAGTCGGTACCTTCGTGCATATCAATCAAAGTATCCCAAATTTCCTTTGCATTCTCAAGACGACTGATTTTTTGAATTCTTGAGGCCGCGATCCGTTGAGCGAGAATATCACAAGATTGAGCATTGTATTGTAGCATCTTCAACTCTTCAGCGGTAGCTTCACGGTTTGGTTCTCTCCCATCAGAGAATTCACCTTGCAAGGCAATACACACAATAGCCCAAACGGCGGGGTTATGTCCAAGAATATGCATTTTCATCTTATGCTTCCAACTAGCAAATTTTTTACCATCAAAGTAAGGACCTCTACGGTTGTAATTTCCCTCGCTAGACGCCATACTCTCCTAGGTTGTGAAACCAAGGCTATGACCACCAAAAGCTATGGAAATCAAAGCATATGGAGACCAAAGCTGTGATACCACTTGTAGGATCGAAAGTATGTCTAGAGGGGGGTGATTAGACTACTTGACCAAATAAAAGTCTAGCCTTTTCCCAATTTGAGTTCTTGGCAGATTTTAGCAACATAGCACAAGTCAAGCAATCAGTCTACACATGCAATTCTAAGAGTATAGCAGCGGAATGTAAAACAATTGCATATGAAGGTAAAGGGAGGAGTTTAAGGGAGCAAACGCAATGTTGACATGGAGATTTTTTATCCATGGTTCCAATAGGTGGCACTACGTACATCCACGTTGATGGATACATCAACCCACGATGGGTAACGTTTGCACGAGTCCACGGAGGGCTCCATCCACGAAGGGTCCACAAAGAAGCAACCTTGTCTATCCCACCATGGTCGTCGCCCATGAAGGACTTGCCTCACTAGGGTAGATCTTCACGAAGTAGGCGATCTCCTTGCCCTTACAAACTCCTTGGTTCAACTCCACAATCTTGACGGAGGCTCCCAAGTGACACCTAGCCAATCTAGGAGACACCACTCTCCAAGAAGTAACAAATGGTGTGTTGATGATGAACTCCTTGCTCTTGTGCTTCAAATGATAGTCTCCCCAACACTCAACTCTCTCTCACAGGATTTGGATTTGGTGGAAAGAAGATTTGAGTGTAAAGCAACTTGGGGAAGGCTAGAGATCAAGATTCATGTGGTTGGAATGGAATATCTTGACCTCAACACAAATGTAGGTGGTTCTTTCTCAGAAAATATGTGTTGGAAGTGTAGGCATGTTCTGATGGATCTCTCCATGAATGAAGAGTGGGTGGAGGGGTATATATAGCCTCCACACAAAATCTAACCGTTACACACAAATCACCAAACTCGGTGGGACCGATTCAGAGAACTCGGTCAGACCGATTTGGTTCATAATGTGACTGTTAGGCATTTCAGTGGGACCGACATGTCAACTCGGTGGGACCGATTTTGTTAGGGTTAGGGCAACGTAATCTCGGTGAGACCAATTACACAAACTCGGTGAGACTGATTTTGGTAATGGACAAACAGAGAGTTGGTCACGCAAACTCGGTGGGACCGATTCGCTCATCTCAGTTGGACCGAAATGTTACGAAAAGGAAATAGAGTGTTTGCATTGCAATCTCGGTGGGACCAATCGCTCATCTCGGTTTGACCGAAACGTTACGAAGGGTAACAAAGACATTACAATCCCATCTCGGTGAGACCGAGATCCCTATCGGTGAGACCGAAAAGACTAGGGTTTCTGGCAGTGGCTATGTCAACTGAACTCGGTGGATCCGGATATGAAATTTCGGTGGGGCCGAGTTGGACTTTTTGGTTTGGGACATATGTGGATATGAGAAAGTAGTGGAGGGTTTTGGAGCATATCACTAAGCATTTTGAGCAAGAACTTCGTTAAGCAACACCTCACCCCTTCTTAATAGTATTGGCTTTTCCTATAGACTCAATGTGATCTTGGATCACTAAAATAGAAAATGTAGAGTCTTGTGCTTAAGATTGGGGATGACCAAGGCACCCCAAGGTAAAATTCAAGGACAACCAAAAGCCTAAGCTTGGGGATGCCCTGGAAGTCATCCCCTCTTTCGCCTTCATCTATCGGTAACTTTACTTGATGCTATATTTTTATTCACCACATGATATGTGTTTTGCTTTGAGCGTCTTGTATGATTTGAGTCTTTGCTTTTTAGTCTACCATAATCATCCTTGCTGTACACACCTTTTGGGAGAGACACACATGAATCGGAATTTATTAGAATACTCTATGTGCTTCTCTTATATCTTTTGAGCTAGATAATTTTGCTCTAGTGCTTCACTTATATCTTTTTAGAGCACAGTGGTGCTTTTATTTTATAGAAATTATTGATCTCTCATGCTTCACTTATATTATTTTGAGTATTTTAGAATATCATGGTAATTTGCTTTGGTTAGAAAATTAGTGCTAATATGATGGGCATCCAAGATGGGTATAATAAAAAATTTCATATAAAGTGCATTGAATACTATGAGAAGTTTGATTCCTTATGATTTTTTTGAGATACGAAGATGGTGATATTAGAGTCATGCTAGTTGAGTAGTTGTGAATTTGAGAGATACTTGTGTTAAAGTTTGTGATTCCCGTAGCATGCACGTATGGTGAACCGTTATGTGATGAAGTCGGAGCATGATTTATTTTTTGATTGTCTTCCTTATGAGTGGCGGTCGGGGGACGAGCGATGGTCTTTTCCTACCAATCTATCCCCCTAGGAGCATGCGCGTAGTACTTCGTTTCGGTAACTAATAGATTTTTGCAATAAGTATGTGAGTTCTTTATGGCTAATGTTGAGTCCATGGATTATACGCACTCTCACCCTTCCACCATTGCTAGCCTCTCTAGTACCGCGCAACTTTCGCCGGTACCATAAACCCACCATTACCTTCCTCAAAACAACCACCATACCTACCTATTATGGCATTTCCATAGCCATTCCGAGATATATTGCCATGCAACTTTCCACCGTTCCGTTTATTATGACACGCTCCATCATTGTCATATTGCTGTCATGATCGTGTAGTTGACATCGTATTTGTGGCAAAGCCACCGTTCATAATTCTTTCATCCATGTCACTCTTGATTCATTGCACGTCCCGGTATACCGCTGGAGGCATTCACATAGAGTCATATTTTTTTCTAAGTATTGAGTTGTAATTCTTGAGTTGTAAGTAAATAAAAGTGTGATGATCTTCATTATTGGAGCATTGTCCCAGTGAGGAAAGGATGATGGAGACTATGATTCCCCCACAAGTCGGGATGAGACTCCGAACGAAAAAAAAGAGGCCATAAAAAAGAGAGAAAGGCCCAAAAAAAGAGAGAAGGGGCAATACTACTATACTTTTTCCACACTTGTGCTTCAAAGTAGCACCATGATCTTCATGATAGAGAGTCTCCTATGTTGTCACTTTCATATACTAGTGGGAATTTTCATTATAAGAACTTGGCTTGTATATTCCAATGATGGGCTTCCTCCAAATGCCCTAGGTCTTCGTGAGCAAGCGAGTTGGATGCACATCCACTTAATTTCTTTTTGAGCTTTCATACACTTATAGCTCTAGTGCATCCTTTGCATGGCAATCCCTACTCACTCACATTAATATCTATTGATGGTCATCTCCATAGCCCGTTGATACGCCTAATTGATGTGAGACTATGTTCTCCTTTTTGTCTTCTCCACAACCACCATTCTATTCCACCTATAGTGCTATGTCCATGGCTCACACTCATGTATTGCGTGAAGATTGAAAAAGTTTGAGAACATCAAAAGTATGAAACAATTGCTTGGCTTGTCATCGGGGTTGTGCATGATTTAAATATATTGTGTGATGAAGATAGAGCATAGCCATACTATATGATTTTGTAGGGATAGCTTTCTTTGGCCATGCTATTTCGAAAAGTCATGATTGCTTTGTTAGTATGCTTGAAGTATTATTATTTTGATGTCAATATTAAACTTTTGTTTTGAATATTTCGGATCTGAACATTCATGCCACAATAAAGAAAATTACATAGCTAATTATGTTAGGTGGCATTCCACATCAAAATTTTTGTTTTTATCATTCACCTACTCGAGGACGACAGGAATTAAGCTTGGGGATGCTTGATACGTCTCCAACTTGTCTTTAATTTTTGATTGTTCCATGCTATTATATTATCTGTTTTGGATGTTTAATGGACTTTAATATGCTCTTTTATATTACTTTTGGGACTAACCTATTAACCGGAGGCCCAGTGCCAGTTTCTGTTTTTTTCCCTATTTTAGTGTTTCGCAAAAAAGGAATACCAAACAGAGTCCAAACGGAATGAAACCTTCACGATGATCTTTCTTCGACTGAAAGAAATCCAGAAGACTTTGAGTTGAAGTATGGAATGCCACGAGGCAGCCACGAGGCAGGAGGGCGCGCCCAGGGGGGTAGGTGCGCCCCCCACCCTCGTGGGCCCCTCGTAGCTCCACCAACGTCCTTCTTTCGCCTATATATACTCTTATACCCTAAGAACATCAGGGTGAACCACGAAACCACTTTTCCACCGCCGCAACCTTCTGTACCCGTGAGATCCCATCTTGCGGCCTTTTCCGGCGATCCGCCGGAGGGGGAATCGATCACGGAGGGCTTCTACATCAACACCATAGCCTATCCGATGAAGCGTGAGTAGTTTACCACAGACCTTTGGGTCCATAATTATCAGCTAGATGGATCTTCTCTCTCTTTGATCCTCAATACAAAGTTCTCCTCGATGTTCTTGGAGATCTATTCAATGTAATACTCTTTTGTGGTGTGTTCGTCGAGATCCGATGAATTGTGGATTTATGAACTTGATTATCTATAAATATTATTTGGTTCTTCTCAAAATTCTTATATGCATGATTTGATATCTTTGCAAGTATCTTCGAATTATCGGTTTAGTTTGGCCTACTAGATTGATCTTTCTCGCAATGGGTGAAGTGCTTAGCTTTGGGTTCAATCTTGCGGTGTCCTTTCCCAGTGGCAGTAGGGGCAGCAAGGCACGTATTGTATTGTTGCCATGGAGGATAAAAAGATGGGGTTTATATCATATTGCTTGAGTTTATCCCTCTACATCATGTCATCTTGCTTAATGCGTTATTATGTTCTTATGAACTTAATACTCTAGATGCATGCTGGATAGCGGTCGATGTGTGGAGTAGTAGTAGTAGATGCAGAATCGTTTCGATCTACTTGACACAGACGTGATGCCTATATTGATGATCATTGCCTTAGATATCTTCATAACTATGCGCTTTTCTATCAATTGCTCGGTAGTAATTTGTTCACCCACCGTAATACATGCTATCTTGAGAGAAGCAACTAGTGAAACCTATGGCCCCCAGGTCTCTTTCTTATTATATTGCATCTCTTTTATTTACATCACTTCTTTTTTACTATTTTGCAATCTTTACTTTCCAATCTATACAAGAAAAATACCAAAAATATTTACTTTGCTATGTTTATTAGACCTCACTTTTGCGAGTGACCGTGAAGGGACTGACAACCCATTTATCGCGTTAGTTGCAAGGTTCTTGATTGTTTGTGAAGGTAATACGTGACTTGTGCATTGTCTCCTACTGGATTGATACCTTGGTTCTCAAAAACTAAGGGAAATACTTACGCTACTTTGCTGCATCACCCTTTCTCTTCAAGGGAAAACCAACGCATGCTCAAGAGGTAGCAGCGCTACCGAGCTGCTACCGCGGAAGAAGGCCGATATGTGAGTGGGGGAGGCCTTTCTCGGTTGATGCCGCTAAAGAAGGCCGAGAGGCGACGGGCGGCGGCGCTGCTTGGCCGCTGCCACTGAAGAAGGCCCAGAGGGGAGGGGCGGCGTCGCTGCTGGCCGCCGCCGCGGAAGAAGGCCGAGAGGGGAGGGGTGGCGCCGCTGCCAGGCCGCTGCCACAGGAGAAAGTGGGGACAGGAGGGGCGACATCGCTCCCAGGCCGCCGGCGCGGAAGAAGGTTGGGAGGGGAGGGGCAGCGGCGCTCCCAGGCCGTTGCCGCAGAAGAAGGCGGGGAGGGGAGGGGCGGCGACGCTCCCAGGCCACTGCCACGGAAGAAGGCGGGGAGGAGTGGGGCGGCGGCGCTCCCAGGCAGCTGCCGCGGTAGAAGGCGGGGAGGGGATGGGCGGCGGCGCTCTGGTAGGGGATGTGCAGAATAAGGTGGGTGTTATTAGAATAAGACTCTTAAGCGGTGTTACCATAATAGACCCACCCTATATATTGTGTGTGTGTGTCGGATCAAAATACACACCATAGTAGCTTCTGTTTTTTACACTACAAAAAAAGACACATCCGTGACATTTTTGGCCGAACGAAAATCTTTTCTGTCATACTTATGACACTTCTATGACGATAATTGTGACAAAACCCGGTAGCATCATAGATGTGGTGGGTTCCTACTTCTATGACAAAAAATCATGACAAAAAATGGGCTTTTTGTCCTGGGCGGGCCGGAGACGCAGCTGCATGACATTCTTTGGGCCGTCCATGACGGAAAAAACCGTGGTAGAAGCGAGGGCGCGGAAAATATCGGGGAGTCACCGGTTACAGTGGGTGGTCGGTGGTCGTGGTACGTCAGGCCTCGTTTCCATCGGCTGTTCCGTCCAGGCCCTCCCGATGAACACAACGACGCATTACATTCCGACCCAGCCGGTTGGCTCCCCGTGAACACGACGACGATGTTGTTTCTCCGTTCTGAGCCAGCCATGTACACAAGCCCTGGCCGTACGTATGCGCGAGTAGGCGTTCGAGACCCTGCCCGTATGTACGTACGTGGCTGTATTGTCTTTCTTGCATACTGGCCGCTTTACGTACGTGTACATGCTACGTGCGCGCCTCTACTACGACACGTGCGCGCCTCTACATCGACCAGTATGTACGTACACGTTCGCGACCAGAATGACAACGCTACGTATGCTTCGACCAGGTGGGTCCCGACTGTCAGGCACTTCCTTGCGTTCGAAGATGTAGCTGGTGGGTCCCAGCAGTCAGGGGGGCGAATCGTGTTTTTTTTGCCCTGACGCACTTCCTTGCGTGTGAAGATGTAGCTGGTGGGTCCCAACAGTTAGGAGGAAATGTTTTTTTCGCGAAATACGGTGGCCCGTCCGGTGGGTCCCTGCTGTCAGGTGGATGAATAATTATTTTGCGCGTAATAAGGAGGCACTTCCTTGCTGCGGCCGTGGACCCGGTATCGGCCTCTCCACGTCTGATCCATGTCCGTTGGAAGCTGTTCCTTGACCACGTTCACCACGCCGCGCCGAGAGCACTAGGGCGGTGGACGACAGCGAGGCCTAGGAAGGGGACGACACGGAGCCGGGGAAGATGCGGCTGTGGATGCCCACGCGTAGAGGAGTATGAGGGTTCCCTGGTTCGCTGCGGTGTGAGGCTGCCGTCGCCGTAGAATAACAGGGGGTGTGGGTGAGTAGAGGGATGGCCTGACCAGCGGTTGGAGTAGTAGGGGCGGTGAGGCCTCCGCATCGCATGACCCGGCCACGGGAGGCAGGAGCACGAGGCACGACTGGCGCTGGTTTGGGCGGCTGGAGCAAGAAGGCCAGAGGTTGAAGAAGCACTACGACCATTGGATGGACATCGTACGGTCAGTGGATCTAGAATTGTGCATATTGACTAAGTTGACAAAGCCCTCCGTCCCCGTCAACTTAGTAGGCCCACAGTAAGCCTGCCACTATACTGGGTCCCAGCTAGCAGGAGGAGTATTCACTTTTTTGTGCGTAATAAGGAGGCACTTCCTTGCGTGCGAAGATATGACTGGTGGGTCCAAGTTGTCAGCAGCGGTAACGTTTTTTTTCGTGAAATATAGAGGCCCTTTCGGTGGGTCCCAGATGTTAGGTGGAGGAATCACTATTTTGCGCGTAATAAGGAGGCATTTCCTTGCGTTTGGCCTTGGACCCAAATTGTCACCTCTCCACGTCTGATCCACTTCAGATGCATGTCGGTCGTTGACCACGTTGACCAGTGCGCCGAGAGCACCAGGGTATGGAAGACGACGAGGCTTAGGAAGGAATGACACGAAGGTGGGAAGACTCAGCAGCTTGTTTCCCACGCTGAGGGGAGTAATGACTGCACGAGGGTTTACTAGTTCGTCTGCCGTCACGGAGAATAACATTAGGTGTGGGTGAGTAGAGGGATGGCTAGGCAAGCTATGGGAGTAATTGGGCGGTGAGGCTGCTTGGCGGCAAGATAGCCCGCCATGGGAGGAGGGAGCAGGCAGTCCCACCGGCGCTTGTTTGAGCGGCCGGAGCAGGAAGAGCAGAGATTGAAGAAGCACGACGACCGTTGGATGGAAATCCAACAGTCACTGCTTGTGCGTCAACATTTTTTAGTAAAGCCTCAAATCTTTGGAAAACAGCATACAACCCATCTGCCATTATTTCTAATAATTTACAGCCCATTTGCTAATTTTAATGTTTTTTTTGGAGCCCATATTCTTTTTGTTAGCATTACAGCCCATATTGTGGCCACGGTTAAAAAATTATACGAAATTTTGCATATTTCGGTGCGGTCCGAACTGTTTTTAATCCCGAAATTTCGAGTCACATTCAAACTGATTTTAAAAATAAATGTATATCAATATAAAATCCAACAAATTGTCCACGCATAAAAATCAATGCAGTTTAAAATCTCGTAATGAAAAAAGAAATTTGAAACTAATTGCCGGTTTGATGTGTTTTAAAAATGTACAACCCATTTCTCATTCCTGATAGGCCATTTTCTCGGCCAGCCGAATGAAGCTCTCCTCATCTTGAAAGATTTGCAGCCCAACAGGCCTGACAAAGCGACTTACTTGGCAAATCACAAAAAAACTAAGCTGTGGCCGTGGACCCAGCTGTTAGCCTCTCCACATATAGTACTCTTCCGATGGAAGTTGGTCATTGACCACATTGACCACGGCGTGCTAAGAGCACCAAGGCAGTGGACGACGGCGAGGCCTAGGAAGGGGACGACGTGGAGCCGGGGAAGACGCGGCAGTGGATGCCCATGTGGAGAGCAGTACGAGGGTTCACTGGTTTGGCTGCGGTGTGAGGCTGCCATTGCAGCAGAATAACAGGGGGTGTGGGTGAGTGGAGGGATGGCCTGGCCAGCGGTGGGAGTAGTATGGGGGCGGTGAGGCCTCCATGGCAAGACACCGCCACGGGAGGCAGGAGCAAAGCTGACGACCGGCCGCTGCTTTGGGCGGCCGGAGCAAGAAGACCAGAGGTTGAAGAAGCACTATGGCCATTGGATGGACATCGACAGTTTCTTGGAGCTAGAATCGTTCATATTGACTAAGTTGACAAAGCCCTCTGTCCCCGTCAACTTAGTAGGCCCACAAGTCAGCCACCCACTATGGTGGGTCCCAACTAGCAGGGGGTATTCATTTTTTTGTGCGTCATAAGGAGGCACTTCCTTGCGTGCGAAGATATAACTGGTGGGTCCGACCTGTCAGCGGGGGAACGTTTTATCCACGAAATACAAAAGCCCTTCCCGTGGGTCCTTGCTGTCAGGTGGAGGAATCATTATTTTGCGCGTAATAAGGAGGCATTTCCTTGCGTGCGGTCGTGGACCCAGTTGTCAGCCTCTCCATGTACAGTCCACTTCCAATGGATGTCGTTCATTGACAACGTTGACCAGGCCGCGCCGAGAGCACCAGGGCGATGGACGACGGCGAGGCCTAGGAAGGGAACGACATGGAGGCAGGGAAGACTCGGCAGTTGTTTCCCACGCGGAGGGGAGTACGACTGTACGAGGGTTTACTGGTTCGTCTGCCGTCGCCGGAGAATAACAGCAGGTGTGGGTGAGTTGAGAGATGGCTAGGCCAGCAATGGGAGTACGGTGGGGCGATGAGGCTCACAAGGCAACATAGCCGTCAGCGTGATTTAGGAGCAGGCAGTCCACTTGGCGCTTGTTTGAGCGGCCGGAGCAGAAAATCAGAGATTGAAGAAGCATGACAGCCGTTGGATGGACACCCAACGATCCATCGCTCTCGTGTGCATTATTTCTAATAATGTACAACCCATTTGCTAATTCTTAAGAATTTTTTGGAGCCCATCTTCTTTTTGTTAGCATTACACCACATATTGTGGCCACGGTTAAAAACTATACGATTTTTTTTTGCATATTTCGGGTGCGATCAACTGTTTTTAATCCGGAAATATCGATTCACATTCAAACTATTTTGAAAAAAAAATTATATAAATATAAAATCCAAATAATTGTCCACGCATAAAAATTAATGGAATTTAAAATCTTGTAATGAAAAAAGTTGAAACTAATTCCCGGTTTGATGTGTTTTAAAAATGTACAGCCCATTTCTGGGCAAACCGAATGAAACTCTCCTCGTCTTGAAAGATTTGCAGCCCAGCAGGGCTGATAAAGCAAGCAGGCCTCATTTGGGTATTTATTTTAAAAAATAGAACTGGGCTAGCCATTTTCAGCAAGAAAAAAACACAACTGGGCTGAGATGTGGTAAACAAAAATAAAACCCTGGCTAGACGGGCCACAACCCCCGCACAGCCCCGTTGTTACCCTGATCCGTCGCTAAAACTAGTATAAATAACAACTGCTTGTTCCTCAAAAAAAATGCACGACCTGCTGAGTCCCTGGTGTCAGCCGCTCGTAGTGTAATTCTCTCATTTATTGACTATGTTGACAATGCCGTGAGCCCCAGATGTCCAACCGTTAGGAGGAACCATATTTTTGGGCTTGTAATATAGAGCCACTTGCTTGCATACTGCCATGACGCTGGTGGTTCCCTACTGTCATCCTCTCCACGTACAGTCATCTCCTTGTTCCTCTCGGTTGTTGACGACGTTGACAACGCAAGAGGGCGGCGCACCACGCACGGCGAGCGAACCAAGGCCGCAAGGCGGAGGACGACGACGAGGATTCGGACGGAACGAACAGGAGCCGTGGAAGATGCGCCGTCCGGCCCCAAAGTGAGGGGAGTATGAGGGTTGATCGTTCAAAAGGGTGCGTGTTGGGGCTGACGTCACGGAGAATAACAGGACGGTGTGGGGAATAGATGGAGGGACCGCCAACGTTGGAGGGTACGACGGTAGGGCGGCAGAGGCACAACCAGCCATGGGAGGCGGGAGCAAAGTGAGCCGACGGGTGGTTTGGTTTGGGTGGTCGGAGGAAGAATAAGACAAGAGATAGAAGATACACTGACGGATGTTGGATGTCAATCCAATGGCTGGTAGGCGTAATCGCTTGTTGATCGGCTAGTAAGTCGAGACCACCTTGGATAGGCTATTCCTCGCGGGTCCCAAATGTCGTAATCCAAATCTGTCACGGTCATGCAGCCCTTCCTATGAAAATTTACAGCCCATTTGATGTGCTAGTTGGAAATAAGTTTGTGGGTGCTGGTGGGGGCTAATCACTTGGCTTCTGTAATGCATAGTGAGCTCAAGCAGCCGGCGAGAGTGATGTTATTTCCCTTGGTTGTGATTTGTTGGTTGTTACAATATTTCACTCTAAATTAAACGACTAGCAAGCCATTTTTGCCTTGCTTCAAAGAAAATATGACAACACAAATGAGTTGAAAAGGGCAAGAACATCTAACTCCAGCTTACAAACTGCATACAAAGCACGAGGGTTAATTGTTCTTCGTGTTTACAAAAACCCAGGTTGAAAAGGGTAACCACATCTAACTCCAAAGACTATTTTTGGCAGTCACAGTCAAATGGATCGGTCAGGTCCATAGAATGAACATCCTGGGTCATAAAATTTACTGGATTATGACCACAATATGTTGTAAATAGAAGCCCGACACATTCAGAAGCTCTTTTTCCCACCTGAAACTCCTTTTTTTTGCTCTTCCACATACCCATCCGTCAAAACCATGCCGATGATAAACTTAAGCCTGATGGAGAAAGTAACCTCACATTCAGCAGGAAGAATGTGACAAATCTAGTGTTTGCACGGTTGGCCACATATCGTTCTAGCATTATTGTCTTCAATCGAATCTCATGAGAAGTGAGAAAATCCCGATGCTTACGAATCCACCGATTGGTTATAACTTTCTTACCCCGTCTTGTTGCCTAAATAGACATGAAGATTGAAAATAGTTAAGGTCTAAAAAAAGGAGTGTCGAAAGAGCAACAGCTGAACGGTTAATTCTAGTACACTATATGCGGGCTTCCAATGTGCGTGAAATTATCACCTTTATATACAACTTCTCCAGACATGGAAAGCATTGCAGCAAGCCAATAATCGTGTTCAGATTAAAACTATTCATTTGGATATATAAGATCTTGACAGAATCTAGTACCATTGATAGGCCATCCATGAAGAAACTCTTCATTGAGCATGGAACATAATATTAGCACAAAATGTGTACTCCAAGATGACATATAACTTATGCGCAGAAATTTAAAATGCAACTTATGGTTACAAGTGTAGATGATAATGTAAAGTACCTGAAATCAGAGAGCCAAACACCATATTGAAATGAGCACAGAGATCATGTATTACACCCAAGGTCTCCAGTTTAGGCGCAGAGAGGACGGTTATTTGCAACGGTGAATAACTAGAATCAATGATCAACCTTTTAAGTGAAGGGGCATCTTGGATGATGAGTGGTCTTCCGTCAAAAAAAATTCCAATTCTTACAAGGTTAGGCAACTTTATTTGGAGACAACCGATTCTAACAGTGAAAACAAGCACCAAGCACTCCAGGGCAGGGCAACTGGAGTGGATGATGCTGTGCAATGAGGCGTCCGATATATGAACCCGCACAAGTGAAAGTTTCTTCAGAAATGGGAGTCGAAGGTTTAGTACCAGATTGTCTGGTAGGTCGCACAACGCAAAGGTGGCGGTGTGGAGAGAGGAGGAAAACCGCGAGATGGACATCGGTGCTGAGGGCACATGTAGATGGCGTTCGGTATCTGGTAGGTGATTTCCAGGGGAATAGTAGAACTCAAGCAGCTGTAGTTCTGTGAATTCAGGGGATTTCAGCCAGGCGTCCACCGTGTAGGGCATGGTATGCTTGCTCAGGTAGCATTACGGGAGGCAGAGGCTTTGAACGGAGCCCTGGTGGGAGGAGATGATGGCTCTGGGGATTTCAATATCATTGAAGAGAGATAGCTGACGACAGTTGAGGTTAAGGGGCACGGCACGCCATAGAGGGCGCCACCAAATTGAGAGGACTTGGGTGCGGCAGCAATCCTTGGTGGGGAGAAGCGAGATGATCTCCCCAAGGACGGCGTCCGGGAGATCGCTGAGGCGGTTCACCCGAGATTCTACAAGTTCCTTGGATCCAGTGGGGGCGGGGTCGCCGCTTCTCCCCGGGCTGCCGGGTGCGGGATCTACAACAGGCATCGCCACTGGTGGGAGCCTCATCTTCTTGGTGCTGGGGCCAGCCGACTCCATTTTCCTCGAGGGCGTCGCGTCGCGCTCACGGATTTAAGCAGAGTAACGAATGACGAGCCTAGTTAGAAAAGTAGTGAAGAAGAAGGGAGCTAGGGTTTTTACGTAGTAGTGAGGAAGAAGGGGAGCTGGGGTTTTCTGTAGGAGTGAGGTGAGGAATTTGGGGGTATGAGTGGAGCGAGTTGACGTGAGGTGGGTGGGAGTGAGGAGGAAGAAGAACACCCATCTTTTTTTGGGGGCCAGTGTGCTGGGTGTGGGTAGCGCCTCTCATTCAGTAAATATATGGACTTATGAATTGATTTTACTATTTACTAGGGTGTATGGCTGTTTTGTCTTGGGCCTAGAGAAACAATTACTACTAGTATAGTGGAGACACTCTACAGCTACCCAGAAAAACAATTACTACTAGTACAGTGGATACAATACCGCTTCTGGCTCCTCCTAGGTCATTAAAACGTCTCCCTCTACTGAATGCCATTATACTTTTGTTCACCGACATGCGGGCCATGCAGCGCGCGGGCCCAAATGTCATCCACCAAATTAGAAGGTAGTATGCAGGCGAAGAGTCACCCCAGTCGTAGTGTGGCAATAACGAGCCGTCGTATCACAAAACCCCACCTCCCCGCAGTCTAAGTTTGACGGACGAAGCAACCATCATTTCACTCTTTGGTGAATCCCCTTCTCCCTCACTGTCTTCAAGAAAGGCAACACTGTGATTCCGCCATTGTTCTTCTCTCCGAACAAAGGGAAGGTAAGCGGGTCCGTGATGTTGGTATATTTTCGTTCAGAGGAAAAAAAGAACTTTTGCAAAGCAAAAACCGATCCTCACTCTCTTTTTTGTTTCATTGTCATTGTGATTGTGTTTTCCTTTCGGTGGTCTCCTAGTATTCATCGGTTTCATGATGGACCAAGGAGAACCAGCAAAGATCTCGCCAATATTGGAGCAGACGGGAGGCTGATCCCCATGAGATGTAGAGCTCCAAGAAGATGGAGGCAGCCACCGAGCCGACCCAGACACGCCACGGCCACTCATCGAGATGGTCAACGCCTGCTTTGAGGTTACAACCCCGTGGCACTACAGAGCAGTTTTCCCCTTCGAGGATGTCCCCTCACCGAGCTGCCCAAGGTGATTTTCTTCTTTGCCGATCTTGATTGTGGTTTTTCATCTAAGTATGTGGTGATGAATAATGCAAAATTTTATTAGCTTCGATGCCATGCTATACATAGTGGTTTAAATAACTTGTGTTTCTTATGCTGGAAAGTAATTCAGAATTTGTTTCTATTTCAATTAGAGCCCTGATGCAGACAAGGATTGTGTGGTTGTACATGTCACTCGCTATGAGGCGGATGACCTAAATATATGCACTGTGAAAACAGAGTTTTTAGGCTGTTGGATCCTGGAAGCCATTTGCGCTTATACCAATGAAGAGTTGTATTCCAGCCTCACTGTTGTCAGACGTGTTGTCTGTGGTGTATCAAGCACAAGAAGTTCAAAGCTACTCCTTCATTTGTGAGGCATACCGTTCTTGTCAAGATTACGCAGAAGATGACGTGGCATGCCTCCACAAACAAGTTTATGAGTGGCAAGGCCACAAGGTTTTCTTCATGAAGGTTCACAGGATTGAGCTGTCACGGACGCCCTTGATGATGTTCATGGCAAGGTCCGTCTTGTGTCCAGCCCAAATTAGATTGAGGCATGAAATACTTGCCCGGCTAGTGTTTAATACTAGTTTGGATTCTGTCTAATTATCCGAGCCTTGCTCATATCGAGCCCTCCGGGCTAGTACTGCTTGAATCCATCTATGGGAACTGCTGCTACTTTTGTGTGCCCGTGAATCATCGTAATTGTTGTCAAATGTATACGTCCTCACTAGTTTTATCATACGAGCAATGTGTGTTTTGATGAAATAGAGTACTCATTCGAGAACTGTGCGCCGACGTATACATAAGTACTTGTAAACACTGTTGGTGCTACCCCACTTGTAAGCAGTTGTGCAAAACACGACACATTGGCTCAGCTCGCTTCATCACTAGGCTATCGACGAGCTAACAATCAACAATCTGATGTCTGACATATAAGCAACTATGTATCTTGTTACTATGGTTCATGCAGTTAACTGAGGCCACAATGTAAATTCCAAACGTTCACACGCCAGTCCAGCGTTCATGTGGAACACTCACATTAAACTCGGCTTCATAAAAAACTTGAAAAGCGTAAGTTAAGCAGTTTTATACATCTGAATGATTCATAGAACATAACAAACATATACTAGTTAATAGCAAAAGACAAAGTTGTGAGAAGGTTTACAAATCAGCAAAAAACAAGCAAGGCTTCTCTGAGCAAAGGGCCTCCCGGCAGGCTTAAATTTCCTGAAGATCACTCTGGTTTTTTCTTGTTGCCACCATCCAGGGTTAGGTTCTCTCATTCCAGAATAACCAATTATAATTGTGTTCTCAGCTGGAATGTTGAATCGAACCATGCAAAGGTAATCGACCAGCTGAAAGTCTTGTGCATTCCACTAAATTTAAGCTACCGCTTATTTGCGTAAATAAGCAGACCACAATGCCTCTTGTCCACAAGACTTTGTCCCAAAAACCTCCGTGCAGCCGTGCCAGCTTGTCCTCGGTCCATGGATGAACTGGAGGAAAGTGCATTCCGGACTAGGATGCAGATGTTTTCACTCGTCCCTGCACTGCAATCAGGAAGTAAAATGTATGAACCAGCTTCATTTAGATTGTGTTGATCATTCTACCTAGTAACTACCAATGTAGGAATACCTGGAAGATGGGTGGTTAAACGACGGCAACAAGGGATAGCCATCTCATTTTGCGCAGTTCTACTAAAACTGAGGTGTGTGCTTTTGATTGCGCGGATAGAAACGATATGGAGACAGACATCCCGAAACGATATGGAGACAGACATCCCTGTTTGCGCAAATACGAAATATGGTTATTTAAACAATGACAGATATTTGCAGTGGCGTATGATTAACAACAACATCTATTGTGTTATAGTTGGCACTAGATTGACAATATGAAAGTGTCCTTAAGTAAGTAGCATCACATCACATCAACACTGCCGCTAGATTAACATGCAGAACAATAGCATTAGTATTACTGTCATAAGAGTAGCACATGGTCAGTAAATGTGCAATCAAATTTGTGCAGTTCCACTGGGATGAAGCAATGTTAGCGGTTTGAGATTTAAGTGTAACTGCAAAAACACAATTCATGGGAAATAAAGCAACACGGAAGCACTTCATAAAATGGTGGTGGCATTGCTTCAATTTATCGACGGCACTAGACCATTACTTATAGTGACATTAGGTGGCATTGCTTAATGCTTCATGTGATTTTACATTAATGGTAGCGATATGGGCGTAGGGACAGCAGAGGCATAAAGTGGTGATGCAGATGTGGTTGCCGAGAGCGGTAAACACTCAGGCAGCATGTCTGCATTTGTCCCATTTTTTATCTCCTCGGCGAAATTTTCCTATGTGAGCACAGGAAATCTAGACCCGCTCATTCTCATTTGCATTGTCCCCCAACACCCATCACTTTCTTTCCTTTTTCAACCAAGAGATAGGTCCACTTCCCCCCCCCCCACCCTTCTCCATCCACCATGCTTTCTTCGTCTTTTCAACCAAGAGACCAGTTGGGTAGCTAGTATCTACTACTTTCCCCCGTTTTCTCTTAGAACCAAGTCCTAGATTCATGCTACAGCTTTCCCACTTTCTTCCCTATTTGAACCAACTCTTTGAGTCGACTATATGAACTAGCTTTACCTCTAATAATAGTAAAAGTCTAGGTGGCTTTGGAAGAGCGGACAGAAGTAGAAAAAGATCCACATGAAGCCAAGTGGGGAGCAGGGGCAGTAGAGCAAGGCAGGTTTCGAAGTAATATATACCTGAGGGTCGTCGGCATGTGGCAAAGACGGCGTCGGGAGGCCGCATCTTGGCCATAATACCGCCGGGAGGAAGAAGGGGTCAGAGGCCCTCCGGAGCCGGCGCTCTCTCGAAGAGAACAACATGATGCACGGGCAGCCGTTGGTCTCCTCCCTCGCCGCCGACAACAGCGTGAATGATGCACCTACACCCCTGCCCCGGTCGTGGTTGTCCGGCCGGATTTGTGACCAGCCGTGAGCTGAGAGAGAGAGTGGCCACCTATGTCTTGCTTAGATCTGGAGAGCATGAGAGAGTGAACGAGAGGAACCCTAGTAAAGCAAGCGTTAAGGCTCCTGCTTATATATGTGGTGGAGTGAATTTGTTGTACCAGCTTCAAAAAAATGTGCTCCTACGTGTACCCGCGAGTGGGTGTGAGAGAACTAGTGCGTGCATGCACCGCTTCTCTTCGTGAGAGTACAATATACTATGCCCAAAGAACGTTCGCCACAAGAGTAATAGTATAAGTGTGTGACGTGTGAGCTAAAATAAAATGTGCGCGACGTCTTTTGTTTTTAGAAGTTCTGAGGGTAGGGTGTGAAGAGCACATATGTGTGTGACGTCTACCTGCAGATAGACGGTGGGTGCGAGAGGACTCGGGAGGGTGCGTGTACGTGAGAGAGAGAGGGGGGCACGTATCAATGCAATGCATGTGTCCGTAAATCATTATCCGACAAACGTTCACCACAAGCCTTTTTCCCGATTTAACGTCAGAAGAACCGTTAGATCGGCATCCGACAAAGCTGTCGGTTTGCCATGTTATTTAACAGAATAGCCACTCCTCCTACACACAAATCTTCCACGTGAGTGTTAGCAACTGCCGTATGCTCCCTCCATTCCAAAATGCAGTGCATATAGCTTTATTGAAAATTCGAACCTCGCAAACTTTTACCGAGTTTTCGTGTACCAAATTGCACATGTAGAATACCCTGTATATATCATTTCATTCATCTTAGAGAGGTAACTATAAAGATGGGTGAGGAGTCTACAAAGAAATACCATCATATCACCTGTAGCAATTTCAACCATCCTTTGGTGTGGAGGAATATCATAGGAACTCTATATGATATGATTTTTATAGGATTTTTTCCTTTAGAGCCAATTGGTTCATAGGAATAGATTCATATACTCCACATTTCAAAGGAAATAAACATGATATCATTTCTATAGCTTTAGTGCCACTTGGTTCATATGAATGGATTCCTATACTCCCATAATTTCAAAGGAAAATAAACATTAGAGTATATTCAATAGAAAAGTTCCTATGATATGAACCAAATTACATCTCTTTTCTAATCCCTCCTCATAGGAATTGAGATACATGTCATCTCTAGATTCAATTGAAAAGTTCCTATGATGTCAACCAAATGACATCTCTTTTCCAATCCCTGCTCATAGGAATTGAGATACTCCATGTCATCTCTTTCCCTACAACTTCCATGTATACATCTTATATTCCTAAATAGCTAGTACAACCCACTAGTAGCTTTTTTCCAAGACATGCAACTATGGCACAAGAACTATATAGTGTGCGAATAACTTGAAAGATGGTCGATGGATGAAGCTAATCTGACAGTGCAGAGATGGCAAATCTGAGCACTACTGGCCGTTGGATATCATCAGCATTCCACCAGATCTACCACATGTACAATTTAGAAGACTCCATGGTTGAACTTAAGCATAATGCATAAACCTCAAAACACATGCACTTCTCCTTTGTTCTAGAATCTTCTGTATAATAATTGATTTTTTTCTAAATGAAATGCCATTATTTGTTTTTTACTTTATGCTTTACAATGCACAACCCCATGAGTCTTAACATTTTTATAAAACTAATTGATTTTGAATGAGATGAACTATAAGAACTAAATGAACATCTACATCATGCATATATGACTCAAAGCTTTACATGCTATAATGTGTATTTATTCATAATTTGGTTTCAAAATCTCATGCGTTCAATGCATGTGTACCTTACTAGTTTTGAGTAGAGTAGCAAATTTCACGCGGCCCCGGGTATATCAAAATGCACGGCCCATGCATCATTGCCTTTCGGCGAACCTACGTCCATAATTTTTTGTACGTACTATATCTCCATTGGTCCCCGAACCCAAAATGCTACCTCGTTCCCCTAAAACCAAGCGGCCCACACATATTTAAGGCATTGACTCGAACTCAATCCCTCTCCCGTTTACTACAACGTGGCCCCGCACGCCCTAGTAGTACACCTACAAACCCTACCGCCGCACGCATCATCGGTTTTCTTCAAGAGGATGAGGGAGAAGCCGATTTGTAGTGGAGGCGCTATAAAAAATGATCTGTAGTGGAGACCCCTACCCTAGGGTGCCCTAGGTAGCTGTCGCACGCATCATTGGTTTTCTCTTTTCTTTATGCTCTTGTTCCCTAGAGTGAAATGATGGTTGCTTCGTCCGTCCAACTTAATGCGGGAAAGGTGGGGCTTTGTGATTTGACCCTCATCGCTCATTTTCTACTATCATGCACTATTTAACCGAGTGCCTCCAATTCCAACCGCTGCTCGAACTGTAATTTGGTGCATCGCACGTGGAACAAGACGGTGGATGAGCCACATGTCGCCCAAAGGGGTCTGTTAAGTGTGTCGCCATTTCGCAAAGCGGACTGGCCCTGCTTGAGTCGCTACGCCAACACGACAGGAGCATCCTACCACTTGGTTTTGCTCCTTGGTGAATCCCGACTATGTTGATCTAAAAAGATATGTACTGAACTACCCTCTCCGTCTTGTTTTTTTAGACGTCTCGGTTTATAGGGCGTGCACGTAGTTCTAGGTCATCCATTTTACTAACTAAATCTGAGTTACTATGTCACAAAAAGTATATCATTGGATTATTAAGAGGATGTAGTTTCTAAACATATATTGTTCATCACATATATAGCCAGTTAAATTCTCAACCTAGAGCGACGTGCATGCCATGTAAACCGATACGGAGGAAGTATAGTAGTAAAAATGAGGTGATTTTACCGAGCGATCGGCGGGGGAGCATGGCTTGTCATGCGGTCCCACGTGTCATGATGTACCAAGGTGATGTGCGTGTCCCTCTTGAGGCAGAAGCAATACTACGTGGTTCGAGATGATGGCGAACCGAAGTGTGAAATAATGGTTGCTTCATCCGTCTGGGAAGGTGCGGCATTGTGATTTGACGTCTCATTGCTCATTACTACTACTACCGAGCGCAGACGGTCAAAAGTGCCCCCCTTCTGCTCGCACTATTATTTGGTGCTTGACACATCGACCCAGTTGCTATATGTCCCACATGTCGGCGTCGAAGTACGAAATTCATGAAAGCGAAGGCCGATTTAAGGAGTACAAGACACGGTTTGCTTTTTGTTGCCGCGCAATCCATCGATACAAACCCGAACTAAAAAAGGCGAGGGCGGTCTTTTCTCAAGGCAGGGGAGTTTGGCATAGTCTGTTCGAGGCACGGAGGCAGGAAGGGAAACAAGAAAATAAAGGTTGAGCGACTTAGTTTTGGGAAAATCTGATTTTACGAAGTACGTACCCACTAGGGTTTATAGGGCTCATCTATGAAACATTCGTTTTTCCATTTTATAAGTCTCAATTCTACTACTAGTAGTAGTACCATCACATGTTGGATTTCGAGGTGCGTTAGATCACCCGATGCAAGCAGTGATAAGAGAAAACTCACCAATGCATGTAGAAGTTCATGGAAATTTAGTGGTCATTCATGCATTCGTTCTAATTAATGCATCGGTAAACATTACTTCTTGATAAAAACGTGCGTACTAATTACTTGTGCAAACTAGGAGTACGAAATTAATTCGACCACTCACAGTCTACCTTGGTTGGAGAGATTTTTATATTGAGCCATAAACTGGAAAGGAGGGAGTAGTAACTTTTGCCTCGATTACTATTTGTGGCCTTGTATAGATGCAAAATGTATTTTTTTATAGTGGCCTTGTATAAGTGAATGGAGGGAGTACTAAAGGAAATATATATTCCAAACAAATATGATAATCTCTCTAACCAAGGTAGTAGGGACGAGGAGTAAACGGAGGGAGCACTAGTAAAATTTTCTCCTTGTCCTGCAAGCCACCGCGCGCGTGGGCGAGAGAGCGGGCGTAAGGCATAGTAAGCAAGCTTCACCTCATCTTGCGAGCCACCGCGCCCGTGGGCGGGGTAGATGGCGTACTAAGCAAGCTTCTTATTGTTCTGCGAGTTGACGGGACACATTAAAAGTACTCCAGTGTATAGAGCCTTGCCTCTAAGGTAGGCCCCACATGGTTTGCCTCTTTTTTAACTAACGCGTCAAGTCGCAATTTGTTTGTTCACCCGTGGTAGACGATCCTCCCTCCATCTAGTGGACAACCAGTACACGTGTCAAGTTACCACGTGGGCTGCCTTTTCATACAGAAATGAGCTCCACCATGTACCCGCGCGGGTGTGGTTGGGAAAGAGGCGGGAGAACGTGCGCCCTGCGTGCACCTCTTCTCTTCGTGCATGTTCCCCACCTACGTGAGACGCGGTACGAGGCGGCGGCGTGGACGGTAGCAACGGCGCCCGTGCGCTGCTCCTCGTCGAGCTAGCTTGGAGCGGCGAGTTGCTGAACCGCGCGCCGGCTTGGGGCGGCAACTGGCTCTGTCGGGCGAGGGGAGGGAGGTGGATCAGCGAGATGCATAGCTTGTATTCGGCAGGTTCGGCGGGCCACCCAGCCGGCTTGGATGCGGAATAACTACCCTTCGTAAGCCATTGTAAGAGTGGACAAAATGGTGAAGGAGGAGATAGGGGAGTGGAGGAAGTGTGCGATTCTTGGCTGGCGTTTGGCCTTATTTAAATAGGAGATTAAATAGTCGGCGGACGGGAGGAACTCGGCTGGCGTTGCATTTAATGCCGGCCCGGTTATGAACGGATGTGTGTCCAGAGTGGGTTTCTCGGCTTCCACATGGGCGGGATTCATGGAGGCCTTTGAATGCGGCAAGGAGGCGTGTTCAGCCGGGCGTGCAGCGAGTGGCGCCCTCGACTCTGACATAGGACAACGCGCCGTTCTTCCACTGATGTGTGGGCTCTTTGGGTACATGGCCTGCATGTCAGTGACTCCAACGCAGCAACAAGATGCCAGAGGAACCTTTGGTGGGCCAGGCGGTCGAAGTGGGCATTTCATAAACCGATGATTGTTCATTGAGTGTGACGTCATCCTTTTCATGTAGATAAGCCTACTATGTTGATAGCCCGTTCGATACGTTGTGATTCATAAAGACCGCTACAAACATCAATGTTCTAGTTATCACAGATAAGATTGATTAATACCCATAACAATCCATGTCCTTAACAAAGGGTGCATGCACGTATAGGTTGAGCGTGTGTCTTGCGTCGTGTCTTTGTGTGCATGCGGCGCGAGTGTTGCGTGCGTGCAAAGTGCGTTTCGTTGTTGCATGCATGTGTGTGTACGTGCGTGTGTTCGTGAGTGCATGTGTACGCATCAGTGTTGCACGCCTGCATGCGTGCGTGTGTTCATTATGTGTACGTGTCAGTGTAGCATGCCTACATGCGTGCGTGTCTTGCGTGCGTGCATGTGTACGTGCGGGGTGAGGATACACGTCAGTCGACTCTGGTCATTAGATTTTCCACCCGTTGGATACGAAATCAAGGGCATGCAGTCACCAAACTCCACCCCCCTGAGCCGCCAGCCACCACCGGCCGAATCACGCCCGGCCGCCACGCCGCCCGCCCACCCCAAAACCACTCATCACGGTCCGCCGCCGACCGCCATCACTCAAGCCCCAGCGCCGAGCTTTTTCTCCGGCGATCCCCACCCCACCGCCCAATAAACGCCCCCGCCGCCGGCGACTGCCAACCAGATGTCTCACGACTTCGAGTACCCACCGACCACTAATTTATTACCATTTCTGTCCTTCATATACGCGCTGACGGATGGGCCCTATGGTAATGTGCGCTGCTGAATGTGGACCGTTTGACTGGTCAATTGATTGTGTCATCAACAAATTATGGAGCTGTATGGTGAACCAGTGACCGTATGATCACCCTAAAATGTACTCCGTATTTTATTAACACAGTACAGACTCAAACTATCATTTCTTTCTTTCATATACGGCTGACAGGTGGGCCCCATGGTTACGTGCCCCGATGGTGCAACACTAGTTGCGCCACGTGGAACGTTCGACTGGTCAATTGATTGTGTCATCAACAAAATATGGAGTTGTACGGGTGAGCCAAAGGACCGTATAATCATGACATGTATTTTTTAACACTGCATGCACGCAAGGGCTCATATATATGCCCAAGCACTCACCGCTATAAGTGCACACACGCAGACCCTACCCCTATGAGCACCTTCCAGAGAGTGGGCCAGCATATGATCTTGAGATTATACGAAGTCACCATAGGTGCCTCATAGTCGAGTGGAACTTCTCCTCCCACTGAACGCACATCGTTGGAAAATACTGAAATTAACCTGTGATAAATGCGAGCACACGGACTTTAACCTGGTGGGCTCGAGAAACCACTGTCCTCCTAACCATCCAACCACATGTTGGTTAGCACGACAAAATGTATGTGGTGACCTTGATGAGCTTATTCTCAAGTCCAAAGGACCATATCGTGCTTTCGCTTCAAATACAATGACCGAAAGTGTCATCAACAAAATACGGAGCACGCATCAAATGCAAAGTCCGTCAGTGTCATCAAGAAAATACGGAGACGTATCGTGAGCTAGATACCGTATGATCACCACGAGAATGTATACGGTGACCATAATGAGCATATTCTGAACTCCAGTGACCGTATAGTGCTTTAGCTTGAAATACAGTGACCGTCATGCGTGAATGTGTCATGGGCATGCATACTTTTAGAGGGCCGAGAGATAGTTTGTGTGCGTACGTGAAAGTGGTGTAGAAAGAGGGGATGTCCGATGGAGACAATGAGAGATATGCCCTTCATTTCTCTTTCCCATAACCAATATTTTAGGAGAATATATAAACATTCACAATGCAGAACAAATATTTTTGGATGCACCATGCAATTAACTGTCATGTATAACATTGTACTATTGTATATGCTTATTTTCTTAGTGGACGATTGCGTGTGTGGTGTGGTGGGCACATCATTTCTAGTTGTGGTGGGTCAACATGAGGACTTATGGGTCGGTTCCATCCTGCGCCACATAGTTTGGATTGAGACGCGTTATATGAAGACCCATGTGAGGACTCGGCGTACAACACGAAGCTAGCTACCAGAGTCGCGGAGGACTCTATCCCCACTGGTGATAAGCCGACTATAAATGATTTGTAACCCTAGGCCCCCAGTATGTTATAGAAGCTTGGGGTCTAGTTCGTCGATAGTATACACACACGTTCAATGCCTGGTATTCACGTGTAATTTGTACACACCCCTATCACTAATATCTGATTACCAGAGTAGGCTTTTTCCTCAACCGCAAGGGTCCGAACTAGGGTAAAACTTTGCCTCGTATTACCATCCAGCCTAACAGTCAGGATATCCTACCGAATGATATGATGGAATCATATCTGGCCAACTACTAAGAGAGAGGTGTGTCTGGGGGGGGGCAATATGTGCGAGAGAGGCCTAAAGATAATGTGTAAAAGGGAGACACGTAGGCACATATATGTTCGTATAGAGGGCTAGTAGAGATCGTGCATGTGTATATATGCATGTGAGAGAAATAGTGTTTTCCAACTGAGATTAGTGAAAAGAGTGGTACGTAGTAGTCAGAAAGAGAGAGAGAGAGAGAGAGAGAGAGAGAGAGAGAGAGAGAGAGATACAGAGAAAGCATGTGCGTGAGACTCCCGACACCCCGAGAGAGATTGTGAGCATGTGTGAAAGAGAAATGCCGATGCATATAAAGTGTGTGCACTTATGCGGTAGATAGAGAGATATATAGTGCGTTTGTGAGAACAGGCCGAGGCATAGTGCATCTACGTGTAAAAGGCGGTTCTACGCATTAAATTAAAATATAAATGGCATTATTATTTTTGGATGAGATCATGAATTTTGAAAATTGCGTATGGACGAAAATCGGTCTATCGACACCCATACTCTATTGAATTCTAGCATGTGCATGTGTTTATTTCATATTATCGATCCATAGAGTGAGAGCGGTTTGAAATACAAGCAATGGATGCTTTTGCAATTCATATATAAACATTAATTAGTGCACCCCATGTTGTTAGTGTGAAGCACTTTATACATTTGTCACTTGCATGGATACATTCCAAGCTAGCTACGAAATAGAATACATATCGAATTCAACATAAAGGGGGTTTCGAAGATTCGAATTCATACGAAGTGCATTCATCTATTTGAACCCGAGACAATGGAATTTGTAAATCAGATGTAAAAGGGGGCATCAATCTTTGTTGTGCGTTTGAACATGCTATATATATATTCATACGCATGTGTAAATTTTTTTTGCAACCAAGGAGATTATATCTGGAACCATGCATGAACTGAGGTAAGTTGCATATTTTTAATATATACTCGTGTACAATGTATATTCAAATGTACCACCTCCATTCCAAAATAATCGTAGCTTTAGGATTTTCAAGAGTAAAGATTTGTGAAGTTTGACAAATCCTGAATGTTCAATTCAAGAGAACCGAAAACGTTAATGCTTCTGCTCCCAAATATTGAAGAAGCGCCAAATAGGCCTCTGGTCACCCGAAACCGCGCGAGACTAATGTTTGGTGGTAGGAAATTACTGTCCCGACTCTGGCCCGTGTAGCCTATTGGCCCGATGTCCAAAGGTCTAAACCGGGCTAGGTTTGTAACTTCACCAAGACGCCAGTCTCAACCCCCTCCGAGAAGCATTCATACGCCGTGGGCGCCTAAACAACCATGCGCTCGGCCGAAATCTATCCCGCTCACATTTGGGACACCTGAGATTACTGTCCTACCCCCAACCCGCAACATGTCTGAAATTTTAGATGGGGGAAAAGTTTGTAACTTTCCCCAAATTTCAAACAAGCGCGTCCCAAACCGAAACATTGTTCACCCTTAGTTCCCCGCCTCCCTCCGTTTCCCCATTCATACTCCATGGGCGCCAAAACGCCCTCTCCACCAGCCGCGAAACTCCAGCCTCCTCCATCCTCCACCCCATAGCGCCCAATCCACCGCCGCCCAACTCCATCATGCCGGAGCCGGTACCCCGACGTCGTCGTCCAATGCAACCGCAACCGCAACGCCCTCAAGGACTTAGCAACTGAAGCTGAGGTAGAGCTGCCTCCACGACACCGATGCCGACGTGCGCCATACCAGAACCACTCCGACCACGCCGTCCTGCGCCTCACTGCTGCTGCTCCACTGTCGCAACCATCTACCGCACCGGAGCTGTTCCCGCTACGCCGTCGTTCGCCGCCTCGGATCTGCTTCCCCGCCACCGACAGACAGCCACAACACCGCACTAAACAACTCGGCCATGGGTTCGTCCAAGGCTGCACCGTCCTCCACAACTTCTCGTTTCCGATGAACCACAAGAAAATCGTTGGAAAAACAGAAGGAGTACACAGCACTGCCAGCAGAAACATATACTCCTCTTCCCTTATTCGTGCAAACCTTATGTCTCTGCTCACACCGTATTCATCCCACGAAAGAAACTAGTTGAGCGCTTCTTACTGCATCTTCTTCGTGATACTAAATGCACAAGGTTTCCTCCCTTTACTATTTCACCTTTGCTAGAGGTCAAGAGCCGCTGGATTTCAATTCAGGTCGGTCGAACCGCAATTAAAAGAAGCGGCACCGCTTAGGCGACGGAGCACCTAGTCCACCTGCTCGCTAGGGAAGCGGCGCATCGGTGTCTATCATAGGGTGTGGGGCGCAGGAGCTGCTTGCGCCCGATCCGGAGGTCGGTGGGCTTGAATGGATTGCCGGGCGGTGCCAAGCACGGCCGGTGCGGTGTGGTCGAGGGAGGGCGCAGTGTGGGATCGGGCCGGTGGTCGCCGCTGCTTTCAAGGAAGATCGTCAACTTGACTAGTGAAGGTAGATGAAGACGATCTGCCCGTTCTTTGTACATCGGACGGTGCAGAAAAAATGGGTGACCTATTTGTTTTCAAATAATGTTATTTTCATAGAATCCTGTAGTAATTTAGTGTGCCATGCATGTTGTAGAGCTATCATATGTCTCCCGTCATTTATTTCTCACCGATCTGCTATATGCTACCTTTACACTGTACTAATTGTGCACACACTTCACCCATACTCACACTACTGTTTTTTTATGCATGGGTATTTCAGACTCTGACGCAGTGTTGATGAATGCTGAAAAGAAAAGATAGAAGTCGCTCCAGTGTAATTCGAAGATAAGCACTAAGCGTTTCAGCGCTCTAAAATGATGCAGTGTCAGCAGTTGGAGACATTAAACGTAGCTCTGCAGTTGATGATCTCAATTGCCACACACAACCATCCCAGGTGCTTGCTTTAACTTCGCGCTGTCAAATGTGGTTGCATGTTGCATATGGTGTCTAGCTTGTATTGCTTCCTATTTGGTTAAATTGCATCTGCTTACTTTACACATTATACCTTTGCTAATGACATGCCTTCCTGTTTTTGATACATACTACATATGTCTATTAACCATGTTCGTACATCAAACTAATGCTCTTTTGTATCCCTCGTCAATCACTTATCATGAAACAGTCCACCGGGTGGGTTACTATGAGACGCCATACTCGTTTAAAGAGTGCAGTGTCATCCTTCCCACATGATTCTCAAGAAAAAGCAAGGCTAAATGAAGATAGTCAACGTAGCTCTCTAGTTGATGACCGCAATTCCCCCACACCACCATCACAGGTGCTTGCTCTAACTTCATGATGTGATATGTGGTTGCATGTTGCATCGTTGTCTAGCTTGTAATGCTTCTAATTAGGGTAAATTGCATCTTCTTAGTTTACACATTATACTAGTGAATATGACATGCCTTCCTATTTTTGGTACACACTACATCTATGTGTTAACCTTGTTCTTACATGAAACTACCTCTCTTACGTATCCTGCATCAATCACTTACGATGAGTCACCTTTATTCGCTGTATATTGCATATTATTTCTAGCTTTGTTGCCATGTATTGCTTCTAATTTGGTCAAATACATTTGTTAGGGCACCCTTTTAATTTGGCAGAGTGATATTGGTTTCATATTTCACATGGTTTCTAGCTTGCATTGATTCTAACAAGTTCAAGCACCTTGTGCTTAGTTTACACTTTATACATCATACATGTCAATATGTCACGCAAATCTGCTTTTTCATACATATTCCATCCTCCTATCATCTTTGCGCCTTACATGAAAGTAGTGTTAACAAGATCATGCATCAATGAGTTACGAAGAGCAAATTTTATTCCTTTTTCTTGTGGGTTTGACTTGACAAGGCACAATCAAGAAAGAGGAAGGAAAAGAGTAAGGAAGGCGATGATGGTGGTCCTCTTGACAACGTAAGCGGAGCATATGTACCGATTCTTCTTGTCTTGATAGTGCATTACAAGGTCCAAGTCTCCGCTCCCTACTCCACCATCCAAGGTGCTTGCTCTAACTTGGCGATGTGATATCTGGTTCCATGTTGCATATGGTGTCTAGCTTGTATTGCTCTTAATTAGTGTAAATCGTGCTCCGCTTAGCTTACACATGATACGTGTGAATACGACACGCTTTCCTGTTTTTGTTACATACTATATCTGTCTATCACACCATGTTCTTACATGAAACTACTCTTCTTGTGTATTCTGCATCAGTCACTTATGATGGAACACCTTTAAGTTTTTTTAGAAAAGGAGGATGACCCCCGACCTCTGCATCTGGGAGATGCATATGGCCACTTATTGATTATTCTCGAGGACCTTACAAAGTATTACAACAATATGCCTGAATCCGCCATCGTGGCCACATATGCCACTACTCCTATCCATATGATGAAGGGGTGCTACAGGGCCAAATACCGGACTACTCACCTAAGCCTATCATTAAAAGCCGAAGCCCCAAATGAGCCACATACCGGATGCAGGGCATAAACTGTCCGACGCACTCACATGTGTCGCCGCCGCCATCTTCCACAGGTCCGTCTTGAGCAGATATTGAGGCTTCTACCTTGTCGAGTCACTCCGTCATCGACGCCACCTTGACGCCAGACAACTACCTCCACCTGCGCGAGTCCATCACCGCGCATCGGGCGCCGAGTCTCCACTGCACCACGCCGCCGAGATCCGCCGTCATCAATGTGAAGGATGAAGCACCGCTCCACCAAAAAGGCGCCCGCTGGTCCCTCGATCCCGTGTACGCCTCCAAGAATGACGCCCCCAAGGAGGAAACGACACCAACGCGCCGCCGTCATCCAATCAACTGATCTAGGGTTTCCCTCGGAGGTAGCGGATATAGGTCTAGAGCTTCTCCACGGCGATGCCTTCAAGAAGGTAATGACACAAAAGGGTGCCACCAACGCCGGTCTTGGCATCAAGCCGAGCACAAGGTTTTCACCCGGATCCGCTCAAAGAACCTCCATCACGTATTGTGTGCACGGGTCGCCGCCGATCTGAGCCGCTGCACATCGAGCAGGCTGCACCGTCCAGATTAGATCTGTCCGGAGGGCACAACCCGCATGGTGCCGACCCAACCACTAGGCCCTCCATGCCGCCACCGCCGATCCGAGGTCAGATGGTTTGCGTCTTGACACCTTTAAGTTGGCAGTGTGATATTGGTTTGCATCTTGAATATGATTTCTAGCATGTATTGCTTCTAGTTTGATGAACGCCACCTATGACGAGACAGTTTTAACTTGGCAGAGTGATATTGGTTGCACCTTTCATATGGTGTCTAGTTTGCAGTGCTTCTAATTTGTTGAAGTGCCTTCTGCTTAGTTACCACATCATTGGTGTGAATATGTCAAGCCGTCCATTTTTTCATACATATTCCATCCTGGTATCATGACTTTGCCTTTCATCAGAGTAGTGTTCATCACGAATTATATTCCTTTTTCTTGTCGGTTTGACCTCACAATGCAAAATAAATAAAAGCTGAAGGAAATTGGCAAGGCATTGGATGATGGTGGTCCTTCCGAGCATCTGAAACAGAGGTTCTCTACAGATTCTATTCCACCATCCTCCCAACAAGATTCGCAAGACAACGCAAGGCTAGACAGTCAACGTAGCTGTGTAGATGATGAGCACATCTCCCCTACTCCACCATCGCAGGTGCTTGCTCTAACTTGGCACTATTATATGTGGTTGCATGTTGTGTATGATGTCTAGCTTGTATTGCTTCTAACTTTGTTGAATTGCATCTGCTTACTTTACACATAATGCCTGTGAATATGACACGTGTTCCTATTTTTAGAACATACGTGTACATGGTGAGCACATCTCCCCTACTCCACCATCACAGGTGCTTGCTCTATCTTGGAACTGTTATATGTGGTTGCGCTTTCCGTATGATGTCTAGTTTGTATTGCTTCTGATTATGTTGAATTGCATTTGTGTAGCTTACAAGTTATACCTGCAATGATCACTTACCCATAAGAAACATTTAACTTGGGACTATGATGTAGGTTGCATCTTGCATTGTCTTCTAGCTTGTACTGCTTCTAATTTCTTGAAATGGCACTTACAACGAGACACTTTTTACCTGATAGAGTGATATTGGTTGCATGTTCATATGGTGCGTAGATTTCATTTCTTCTAATTTTGTTGAAATGCCTTCCGCTTACTGTTTTTTCATACATATTCCATCCTCCTATCATACGTGTGAATATGAAACGCTGTCTTTTTTATATCTTCCATCCTCCTATCCTGCGCTTGCCTTACATCAAAGTAGTGTTCATCTGTATCATGCATCAACCAGTTATGCAGAGATAATTTTATTCATCTTCTTGTGGTTTTGACTTCATAAGGCAATATCAGAAAATAGGAAGGAAAAGAGTAAGTTAGGGGATGTTGGTGGTCCTCCGCACCGACGCAAACAAAGACTCTCTAGATTTGCCACTGCTAATTAAGTTGAAGTCCCAAGTCTACATGATGAGTTCATCTCCCGTAACCATCGCAGGGGCTTGCTCTAAGTTGACAGTGTGATAATTGGTTTCATGTTGCATATGTTGTCTAGCTTGTATTTCTTCTATTTTGATTGAATTGCACCTGCTGAGTTCATACGTTATACATGTGCATATGACATGGCATTCTGTGTCTAGAATACACTGCATCTATCTATCATAACATGTTCTTACATCAAAGTACTGTTGTTGTGTATCCCGCATCACCACTCATGATTGGACACTTTTAACATGGCAGTTTGATAGTGGTTGCATCTTGCATTGATTTCTACATTGTACTGCTTCTAATTTTTCGAATTGCCACTTATGGCAAGACACTTTTAACTTGGCAGAGTAATATTGGTTGCATCTTTCATATGGTGTCTAGCTTGCATCACTCTTATTTTCTTGAAAATCCTTCTACTTAGTTTACACATCGTAGCTGTGAATATGTCATGCTGTCCTATTTTCCTTACATATTCCATCCTCATACCGTTGTCTTACATCAAAGTATTGCTTGTCTGTATCATGCATCAATGAGTTCTGAAGAGCGAATTTATTCTTTTGTGTTGTGGGTACGGCTTGACATGGCAAAGTCAGAAAAGAGCAAGGAGAATAATATAGTAGGGAGTGGTGTTACTCGTCGGGTGAAACGGAAAAGGATCGGCCATCTAGATTCTGCTGGTACTTATAGTGCAGTAGAAGGTCCAAGTCCACCGGCTAAATCTACAAACACAGTATCACCTGCTCCACTACCTGCAGCATCCACTTCAACTGTACCAGCATCTCAACGAGTTACTCGTTCGTTTGCTCCGGAATTGGCCAGTTCCCAAGCTGCCTTCACACCTAACACTACTTCTGAAGCACTGCTGACACAACAAGACTTGGCAAGATCAGATGAACCTCATGAGTATCAACACCAAGATGGTACCTGACCGAGTCAAGTTGCAGTTGCATGCTCCTTTATATGTACTCTCACAGTTTGATGTACACTAACACTTTCCATATTCGTTGTTGAACTAGCACCACGACGCAAGCGGAAACAGACATCAGGGATAATGTTTGACAGGTTAACAAAATCTAAAGGAGGAAGAATGGAGATCCATTTGGAGGCATGTTTAAAAAGGCCACGTGATGCTACAGAGTCAGCCAAGTTAGTATCAGAGGTAGCCGTTGTCGTTAGGTGTGATGCACGTATCCTCCCAACGTGGATCGATGCGAGAATAAGAAAAGACAATACCCAGTTTAACACCTTCCCTGACCATTTATCCATGAGTAATGTTATTCGCCATAATTATTAATATTGTCTTTCTCTGTCCCATACTTTCTAGCTTCCTCCTAATAAGACTCACATTCTTTTTTCAATAGATGAGGTTCAAGTTGGATCCGAAAGATGATGCAACTAAACAAGCATGCACTCATATTTTTCAGCTTGCTCTGCGACAGTATCGGTACCACCTTAGAAAATCTCACTTTGAAGCCAAGGCTAACAATGAAATCGCCCAAACATCTCCAGTGGAATATATTACATATGAAGATTGGACAGCCCTCGTTAAACACTGGTCTGATCCAAAGTATCAAGTAGGCTATATGGACCACATATTGAACTTGTATTATGTATGTGCCTTACAAATGTATCTTCTTCTAGGCTAACTATTTGAAGAACAAGACCAACCATTCTAAAGTGAAATTCCAATAGACAACAGGATCACGTAGCTATATTGCACACTGCAAGGCTCTTGTAAATAGCTGCTACTTGCTTCTTTTTTCTGTGCCATATTATCGTATCTATATTGACTTGTTCCAAATACAAATGAAAGCCTGTGCGGACCAAAAAGAACCTGAACCAAATGCAGTGCAAATCTTCAAGGATTGACACACCAGCAAGATGGAGGGCATGAGCACACCAGTTCAAGCCGCAGTTGTAAGTCCTTACTCCTCCTGCCTTTGAACCGATTGGTACTGTGATGTGTTTATTTAACTACTTGGTTTGCAGCCAATGTCAGTTACTCTGTTCACTTTTATACACAGTTGTCTTAACGTACCATTTCACCTTACATGGTTTAAAATAGATGAAGGATATTATTTTGGTCTTGATCTGTATTCTAGTTGTTATGTTCACGTGCGCACACAATGATAAAATAGCCTGTCTGTTTTATATCTGTTTGCCCATGATATGAATGATGTCATACTATGTTCATCCTACTTTAAACCATGTCTCTTTATCCTTAGATGTTAACGAATGTGAGGAAATAGACAATAAAGTAGGCATGCTACATGGACATATGTTCCGAAAGTGATTTTATTATGTAGTTGGCACTACAATACATGCTAATGTATTACAATATTTCACCAAAATAAGTTATGTATAAACGTGTAACCTACTTTGTTTGTTTTGTCTCATTAGTAACTTATCTGGTACACTAATCTACAAGTTCAAACTTTCAGGAAGCTATGGAAAAAATGATTGAACAACCACAACCACCTGAAGGTGACGAGGCTACCATAGGCACAATGTCACCTCTTGCTGCAGTGCGTCAAGGTAACCTCGTCCAAATCGCCTACTGAACAAAATCTTCCTGCTAGACAGAGTAATATATCTGTGATACAGACACAAGTCCAATCCCTAATGGACGCCGTTTTGGAAACAATAATAGTGGTTGACAAATGTCGTCAAGATATGAATGGTTTTGAAACCAGACTATCAGACATCCGCTTCGTTGTTCAAGAGCAATGGCGGAAAAATGGTGAAGATCGTGCTGCTCCATCAGATTCTACAGCCTGAAACATTAGCACTCATGTCAAATGATCTGTGCTTCTATACATCTGATGGTGCTTTTATCTGCAAGGACTACAAACTTTATGCCAACAGGCCTTTCGTTGTGATACAACATTTATGCTGCTGCCAAAGGCTGCAATAATTACGACGCTATTTTTGTATAATGTAGTTTATCTTAGTAATGTATTAAATCGAAAGCTTCAGAGGGAGCCCAACATGCCAACATTCGGGGCCCATTCCAATTGGGCTAAAAGCGATTATGGGCTGAAATTTGCATGTAGCCCACTAAAAATATCCGGGCCTAAATCGGCATAAGATTTCATATTTTTACGGTAGGCCTGTGCCCATAGTGGTCCTTTATGAGCCTAAACATAATTTGGGCCCTCGGTAACAATAGGCCGTTTACAGGTGTAAATATCTCGAGCCCATAAAAAACATGGGCCTTTAAAAGACCGAAAGTGAGATTGGGCCCATTTACGATGCGGATCTTTCACAGGTCGAAATTCGGACGGGCCGTAACTGCGCCGACCTAATACATGGGCCTTTAACATGCCGGAAGTTCGGTCGGGCTAGATTATCGTCATTTTTATATGGGCCGTTAATGGGCCTGATGTGACATTGGGCCACATATGGCCCATGGATTTCGTCCGACGTTAACAGGCCGAAAATCACAACAGGACGAAAGTGGCCCAAATCTATAGTGGGCCGCTAATAGGCCGAATGTCAGACATGGCCGAATATGACCCAAATCCTTCACGGTCGTTTATGGGCCGAAAGTTTCAATTGCATGTAAATGGGCCCAAATGAAGCAGGAGCTTTAACAGGCCGGAAATATACCGGGCCGTAATTCGGCCCATATACTTAGCAGACTGTTAACGGGCCAGAAGTGATCATGGGCCGCGATGATGACAAGTTTAGGACAGGCCGTTGACGGGCCGATTTGACACTAGCCGTACGGGCCTTAACTGAGAATGTTGGGCCTTTATCTGGGCCGGCCCATTATGGTCCGCAAAATCTCACGGGCCTTTAGCTGGGCCGGCCCATTATGGCCCGCAAAATCTCGTGGGACTTTTGCTGGGCCGGCTCATTATGATACGAAAAATCTCGTGGGCCTTTTGCTGGGCTGGCCCATTATGGACCGCAAAATCTTGTGGGCCTTTAGTTGGGCCGGCCCATTTAAACTTTATGGGCCACTTTTGGGCCGGTCCACGCGTCAACATATCATAGGCGCATCTCGCCCATTGGATGAGTGACACCTGTGCCAACGCGGAGCTGACACGTGTTTCCGTCAGCCAATCAGAATTTTACATGTGGAAAATCCCCATTGGTCCGGGCTGTTAACGGGTTATCGGATCCAAAACCGGACCCGATAGCTTAACGGCGTTCCGTTACAGTGGATGCCACGTGTCGGTCACCCTTGACGAAAGCACTTCTGTGACACGCGATTTAACGTCATGGAAGTGGGCACTTCCGTGATGATAATTTTGGTAATGTCATGGAACACTTCTACGACAACACATGTATGACTATCTTGATTATGTCATAAATTTGTCATGGATGTACATGCATGACAGAAAACGTGACCTACTGTGACAAACACGTATCACCACGGAAGTGTATTTTTTTGTAGTGTTATCTCATAAATAAATATTATTTAGAAAGGAAAATGGTAGCCATTGTAAAAGAAAAACAACCAAACATGACACATCTTATAAATAATAGAATTACTGAAAACCATATTAGTCGTCTTCTTCTTTCGATTGTTGGCGGCTTCCCGCAACTTGAAAATCATAGTAAAAGAAAGAGATCATCACCATACAATGCTTTGAAGATCAGAAGAGCCACTCGATCACTAGCAACGAGATCTAATAAACAACAAGGAAACATTGATTGGGCATCACCCCCGCACATCACATGCTTATAATCCTTCAAATACCAATTCAGAGGGTTCGGAACACCGGATCTTCACCTTGAACGAAACAGACAAAGAAGTCAAAGTAGCGGCATCAAGAGTCAGACAACAGTTTACCTTCATTGACACATCAAAAGATAAGATTCGGAAAGAGCACACCGATTTGATAACATCTATGCTCAGACCACTTATGTGCCTTTCATTGACGCCAAATCAGACATCTATGAAGTAGAGAGAGAGAGAGAGAGAGAGAGAGAGAGAGAGAGAAAGAGAGAGAGAGAGGCCGAGAGACCTCATTTCAACACACCAACGCTGACAACACCACATCAATGCTAAAAGGAACCGTAAATCAAAGGAAAACCAAGACATACAAAAATTAAGAACAACAAGAGGGGCAGGTCTCCAATCCTCTGGTTGCTAATGAAGCCGATGCACAAAAGATAGGAGAGGAACTAAGCCTGCGGCATGGAAGTAACCCTACTTGGTTGCTACTCTTTCTTCTCCTATGAGAGTTCATGCAAGCAAGTAGTCTGTTGTTGAATTTATACGCATTTTTAAGAAAAGATACTCAAAAGCATATATTATCTTATATCCATCAAATAAAATAATGGTCAATAGTCCAATACATAGGAAAAAAGACATGGCACAAAACGACTAGTAAAAGTAAATTTACATTGAAATATATACTGGCCATGTTCTTCCTTCGACTGGTTGGATGGTAAACATGGTTCAACTATTTCCTTCTTGCCAACCTTTGTGTTTTTTCTTCACCTTGTCTTGGCTACTAGTTTTTCGTACTCGGAGGCTCGTGTCATGTAACAGGAAATTTAATGGTAAATGTTTCAAATCGGGTGACCGCTTCGTCGCTTCTATCGGTCGCATCCATTGCTCGCCACCTGTCTAATCCCATGCATCCCAAAAACCACATTTACCCTATCCTTATTCTTGTAGGAAGCCTTTGAACCACTTGGTTATGCTCCTGTGCACAACCCTATCATCTCCTTTGTCCTCTACGTCACCTACCTCCTCCTTCGCTGCAAGCCTGCAACAAGGCTTACCTGCAGCTGCTGGGAGGGCCATCGTCTACCTTCACAACCTCACATACGCGGTTCTCCATCCCGTGATGCGGCAAGACGAGTTGTTGCAGGAGGGGGAGCCGGCATTCTGCAAAAAATGATGTAGATGATGCGAAGCCGCTCGTGTAGCACAAGTTGTCCTATGAGGGACGGTCGACAATGTTGCAAGTGGTAGACTCATGCTACTAGGAACAGAAAGACACATGCTACGGCGAGCGTGGGCGCATGTGCTACGAAAGAAGGTGGTGACAGCTATTGCAAGCGTGGAGACATATGCGATTTCTGCTGCGTGCAGCAATGTCTAAGAGGGATGGCGAGAGGAGAGGGACGAATATGCAAGGTTGATCTGATGGCTCATGGTGATGAAATTAGACGGTGTGAGAGGCAGTCTGATGGATCATGGTGATGAAGATTGCTCTGAGAAATATCTGAACCTTGTGTGGTTCCATGCAACAAAGTCCTCTACAATATCAATCCCAAGAGGGATTTGCAGAATTCTATTGACACCCACTTAGCAGAAAACAGAAGATATGAGTTCCTCGTCCCATTAACTAGTATGTGGGTCGGTCAATGCCTCCACGTTCGCTAGTAATGTTTGTCCCCTTGTTGTGATCACCTTCCTTGAAACACTAGACGGAATCCAAGGATCTTGCCAGATATTTACCTTTGAGCCATTCCCAACTCTCACAAACATCCCAATTAATAGGAACCCTCCATCTCAGATCATCGCATGGCTTGTATTACTTTTCTTTGTTGAAATGTAAGATATGGACAACAATCATGTAAGGTTAATATGGACTTTTCCCTTTATACAAATAAGGAAGGAAATTATGATGTCACTCAAGCATGGTGCTAAACTAGGAAATATATCATGCATAGTGGTAAAACTTCCACGTCATTTTTGTACATGATAATTATTATTTTTGATCTTGGTTGTGTTCTTTTATAAGATTTTGTAGTTCCCCTTCACTATAAGGAACCTAGTGACAAGTTCACCTCCACTCCAAACTCTACCAGACAGATTTAGTGGTGAAAACAGATTTTTTATCACATTTTTTATTTAAGAGATAGAACATTTTTATGTCCAAAAAACCAAAAAGATTCAGCTGATCCGATTGATGTGGCAAGATGGGTGATAATAAGGCGTTTGGACCATATGACTTTACGCCACACATGTGACACTTATCATTTGGGATTATATATTGAAGTCGTGCGTGCCTATTATATATGGAAGTAAAACAGACAAATCAATCATGTGTCTCCTTTAAGCACACTATTAAACCCCCCCCACACAAAAAACACTGTTGAAAAGAGAGGGTAAAAGATCATTTCAATATACCTTAAAAAATAGTTTCTAATGAAAGGATGGTTCAGATTAAACATTACACTTACCTCCTAAGAGGGACCATCTTGATAAAAGTAAAAATGCTTAGCAACAAGGGCTAAACACCTATGCAATAGGGGTTTATTTGCTAAGCCTTTCATTCACTTACAATCTCATAGCACCTATGGATTGCAAGAGGCCTAGAGCGTGTGGCGAGCGACGCGTTTTGTCTTGGTAGATGAGCGTGTAGTATGGGAGCGTGCACATTTTTCTGACAACTTCAGAAGCGAAATAGAAAAGAAAAAGAAGTACAGAAAGAGTAGTTGTACAGTTTAGTATCGCCCAACAGTGTTGCTACACGTAGAGCAATTTCAACACGTGGACCCATTTCGTCCGCGCGTGTTTGTTTGGATCCACGTGAACAAAAATCATTGTCCAACGCATCTTTTTGTCCGCATGGACTCATTTCAGTCTCAAACTTGAGACGCATTTGGGTCGGAGGCGGATAAAAGGCGAATGCTCTGTGTGTCCTCTTCATCCGCTACATGCGAGGCTGGCCCACCTGTCACAGTCCCACCACCTCCCACCTATCTCTTCTTTTTTCTCTGTGCAGCCCATGGGGCCCCATGCACCAATGCCAGCGGCCGGCCTAGCCTCGCCTCGCCTCCCCCATGCCCCGTCCATCGCAACTACTGGAGTCGGAGTGCCGCCACCTCCCTCACGCCTGACGGGCTATCCTGGCCGCGCTCGCCCGGCCTCATCGAGCTCGGGCCACACTCGCCCCGTCGTTGCTGCCCATGGGGCCCCATGCACCAATGCCGGCGGCCGGCCTAGCCTCGCCTCGCCTCCCCCGTGCCCCGGCCATCGCAACTACTGGATTCGGAGTGCCTCCACCTCCCTCACGCCTGACGGGCTATCCCGGCGCTTCGCCGCCTCATCAAGCTCGGGCCACACTCGCCCGATTCTGCTGCCCCCAGCGCTGTGCCCGGCTTTAGCTTCTGACGATCTAAAGATGGCAACTCCGGTGGCTATCGTCTGATAGCATAGTCGATCGATCGATCGACTCGCTTGAATGTGAACGAATTGACCCGAGTGGGGCCGCGCATCCTCGATCGATCGAGAGTCGCTGGGGCGTTGCATTGTGTGATTGAATGCACCGTTTCGCTGCTGTGGGTACTCCGTCTGGACCGGCCAGCGGTCTGGCGCTATCTGTTCGGCCTGTGATCGGGCGTCGTCCCCGGGAGAATGGTCACCATCGGTAGCGTTACAATCGGTGTGCCCACCCGCTCCCTCGAGGCCGCTCTTGGCGGAAGTCGAAAATGGCCGCTTTCGACCTCGGTCGACGTGGTGCAGGCCGGAATTGGAAAGCCGGGACCTTCTCCGCTTTCGACGCTGAGTGCGCTGAAGTTTCCGTGAAACTTCCTTCCTCCCCGCCTTCAAAATAAGGCTAGCCATAGTGGGGTAACTTAGGTATTAACTTAACACATCCAAAGCAATTTTACCTATACGGCAAGTATTTAATGAGAGAAAAAGTTCTTGTGGTAATATAATATGTTAATGTAACATAGCGCTTTTCGAGGCAAAATAAGTCTATGAGCTAAAAGCAATCTATGACGCTACTATTATATTATTTTGCACTATGAATGTAGTAACTTAGACTAGTGTCATATACATGACACTAGTATAAGTTACTCCCCACTGTGACCAACCTAAACCGTACTACAGGGAGAGGATCTGTGGACCGTGGCACGTGTGTGGGAGCATGCAGACCATCCGATTGTCTCGTGATGTGAAAATTTGATTAATCTTTGCATGCCCTTTTAGCCCTTAATAATTGTCTTATTAGGTGGATCCATGCGTATAGCGTTTTGCAGTTTTTTTGGCAGCGTCTTCTCATTTCACCTGCATTTTCTGGACCTTCAAAGTTAAGTATATTATGCATAGGGCGACGATAGGCGCAGGCGAACCGGCCGAACTGTTGGGCCGGTCTATCCCCTGAACGAGTCAGGGCCGTCTGATCTGCGCGCGAGCCCCCACCAAACGAATCGTTGCAGCAGAAATAAACAAGACCTGTTGCAATCGTTGTTTCACCCCACCACAACGAGGAAATAGGGGAACCGATTGCTCCCGCGTCGGTCCGTTTCTGATCCGTGGCGGCGGCTACCGGATCCGCTGGATTATGGTTTCCGGCTACAGGCTCAGCTCGAGGAGGGCCCCCCATTTATCACGCGACCTCTGATTTCCTTCATCCATGTCTTACATACGTGGTAACCTCCTTAGCGCCATGGATTTGGGTTCAAGCTCTGGGATGAGCTCCCCCGCAGTTGATGGCCGAAGGCGGCAAGACCCTGGTGGTAGTGTACCGAGGATGCAATGATATGTCAACCCCGATATAGTCTTCCAGGATGCAACACATCATGGCCGGGATGAAATTGATCTGGTATGAAAACCAAACCCTAGATCCTATCTCTCACAAAAATTGTTGCAACCTTTGATTTCAGTTGATGAGCATGACATGAAAAAAATCTTCTCGACTACTTGTGTTGATTATTCTGAAAAATTTCTGACACTGAACAAAATGCTAGTAAAAAATGTTTCTTGGTGGTCTCTGGCAATAAAATGTTACAAGTATGTAGTGAACTTGGTACAATGCTACATCCTAAATGCTATATCCTAAATGCTACATCCTACATCCTACATGCTACATTAAGGAGAATTGGTACAAAAAAACAATGAAAACAGAGGGACGTTGCATATCTTCATGATCCAGATGTGCTACGTGCTACTACGTTGTAGAAATGTTTGGTGGAGAAAGAACCTTAAATAACAGTATGCTAAGTGTTTTTGTTGTAAAAAATTATGCTATGATTGCAGCAAAAAAAACTTGTTTCTGAATTTATGTTTCACATGCTGCGTCCACTATGTTTGGCGTTTTTCTGCATAGTTTCTTTATGCAGCAAACAAAAAAGTTGACTTGGGTGCTATTTTTATTGCAGAATGTCGGTTTGGAGCCATTTATTTTCATTGATGATGATCTACAAAATATTACAGAGCAAGAAGAAAATGATGGCATTGATCTAAATGATACTCCAAGAACGGATAGTGAGGACACCTTGTAGTAGAACACGGGTGATCCAGCTCATGTGAATGCCCAAGTTGCCGGTAACAATGCCAATGGAAATGCTTCACCCCTTGTTGATGAACATGATGAAGATATATCATCGCAACCAATTGTTCCTTTTGTTGGAATGGTTTTTCACAATGTAGAAGAAGCTAAACGAGTGTACAATGATTATGCAATGAAGATGGGTTTCAGAACTCGATTTGTGACATCAAAGCATAGTAGGATAAGAGGCTCAGGAAAGAAAGGCATCTTAATCTATAGAGTTTTTGAGTGCATACACTCTCGGAAAAATCCTTCCAAGAATGTCGGTGGAAGCATTTCTGACTGCGCTGAAAAAAATCAAAGTGATGATGCTGAAATGAGCTATGCTAGTAACAAAAAATCAGCAAGCAAGCAAGCTGGCATCTATATGGATGGGAGCGACACGAGGCAACGAAACAGATTGGAGCGGTACGATTGCAAGGCACATATGGGTGTTACCCTATGAGACGCTACCTGGGTTGTGATAGTTTTTGAGGCGGAACACACGCACCAACTGATGATGCAGAGGGCGTGTCGAAGATTTTGCCGTTATCACAGAAAGATCCCGGATGCGAACATGCAATATATCACCTCACTTCACTATCGCAAAGTATCAACAACAAATATGATGGGCTTGCTTGGAGATGCATGGTGTTGCGATCCATGGAGTTTGCCGTATGTGAAGACTGATGTGATAAATGCAAGAGCAAACTTGCGAAAGGGCCTGCCAGAGCATGATTTGGAGCTCACCATCGAGTACTTTGAGAGAAGACAAGTGGAGAACCCCAACTTCTTTTTTTCAAAACTAGAAGAAAATGGATCTGTTAGGGTGCTTTTCTGGGTTGATGGGAGAACAAGGGCCTTGTATCCAAAGTACAAGGATTTTGTGTTTTTTGATGCCACATTCTGCACAAATCGTTACAACCTTCCCTTTTGCGCCTATTGTTGGCATTAACAACCACACACACACACACTGTTTATTTAGGATGTGCTTTGCTGCCTAATGAGACCATTAAAACTTTCAAGTGGGTCTTCGAACAATGGATGTTGGCTATGAATAACGAGCATCCATTGAACATAATGACTGATCAAGACCAGGCAATGGCTACAACCATCTCAATTGTATTCCCAGATTTAACACACAGATGTTGCAAGTGGCACATTTTCCGGGTTGCAAGAACAAAGCTAGGGAAGATGCTGGGCAAGGATGAGCCTTTTGCTGAAGCATTCTATGGATGCATCAATGGTTCAAATACCGTTGAGGAGTTCGAAGGAATGTGGCAGCAGATGGTTGAGTTATTTGGTGTGGCTGATAAGAAACACCTCAAAAACATGTGGAACAACAGGGAGATGTGGCCTCCTGTATACTTTAGGCATAAGTTCTTCCCATTCACGGGCACAACGGGGCGGTCCGAGGGCCTGGATTCCTACTTCAAGACTTTAAATTATTATGGAGACTCGGTTTGGATATTTGTGCAACAATTTGAGCTTTGCCAGGAGCTAATGCTTGATCATGAGGACAATGCTGGCTTCATCAATGAAACGACTAGGCCACCACTCTGGGGCAAGTAAGTCCAAAGTCATGTAGCATTTTTTTAGTTTCTCTGGGTATATTCTTTTGTTAGCTGTTTTCCGCTACAGTTTTGTTGTAGCATTTATTTGAAACATATGTAGAAATTCTTGTTGATATTGGAAGCATTTTTGTTTGCAGTTACAACATTGAGAAGCAGGCTGCAGATTTCTATACCAGAGATGTATTTTCCAAGTTTCAAAAACTATTGGCTAAATCAACAGGCTTTGGGCTGCAATATCAGGTGCAAGGGGATGTCATCTGGTTATGCCTTGTTGCAAATGATGGTGTAAACCCTAAATTGTACACGGTGCATGTTGCCCCTGAAGATCAGACATACATGTGCAGTTGCAACATGTTTGAGATGTGCGGGTTAATCTGCCCACATATCATCTGTGTCATGGTGCAACTGAACGTGCAAAACATACCTGCGACTTACATGGTTCCGAGATGGTCTAAGAGAGAAACCGACCTTGCACCTGAACCGGGCGATGGGCATAGAGCTATGCACTTTGGCGTCCCCACAACAAACACCCTAAAGTTCAACTCTCTCTGTCGGAAGTTTGGCAACCTTGCTTCTGATGCATGCTTCAGTGATGAAGCTTATAATTTCGTCTCTGGCCTAATTGAGCAGGGCACTGTTGGGGTTGCTGCAATGAAAGCTAGATCAAGGGATGGGGTTGTAGGAGATGAAGAAGCCCAAGGTCATGAAGCAAATGAACAAACGCAGGCTTCAGGGGGTCCAAATACAGGGCAGCGGGATCCACCCCCGGTAGGATTGCGGAACCCAACAAAGTTAGCAAAGAAAGGGAGGCCAAAGGAAAAGGAGAAGCGAAGGAAGCCACTAATTGAGCTACGAGAAGATGAAATGAAGAAGAAAGCAAAGAAGGATGCAGCAAAAATGAAGAAAGCTCCAAAACCCAAAGGGAAAGAAGACTCTATGCAATTAGTGTGGAGATGAGGATCACACTGTCAAGAGCTGCCAACTCCTTGCTACAGTGCTTGCTGTGAGTGCAACCGTGAAAGCTCCGTGTGTCAAAACAACACTTACCATTTAGTATGTTTCATGAAGAAAAAGATGATATATTGCCTTGTAACCCCCCTTGGTTTCTCTGTGTATGCAAGAATTATAGAAAAATGATTACAAACAGTTGGGTTGAATGGTTGTAGCAAGTTCTTTGTGGGATTGCAACATACTACCACATGCGTGGATTGAGAAAAGCAAAATGTTGCTTTTATGAGAGTTGATTGAAAGAGATTCTTATTCTTATATGTTTGTGATATCTTACCTTTTGTAGCCCTGATGGTGCAAAATTTTGTAGCATGTGCCTTGCATGGTTCCATGGTTTTGTTTCTTAAAATTTAAAATCACTGAATAAAGCATCCATGCTTGTTACAAAATCACTAGTTGTAGCAAAAACAAAATAGCAGTGGAAGTTTTTTGCTTTAATGATGCAACACTTCTAGCTCCTAATGTGGTTGTATCGCTTTTTAAAATTATGTTTGTAGTAAAAACTATGTTGGAAAGAAAAACTTGCTTGGGTTAAAAAATGTGTTGCTTTGGCTTTGCAACAAAATTTCAGATGCATGCGTCTATTTCTTTGTGAGCTTGCAGCATATAAAATGCATGCGAAAGAATGTAGTACTATAGTGGAATAAAAAATTCAGCAAGGTTTGTAGCTTATTTAAAAAAAATGTTGAAGCTTTTTTACATTATACTTCTAGCAAAAAAGTTGAAAGTGTGTGTTTTGGCATTGCAACAAATCTGACACAAGGTTGTACCTATTTTCTATGAGCTTCTAGCAAATAGATTGTGCCAATGTAGCATTCATAGTTTATTTTTAAAAAAAGTTTTGAGGGAAAAAATGCACAGAGCTTCCCTTGAAACTTCGATGGAGGAAGATTGAAAATATTTTCATATTGTTGTTCCAGCAAAAAAACAATAAAAAAGTAAAAATTTCTATAAACTCAAGCGATGGACCTTGCATAATTATGTTGGCAGCATAAAAATGCTTTCATCCAAAGATCAAGTTACAAAACCGAACAAGTATCATCGGTTTACATGCCGAAAAAGCACTCAAAAAGTTCGCCGGAGTTATCATCGCTTTATATTCAGAAGCATGTTTTGAGAAGTGCTACTTCTTGAGCTTGCATTGGTTTTTCCCTTGAAGAAGAAAGGGTGATGCAGCAAAGTAGAGATAAGTACTTCCCTCAGTCTGAGAACCAAGGTATCAATCCAGTAGGATACAACGCACAAATCACCAATACATGGACAAACAATCAAACAACTTGCACCAAACGCGATAAAGGGGTTGTCAATCCCTTCACAGTTACTCGCAAAGGTGAGATCTAATAGATATAGATGAAACTAAACAAATGGCCGGCCCCTCTTTCTGTTCCTCGGCAGAAAGAACTCTCCGGCAGACAAAAGAGGGTGCTGGCAGGATACCCTGCCGGATTAAGTCGTTTATTTTTATTGAAGAGGCACTCCACCTCTGCATGGACATATAAATGCGCGAGTTCCCGACAAGGTTCATATTTTTCATTCATATGCTGGTACAAGTACAAGCATAAGTGTCGAGGGAGAGTTTCGCCAGCACGACGACGTGATGACGGTGATTGTGAAGTGATCTGCGTAGGGCTTCGCCTAAGCAGTACGACAATATCCGTGACCATTTCGAGACTCCTCGTCATGTCCGTGATCTCATTCGGGACTCCGAACAATATTCGGTCACTGAGCGAGTCCTGGACTAGGGGGTGTCCGGATAGCCGAACTATCATCACGGCCGGACTCCAAGACTATGAAGATACAAGATTGAAGACTTCGTCCCGTGTCCGGATGGGACTTTCCTTGGCGTGGAAGGCAAGCTTGGCGATACGGATATGTAGATCTCCTACCATTGTAACCGACTCTGTGTAACCCTAACCTATCCGGTGTCTATATAAACCGGAGGGTTTTAGTCCGTAGGAGGAACAAGAATCATACCATAGGCTAGCTTCTAAGGTTTAGCCTCCTTGATCTCGTGGTAGATCTACTCTTGTACTACCCATATCATCAATATTATTCAAGCAGGAGTAGGGTATTACCTCCATCGAGAGGGCCCGAACCTGGGTAAAAACATAGTGTCCCTTGTCTCTGTTACCATCCGCCTAGACGCACGATTCGGGACCCCTTACCGAGATCCGCGGTTTTGACACCGACATTGGTGCTTTCATTGAGAGTTCCTCCGTATGCGTCACCGGTAGGCCCGATGGCTCCTTCGATCATCAACAACGACGCGGTCCAGGTGAGACTTTCCTCCCGGACAGATCTTCAGATTCGGGCGGCTTTGCACCGCAGCCAATTAAGCTTGGCCATCCGGAGCAGATCAAAAGCTACGCCCGCCATCGGTCAGATTTGGAAGTTTGAACTATACGGCCGATATCCGCGGAGACTTGATCTTCGATGGATTCGAGCAGCGCCAAGCATGCCGCCTTGTCTCTATGGGCACGATCTAGCTCTGCGGCCGAAACGGTATACGGAGGCCGCATCAAAGATCCGCTCCGACCCTTAATCCGGAGCCGGATTCCCCGATCGAGGACGAGTGGTTGGACACCGCCTCGGGGGCTACAATCTCTACGGCGATTGAGCCGAACTCCATCCCTGTCCTTTGCGAAGACCTCAACTCCAGGGTGCCGGACTCCTCTCCGGACTCCGAACCCTCCGCGCCCCTGCCAATCGAATCCAATTGGGCACCGGTCATGGAGTTCACTGCCGCAGACATTTTTCAGCACTCGCCCTTTGGCGACATCCTGTCTCTCTTTATCCGAAAGCCCTGCCCGGACTACGGACATGAAGGTTGGGATACGGACGACGAAGAAATTCAACTCCCACCCACCACCCACTTTGTAGCCACTGTCGATGATTTAACCGACATGCTCGACTTCGACTCCGAAGGCATCGACGGTATGGACGACGATGCCGGAGACGACCAAGACCTAGCGCCTACAGGGCACTAGAAGGCCACCTCGTCATACGACATATAAATGGTGGATATCCCAAAAGATGGGAACGGCGCTGGAACAACGGAGAATGACCCCTCCAAAAAGCAACCGAAGCGCCGACGTCAGTGGCGCCGCTCGAAATCCCGCCACAGCAAAAACGGTGATTCCGTCATGGGAGATAATAACACCGCTGACAGTACCGAAGACAACCCCCTCCAGCAGGACTTAGCGCAGGAGGAGGGAGAAGCAAGTCCGCACGACAGTGCGACAGAAAGAGAGGTCGAGGACGATAATTATGCGCCTCCCTCCGAAGATGAGGCAAGCCTCGACGACAACGAATTTGTCGTGCCTGAGGATCCCACCGAACAGGAGCGTTTCAAACGCAGGCTTATAACCACGGCAAGCAGCCTCAAGAAAAAGCAGCAACAGCTTAGAGCTGACCAAGACACGCTAGTGACAGATAGATCAAGTCCTTGCAGCCAAGAGTATGAACTCAACGCCCCTCCAAAAGCTACCCCAAACGCAGGCCGTTGCCTCGATCGGAGGAGGAAGCACCCAAGTCACCAACAAGATGACATGACAGACGGCCACCCGTGGCGCGTGACAGAAGCCTCTCGGCCCTCCACTCAAGCCACACCCCGACGCCGCTCAAAAAGTACCAAGGCACGGGAAAACGTGCCGGACTTGCGAGATATATTGGAGGATAAGGCAAAACATACAAGATCGATCTACGGATCGCGTGGGCACCCACCGACGCGGGATGATTACCGTCGCGCCGGATACAGCAAACCCGGCCTGGCCGAACACAGTAGACAAAGCTCATATGAGCTAGACCGTGATATAGCCCAATACAGAGGCGCCGCACACCCACTATGCTTCACAGATGAAGTAATGGATCATCAAATCCCCGAGGGCTTCAAACCCGTAAACATCGAATCATACGATGGTACAACATATCCTTCGGTCTGGATCGAGGACTATCTCCTCCATATCCACATGGCCCGCGCTGATGATCTACATGCCATAAAATACCTCCCACTCAAGCTTAAAGGACCAGCTCGGCATTGGCTCAACAGCTTGCCAGTAGAATCAATTGGTTGTTGGGAGGTCCTGGAAGCCGCATTCCTTGATAACTTCCAGGGCACATATGTGCGACCACAAGACTCGGATGACCTTAGCCACATAATTCAGCAGCCGGAAGAATCGGCGGACAATTACGGACACGGTTCCTAGCAAAGAAAAATCAAATCATTGACTGTCCGGATGCAGAGGCCCTTGCAGCCTTCAAACACAACATCCGTGACGAGTGGCTTGCCCGGCACCTAGGACAGGAAAAGCCAAAATCCATGGCAGCCCTCACAACACTCATGACCCGCTTTTGTGCGGGAGAGGACAGCTGGCTAGCTCGAAGCAACAACTTGGCCAAACATCCTGATAGTTCGGATACCAAGGATAGCAATGGCAGGTCGTGTCGCAACAAGAACAAGCGCCGCATTAACGGCGACAATACTGAAGATACGGCCGTCAATGCCGGATTCAGAGGCTCTAAACCCGGTCGTGGAAGAAGCCATTCAAAAGAAATACCGGGGCCCGTCCAACTTGGACCGAATACTCGATCGCTTGTGCCAGGTACATGGCACCCTCGAAAAACCAGCCAATCACACCAACAGAGATTGTTGGGTGTTCAAGCAAGCAGGCAAGTTAAGTGCCAAACTCAATGACAAGGGGCTGCATAGCGATGACGAGGAAGAGCCCCGGCCGCCGAACAATAGAGGACAGAAGGGTTTTCCCACACAAGTGCGGACGGTGAACATGATATACGCAACTCATATACCCAAAAGGGAGCGGAAGCGTGCACTAAGGGACGTATATGCGATGGAGCCAGTCGCCCGGAAGTTCAACCCATGGTCTTCCTGCCCGATCACCTTTGATCGAAGGAACCACCCCACTAGCATCCGTCACGGCGGTTTCGCTGCATTGGTTCTTGACCCAATTATTGAGGGATTTCACCTCAACAGAGTCCTGATGGACGGCGGTAGCAGCCTGAACCTGCTTTATCAGGATATAGTGCGCAAAATGGGCATAGACCCCTCAAGGATTAAACCCACAAATACGACCTTTAAAGGCGTCATACCGGGTGTAGAGGCCAGTTGTACGGGCTCAGTTACACTCGAAGTGGTCTTCGGATCCCCGGATAACTTCCAAAGCGAAGAATTAATCTTCGACATCGTCCCATTCATGGCGGCTATCATGCATCGCTTTCGGACGAACCGCATTTGCAAAGTTCAATGCGGTGACGCACTACGCATACCTCAAGCTCAAGATGCCTGGCCCTCGAGGAGTAATTACGGTCAATGGAAACACCGAACGCTCTCTCCGAACGGAGGAGCACACGGTGGTCCTCGCGGCGGAGGTACAAAGCAGCCTCTCACAACAATTCTCAAGTCGGGCCACTAAGCGTCTGGACACTGTCAAGCGTGCCCGGAGTAACCTACAACAAGACCGCCTGGCACGATTCAAGCACGCGTAGCAATCTGGCCCCAACCCCAGCCCTCGCGAAATTGCGAAGCTAGTATTGCGCGTACATAATTACGCTCTGGAGATACCATGGGCATATGGGGAGGGGCAAGACCACGACACGCGCGGAATACGGCTCAACCGCACCAGGGGCTCCCGATTGTGTCATTCTTTTTTTTCTCCTTTTTCTTACTTTCAGGACTCCGTCTTTCAGAAGTCCTGTGCGGCACTAGAATCGCCGAACTCACGATGCAACAGCCAGGGAAGTAGAACGCTACGTCGAATGTTCAGGTGGTCTTTATTACGAGCATTATACTTGTTTTACATACCATCCATAGCTTACCCCCGGAGGGGACATGTTAGATAGTCCCATCCCTTTCTTATCGCACTATTTGTATCGTTCGCTTTCATTGCAGTACATTTTGAATAAACAATACATGGCCTTCGCCTATTATTGCACTCTTTTCTTTATCTATATATATGTTCATTTCATGACATGTGGCACCGTACACTTTAGTGCAGCCAATACACCAGTGCTTAAGTATCCCAAGATTATGGTGTGATAAGTCCGAACACTTTCACAAGTGCGGCACCCCGAACTTATAGCATTATATGAATCGGCTCCGAATCATGTCTTTGGTCAATAGTTGGGTTTGCCCGGCTCCCGTGTTTTGGTACCTTACGTTCCGTTATATGGGCTAAGGTAGCACCGGGAGAACCACTGCGATTGTGCCCCAGTTGAGCTAGGTCGAGCACCTCAGTGGAGAAAGCTAAAACTGACCGTCATGATATGGCGAGAGCCGATCGCTGTTCGAGAGATTTTTTCGGGTCCCTAAAGACTTATGCCGCTTAGAGCGACGAACCGGAGTTGTCCGGCCAAGGCGTGGATAGCGCCCCGAACTCGGTCTTCCGAATACTAGGGGCTTCGCTGAAATATAAAATTATAGAATTCTATGGCTAAGTGAGAGTGTTCAAGCATTATAAGTCCGGTTGCCTTGTTAAATGCGTGTTGAGTGCCTCCCTAGATGGACCCAAGAATGGGAACAAGAGTGCTCAAGTTCATCCTGAACACCCCAGCACTTGTGGCATGGGGGCTGAAGCCAACGACTTGCCATGTCTCAAATTTGATAAACGGTCGCACATAAGGTAATATTTTAAATTAACAAGCGTTGCTTAGCGCATATGAACATGTTTTCAGCGTACAGGATAACAAATGCGAGCCTATTCGAAAATTACATCTTTGGAGCACTCATCCGCTATTCGGCGGGCACCCTTCAGGAGGCCCTCATAGTACATTTCGGGCGTGCGATGGTCCTTGCCCTTCGATGGCCCGTCCGTCACAAGCTTCTCCCCATCCAGCTTGCCCCAGTGCACTTTAGCACGGGCAAGGGCCCGATGGACACCTTCAATGCAGACGGAGCGCTTGATGACTTGAACCCGTGGACAGGCATCCACAAGCCGATGCACCAAGCCGAAGTAGCTCCCGGGCATGGCCTCCAATGGCCACAGCCGCGCTATAAGGCCCTTCATGGCCTGTTCAGCGACCTTGTGGAGCTCGACCAGCTGCTTCAGCTGGTCGCTCAGGGGCACCGGATGTCCGGCCTCAGCATACTGAGACCAGAACACCTTTTCCGTCGATCTCCCCTCCTTGGCGCGGTAGAATGCGGCAGCATCAGACGCACTACGGGGCCAATCTGCAAATGCTCCTGGAGAGCTCCAAATCCGGGTAAGTAATAGGTAATTCACTTTCACATGCTTGTTTTGCATAAAGAATGCCTTACCCGCCGCTATCTTTTTTAACGACTCAATTTCTTGGAGGGCTTTTTGGGCCTCGGCCTTAGCAGCTTTGGCACTCTCAAGAGCCGAGGCGAGCTCGGACTCTCGAGTCTTCGAGTCACGCTCCAAACTCTCGTGTTTTTCCACGAGAGCTTGGAGCTCTTGCCGTACCTTGGCCAGCTGCGCCTCCCCCTTCTCTCGCTCGGTGCGTTCCACAGCCGCTTTGTTTTCGGCCACGGACACCGCTTCCTTCAGGGTCGCCACCTCGTTCGTGGCCCCTGCAGTACCCATGTTATTCCTGTTATTTTTTGCAACCGAAACCTTTCTATATGGTATTTCTTTAATAAGGTACTACTTAACTTCCGTGTCCTCGAGCTGCTTCTTGGCTTGGCCGAGCTCGTTCTCGGACCACTCGAGGTTCTGCTTCAATGCATTGACCTCCGCAGTCAGTGCGGCAGAGGTCAGCAGCGCAGCCTACATTCCCATATTGACATACTTATGTTAGACTCCTGCGTATATCTTCTTAGATCCTTAGTCCGGCTTTTCTTTCTGAACACCGAACTAAGCATCAGGGGCTACTGTTTATGCGGTAATATTTTTACATCTTCTAAACTTACCTCAAAGCCTGTTAGAAGGCTGATAGGCTTGGTCGGCCCGCTCTTGGCGGACTGAACTGTCCGGATCACCGCACTCATAACATGCGGTGCTCCTCCTCGATGGAGGCGCTGTTAAGCGCCTCGATGCTATTCGGTGTCTCGGTTGGGCCGGAGGACACCGGCGTCTTACCCTTCTTACGAAGGGACCGCTTGCCGGACTCCGGAACCGCTGAAGGTTCCGGCATGGAGTCCGCACAAGGGTCGGGCTTAGAGCCCCTGGGGGTCTTGCCCCCCACGCGCCTGGAGTCCGGGAGGTTGCCTTGTGGCGCCTCCTACGCCATTTCCTCTTGACCAAGCCCTCTTAGGCCCCACCACAAGGCGTCTCATGGCGTGAGGTGAGGAGGCGGTCGGAAGTGAAGTACTCTCCATTTCCGACGAACACAGGGACCCGCTTGTCGAAGCGGCGAACTCGCCCTTGGCCGGGCTGCATGATGGTTCGGTATTAGAGAACACTATGCAATGATAAAAAGCCATGGGTATCCGGACACTTACGATCTCGCCAGGGGCTTGGCCCTTGTTGGCCAATCATCCTCATCGTCATCGACGTTGGTGGAGAAGTCCGGAGGAAGTGTTCTTCCCTTCTTGGACCCTCCGGCCTCCCGGTTAGGCGGCCTTCCTTTCCTCTCCTCCCCGGCTGGGGAGAAGCTTCTTCTTCCTCCTCCTCATCTTCGTGGAGAAGATTCTGCTTGAGAATCGACAACACTGCGTCGGGAGCTCCTTCGAGTTCCCGCGGCCTCCTTCTTGGCCTTCTTCTCCGGCACCACATGGGGTACCGGAGCCAGCAGCCCCGTCAATCGGGCGTCCGCTGGGTCTTCTGGCAAAGGAGCTGGACAGTTAATCTGTCCGGACGTCTTCAGCCAGTCCTGTCAAAGATTAGGGAGTTTTTAGATCCCACATAGAGTCAATCTATGGAAAAAGAGTCCCATAAAGGGTAAAATAACTTACCTCGCCGGCTTGACGCCGCGAGCTGTATCCGTGATCTTTGTTAGCGGATGCGGGGGCTTCGGCGCCCTTGAACAGCACCTTCCAGGCATCTTCGTATGTAGTGTCGAAGAGCCGGCTCAAGGTTCGGTGCTGTGCCGGATCGAACTCCCACAAATTGAAGGCCCGTTGTTGGCATGGGAGAATCCGGCGGATGAGCATCACCTGGATTACGTCGACAAGCCTGAGATTCTTGTCCACCAGGTTTCGGACGCATGTTTGGAGTCCGGATAGCTCGTCCGAATCCCCCCACTTCAGGCCCGTCTCTTTCCATGACGAGAGCTGTGTGGGGAAGCCAAATCTGAATTCGGGGGCCGCCACCCATTCAGGGTCGCGTGGCTCGGTGATGTAGAACCACCGCGATTGCCACCCCTTTATTGTCTCCACAAAGGAGTTCTCGAGCCATAGGACTTTGGCCATCTTGCCGACCATGGCGCCTCCGCACTGCGCTTGACGGCCGCCCACAACCTTCGGCCTGACATTAAAGGTCTTCAGCCATAGGCCGAAGTGGGGTTGGATGCAGAGGAAGGCCTCGCACACGCATTTATAAACGCCGAGATGTTGAGGACGAAATTCGGGGCCAGGTCATGGAAGTCCAGGCCGTAGTAGAACATGAGCCCCCGGACAAATGGGTGAAGTGGAAAACCTAGTCCGCCGAGGAAGTGGGGGAGAAACACCACCCTCTCATGAGGCCTGGGGATTGGGATGAGCTGCCCCGCGTCGGGCAGCCTGTGCGCGCTATCGCCGGAAAAGTATCCGGCCTCCCGCAGTCTTGTGATGTGCCCCTCCGTGACGGAGGAGGCCATCCATCTGCCTCCCGCTCCTGACATGGTTGGAGAAGGTTGAGGAGGAATGTGCGGACTTGGGCGCTAGAGCTCGAGTGCGCGGAAATGGAGGAGCAAAGGAGGAAGAAGGTGTAGGTGAAATGGTGGATCCTTATCCCCTTATATGGACGGACGAAGCTATGCGTCCCCCACCAACCTGGTAAAACTCGCTTATCTCCCAAGCGCCGTAATCAATGGCGCGGATGGGTTACTCATGTCCGTATTGATGAGAATCCCGGAATAAGGGGGCACGATCTATGCTTTGATAAGACGTGCCAAGGAAACCGCCTCGCTAAACCGCTAAGGTGGAACGGTAAAAAACGATTCATATAAAGGCCTGGCCGGGGTGTGATGTCACGCCGCAGAATACGTCAGCAGATCTGTGCAAAAATTATTATCTCTACGGTGTTATGTAGAACTTGTTTTACAGAGCCGGACACTATCCTGGTGTTCAAAACCTTCTATGAAGTATTCGGAGGAGGAACCCGCCTTGCAATGCCGAAGACAATATGCGCGTCGGACTCGTCGTCATTGAAGCATGGTTCAGGGGCTACTGAGGGAGTCCCGGACTAGGGGGTGTCCGGATAGCCGAACTATCATCACGGCCGGACTCCAAGACTATGAGGATACAAGATTGAAGACTTCGTCCCGTGTCCGGATGGGACTTTCCTTGGCGTGGAAGGCAAGCTTGGCGTCTGGATATGTAGATCTCCTACCATTATAACCGACTCTGTGTAACCCTAACCTATCCGGTGTCTATATAAACCGGAGGGTTTTAGTCCGTAGGGAGGAACAACAATCATACCATAGGCTAGCTTCTAGGGTTTAGCCTCCTTGATCTCGTGGTAGATCTACTCTTGTACTACCCATATCATCAATATTAATCAAGCAAGAGTAGGGTATTACCTCCATCGAGAGGGCCCGAACCTGGATAAAAACATCGTGTCCCTTGTCTCATGTTACCATCCGCCTAGACGCACAGTTCGGGACACCGATAGTCACCAAAACACATAACTCATAATACAAATCGTCATCAAACGTTAGGCGTGCGGACACTACGGGTTCGAGGACTATGTAGACATGATCGAGACACATCTCCAATCAATAACCAATAGCGGAACCTGGATGCTCATATTGGTTCCTACATATTCTACGAAGATCTTTATTGGTCAAACCGCAATGGCAACATACGTTATTCCCTTTGTCATCGGTATGTTACTTGCCTGAGATTCGATCGTCGGTATCTTCATACCTAGTTCAATCTCGTTGCCAACAAGTCTCTTTACTGATTCCATAATGCATCATCCTGCAACTAACTCATTAGTCACATTGCTTGCAAGGCTTATCATGATGTGCATTACCGAGTAGGCCCAGAGATACCTCTCCGATACTCAGAGTGACAAATCCTAATCTCGATCTATGCCAACCCAACAAACACCTTCGGAGACACCTGTAGAGAATCTTTATAATCACCCAGTTACGTTGTGACGTTTGATAGCACACAAGGTGTTCCTCTGGTATTCGGGAGTTGCATAATCTCATAGCCAAAGGAATATGTATAAGTCATGAAGAAAGCAATATCAATAAAACTTAACGATCATTATGCGAAGCTAACGGATTGGCCTTGTCCATCACATCATTCTCCTAATGATGTGACCCCGTTCATCAAATGACAACACATGTCTATGGTTAGGAAACTTAACCATCTTTCATTAACGAGCTAGTCAAGTAGAGGCATACTCGGAACACTTTGTTTTGTCTATGTATTCACACATGTATCAGGTTTCCGGTTAATACAATTCTAGCATGAATAATAAACATTTATCATGATATAAGGAAATATAAATAACAACTTTATTATTGCCTCTAGGGCATATTTCCTTCACTATGGCCACTGCTCACATCAACAATTTGTTCATCTGTAGCAACCGTTCTAGGAGCTGCAAACAAAAAATAAACGGCAAGGTCAGGAGGGGTTGTACAAGAATTTGTTGCAACACACAAAAGCAAAAAATATGACATGGAGAAAAGGAAAAATGAAGGAGGAAGGAATCATCCTTGGGCTGTCATGATCGTCTGATACAGGAAACACAGGGATGTTGGAATAGATGGGGCCGCTATTCTGGTTTGTAAGACCATTGTTGCCATGCATCAACTCATAGTCTTCGGAGCCCTTTGGGAACAACTCGAATGATGGCTCATTGTCCCAAATACCGGCTATTGCACTCCTGCGTGCATCACGAAAGAGTGGGGGGGCTCCGAGGTGAGACATTTCCTTCCATCTCGAATCTCACCCTTTGTTGCTCACGAGTTTCGGCGACCTCTGTTGCAAATTATTGGTTCTCTTTCAACTCCCCATTGACTTGATCCTTGTTCATGATAGATATTGCAACTTCAACCTCATCTTGACCATCAATGTCACCGTTTGCAACTTGAGCATCACTCTCTTTCTGTCGACTTTCATCCATGCTAGTTGTTGCAAAGGAAATGCTGGGCTCATTGGAAGCTGTGATGGCGTCTCCTACATGATGAAGAAGAGCGGCCATCCGATTACACTGCAATCCCTTCAAACCCTATCCAAACTTGCATACTACATCATCAACCTCCACTGCAAAAATCCCCCTATGCTTGTCCTATATCATTTGGAACTGATCTGGTACCTACACAAGGGCATGTGTTGAACAATTTAGTCATCTTGTGTGTAGCTTGGAATTATCATGTATGTAGCTTTTTGAAAAGTATGGATGTAACAAAAACATAATGTGTTTGTAGCACATTATAGGTATGTATGAAGCAAAAAAAAGTAGGCATGCAGTTGTATCACTATGTATTAAAACACAAATGTGGTTGTAGCAAATTACTGATATGGATGAAGCAAAAAATAGGTAGGTATGCACCTGAACCTACTATGTATCAAAACTGAAATGTGGTTGTAGCACATTAGAGAAATGGATGTAGTAAAAAGAAAATGCACTTGCAACTGGCTACATAAGTTGATGCAGGGGCAAACTAAAAAAGGATATGAAAAATGAAAGGAGAAGATGAAGATGAAAAAAGGTACCCTTAGATCTTGCATGGTAGGGAATGATTGTTGCAACCAATCGTTAATCGATGATCACATGTGTGGTTCAACCTTAACACTTGCTTGAGCCTCCTTTGATTGAGTGTCCTTTGCTTTCTTTTTAGCACCTTTGTCGGATTTCGGGTTCCGGCAGACCCTTAAGGTTTGAACTCTGGGGTGCGCGCGGAGATCCAACCTCCCACCGTCTCGCACCTCGCCGAATCGCAGGAACCTAAACTACTAAAAAGAACAGCACAAGAGACACGAGATTTATACTAGTTCGGGCCACCGTTGTGGTGTAATACCCTACTCTAGTTTGTGGTGTGGTGGATTGCCTGTTGGGCTGATGAGGAATAAGATAGGAAGAAGAGCCTCGTGAGGGTCTGTTCTTGGTGGGTGTGATGAACTGCTAGGTGGTGTTCCGTCGCTCTAGCTTGAGGATCGGGTCTCTATCTCTCTCTCTCTGGATTCCAAATGCCCACCTCCTCTACTATGGTGGCTAGCTCTACTTATATAGAGGAATGCCCTGGGCCTCTTCCCAAATATTGAGCGGGAAGGGCGCCAACAATTGGCCATTTTGAAGGGGAACAGCGGGTACACTTATCCTGAATAAAGTTAGTCCTCGCCTGCCAAAGGCTCTGGTTACGGCCTTTGCTTGGGCTCCACGATGACTCCTTCCGGCCGTTGGGGCTGGTCTTGGTCTTGTTGCACCAAAGCGGATGCCTTTGCTTGATGGTCTTGCTGCGCTTGCTCCCTTTGCACCAAAGATTTAAAGGAGGACGCGCTGGGCTGGGCGCCCGACTGGCTTGCGTCATGGGCACCTTGCAGGTACCCAGCGTTGAACTCTCCGCCTCCTCATGAGCCAACCCGACGAGGCCGTGGCTCGAGGAAGCTCCTGGTCGCCGCCTCATGAGGCTTGGCCCCTCGCGAGGGTCTTGAGCTTCGTGTTGATGAAGATGGGCTGTCCTGGGCCTCCTTTGAGCCACGCCGCAGGCCGCAGGCGAGCAAGTCTGGGACCCCGTTCCTGCAACACCGACAAGAGCCCCTGTGCCCACGGGCGCGCCCGAACTTGGCCGAGCAGAGAGGCGAAAGGGCAAGTGCGAAGCGTCGCGGGCCCTAACAGCCCGCGGCCTTGGGCGACACGTGGCGGTTGATTGGACGTGGGCACCTTTGTTCCCCATGCCTCCTTATTTCGTGCCTTGCTAGGCGGACACGCTGCTGTACACATCCGTTCTCCTCTTTGCTGCTTGTGCGCCCCTGTCCTTCCCTCTCTCGAACTCCAGCTTCCATTTTCAATCCAATCCCGAATCTCCCGCCCCCTTTTCAATCGCCATGGCTCCAACGAAGAAGGGGAAAGGGAAGAAACCTGTGCCTCCGCCTCGAACGCCGCCGCCGGCCTCCGCCGTCGACCCGTCGATCATACTCAATCTGGAGGGCTTGGGCAAGGTCAGTTCGGCTCTGGCCACCTCCTTCAACGAATGCGGGAGGACGATGGCCTGGCCCGCGTCCCACTTCTCCATCGACAGGATAGTCACCGAGGTCCGGTATTTTGCTGACGCCCTGTGGGCGGGGCTGGTTCCCCCCTTCTCTGATTTCTTCAATGTCGTGCTTTCCCACTATCAGATCCACATGATGCATCTGGGTCATGAGTCCATTACTCTCCTCTCGGTCTTCGCCTTTGTTTGTGAAGCAATGATGGGCATCCTTCCTTCGGTTGCCTTGCTGCGCCACTTCTTCTCTCTGCGCCTTGTCGACCCCACCTAATGCTCGGCATGCGTGAGCTTATTTGCCAGCGCCCGAGACAGCGGCCTCAGGGATTGACTTCAGCCTGCCTCCGCCCGCGGCTGAGTTCCGCGAGAGGTGGTTGTACGTGGATGTGGGGTGCCCAGCCCCCTGCTATCGGAGCCAACCTCGCTTGTTGTCCCCAATTCAGGCTGGGGCCAGGAGACGCTTTCAAGCCCTCGGCTTATTTTTGTCTGGCGCGCCGCCCGTGTTCCCGAGGTCGCTCATGTGAGGCCCAAGGTGGTGAAGGAGTTCTGATGCGCCCGCATTGCTCCTCTCCAACGCCATTCCCACCGGATGTGGGCCTTCAGCGGGCCTGTTGATCGTATGAGGCTCGGTGAAGAAGACTGGCGCTCAAGCGCTAAGGAAAGTGCTCCTGGTCTGTTGGCGACCCTAACCCCGGTGGCATCCGGCATGAAGGGGCCTTGCTGTACCTCTGCCAGAACAGGGGTGATTTAGTGAACCAGATGCCTATCTTCGATGAATGGGGACCGCGCCCCGCTGGTCGCCAGGGGCCTCGCGAGAATCCAGTGATGGTGACAGCCCTTCCCGTCGGCCAAGGCGGCTCCTCCTCGAGTGACAGAGCAGGGAGGCACGAGCCGCCAAAGGCCGAAGGGACCCCCGCCGGGGTGACAGCGCCGGGCGGTGCTCATGAGGGGGCAGCTCCTGAGGCTCATGCCGCTGCGGCTGAGGGCGGCAGGCAGCCGCCCGCAGCGCTTGCGGATGGAGCCCCCGAGGCCCCTGCTGCTTCTCTTGGTGAGGCGATCAGCAGCGCGCGTCAGGCGGACGCCCCTGACGCGGGTCGCCTTGATGCTCCTCCCTCGCCGCAGGCTGACCCCTGCGCTCAAATCTTGGGTCGCTTCCGCGTGAACTTTGAGGCCCTCCGGAAGAGAAGGGAGGCACTAGGCAATGATTACCCTTGTCGCCTGCTGAAGCGCAGGAAGTACTTCGCCACTGATGAGTAAGCCTTCTCCTTCTCCAGCTCCTGATTCTTCTGCTGCTTGTACTGATCCTTGCCCTGCAGGCCCCTTCCTACCGAGCTCACGGAGACGGGTGAGGAGCCGTCCCCCCCGGCTTCGCCCCCTCCTCCGTCTTTGAGTGCTCCAAGCAATGGAGCCCTTGTGGTGAGGGCGACCGGGGAGGTGAACCGTCCCGAGGCGCGTCGTGGCCCTGCGCGCCTCGTGATCCTTCCTCGCGAGCCTTCCCGTGGCATAGCTAGCCTGCCGTGGGCTTCTCGCCTGGTCGTGGACGGCGATTGGCTGAGGCGCTTCCTGCGCCCCTCGTCTGGGGATGGGCTGGCTCCAGGCCGGGCTGGCGCGGCGTGCCCGGCCGTCCGCGGTGCCAACCCTCAGCCCCTGCCCGGGAGGAGTGCTGATTCGTGGCTCCGGCGCCCGTCTGGGCGGTCGATGGTGTGGAGGACGTGCTCGGCGAAGGCCGGGGCGCCGCGCCCTTCGCCAAGGATTTCTTCGAAGGGCAGCTGACGCGGTGAGCCTTCTTGGTGAAGAGCTTGCTGACGAAGATGCGCGCCTTGAGGCCGAGGGCCTGCGCCTGGCCGCAGAGAGGAGTGAGTTGGAGGGCGCTGCCGCCCTTGCGCGCCACCAGCTTGATCTTGTTGATGAAGAGGCCAAGGCGTCGCTGGCAGCCTCTCGAGAGGCCTGTTCTTGGGCTGTCGAGGAGGCCCGGGCAGCTAACAGGCGGCAAGAGGCGGCGGAGGAGCGGGCACGGGAACTCCTTGTCCAGTGCCAATCACTGGCGGAGCAAGTGGAGCTGCGCGAGGCAGCCCTCGCGTCGATGAAGGTGGCCTCCGGCGACCCGGCGGAGCTCCAGAAGCGTGAGGAGGCGCTGACGCTTGAAGCCGCCGAACGCAGCGTGCAATCTGAGCGCTTGAGACGAGGGAGCGCGCTTGACGCTGGCAGAGGATGAGGTCGCGACGGGAAGCCCGCGATCTGGAGGAGGTCGGGCGCCGAGTGGCGGGCAAGGCGCGCTGAACCTCCTCGAGCGAAGTTTGAGGAGCGGCTGCGGTTGATCAAGGCTGAAGCCGAGGGCAGGACTGCTTCCTTGAGGGCCAAGATGGAGGAGGCGTCGCGGCGGGCTGATGCTCTTCGGGCCGCCCTTGAGGTGGCGCAGAGGGAGTCCACCACTTCTCAGGCCGAGGCGCTCCTTTTTCGCCAACGGTTGGAGGAGGCCGAGGCCGTCGCGCGCTAGAATGCGGACGAGACGCGTCAGCGGCGAATCCTGGAGCATGAGCACGGTCCCATGCTCGCCACGCTCCAGGAAAGAGCTAACGCAGCCTTGGATAATATTTGCGAGGCGGCAGTAGGCGAGCCGCACGCGGTTAACTTCACGCGGCAACCTTTCGTTCTTCACCGACGTGGTGGCGCGGCTGGAGGCGCGGTCGGTCAGGGCCAACAGGTTGGTGGAGGAGAGGAGCCGCGCGCTGCTCGGGCGCGCCTTCTCTTGTGTCTTCAGCCATCTCTGGGACACGAACCCCCACTTCAATTCTGACGCAGCCATCGTCCCAGTTCCCCAGGCCGTCCGGGGCGACCTGGCGCACTGGGTGGAAGACAACGTGGATGCCCTCGTCTGGGCCTTCGCTTCGGACGACGACGACGTGGTCGTGGCCGCCGATGACGGCGGCGTGGTGAACGGCCCAGACGCTGCCGACGATCACGCAGACAGCAACGGCGAGGCCAGCGACGCGAGCAACGGAACGGGAGGTGCTCCTGAGGACGCATTGGGGGATTTATCCGACTGATTATGTATCCTGTTCCATTACCCTGCATGAATAGAACTCAGGTTTTGGCCTGATGGTTGTGAGAGCATTTTGGGAGGGGGAGCCCCTCATGTAAAACTTGTGTTCATCGTATTAGCAGGTGTTACATCACCCATACGCCCGCGCCAAGTGGTTGTCTAAGCGACGTGCTAGTTGGCTGATTTACCTTTGTTTCAGATGAGCCCGAGATAGCCTGTGGGAGGCTGAGGCGATCTGAGTGTCTCCTGATCGAATCCGTAGGACCTGCAGTAAAAACCCTCCGAAGAGGACGTGGCGGCGACAGGCTGGGCTGCGCGCAAGCTAGGCCTGGCCCAGCTCGCGAGGGGCTCGCGAGGGGAGACAGCTGAGGCGGAGTTGTAACCGAAACGCGAGAGATTTGCTCGAACGAGACTAAGCACCCCTTCCCCGAACACACGCAAATCTCAAATTCAAATCCAATGTAAATCCAGCGGGGGAAAGCGACAACCAAATGGAAGGCAAAGAAAGCAGAAGAAAAGCCGCGTCCGGCACCTAGTCTAGTCTTGGACGTCTTCTCACCAGCGCGGAGCTAAGTGCTGCCACTGGGCGTGGGAGGGAGCCCCAGGGCCTGAGGCCGGCACCCCTGAGACTCCGGGGCGTGTACAACCCCACTCATTATTACGTGAGAGTGTCACGGGGCGGCGAGCTTCACACCTTGGGCCTCCTTCACAGTACCGGCCTTGCTTCATATCGCCAGACGAGGGCCCATGTGCGCCACACTCTAGTGCCATCAACGGCGACCGAAACCAGGACGCCGCCGGTGGGGTAGAGCGGTCGCCAGCGTTTCCCCCGACGACCACGGGTCCTCCGCCAGGGGCAGGCCCTGAGGCGCCTCCCGAGCAGAGGGCCTACCTCCTGAGAACGCCTTGCTCCGAACGCCGCGGTGGTGATGTCGGATCTTTGCCCCTCTCCGGCAGCCCCCTGCGCCCCCCTCCCGAGGGGTAGGAGACTGCGGGAGCGGGGCAGCCGCTCGTCGTGGCGACCTGTACCTCCTGCGACCTATGGTTAGCGTATGTTTGCTCTTGAGGAAGTAGCGGTACCCGATATTTGTCACCCCCATCGTGACCAGTGAGACCGTCTCGAGGCTCCTGGAAGAGCGCGGCTTCTGGCGCCTCATCCCCCCAGCTTGGGCTGAGGAGCGAGTCTTGTTCTCCCTCATGCGGGTGCCCTTGGTCCATCATGTGGGGCACGTATTCTTCCAGCGCTATCATCCCGAAGGCCACGCCGTAGTGCTGAGCGTGCCTTGCTGCTCTGCTTGACGCGCCCGCCGTGGGGTGGTGGCGCGGCGGTCCACCAGGGCCGTGAGTTACGTCGAGTCCTTCTTCTCCGCGGGCCGGGGGCGGGGGCAACCCCGCCGCCGGCCCGGCGCTGACAGCTTCGCCGGTGTTGGAGTAGCTTTGGAGCCCGCGGGCGCGCGTGGAGCCCCCGTGCGGGCCGCCCTCGGCCTGAGATGGAAGCTGGGTGCAGAAGGGGTGAGCCCCCGAGGCGGCGAAGCCCAGGAGCTCTGCCACTCGCTCCAGCAGCACGTCGCGGCCGCTCTCCAGCAGCCTGCACTGCAGCAGCTCTCGGGCCACTTTGAGCGCGGCCCTCGAGTTCGCCTGCTCCCGGCGGGTGTATGGTGATGTGGTCGCGGCGTGATTGGAGGCTCTTGCTGCCGACCGCGCCTGCCGTGGCGTGAGAGCCGTCGAAGCCTGTCCGCGTCGCCCGCGACCCGCGGCGCCCTGCGGACCCTTGAGCTGCACGGGGCGCGAAGTGCGCCTGAGGCTGACTCTGCATGGGCGGCCACGCCGCCCAGTAAGGATCTGGGTTGCCAGCTTGGTCGCGGACATGGTGGTGGTGGTGCGACGGGACACGAGGTGGCAGAAGGTGGATTCCGGCGCACCTACAGGCGTGCCAAATGTCGGATTTCGGGTTCAGCGGACCCTTAAGGTTCGAACTCTGGGGTGTGCGCGGAGATCCAACCTCCCACCGTCTCGCACCTCGCCGAATCGCAGGAACCTAAACTACTAAAAAGAACAGCACAAGAGACACGAGATTTATACTAGTTCGGGACACCGTTGTGGTGTAATACCCTACTCTAGTTTGTGGTGTGGTGGATTGCCTCTTGGGCTGATGAGGAACAGTACAGGGAAGAAGAGCCTCGTGAGGGTGCATTCTTGGCGGTGTGATGAACTGCTAGGTGGTGTTCCGTCGCTCTAGCTTGAGGATCGGGTCTCTATCTCTCTCTCTGGATTCCAAATGCCCACCTCCTCTACTATGGTGGCTAGCTCTACTTATATAGACGAAGGCCCTGGGCCTCTTCCCAAATATTGAGCGGGAAGGGCGCCAACAATTGGCCATTTTGAAGGGGAACAGCGGGTACACTTATCCTGACTAAAGTTAGTCCTCGCCTGCCAAAGGCTCTGGTGATGACGCCTGCTTGGGCTCCACGATGACTCCCTTCCAGCCGTTGGGGATGGTCTTGGTCTTGTTGCACCGAAACGGATGCCTTTGCTAGATGATCTTGCCTGCGCTTGCTCCCTTTGCACCAAAGAGGAAAGGAGGACGCTGCGCAGGATGGCTCCTGACTGGCACCCTTGGTCGTCATGGCTGGCGTCATGGGCACCTCGCGAGGTACCCCGCCTTGAACTCTCCGCCTCCTCATGAGCCAAACTGACGAGGCCGTGGCTCGAGAAGCTCTGGTCGTCCGCCCATGAGGCTTGGCCCCTCGCGAGGGTCTTGAGCTCGTGTTGATGAAGATGGGCTGTCCTGGGCCTCCTTTGAGCCACGCCGCAGGCCGCAGGCAGGCAAGTCTGGGGACCCCCGTTCCCAGAACACCGACAACCTTGAACTTGGCTCCCTTGGCCACTAGCTACATCAGCGCCAACTCCCTGCGCATTGGCTGCTTCAGCACCAACCTCAGTCCCACAAGTTGTGTGGCTTACGATGTGTTGCACAAATTCTGAATCTTGAAATAAAAAAGGAAAACAAAAAACAAGAGGTAGAATAAGAAGGTTGCCATAATCTGAAAACAAAGCAAAAATTTCCAAATGCAAATTCAGTTAGCAAACAAATAGGGATGTAGCAAAATTACATATGTGTGTTTCCCCTAGAAAGGCTGGACAAGAGTAAGCTTGTTCTTGTCGACCTTATCCAACCAATCGAAATCTTTTTAACAAATAAAACGTATGCTTGGCACGGAATAATCAATGACATGCTCATTTGGGAGGCTGGCTGGAATACCAACATGATCCATATATATGATCTGATAGAATGAAAAATGATATTTAGAAAACAAAAACATGAAAATGCGAGCTATATACATAAATGCAGCAAAGAAAAGGATGGAGGTATCTCGTCATGGAAATGTTGCATAACGCTAACATGGAGAGGCATGAGCGAATCTGGAACTCCATTTGATTTTCTGTTGTTGCTTGCATCCTCTTCTTCTCTTGAAAGACAGCAACCTCCTCCATTGCTCGTGCCAATAAGTGCTCATCCCAAGTGAACTCATGCACCGAAGACATGTCTTTAAGGGAAGAAAGATACTCAAGGTTAACCATATTACCTATGCTTGGGCACAGAACTGTTGCCAACACAATGAGTGCCCATGTCCTATTTATCATAACCTCATCCTCATCGCTGCATTCTTGAAGCAACTTGATAACATGTGCAATTGGTGACATGTTCCCCTCTTTGTATATGTTGCGAAGGACATGTTCATCGCTCTTTTTTAAAAGCTTCATAGGTCTATCACCGGATGGCACATTGAAGATCCTTTTCTTTGCTGAAGATAATGGACTTGTTCTTGTATTGGAACTCTCAGAGGATGTGATTCGTGTGAATCACAACAAACTCGATTAGCTCATGAGGCACTTTGAAAGACTGGATGTCCAGCAAGTCTCCGAATGGCCCCTTCCTTATAATTCTCTGTTTCCCTGGTGATAACAGCTTCCCAGGAACACCCAACCATTTCGAGTTAAATCTCAACTTGAAACCACATAGATTGCCTTTCTTCTTATTCTTCCTATGAACCTTCTTACTCCCCTCATTCTCTCCAGAGGTGCCTGCAACAACTGAAAAAAAAATCAAAATTTATGCTGCATCAAACAGTATCTAGAAAACATATACACGCACACATTAAATCTAAAAACCTATGAAACATACAAGCACACACAAGTATGTATAGAAATAACATTGATATATGAAATTAGCATGTATAATAACGCAAAAATCAACAAGATCCATGAAACAAAAAATACATCGGTTGAAAAATGTAATGAATTTATGTTTCTAGATTGGGAATAGGCAATGAAATCGAGTGGACAACACCAGAAAAGCTAACGAGTTCCAACACATTTTAGTCAGGAGCAAAAACATACAACCTATGAAAAGAGACAAATAAAAACTAAAGCCAACGAGCACAAATTAATGATAATCAACATTTGAGGTTCATCAGAATCACCGCCAGATGCTTCAAAAATCAACCAACCAGGTGCTACGTTTAAAAACTAACAAATCTCTTAACCAGTTCCTATTTTTTCCTTGCTAAATAGTCACAAACCCCAGAGGATGGGCCACAACATTAAAGAACCCAACACAGGTTTTCATAGGATATGCATCAGCAGCAAAAATATGCCTGGAAAAATAACCATCTATCTATCTAAATCATAAAAAAAGGAAACTACAAAATCTCTCTATTGTGATTCTCCCTCCCTCTCAGCAAACACAGAAAAAATCCATGGAATTTTTTTGCTACAACTGATGATAGTGAGTGATGCAACAAACAGGGAAAAAGTTACAACCGTCAAATAGAATAGCTACGGTGGTTAAGGCGCAGATAGTGGAGCGCACCATGGCGTCTGAGACAACGGGTTACTATTGTAGCAACACACTCTGAAATGTTGATCCAACGAATCGCGCGCGTCTGCCCCTGCTTCCTCTCTCTCTCCCGCTCTGAAATGTTGCAACATGATTGTAGCAAAAGCTGGGCAAAAGGGGAAACCCCGTGGGTTCTGTAGGGTAGGGCGCACGCATTGCTGAAGGTTCGATCTAACTTGATCCGACGAGCCGCGCGCGTCCGGTCGAACGTTTGGCCGACAATCTGGCTCCAAACGTTTTCCTTATATATTTTGATTTCAATGGAAAGTTTAGTTTGTGTTTTATTTTCATATTTTTGTTCTTTGTGACGAGGACTTTAAACTAAACCACTCTTCAATATGTTTTGACATATTTAAAAAACTTCATCAAGTTTTAAACTATAGAAACGATGATAAATTTATCAAGTTTCAAGAAGCTCAAACTTAAACCATGAACTCTAAATCCTAAGCCCTAACCCCTAACCCCTTAGATGACATGTATGTGTGTGTCGTGGGCAGTTAGCTGAGGGACATATGTGGTTGAGGAGATGCCTAGGTTTCACTCGCGTCCTCTCACTCCTCTCCCTCGCGTCCCCCTCTGTAGTCTCCTATATGGTGTCGTTTTTGTAACTGCTCGGGTTTTTCCCAAATTAGAAAATTGATTGTTATTTTATTTTTGCATCATCATGACATCATTAACATTGCATCGGTAACACGTTGCCTTCATACTTGGTTATCTGGGTGTTTTCTTAAACCTCTAGCTCTTTTTTGTTCCTTAATTTTTTTCCGAGTGGTGAATAGTACCCCCTGTTCCTTTGCCCTTATTCTCGGAGACCACATGGACACTTTGCACATGGTTGTGTGGCACTATTAAATTATTTCGTAAACAGAAAAAATGTTCTCAGTTGAGTCGAAAGTTTGTGTGTGGTCTTATTATAGTATATCGAGGTCACACGCCAAATTCCATCAAATTCCTATGTTTAATACCCGAACGTTTGAATATGAAGGCACTAATAGCCGGTTAAAATAAAAAATGAGTTGTTAAGTAAACTTGCTATTGGGCCAACTCCTAGTGCATAGCCAACTAGCCCATCTATCTTTCCCTAATCTAGCCCATGTAGCCTCTAGCAATCCTCTGCTACATATAGATGATCTCCCCTTTTAAAAAATGGAACCCTAGCCACCCAGAAACCTTCCCCAATCTCCAGCAACCACCACCTCACAACCTCCCCTCAATTTTCACTCCTGCCCACCCTCACACCCCCAGCTAGATGCATCCGTCACACGCCCTTTGATCTGGACCCTGCTGATACGTCTCCAACGTATCTATAATTTTTTATTGTTCCATGCTATTATAGTATCAATTTTGGATGTTTTTATACGCAATTATATATCATTTTTTGGGACTAACCTATAAACTTAGTGCGAAGTGTCAGTTGCTATGTTTTGCCAGTTTTTGGTTTTCCAAGAGATGAGTACCAAACGATGTCCAAATGCCACGAAACTTTTTGACGATTTTTTCAGGACATAAGAGACACTAGAAGCTTCGGGAGGAGGCCAGAAGCCGAAGGAGGTGGCCACGAGCCACCAGGGCGCGCCCAGGGGGTAGGTGCACCCTTGTGCTTCGTGGGCCCCTTTTTCCTCCATTTGACCTAATTTTGACTCTATAAATTCTCTTAAATCGGGAAACCAACAGAGAGATCCACCCAATGTGTGAGTAGTTTACCATAGATATACGGGTCCATAGCTAGTAGCTAGATGACTTCTTCTCTCTCTTTGATCTTCAATACATTGTTTTCCTCGATGTACTTGGAGATCTATTCAGTGTAATCCTTTTTACGGTGTATTTATTGGGATCCGATGAAGTGTGGGTTTATGATCAGATTATCTACGAGTATTATTTGAGTCTTCTCTGAACTCTTTTATGCATGATTGTTACACTACAGAAAAAGACAGATCCGTGATATTTTGGCCCAAACGAAATTTTCTCTGTCATGCCTATGACACTTATATGATGATAATTGTGACAAAACCCGTTATCATCATAGATGTGGTGGGATCCTACTTCTATGACAAAAAATCATGACAGAAAATGAGCTTTACATCCTGGGTGGGCCAGGGACGCACCTGCATGACATTCTTTGGGCCATCCATGACTGAAAAATCGTGGTAGAAGCGAGCGCCAGGAAAATTTCAGGGAGTTCCCGGTTACCATGGGTGGCCGGGGCCGAGCGACGCGCATTTATCTCGTATACGTACGCGTGTGTGTGCGAGGCGTTGGGCTCTAACTGAACCAGAGCTAGGCGTTCGCTTACTGAACCTGAGCGATTGCACTAGCTATGTTACTGAACCCTAGTGATTGTTCCCTTGCTTTTAACTGAACCCGAGCGATTCCTTTGCTACTGCTACTAACTGAACCCGAGCGATCAATCGTTGCTGCTGCTTACTGAATCCAATCGTACCTGCTGCCTCTTGATGAACAGTGAATGTGGGGGTTAGTTGAACGAGTCGAGACGTAAGTGGTTGGGGTTGGATGAATAGTTCCCGGTGGGGGTTGGATGAACAGGACCCCATGGTAGTACGTAGGCCGTTGTCGCTGGAAGAACAAGACCCAAAGAGGAGGCCACCACAGCCGAGCTGGTTGGGGGTGGATGAACTGGACTCCGTGGAGGGCTGGTTGAACAGTAGCCGGTGGAGGGTAGGATGAATAGTAGCCCGTGGATGAACAGTAGCTGGTGGAGGCAGGAGGAAGACGTGGTGGATGATCAGTGCAGGTGGAGGCTGAAGGAAGTCGACGGTGGGTGAACAGTAGCCCGTGGAGTCCCATTCTGCGGTATGCCACACCCCTCCCAATGAACAGGACACCCGTTTCAACCGTAACGCCCCAACACAAGTCCGTTTCCTCCGTTTTGCGGTACGCCACACCCCTCCCAATGAACAGGAATTCCGTTTTGACCGTAGCTGGTCAAACAGAAGGCCGTTTCCTTCATACTGCAATACGCCAGACCCAGTTTTGGCTGTTCTGTCCAAGCCGGTTGGCTCTTGTTGAACAGGACGCATTCCGACCCAGTATGTTGCCTCCCGATGGACAGGACGCTGTTTCTCCGTTCTGACCTAGCCTGTTGGCTTCTCGATGAACACGACGCCTTTGCTGCCGTCCGTTGCCTCTCCATGTACATGAGCCCTGGCTGTACGTATGCACGAGTAGGCGTTCGAGACCCTGCCCGTATGTATGTATGAGGCCGTATTTTTTGCCATGTGACTGGATGTACGTGTACACGGTTTAGAAGGGACTGCCCGAACTGCTACGTCGGGGGCTCTACTACTACACGTGTCGCTGTTTGCTCGGCCATGGTTCATCATTGTAGAGAGACCGATCGACCAGTATGTACATACACGTTCGCGATCAGAATGACAATGCTACATACGCTTCGACCAGGTTGGTCTCGACTATCAGGGAGGATAGGGAGCCACTTCCTTGCACGCGAGGTTATTGATGGTGGGTTCGAGATGTCAGGGGAGGATTCATTTTTTACGCGCCTAATATGGAGGCACTTCCTTGCGTCCAAAGATATAGCTGATGGGCCCAGCTGTCAGGGGGAAACATTTTTCCGCAAAATACAGAGGCCCTTCCGGTAGGTCTCCTCTTTCAGGTGGAGGAATCATTATTTTGCGTGTAATAAGGAGGCACTTCCTTTCTGCGGCCGTCTACCCAGCTGTCAGCCTTTCCACATATAGTCCTCTTTGGATGTAAGTCGTTCCTTGACCATGTTGACCACGCCGCGGTGAGAGCACCAAGGCAGTGGACAACGGTGAGGCCTAGGAAGGGAATGACTAGGAGCCGACAAAGACTCGGTAGTTGTTTCCTACGCGGAGGGGAGTACGAGGGTTTATTGGTTGGGCTGCAGTGTGAGGCTGCCGTCGCCAGAGAATAATAGGAGGTTTGGGTGAGTACAGGGATGGCCAAGCCAGCGATGGGAGTAGGGTGCGGCGATGAGGCCCGCGCGGCAGCAGAGCCGGCCACGGGAGGCAGGAGTAGGCGACAGGACCGATGCTGGTTTGGGCAGCTAGAGCAAGAATACCAGAGGTTGAAGAAGCACTACACCGTTGGATGGACAACATACGTTCACTGGAGCTAGAATCGTTCATATTGACTAAGTTGTCAAAGCCCTCCGTCCGCGTCAACTTAGTAGGCCCACAAGTCAGCCTCCAACTATGGTGGGTCCCAGCTAGCAGGGGGAGTATTCATTTTTTTGTGCGTAATAAGGAGGCACTTCCTTGCGTGTGAATATATAGTTGGTGGGTCCGACTGTTAGTGGGAGGAACTTTTTTTTGCAAAATATAGAGGCCCTTCCGATTGGTCCCTGTTGTAAGGGTGGAGGAATCATTATTTTGCTTGTAATAAGGAGGCACTTCCTTGCGTGTGGTTGTGGACCCAGCTGTCAGACTCTCCATGTACAGTCCTCTTCCGATGGAACTCATTCCTTGACCACGTTGACCACACCGCGCCGAGAGCACCAGGGTGGTGGAAGATGGCGAGGCCTAGGAAGGGAACGACATGGAGCCACTCGGAAGTTGTTTCCCACGCGAAGGGGAGTACGAGGGTTTGCAGGTTCGTCTGCCATCACCGGAGAATAATAGCAGGTGTGGCAGAGTAGAGGGAAGGCTAGGCCATCGATGGGAGTGGGGTGGAGCGGTGAGGCATGCGCGGCAGCACAGCCGGCCATGGGAGGAGGGAGCAGGCAGCCCCGCCGGCGCTGGTTTGAGCGGCTGGAGCAGGAAGAGTAGAGATTGAAGAAGCATGATGGCCATTAGATGGACATCCAACAGTAACTGCTCTCGCGTGTTGACTAAGTTGTCAAGGCCTTGCCTGCGCGTCAACCATTTTTTAGGAAAGTGTACATGTCAACCTAGTAGGCCCACAAGCCAACCTCAAATATGTGGAAAACAACATACAACCCATCTGCCATTATTGCTAATAAATGTATAGCCCATTGGCTAATTCTTAAGGATTTTTTTGAAGCCCATATTCCATATTATGGCCACGGTTAAAAGTTCAATCAAATTTTCATATTTCGGTGCGGTCCGAACTTTTTTAATCTTGAAATTTTGAATGACGTTCTAACTAATTTAAAAACAATACATTTATATCAATTTAAAATCCAACATAATTTTCCCCACAAAAAACAACAATTAAACTCGAAATGTTGAAATTAAAAAAAAAGATATTTGGAACTAATTGCCGGTTTTGCTATGCTTTTGCAATTTACATCCCATTTCTTACTACTTCATTTTCTGTGCAAGCGAATACATCGCTCTCGTCTTGAAAGATTTGCAGCCCAGGCAGGGCTGAGAAAGCAAGTAGGCCTCCATTGGGTATTTCTTTAAAAAAAAGTAGAACTGGCTACCCATTTTCAGCAAGAAAAAAACACAAACTGGGATCACGATGTGATAAGCATAAAATAAAACCCTGGCTAGAAGGGCCACAACTCCTGCACAGCCCCATTGTTACCCTAATCCGTCTGTAAAACTAGTAAATAACAACTGCTTGTTCCTCAAGGAAAAAAGTAAACAACAACTACACGACCTGCTGGGTCCCTAGTGTCAGCCGCTCGTTGTGTAACTGTCTCGTTTATAGATTACGTTGACAATGGTGTGGGCCCTAGATGTCCAACCATTAGGAGGAACCATTTTTTGGCCTTGTAATAACGAGGCACTTGCTTGCATACTGCCATGACCCTGGTGGGTCCCTACTATCATCCTCTCCACGTACAGTCATCTCCTTATTCGTCTCAGTTGTTGACCATGTTGACAACGCCAGACGGCGGCGCACCGCACACGACGAGCGAACCAAGGCAGAGGATAACGACGAGGCCTTGGACGAAACGAATAGGAGCCGCGAAAGATGCGCTAGTCTAGTCGCAGGCAAAGGGGAGTATGAGGGTTGAATGGTTCGGGTGCGGGTGCGTGTTGGGGCTGACGTCGCCGGAGAATAATATGACGTGTGTTGGAAGAGAGGGATGGACTGGCCAATGTTTGAGGGTACGGTAGGGCGGCGGAGGCGCAGCCAGCCATGGGAGGCGGGAGCAGGCGGAACCGACGGGGTGGTTTGGTTTGGGCGGTTGGAGGAAGAAGATAATAGATAGAAGATACACGATAGATGTTGGATGTCAATCCAACGGCTGGTAGGGAGAATCGTTTGTTGACTAGTATGTCGACACCACCTTGGATAGGCTTTTTCCTCATGGGTCCCAAATTTCATAACCCAAATCAATCATGGCCATGCAGCATTTCTTATGAAAATTTACAACCCATTTTGTGTGCTAGTTCAAAATAGGTTTGTGGGTGCTGGTGGGGGCTAGTCACTTGGGTTCTGTAATACACAATGAGCTCAAGCAGCCGGTGAGAGTGATGTTATTTCCCATGGTTGGGATTTGATACAATATTTGTCTCTTAATTAAACAAATGGCAAGCCATTTTCCTTGTTTCAAACAAAATATGATAGTCACAGCCGAGTTGAAACCCAGATTAAAAACTGTACAAACACACGAGGGTTAATTGTTCATCAGGTTTAGACAAAACCCAGAATGAACATGCATGGCAATTACATCTAACCCAGCCACTATTTTTTGCAGTCACAAACAAATGGGTTGGTCTGATCCATAAAATTAACATCCTGTGCCAAAAAGTTTACTAGCATATGACGACAAGTTGTTGTAAATAGAAGCCAAGCACGTTCAGAAGCCCATTTGTCGACCTGAAACTTCTTTTTTTTTGTTCAACATATCCATCTGTGAGGAATTTCTTGTTGAAAAACTAAAGCCTCATGGACAATAGTAACCTCGCATTCAACAGGAAGAATGTGACGAAGGTTTTGTTTGCTTGATTGGATGCATAACCTTCCATCGTTATTGTCCTCAAACGAATGTCATGAGAACTGAGAAAATCCTGGTGCTTATTACGCCACCGATTGCATTGGTTATATGTTTTTCTCCATGTGTTGCTGCCTACGTAGACATGAAGATTGAAAATAGTTAAGGTCTAAAAAAAGAGTATGTCGATAGAGCGACAACCGAACGGTAATTATAGTACAATATATATGGGCTTTCAATGTGCATGAAATAATCACCTCTATATACAAATTCTCCAGACATGGAAAGCATCACATCAAAATGATATAAAACTTATGTGCACAAGTGAAAAATGATATAAAACTTATGTGCACAAGTGAAAAATGATATAAAACTTATGTGCATAATATTAGTATCCAAAGTGTACTCCAAAATGATATAAAACTTATGTGCACAAGTGAAAAATGCAGCTTGTGATTACAAAAGTGTAGATGATAATATACAGTACCTGAATAAGTGTGGAGCCAAACACCATGTCGTGATGTACACATGGATCACGAATTACACCCAAGGACTCAAGTTTAGGCGCAGAGACGACAGTTATTTGCGAAGGTTTATAACAATAATCAAGGAGCAACCATTGCTGTGAAGGGGCCTCTTCGATGATGATCTGTTGTCCTTCAAAATAAATTCCAATGCTTTTAAGGTGAGGCGACTTTATTTGGAGACAAAGGATACATATTTCTAATCCAAAAACAAGGAGCAAGCGCTCCAGGACAGGCAAACCGGATTGGATGATGCTGTGTAGTGAGGCCTCCAATAGATCAACCACCACAAGTGTGACACCCCCGATTCAATCATACACTAATCATGCACGCAAACGTGTACGATCAAGATCAGGGACTCACGGGAAGATATCACAACACAACTCTAAAAACATAAATAAGTCATACAAGCATCATAATACAAGCCAGGGGCCTCGAGGGCTCGAATACAAGTGCTCGATCATAGACGAGTCAGTGGAAGTAACAATATCTGAGTACAGACATAAGTTAAATAAGCTTGCCTTAAGAAGGCTAGCACAAACTGGGATACAGATCGAAAGAGGCACAGGCCTCCTGCCTAGGATCCTCCTAAACTACTCCTAGTCGTCGTCAGCGGCCTGCACGTAGTAATAGGCACCTCCGGTGTAGTAGGAGTCGTCGTCGACGGTGGCGTCTGGCTCCTGGGCTCCAACATCTGGTTGCGACAACCAGGAAGAAAGGAAAGGGGGGAAAAGGGGAAGAAAAGCAACCGTGAGTACTCATCCAAAGTACTCGCAAGCAAGGATCTACACTACTTATGCATAGGTATTTGTGTAAAGGGCAATATCGGTGGACTGAACCGCAGAATGCCAGAATAAGAGGGGGATAGCTAATCCTATCGAAGACTACGCTTCTGGTAGCCTCCATCTTGCAGCATGTAAAAGAGAGTAGATGGTAAGTTCACCAAGTAGCATCGTATAGCATAATCCTACCCGGCGATCCTCCCCTCGTCGCCCTGTGTGAGAGCGATCACCGAGTTATATCTGGCACTTGAAAGGGTGTGTTTTATTAAATATCTGGTTCTAGTTGTCATAAGGTCAAGGTATAACTCTGGGTCGTCCTGTTACCGAGGATCACGGCTTTTAGAATAGATAAACTTCCCTGCAGGGCTGCACCACATTACCCAACACGCTCGATCCCATTTGGCCGGACACACTTTCCTGGGTCATGCCCGGCCTCAGAAGATCAACACGTTGCAGCCCTACCTAGGCACAACAGAGAGGTCAGCACGCTGGTCTAAATCCTATGGCGCAGGGGTCTGGGCCCATCGCCCTTTAAACACCTGCACGTTGCGAACGTGGCGGGAAGCAGACCTACCCTCCCTAATACGAGAGCTGGCATTCCAGTCCAATCCGGCGTGCCGCTCAGTCGCTGATGTCAATAAGGCTTCGGCTGATACCACGACGTCGAGTGCCCACAACTGTTCCCGCGTAGCTGGTTAGTGCGTATAGGCCAATGGCCAGACTCAGATCAAATACCAAGATCTCGTTAAGCGTGTTAATTAATGTAACCGCGGACGCCGACCAGGGCCAGGCCCACCTCTCTCCTAGATGGTCTCAACCTGCCCTGTCGCTCCGCCACAAAGATCTACCCAGAGGGCCGTCGGGACAAAGGTCCTTTCAGCCCCCAATCCGTGAATCACTCGTGGGTACTCCATGAGCCAACCCGACTTTAGTCACCACATGTATCATGTATAAAGTATATAGTATATACCCATGATCACCTCCCGAGTGATCACGGCCCGATAGTAGCACAGCAGACGGACAAGAATTTAGGGCCATAGATGGAATACTAGCATCCTATACTAAGCATTTAGGATTGCAGGTAAAGGTAACAATAGTAGTAGCAAGGACAGGCTATGCAGCAGAATAGGATTACCGGAAAGCAATAACATGCTATACTACTGTAATGCAAGCAGTATAAAGAAGAATAGGCGATATTTGGTGATCAAGGGGGGGCTTGCCTGGTTTCTCTGGCAAGAAGGGTTCGTCGTTGATGTAGTCGATCACAGGGGTATCGGCATCAGTCTCAGGGTCTACCGGAAAGAAGTAACGGAGGGGGAACACAATAATTAACAGAGCAATCAAAGCATCTCAAAGCATAACATGACAAACACAGTGCTAGATGTGCCCTAACGCGGTAGCATGTCATGTCGGCAAAGGGAGGAAACATCCGGGAAAGTATCCCCGGTGTTTCGTGTTTCCGGAGAGATGAACCGGAGGGGAAAAGTTGAGTGTTCGCTATGCTAGGGATGTGTGGCAGATGAACGGACTGCGTATTCGGATTCTTCTCGTCGTTCTAATCAACTTTCATGTATAAAGTATTTTCATCCGAGTTACGGATTATTTTACATGAATTATCGAAGTTTATTGCAATTTCAGAATTTGTTTTAATTTGTTTTATTTAAAGGAAATTGCTAAGTGCACAGCAGCAACTTAGCTACAGTGGCTTACAAGTGGGGTCCAGTGGCTAGGTTGACCCAATCAACATTTGACTGGTCAACACGTGAACAGTACAAGTGGGTCCTGCATGTCATAGGCTTGTATATTTTTATTTGTTTTAACCTTTAATTAGCAGCAGGGTCCACATGTCATTTGGCTATACTTAATCACTAATTAATCTAACCAAAATAAACAAATAGGCCGGCCACTGAACAGCCATACGCAAAGGCACAAGCCCATGGCCACGGCACGTACATGAGGCCTAGGTGCCTGCGGCCTCAACCAACAACAGTAGTAGCTATAGCCGCACAAGCAACGATGGGTAGTAGCGGCAAGTGCTTGGCAGCAGCTAGCGGGAGCAGTAGCAGGCTGGAAGCACCGAGCGGCAAATGCAGCAATAGCAGCGAAGACAAGCGGGTAGCGAGCGGCTAGCGAGCAGCGAGGTGGAGCGATGGCAGTACCGCAAGGCAAAGACGGAAGCGACATCTTGAGCGTGGGCGGCATGCAAGGACGGCGAGGACAGGAGGGGTGCGGCGTGGGTGCAGAGGCCGCACGCGCGGGCGGTTGCAAGGCACACCAGGGGCGCGGGCTGGACGCGGGCTGGGTGGTGGGCGTGGTCGCGATGACCACAGCCACTGGAAGGAACATGGATGGCACGGGGCAGCACAACAGAGCGATGAACAAAGGGGGAACGAGGGGAATGGGGTGCCGCTCACAGGGGAGGCAGAGGACGTGTCCGACGAGGCGGAGAAGTGGCGGTGAGGCAGATCGGGCGCGTCGTCCTCGTGGTTCTCTCGTATAGAAGCAACGTAGTCGAGGATGACGGAGCTCCTGGACATCTCGGCGCGGCGAGGGGAGGCCGGTGGTCGCGGGATCGAAGAAGGCGAGGCGACGACTCTACTCGATGAAGAAGAAAACGAGGAGGAAAATGAGAGTGAGGGGATCAGGGGATGGCTAGGGTTCCTGGCGGAGAGAGAGGCGTCAAGGGAGTCCTTATCCGTCTCTGCGACCGCGGGATGGCTGACAGCGCGACATCCGCGTGTTGGACGGACGAGGAGCGTCCACGACATGAGAGGTTGGGGACGACCAACGACTTGGGCTAGGCCAGGTCATGTGCGTGTAGTGCCCATAAGGCATGGTAGGCTGGCTAGCTCTTGTTCATAGTGGGCCAAAAGTGCACAGGGCAATTTCTGTTTTAATCTTTTTTGTTGTTGTTATACACTTAGCTACTTTTTATACTATTTTGCTACCAAATGAGTTTTGTTTAGTAGGAAACTTCAGACATAAATGCTAAGCAATATTATTATGTTGCACAAAAAGTTTCAAATATTTTCGAATAGTATAAATATTTTTTCAACCGTAAATGGTTAATTTAATTGTAGTTGGCTCCCGTTTTAATGAAATTAGAGGCACATAGTTATTTACAATATGTTGATTGATGCTCTATAATTAGTTGGTGAATATCTTCTACCTTTTGAACATTTTTAAATCTCAGTTTGATGAATTTGTAATTTGGCTTGTTATTTAAGTTTGAAATTGAACTCGGTTCGGAACGAGTGAGGTTTAGCAAAATTCATTATTACGACCTGGCATTATTAGTCAGAGGATTACTGTAGCTTAATACAGGGATGTCACAAATCTCCTCTACTACAAGAAATCTCATCCAGAGATTTAAGAGGGGGAGTAAGGGGAAAGTTCTGGTTACGACATTCTAATGCATGTTATCGGTATTAGTTGCTCTTCTTGAAGAGGTTGATCCATTACATTGATGTCTTCATTTCTCTACTTCGGGTCATCAAGATGAAGTAGGCATCCTTTCTTCAGGAACTCCATCGTACTTACGAAAGGACAAGGGGTAACTTCGGAAGAACGGACCTTACAGGGTATACTATCTGGCAGATAACTCAGGGAATGTGGTAGAAAGTAACTGTCGAATTGAAACTAAACAAAATATCGAGAGAAAGGTAAGAAGGTATCATGGGAAGTTTCGAACAGGAAGGCAATCGTCTGATGCCTGAAACAGGGCGTGAAAAGGGGTTCAAAGTAATGGTAATAAGTATTGTGTCTGATACCAGAATTGATGATCTCTTGAAAGGTGGCTCGTGAATCACATACGAGGCCATGTGCAAGGAATTAACTTTGGAAACCGGGGGTGTATAGGAGAGTCAGGTTTCGATCCTGTGGAACTGTGGGTTATGGGCCCACCATGTGAGTAAACAGTAGGAAGGGCGGTGGTATTTTGCACAGTCATGATAACAAGGCATGTCAGAGGGTAGCCTGTCAGTTATGTCGGCAAAAACATTGGTACCAAGGGCGAGGGACGAAGATAACCCTTTTCCTGCTCGTTGAATGAGGCAGACCATTAGGCAAAGTTCTCGTCCATCAGTGGATACCGGAATGTCATCAACAATAGTAACAGGTTATTACTGACAGAGTTGTACACCGAGGTGCTTACAAAAGCAGTGACTTATTACTACTTAGATCATATAAATGTCAAGAAGGTTAAACAAAACAATGGAAAGGAAAATGTGATTATCAGATTGAACAGAACAATGGAAAGGAAAAATGTGTTTAAACACATAATTCAGGGGTATAACCTTCCCAAGGACAAGCAGAGCATGATATCCACGACAGGATATAATGTAGAAAACCCTTTAGGAAAGGGGGAAGAAATTTCATGACATTACCCATATAGTGGTGTTTGGATAATTTAATAAAGAAAATTTAGCATTGTGCTTCAAATGTTCTTATTGAAAATCGGAGTATCACATACATGCTTCGAGATAGCATTGACATGGTCATCATGTAAGGATCAGATTTTGGATACACAAAGGATCCATCAGGAAAACTCATAGAATAAGTCTTACAATTTCCTCATGGAAGCAAGGATAACCTTGCAAAAAAAGGAAACTATAACAATAGGCCCTCCGGCCAGGTGTGCTAGGCATGACACCACCTTACTGGGTCATATAAAGACCAATGTTATAACTCTTGGAAAGATGTTCCAACCATCATATCAGACCGAGATTCAGTTCTGGTTGGTGCCAGGGTATCTTAGACTTAGGATGCCTGAGAAGAAAAGGCGTGACACAATTTGATGAGATGACATTGTAAGATTCTCGGGAAATGAACTATGAGAGCGAGTTTTGAAACAAGAGATCATCATTAAATCAAGGAGAGGGTGAGGAGGTGGCCGATGAACTCAGCGACAATTCATTGAGATTTCCAAAAAATGGATTTCCACAGTTATGTGAACAAGGAGATAACATTTGTCGGGTCAAATGATATAATGATGTATGCTCGAGGAAAACATATCGATTAAACATTGGTAGATAGGTGCACCCGAAATGTGGGCCTAGTTAACCCGATCAATTGTTAGAACGGAGATCCAATAACCGATCGTCTAAGAATGAACTGTCGATCATTCTCTCCAAAGCATTAGGGTTGCTTGAATTACAGAATCCAAGCAACATCCTTCCCTTGTTGATATTCCCGGTTAGTCAATACGGGGACCAAGAAAGAATGGTTCTTGTGAGAAGTATCACTATACCAAGAATTCTTAAGAGGTGGAGCAATCCTTGCAACATCCTTGACATAAAGGACAATAATACTTCAAGGTAGAACATAATACAAACTGGATAGCAAGTTGCAACCATAACATGAACAAGTTTGTGATGAAAGGGAGGTAAGGATGTTGTCGATGGTAAGTCAAATTACCAAGGGACGAGTGAGGGAGTCCTGGATTAGGGGGTGTCCGGATAGCCGGACTATAACCTTTGGCCGGACTCCTGGACTATGAAGATACAAGATTGAAGACTTTGTCCCGTGTCCGGATGGGACTTTCCTTGGCGTGGAAGGCAAGCTTGGCGATACGGATATGTAGATTTCCTACCATTGTAACCGACTCTATGTAACCCTAACCCTATTTGGTGTCTATATAAACCGAAGGGTTTTAGTCCGTGGGGATCTAACAACAATCATACCATAGGCTAGCTTCTAGGGTTTAGCCTCTCCGATCTCGTGGTAGATCTACTCTTGTACTACCCATATCATCAATATTAATCAAGCAGGAGTAGGGTTTTACCTCCATCGAGAGGGCCCGAACCTGGGTAAAAACATCGTGTCCCTTGTCTCCTGTTACCATCCGCCTAGACGCACAGTTCGGGACCCCCTACCCGAGATCCGCCGGTTTTGACACCGACAACGAGGATAGCACTTACCATCATGAATTAGATTGATATCCTAGAAGGAGTCAAAATGTTGATGATGATCACAGCAAACTTTGTCGAGAGGCTCCACGAAGATGTAATCGATCGACGATGACATCAAGTCAAAGGAATGATGAAGTGAAAGGTTAATGGAACCAAGGGTGTACGATACAAACTCCAAACCAAGCTTGTTGTTCAAAGCAAAATGATATGATGAGGAAGATCGACGCAAGCTTATCTCATCGTAAAAAATTGTGCTCCGGGAAGAAGGACCAGGTAGCACAGTTAAAATTTAGCACGATAATGATATAGCCGATCAGGCTTGGGATGACTTGAAGGGTTATAAAACGTGTAAGCAATGAAAATTACTTAGAGTTATTGAATCGGAGTGCGGACTCGATTCACTATTCGGTGTTCTCGGTTGATGACAACCCAGAACCCAGGATAGTTGTTATTGGTGAGAAATAACAGTTGATGAAGAACCCATAAGAAGTTATGCAGTTCCATTGTATTCTCGACATACCAGAGTGTAACACTCGATGATAGAACAAAGTCAAGGTTGAACTGGGGTATTGCTTTGCAGAAGACAAGTACTTCAACTTGTCCGAAAAATGGGATCAAAGAAGAACAATATGGTCGAAACCACGATTGCAAAAGACCAAGTCCCACATATAATATGAATTTATACCAAGGGAATAATTAATTTAAGAGAAGCTTCCATGATAAGATCTACATCATGTCCATGGGCATGAACACAAAGTTCAAGGTCGACTCCCACTTCTCCAATGCATAATCATTCATTCACCTGTCGTGTTTCAAAAATGACATTAGTTGTTGAAAGTTTTACCTGGTACAATACTAGATAAATATGACCCGTGAAATCTTTCGGGTTCACACAGATTAGGGAAGGCGTTGGTTCAACCCATTGGGGCATCTTAGGAACAGATACCACAAACTTCGGAGTAAATAGTACAAGCTCGAAAGTAGAGTATGGTTATCAAAGCAGAGGATACAAATTGCCAAAGGCATTATATATCAGGGAAAGAACTTCTCGAGGGTTTTGTATACGAAGGACACTGTCGGATGATATTTCAACAAAGGATCCGACGGTCCATAGCGAAGCTGATGTGAGTATCGGCACACAACCAGAGGAAGAACAATGCGAAGGCATTGGATTATAGAAGCAACTAGCTAATTCAAAGCTCACACGTAAAGGAATTATGATTTCCAAATCAAAGGATTAGAAGCAAACGCTCTGATTAAGGATGGATAAGTTGAGTAAGCTTAGGGGTAAAATCGACAACAACTTGATTGGTCGAGATTCAGTTCATGTTTAAAATGACATCTAAGCCGAAAGGATGAATTCTAGGACCTGACTGAGGATTGCGAGCATTCGCAACTTATCGAATCAATGGACTCAAAATTACAATAATAAAGGATACTAATGAATTAGTCATATGGAATGCAACCATAATGTAAGCAGACAAGTATTTGGAGAGCAGTAGCACCCAGAGGATTACCGGAAGATCAGATAGCATCTCAATGTATCTTGTGAATCATATGAACAACAGGGGAAGAACGGATACTCGGTAAATGCGAGGAATTATCCGTAGGGGGTATTCATGAGGCAAGAACTGCAGAGCAGTAAGCTCAAAGGATTCTCGGAACAACGGAGAGTAGTTCGGTGCATCTTGTAATAACAAGATCAATGGGATTGAATGTAGACAAGTGTATGCAATTATCCATACAGATATAATAGTGGTAGGGAATTTGCAAAGGCAGTGGGCACAAGCGTGTCGGGAAAACATCGAATAGCATCTTCGAAACCTTCTGGTGCACCTAGTAATCATCTGGAGTGAGGGGATCTCCGGGAAAAGCAATTACGAGAACCTAGAGTTAGAGTTAGCAAAATTCATTTTATCCCGAGTAGAAGAGAGATCTGGGTCCCAGAGTATAGACGAAGAATAAAAGATCCTAATACCACCCAATGGCGACGTGGGCCCGTAAGACACACAGCCATGTTAGTAAAAAGTTTTGCAATGTCTAGACTCGACTTCGACCAAGGAGTGTGGAAGGGGGATTCCTACAGGAAGTCGGCTCTGATACCAACTTGTGACGACCCCGATTCAATCATACACTAATCATGCACACAAACGTGTACGGTCAAGATCAGGGACTCACGGGAAGATATCACAACACAACTCTAAAAACATAAATAAGTCATACAAGCATCATAAATACAAGCCAGGGGCCTCGAGGGCTCGAATACAAGTGCTCGATCATAGACGAGTCAGCGGAAGCAACAATGTCTGAGTACAAACATAAGTTAAATAAGTTTGCCTTATGAAGGCTAGCACAAACTGGGATACAGATCAAAAGAGGCGCAGGCCTCCTGCCTGGGATCCTCCTAAACTTCTCCTGGTCGTCGTCAGCGGCCTGCACGTAGTAATAGGCACCTCCGGTGTAGTAGGAATCATACTCGACGGTGGCGTCTGGCTCCTGGGCTCCAACATCTGGTTGTGACAACCAGGAAGAAAGGAAAGGGGGGAAAAGGGGGAGAAAAGCAACCATGAGTACTCATCCAAAGTACTCGCAAGCAAGGATCTACACTACTTATGCATGGGTATCTGTGTAAAAGGCAATATCGGTGGACTGAACTTTAGAATGCCAGAATAAGAGGGGGATAGTTAATCCTATCGAAGACTACGCTTGTGGCAGCCTCCATCTTGCAGCATGTAGAAGAGAGTAGATGGTAAGTTCACCAAGTAGCATCGTATAGCATAATCCTACCCGGTGATCCTCCCCTCGTCGCCATGTGTGAGAGAGATCACCAGGTTATATCTGGCACTTGAAAGGGTGTGTTTTATTAAATATCTGGTTCTAGTTGTCATAAGGTCAAGGTACAACTATGGGTCGTCCTGTTACCGAGGATCACGGCTTTTTGAATAGATAAACTTCCCTACAGGGGTGCACCATATTACCCAACACGCTCGATCCCATTTGACCGGACACACTTCCCTGGGTCATGCCCGGCCTCGGAAGATCAACACATCGCAGCCCTACCTAGGCACAATAGAGAGGTCAGCACGCCGGTCTAAATCCTATGGCGCAGGGGTCTGGGCCCATCGCCCTTTGCACACCTGCACGTTGCGAACGCGGCTGGAAGCAGATCTAGCCTCCCTAATACAAGAGCAGGCGTTCCAGTCCAATCCGGCGCGCGCCGCTCAGTCGCTGATGTCAAGAAGGCTTCGGCTGATACCATGACGTCGAGTGCGCATAACTGTTCCCGCATAGCTGGTTAGTGCGTATAGGCCAGTGGCCAGACTCAGATATAATACCAAGATCTCGTTAAGCGTGTTAATTAATGTAACAGCGGACGCTGACCAGGGTCAGGCCCACCTCTCTCCTAGATGGTCTCAACCTGCCCTGTCGCTCCGCCACAAAGATCCACCCAGAGGGCCATCGGGACAAAGGTCCTTTCAGCCCCCAATCCGTGAATCACTCGCGGGTACTCCACGAGCCAACCCGACTTTAGTCACCACATGTATCATGTATATAGTATAGAGTATATACCCGTGATCACCTCTCGAGTGATCACGCCCCGATAGTAGAACAACAGACGGACAAGAATGTAGGGCCATAGATGGAATAATAGCATCCTATACTAAGCATGTAGGATTGCAGGTAAAGGTAACAATAGTAGTAGCAAGGACAGGCTATGCAGCAGAATAGGATTAACGGAAAGCAGTAACATGCTATACTACTCTAATGCAAGCAGTATAGAGAAGAATAGGCGATACCTGGTGATCAAGGGGGGGCTTGCCTGGTTGCTCTGGCAGGAAGGTTTCATCGTCGATGTAGTCGATCACAGGGGTACTGGCATTAGTCTCAGGGTCTACCGGAAAGAAGTAACGGAGGGGGAACACAATAATTAACAGAGTAATCAAAGCATAACATGACAAACGCGGTGCTATATGTGCCCCAACACGGTAGTAGGTTATATCGGCAAAGGGGGGAAACATCCGGGAAAGTATCCCCGGTGTTTCGCGTTTTCGGTTAGATGAACCGGAGGGGAAAAGTTGAGTGTTCGCTATGCTAGGGATGTGTGGCGGATGAACGGACTACGTATTCAGATTTGTCTCGTCGTTCTGATCAACTTTCATGTATAAAGTATTTTCATCTGAGTTACGGATTGTTTTATACTCCCTCCGTTCCTTGATATAAGGTGTATAGATTTTTGAGAAAAAGTCTGGTATGTAAGGTTTATTGCGTTGCACCACTTGTTTGGATAATTTTTTTAAGGAATTTGATTACATTTCCTTATATAGGGCAAGCTCCTCTATTTTCTCATGTCAATTAGTCAGGTGTTATCTCTCCCAAAACTTGTGAAATTTTCCCTCCACATGCGTTCTTTAATTTTCGTGTCAAAAACTATACACACTATATTGAGGAACGGAGGGAGTATGAATTATCAAAGTTTATTGCAATTTCAGAATTTGTTTTAATTCGTTTTATTTAAAGGAAATTCCTAAGTGCACACAGCAGCAGCTTAGCTACAATGGCTTACAAGTGGGGTCCAGTGGCTAGGTTGACCCAGTCAACATTTGACTGGTCAACACGTGAACAGTACAAGTGGGTCCTGCATGTCATAGGCTTGTATATTTTTATTTGTTTTAACCTTTAATTAGCAGGAGGGTCCACATGTCATTTGGCTATACTTAATCACTAATTAATCTAACCAAAATAAACTAATAGGCTGGCCACCACACGACCATACAAAGGCACAAGGCCATGGCTACGACACATACATGAGGCCTAGGTGCCTGCGGCCTCAACAAATAGCAGTAGTAGCTATAGCCGCACAAGCAACAATGGGTAGCAGCGGCAAGTGCTTGGCAGCAGCTAGCGGGAGCAGTAGCAGGCTGGAAGCACCAGCAGCCGTGCAGCGGCAACATCAGTAGTACAAGCGGGTGGCAGCAGCGGCTAGCGAGCAGCAGGGGTGGAGTAGTAGCAGCTCGCAAGGCAGCACCAAGCAGCATGCGGGCGCGGGTGGCATGCAAGGACGGCGAGGAGAGGGCGGCGTGAAGCGCAGAGGCGCATCTTGTGGCGGTTTTAGGGCACACCAGTGCGTGCGCCGGACGCTGCCGGTGGTGGGCACGGTCGCGATGATCGCAGCCACTGGAAGGAACATGGATGGCACGGGGCGGCGCAACGGAGCGATGAACGAAGGGGGGAACGAGGGGAATGGGGGTGCCGCTCACAGGGGGAGGCAGAGGACGTGTCCGACGAGGCGGAGAAGCTCCGGTGAGGCAGATCGGGCGTGGGGCAGTGACGGCCGTAGATGAGGAAGACGCTCGATCCCGTTGGTGTAGCGTGGTCCTCGTGGTTTCCTGGTACAGATGCAACATAGTCGAGGATGACGGAGCTCCTGGACATCTTGGCGCAGCGAGGGGAGGCCGGTGGTCGCGGGATCGAAGAAGGCGAGGCGACGACTCTGCTCGGTGAAGAAGAAAACGAGGAGGAAAACGAGAGTGAGGTGATCAGGGGATGGCTAGGGTTCCTGGCGGAGAGAGAGGCGTCAAGGGAGTCCTTATCCATCTCTGCGACCGCGGGATGGCCGACAGCGCGGCATCCGCGCGCTGGACGGACGAGCAGCGTCCACGACACGAGAGGTTGGGGACGACCAACGACTTGGGCTGGGCCAGGTCCTGTGCGTGTAGTGCCCATAAGGCATAGTAGGCTGGCTAGCTCTTGTTCATAGTGGGCCAAATGTGCACAGGGCAATTTCAGTTTTAATCTTTTTTGTTGTTGTTGTTATACACTTAGCTACTGTTTATACTATTTTGCTACCAAATGAGTTTTGTTTAGTAGGAAATTTCAGACATAAATGCTAAGCAATATTATTATGTTGCACAAAAAGTTTCAAATATTTTTGAATAGTATAAATATTGGTTCAACCGTAAATGGTTAATTTAATTGTAGTTGGCTCCCATTTTGATGAAATTAGAGGCACATAGTTATTTACAATATATTAATTGATGCTCTATACACTACTAGGGAAAACCTTATACACAGAATCTTACCAGTAGCGATGGCTAAAAACATGCGCTACTGCTAATTACTAGTAGCGCGGGTTATAAACCCACGCTACTACTAATTTGATAGTAGTAGCATGGGTTTTTAACCCTCGCTACTACTAAGTGATTCCCACCGTGCCTTTCGGGACCAGCCGTAGTAGTAGCACGGGTTATAAACCCACACTACTACTAAGTTGATAGTAGTAGCGCGTGTTTTGAACCCTCGCTACTACTAAGAAGTCTCTACCATGCCCCCCGGGACATGCCATAGTAGTAGCGAGGGGTATGAACCCGCGCTACTACTAAGTTTATAGTAGTAGCGCGGGTTTATACCCCTTGCTACTACTAAGTACAAGGTAGGTGAAATCTCCATATCCTCAGTCGAATCCCTCCTCTCTCCCTCACTCTCCCCCCTCTCTTCATAGGCTCTCCCATTCCGCTTCTCCCTCCCACACACGATTCCCTTCCTCATCCACCACCATCGCTGGCCTCGCACCTCATGCCTCCCCCAAATCCGGGGACCTCCACACCCACCGCAGCCCCCTCCCCTTCCTTCCTCCTCCTTCTCTGATGTTGGAAGGAGAGGCAGATCCAGCAGAGCGCCATCCATGGCGGCGGCCAGATCCGCCATGGACACAACAACATGTGAGTTGTTCTTCCTACTCCTCTCTCTCTCTCTCTCTCTCTCTCTCTCTCTCTTCATCTTACAGATCGAGCAGAGCGCCATCCATGGCGTCATCTAGGGTTTCGGCTCCAACTCCGGCGACCACCGGTGAGTTACTGCACCTACTCCTCTCTATCTCTCTCTCTTCCTCTTCTAATTCATGTCTCTTTTTTTGTAGCAGCAGCAAAGGAGAGGTGTATCAGCATGGACGACTTCATCCCCTCTAGGATCAGCATCGACCATGGATGAAGAGGACGATGACGCCTAGCTAGCAGCAGCAGCCATGGCTGGAATTTTTTATTCCTAATTAGTTAGCGATGGCGAGGGCAGACCCACGCTACTACTAGTTAGTAGTAGCGCGGGTTGTATCCAAGCTACTACTAACAGACGTAGTAGTAGCGTGGGTGGCACCCGCGCTACTACTACTAGTTAGCTGTAGCGCCTTATCAGTAGCGCGGGCACCCGCGCTACTAATGTACCTAAAACCCGCGCTGTTGCTAGGCTTCTCCCTAGTAGTGATAATTAGTTAGCGAATATCTACTACCTTTTGAAAAAATTTAAATCTCAGTTTGATGAATTTGTAATTGGACTTGTTATTTAAGTTTGAAATTGAACTCGGTTCGGAACGAGTGAGGTTTAGCAAAATTCATTATGATGACCTGACATTATTAGTCAGAGGATTACTGTAGCTTAATACAGGGATGTCACAACAAGAAAAAGTCTTTTTAGCAGTGGGAGTTGAATCATTAGTACCAGATTGTCTGGTAGATGGCCCCGGGCTATGGTGAGGCCGTGGAGAGAGGAGGAAAACGACGAGATGGACAATAGTGGTGTGAGCACAAATACATGGAGTTGGGATCGCGGCATATATTTTTCGTAGTAATGGTAGAACTCAAGCTGCTGGAGTTTTTCAAATTCAGTGGATGTCAGCCATGCGTCCACCGTGCGGTGTATGGACAACAGGTAGCATGTCGGGATGCAGATGCGTTGAACAGGGCCCTTGTGGGAGGGAGACAATGGCTCTGAGGAGATCAAATTCAGGAAGGACAAATATCTAACGACGGTCAAGATTAAGAGGCGCGGTGCACCAGAGAGTGCACCATCAAGATGCGAGGACTTGTGTACGGCAGCCATCCTTGGTGGGGAGAAGGGAGATGATCTCCCCAAAGATATCATCCAGGGGATCGGTGATGCGGTCCACCAGGGATTCTACGAGTTCCTCAGATCCTGTATCCTGGTGGTGGGGGGGCACTCGCCACTTCTCCCCGCACTGCTAGGTGCGGGATCTACAACCGGTGTTGCCGCTGGCGGGAGCCTCATCTTCTTGGTGTTGGGGCCAACTGACTCCATTTTCCTTGCAGGCGTCGCGAAAGCTCACATGTTTGAGCAGAGTAGCGAGAGACGAGCCTAGTGGCAGTGCGAGTGGGGAAGAAGGATGGCTGGGATTTTCTGTAGGAGCGAGGAAGAACAGGAGTAGGCGTTTTCCGTATGAGTTAGGAAGAAGATGAGCGGGGGTTTTCTGTACGAGTGAGGAAGATGGGGAGCAGGGGAAATTGGGGGGAGACGGAAGCGGGAGAGTCAAGTGAGCTGCAGTAAGTGGAGGCGAGAGAGAAGGAGGGGTTTTCTTGGATCGCCCCTCTTCAAGAAATATGGGCTTTTCCTCACAAAAAACAAAAACAAATGGGCTTTAAGATGGATAGGCTTTTGTATCGACCTAGTCGGCTGCCCGTGTTTCGCACATGACGGGCTTGTACTAGAGGCAGCCCATTAGAGACATCTCCAGCTCTCCAGCTTATTGCCTATTCAAAAGAAGAAAAAAGAGACGCCTCCAGCTTATGGCTACTAACCGGTGACCTTTTTCGACTTGGAAAAAGGTTATAGCTCCTTCTCTAGCCAGCTTGGCATCCACCAAATTAGAGGATGCGGTACTGCATGTAGACACTCATACTGGTCGTAGCGTGGGAAAATGAGGTGTCAAATAATAGGCCTACAATATACTTACTAGATTGTAAAGGTTCACAGGCTAGTCAACATTCACATTAAACTAAGCTTCATAATATACGGTATGCATACTAACATTCACAAGCACAAAAGTTCAGCATGTTTATCCATATCAATGATTCACCATACTATAACCAATACAAAGCTGTGAGAAGGTGTAGAAATAAATAAAAACGAACGATGCTTCTCTAAGCAAAGGGCTTCCCTGTGCACACATTAATTTCTTGGGTATGCTTGTTTCTTCTCAATGTTGCGAGCAATTGAGCATGTTGGCAACTCCACAACTAGCTGGCTGCGTCATCTTGCAATTGATGCTGACACATTTGCAGCAAACACATGAGGCAATAAAGATGACTCAATATCATACCATATTGTGCAGTTCCCCTGAAATCATCTTCATTGTCCTGAATCTGAAAAGATAGGAAAACAATAGCTATACTTAAATGGTGTTGCAAAATAGTAGCACATATCAATAGCTCGGCATGACAAAACAAGATCATCTGGACGAAGGGAATAATGACCTACCTAAGGAAGATTATATATAATTTCATAAGTCGTTAGTTGATTTCCATCGTCGGCTACACTGCTTGTTTGCTCCTCGACACATGATAGGATCGTTCCACACTGCAATCAGCAAGTCAACGTATGAATAAGCTTATTTCATCTTGCAGTGGTCATTGTACCTTGTTACGAATGTAGGAATACCTCGAGCACCATGAGGTTAGCTGACTGCGGGTAGATGCAGCCATATAATTTTCTGTAGTGCTACCAAAATTGAGGTTTGTGTCCCTTCTCCTTCTTATGAGAATTCTTCTTGAAGTTGGTAGAATGTGACGGCTTGTTCTTTGCAGCAAAGTTGCCTTTCCCCTGAGATTTATTCTTGTTGATTTGGGGCTTGTTGGGCAGGAAGTTCTTCTCGTTTACCATGTGGGCACTAGAAGCTCCCTCAGTGACTCGAGCACGTGTGTCTTTTCCTCTCGCCTTCTCTTCAAAATCAAGAGTGCTAATGAAATCCGAAATGGAAAACTCATGTATCTTGTTTTTAGAGAAGTAGCAAAGTTGTTCCATGAAGGTGGAAGCTTGGCAATGGTGGTCCCGACAACAAATTTGTCCGGCAACACACACTTAAAGTACTCAAGTTCCTTAGCGACTGATTGTATCTCTTGAGACTGCTGAACAATAGAGCGCTCATCAGTCATCTTGTAGTCATAGAATTGCTCCATGACGTACAACTCGCTTCCAGTGCCCGAGGCCACAAACATGGCCTTGAGTGCAACCCACATGTCTTTGCCGCTGTCACACGACATATATGAATCCACAATGGAATCGTCAAGAACCTTCAGAAGGGCGAATTTGAAGAGGGTATCCATGATCTCAAAAGTTTCCTGCTGTACATGATTAAGATCGCCCTCAGGCTTGCCCTTAGTGGCATCATAGAAGTACATGATCTGAAACTAGTATACTACTCTCGTGCACCACCTTTTATATTGCACCCCCTTAAAGGTAGGGAGCTTCAAAAGCGCAACAAAACCACTCGGAGTAAATTGCCTATAATCAGGTTTTTGAATTGGATTTTTGAATATATGAGCAATTTACTATGAGATTTAATCCGAATCAACAGTAAATAGATCATGACGACAATTGCAAAATTCAAAGTAATGATGCGGACTAAACAAGGAGGACAGAATCGCATACTGTGCAGCGGGAGCAGAACCGTTGTGGTTAATGTTGTCACACATTTCATTGATGAAGAGGTTACCGAGGTCGGGGAAGAAGGTTGTCGTTGAGGAAGTCGTCGTTGGCAGCAGTCGCACGAGTGTGCTCCCCAGAAACCTGATCGCCCCTCTCTCGTACAGGATAACAAAAGCCGGTGTTCCGGAGGACTACCGTCCCTTCTCGTGGTGCACGCTGGATGGAGGGATGTAGAAGACTTGCATGGTGGCGCTATGATCTGGAACGGTGTGAAACCATATGATACAGTGGCGGCTAGGGTAGAGCCTGCCAAGTCGGTCGTGCGAGTAAGAGCAAGTATAATAGTCGGCCTTTGGCCCAAACCCCACGCCCAAGTCAATAATAGCCTAACTATCCAAAAGAATCGGAAACGGCTGAGTAATTAAGGCGTCCATTAATTATTAATGACTTAATAAATTTTCCGACCAACAATAATATAGACCACATGCATAGCTTTTGTCCTTGGACATGCTCATTCCTGAAGAGCGCGCGTGTAGGTTTCCTATTACGATGCTCACGCAAATGCTAGAATAGCTTACATTATAAAGTGGTGCAACTAAGCACAAATACTATATTTAAATTCTTATAGCCTACTTATGTCACCTTATTGTACTTGCTCTAAAGTTACTATCCACTGTGAGTAGTATAAAATGTCGAGCATGCAGCATGCAGCGCCCTCAGCCGGTGCACCACTTCAACGATAGAAGCAGTGATAGGTGGCGTCGCCCTGACTTGCCATCAATGTGGAGTGGCGGGCTCAGCTGGCACCAGGAAGCGCGCGCACGAGGGGGGAGGGCTTTTTGGTGGGACAGGAATGTGAGAAGCCATCTTGGGATTAGTCCGGACGAGGAAATATCAGGTGCTCCCATACTCCAACTGCTAGTACAATGTGTGGGCTATGTAGAGGGCATAGTAAGCAAGCTTCTGATCGTTATGCGAGTTGACAGGACACATCAAAGTAGTATTTTTTTAAATGTACATCAAAGTACTAGTCTAGTAGTCTCCAAAAAGGGCCGACCATGTCCATGGCTACCATCCCATCCCGTGCTCCGTCATGGAGTACGTGCATGATTCATATGCCATTCAAGAAAAAAACTGCATATGTGCCATTGAAGAAAAAAAATTAAAAACAGACACGCCACCGCGTCATGGTCGAACTTTGATTCATTCACGCGTGGTTCCCGACCCTCCACTCTATTACATGTGTCAAATTATCATGTGAGCTGCCTCTTCATCCAGAAATGAGCTCCACCATGTACCCCTGCGTGTGTATTAGGGAATGAGGCACATAGTACGTCCGTCCGTGCGTGCAATTCTTCTCTTCGTGCACGTACTCCTTTTTTGCGGGTGATTCATGCATGTACTCGGCCTACGTTGGTGATCGGTTGGTGAGTCTCACTTATCTCTACATCTCTACATGTATATCTACATCTACATCTACGTCTACACTACATCTACATCTACATCTACCTCTACTATAGTACAACAAGTTTTAAACATGAGACCAACCATTTTCTTGCATGACACGACCAGTCCGTATCGCTTCTTGCTCCTCGTCTCTCTCAAAGTGCGTCTGGCAGGCGATTTTGCCGTCGATTGAGGTCTGTTCGCTCACACTCGGTCCCACATGTTATAAATCTAAAAACAACAGTGATATGACAATAGGAAGCGCTCTGACCAGCGGACCAAACGCGACAGGCATGCCGTGAGTGGGTCCAGTTTCTCATAAGGTGACTTATGCACCTTGACAGAGGAAGCACCTTGCTCAAATTCAGCACTTTTCCGTGCATTCTCTAGACATTTATTAGCCCAGATACTCCCTGCGTTTTTATTTACTGTGCATATTAGATTTGACTGAAGTCAAACTTTATCAAGTTTGACCTACTTTATATAAAAATATATGAACATTTACAATAGCATATCTATATGATGGGAAAGTGTATTCAATAATGAATCTAATGGTTTTTATTTGTTATTGTATATGTTAATATTTTTTATATAAAAACTTTGTCAATATTTACAAAGTTTGACTTTGACCAAAGCTAATATGAAGAGTAAAAAAATATGGAGGGAGTACATCAAAAACCCAGCTATAGCTACACGGGTGTGATGAGAAGGACGTGGATTGCCGTTCGATCGCAACGCATCCTACAGTGGACACGCACGATCCGTGTGCCTTGGGTTCCGGCCAATCATAATGCAATCCCGGTTGGGGGAGCACACACAGTTTTCAGAGGCGACGGAAATGAAGCGTGTGCGATAGTAAATATCCAAGATTTGTAGGGGAATCTGAATTTCCTGCGTCATTTGTCCTTGAGCTCTAAAAAACCACTGCACTGTAGGTTGTCCTTTCTCCCTCACAAAATGTCGCCCGCTTCTCTTCTCCCCCCCTCTTTCCGGTTACAATCCTACGAATCAAACAACGCACATAGGAAAAATTCCTAAGGATTAGAATCCTCCAAAATTCCTTTCAGAATCCTTGAATCAAAAAAGACCTTATACAAGGCTTAATTAACAAATCTCACCAACCATTGGCACCGTGTACTTATGGTTGCTTCGTCCGAGCAACTTACTCTTGGAATATTGGAGTACGAGAGCATACAAGGAAGAGTGAAATGATGGTTGCTTAGACCGAGCAACTTTTAATAGTACTGCGGGAAAGGTGAGGCTCTGTGATTTAACCGCTCATTAGTCATTATTACTGCGGCGCAACGAGCGGGGTGAATCTCGCCAGTGTTTGTGCACTCAATATTGGTGCATGGCACGTGGACCCGAATTGTGGCTGTCCCACATGTGGGCGAAAGGAGGTTTGAATGATTTGTTGCATTGCTATCAAGCTTCCGGGATATGTTTATATGTACACATAATTTTCCAGCATAATGAAGTTGTGCTGTAATGCTATGAAGCTTTCAAATTTGGTTTCATGTGTCCTCTTGCCTCCAAAGTTGTCTCATTACAATATTCCATCAAATACAAAGGAAACTAACATGCATGATACTGCATCTCAATGATTCATAGATGAATGCCAATACTAACATCACAACTGAATACGAAGTTGTGAGAATGTGTACAAATAAAGAAAAAAATTGAAGGATGATGTGCGCAGGCATGGTTCCATTTCCTGGCGTTCATTTTTTGGTAGCTAGTTTCTCGTAGCTCTGTTGAAATGAACAAGACATGTTAGCCAAGAAAGGATTCTATGGTGGACATGGACCATCCGATCATTTTGTGCAGGTCCACTAAAATCGAGCCGAGCATCCCTATTTGCAAAGATATTGAACAAGTGTAATTACATTAATAGTAGCACCTGTAGTAGTTGATGAAACATACACACACAAGTAGAAGCCGGTCACCTTTGCAATCTCTCATAAAACTAAACACTCGTTGGAGAAGATTAGGTTCGGAGTTTGATGAGGAGGATAGCAAAACCAATATCCCTTTGTGTAGTCACACTGAAATGTAGAGACGTTGTCCATGTGACATTTTAGTAGAACTGCACAAGGCACTCTTAAGAAAAAAGTGATTTGTGCAGTTCACTAAAAGGTCGCAATACCAATGAGGTGAAATGGATAGCCCTGTTTGCAAAAAAGAGGTAGAAAGGAAACAATTACTGGCCAATAACAGTTGATGACACATACGCTGACAAAAAAGAAGCACATTCCTTGTCCTAAGGGAAGATAGCAACACAGTTGTTTACCTAAAACGGTGTGAGGACGAGATTGCAACATGGAAAGTACGCCGGCCGAGCTACATTTTGGGTAAAGAACTAGGGAAGATCCACATGCAGCAACGTGGGAAGATGGGCAGTGGAGCAAGGCCAGAGGAAGCTGTACCTGAGGGTCGTCGGGATGTAACTAGGAGGGCGCCGGGGGCCAGGATCTGCCCATACAGTGGCAGCATGCAAGTGGCGAAGGCCCTACCGTGTTGAAGCTTGGTCAGAGAGAATGGCGGGTACCGCTGATTGGGATGTGCTGCCTTGACACCGTCGAGCGAACAAATGATGCACATCCTCCCTTTCCACCGGCGAATGGGATGCAGCCGGATCAGTGACCAATGGTGAGAGAGAGAGGCCACCGCCGCCTTGTGTGAGATAGTGTGACGAGAGAAAAACCCCGGCAGGCAGGCCCCATTGTATGTAGTGGAGTGGATTTCTTTTTTCCCGATGAAAATCGTTTTATATTATGTACGTGCCATTGAGGACAATAACTTTATTTAATACTAACGCATCAAGTCGAACTTTGTTCCGTGTACGCGTGGTACACAACCCTCCTTCGAGTAAACAACAGCTACACGCATCAGATTATCATGTGGGCTACCTTTTGGTACAAAAATGAACTCCACCGTGTACCCGCACGGGTGTGGTTGGGAACGAGACGTGAGTACATGTGTCATGCGTGGACCTCTTCTTTACGTGCAGTTACGTACGTGGGTGGGTGTGAGATAGATGGTTTGTGCGAAACAGAGGCAATGTGTCGATGATATCTGAAACAAAAAAAATGTAACATATGCAATGTGTGTGAAACAGAGTCATGGATATATCATATACAGAGGGAGCGATCCACGAGAAGAGAGTGGAAGGATCATCAGCATGAGATATGGAGAGAATCAAAAACAGGGATCAAGTGTGTGGGTGCGCGATCGATAAAGAGTGCCATCGAATTTTTGTTTGCCCACATCAAAGATACAGGGCGGCTGGCCTACTGGAATGTGAGAGGGTAGAGGTGAAGTTTGTCTCTGTGGCATGGATGCCTACCTAAAACGTTCGACTATCGGTGTGTGTGGGGGAGGGGCAGAGAGGTAGATCGACTAGTATATGTGTGGAGAAGGAGAGAGACATAGCTATGTATTGAGGGAGATCGATCGGCATCCATGCATATGTGTAGCAGAGGAATAAGGTTGCGAGAGAGATAAAGGTAGAGTGTCGAAGGGTTGGTGTGGAGTTGCTTCTCGCAAATGGTGGGAGAGGTCTGCTATACAAACGGAGGGTACGAGTGCAATATCAATAAGAGAGGGGATGTCTTCCTGTCTATGCACGTGCGTGTGAGAGACGGGTCTGGAGGTATGCAAGGATGATGAGGGGGACGATATGGTTGTGGTAAGCAGATGTAACTACATAGGAAGATCAATCGTCGTGTGTCAGAGAAAGGGAGAGATATACTAGTGAGGTACGTGGGGAAAAAGACTTATAGTCGACCTAGCTATATGTAGGGAGATCGGCAGGTATACATGCATGCATGTGTTATAAGCAAATAAGGTCCAGAGAGACAGACAGGGGGAGAGGGATGTGGCTAGGAGGTGGTGTGAGGCCTACTATATCAAGGGGGAGGTGTGTGCGAGTATGAGATCGATGAAAAGAGGGACGGGAGTGTGCACTTGCGTGGAACCGTATTGGACATAGGGGGGCATGGACGGTGAGAAGAGATGAGGGAAAGAATGTGTTTGTGGTAGGCACACTTGGCTAGACAGGTATATCGACCGATGTGTGCCGGAAAGAAGGAGCCGGGGGGGCCTACACAACCGTGGGTGAACGACCTAAAGAAAAATAACGAATGTGCGCGATTGAGGGGACGCTGAGGGATGGTGAGTGGGGGGGCGTATGCATGCACGATAGAAACTTAGCACTAGCTACAAAGAGAAGAGGATTGTGTGAGTGTAAAAGACGAATAGAGATCATAATTCATTATAAAAAAGTGGATTCAAATATTTGATGAAGATATCATAGTGTTTTAAACCGACACATCCATGCATATATATAATGGTGATACGCATGCTGTGGAACATGTTACACTACATACAATATATAGAACATTTACTTGAATTTGTGATAATGTGTGTTTTTTGCAGCTTAGGGCTAAATACTTGTCATAATGTAGGGGGCGGGGCACTATACTTTGTGTGATAAACACAGTGTACGTATGAAACATGGTTTAGATTGTGAAGATCTAGTTAGTACATCAAATGTACTATTATTTGGAATCAACATCAAGTGTATTCAACATTTTGAATTGGAGTTCATATAGTACACATAGTTCTCATATCTATCTCTATAGTAATCATGTGGTGTGTTGTTAAGATAATATACGAATGATGGTTCAAGTTGGCAACAATCATGATTCTTATTCAAATAGAGAAATTAATTCAAATTTAGTTCGAATTGCAGCGGTAGGATAGACATTTGGAATGCACTAAAATATTCGTATGAGTAGGTTACATGCATTATAAAGCCAGCGAAAAAAATTTAATTGGCCATAACATGGATTCATAGCTTTGAATAGCATTTGTAAAGTAAAATGGGACAAGACTCTCTCTTTGTGTGGTGCGAATAGTTTTTTTTATTTTTTTCGTTGAGGGAAGTGTGAATTGATTTGGTACGTACAATATTACAGGTTAGGCTTGTCCCTAAAATTCTACCCCCGCCTTGTTATCCCAAAAATTCCGATATCATGCTCCCAATACTCACGCCTTCACAACCCACGCCTTGCTATAACGAAATTACAACACATGCTAAAACTCCCTCCAGCTGCCAAATCGCGACACGCGAAATCCCCCTTCTAACCCTGAGCCAAAAGGTCCCCTAGTTCAAATTGGTGGGGGTACTTTTGTAACACACCCTACATTTTGGACAAGCGCGTCCCTAAGTCATGGTTCCCCCATCCCGTCACCTCCTTTTCACCATTTGAAATCCCACGCCGCCATAACCTCTCTGCTCCAGCCGTGAAACCCCACCCTCCTCCGTCCACCAGCCCACCACTGCCTAGCCGGAGCCTCTTCCCTGACGACGTCCTCCATCACAAAAACTCGATGTCCCTCATCCACCCACCGGCTGAGGATCCGGCGTCGATCTTGTCATCCCGCCGGCTCAGTCGCCCCGTCCTCCACCTCCAAGGAGCTGCTCTGACAATCGCCTCGTCGATCGTGGCTGCTCCATCCCCATAGCGCCGCCTTAACCGGATCCACCGAAACCGTAGCATCCTCACCGACTCCTCGGATGAAGCCGAGGCCTACTCGGCGCCACCAAAGAGATTGTACACTCATCGCATCACACCTTCTCCCTAACTTGACCTCCCGGCGCCGCTGGTGCTCGAACCCACTCCCCCATGGCGCGGCTACCTTGTAGTCGGCGCCACCGGCGACATCTCCATGATGGCTCTCCCCTAGCGCGAGGCTCCCTCAACAGCGGCGTCCATACTAGCCGGAGCTGCTGCTGCTGTTGCTTCGGTTCTCGCTTGCTCGCATTGTTGCTATGCTGCTGCTACGGCTCTCGCTCGCTCGCGCTGCTGCTGCTCCGTGTCTCGCTCGGTCGTGCTGTTACTCTGCTCTCCCTCTCGCTTGTGTTGTTGATCTGCTCTTACTCTTGCTCACGCTACTGATGCTCGTACACAGGCTGCAGCAGCTACATGAGTTGCTGCTCTAGCTCTAGTTCGTGCTGCTCCTCCAGGCGTTGCTGCTTTGGCTGCTATCTGCTACTGTGTTCCCTGTTGATCGCCTGCTGATTTAGATTACTATTTCTCTACTACTAGTGCTCGAGCGGCCTAAACTACATGTGAAGTGCCTCTATGCTACCAGTACATTTAGTTTCGATAGTAACATTCAGATTCCACAATAAATTTCAGTTTCGACAGTTAAGTTCAGAGTCAACAGTTTTTACCTCACCTGTTGTAGTCAGGTGTATTTTGGTGATCTAAATTTTACATCTATCACTTTTCGGTAATGTATTTCACATCATCTATTGGAGATGCTATTAGAATCCCACTTGAGATTAACGATGTTTGTCTTGTACTGCATCAGCTTCGACGTCTTATGGCTCGCCGGAGCCCCTCCAATGACGGAACCATCCATCACAACAGAGCAGTGCCCTGGACAACATCTACAAACGCCTCAGGTCTTCCTCCACACCTCCGATAGCCACCTCTACCGCAACTTCTTCAGTGACTAACCCAATGATGCTGAGGTATAGATGGCTATGCCAAAGAGGTTGTACACTTGTCGCATCACTTATTACTCTACATTCATGTTGATCCATTAAGTCTATTTTTGTTCAAAGGAAAAAGTGAAGGAAAAACATAGCAATAGGAATTTTTCCTATGGCACTCTACTATTCAACTATTCATGCATTTCGTTGAAAGGAATGGAGAAAAACTTCCACCTAGACCTACTTTTCAAAATCCTATGCATGAAACAAGATGAAGTGCATTAGTGGAAGAATAACATTCTAACTGTACACACTTTCATATGGTTTCACTTTAATTTGTCCATGTTTCTTTGCATTCCTCTGCTCTTCTAATTCCAGTGAACCAAACACCCAAGTTGACAGAAATCATGTGTTTACAAATGCTCTATTTCCCACATGCATTCCTATCATATTCCGGTGTTTTTCCTATCCCTGCGTTTTTATAATACTGCAAGCGAAAGGAGCCCTTACAGAATTACTTCAGTTACAGATATGTGTCGAAGAAAACTTTGTGTGGTTTGTCCTACTCCTGCTGCGACGTCGTCCAATTCACCTAAGCTGCTCCATCGACAAAAGCATTGATACGTCTCCAATGTATCTATAATTTATGAGTATTGATGCTAGTATTTTATCATTCTTGGATGTTTTACAAACATTTTATAGCAACTTTATATCATTTCTTTGGACTAACCTATTGACCTAGTCCCTGGTGCCAGTTGCTGTTTTTTTGCTTGTTTTTTCCATCACAGGAAATCAATATCAAACGGAGTCCAAACACCGTGAAACTTCTTGGAGATTTTTTATGGACTATAACACCCAAGATGGGCTAGAGCAGCACTTGGGGGGTGCCCCAAGGGGGGCACAATCCACTAGGGTGCGCCTGGGGGCCCAGGCATGCCCAGGTGGGTTGTGCCCACCTCGGTGGCATCCTGCACCCCCTCTTTACTCTATAAATTCACAAATATTCCAAAACCCTTCGGGGTTAACCTAGATCAGAAGTTCCGCCGCCGCAGGCCTCTGTAGCCACCGAAAACCAATCTAGACCATGTTCCGGCACCCTGCCGGAGGGGGGAATCATCACCGGTGGTCATCTTCATCATCCCGACGGCCACCACGATGAGGAGGGAGTAGTCGACCCTCGGGGCTGAGGGTTTGTACCAGTAGCTATGTGTTTAATCTCTCTCTCTCTCTCTCTCTCGCGTGTTCTTTAGATGTCATGATCTTGATGTATCATGGGCTTTGTTAATATAGTCGGATCATATGGTGTTTTCCCCTCTCTATCTTGTTGTGATGAATTGAGGTTTCCCCTTTGAGATTTTGTTGTTATCAGATTGAATACTTTTATGGCTTTGAGAACACTTGATATATGTCTTGCAATTGAATACCCGTGGTGACAATGGGGTATCGTATTGATTCACTTGATATATTTTTGGCACTCAACTCGCGGATTCCCGACGTGACATTGGGGTAATCTATGCATAGGGGTTGATGCACGTTCTTGTCTTTGCTTCTCTGCTAGAAATCTTGGGGCCCTCTTTGAAGTTCTTTGTGTTGGATTGAGTATTATGAATACGAATTTTCTTTGGTGTTATTTTGGTACGAACTCTAGGATAGATCAAACGGAAAGAATAGCATTGAGGTGGTTTCGTACCCTACAAACAATTTATTCTTATGTTCTCCGCTAGATAGAAACTTTGGAGTGATTTCTTCATCGCACTTTGAGGGACGGTTATATGATCCAATTGTATTAGCACTGTTGAGAGATTGCACTAGCGAAAGTACGGACCCTAGGCCTCATTTTCAAGCATTGTAATACCGTTTTTGTGCCCGTTTACTATTTTCTACCTTGCTGTTTTTATTTATTCAGACTATAAAAATATATTTCTACCATCCATATTACACTTGTATCACCATCTCTTCGCCGAACTAGTGCACCTATACACTTTGCCATTGTATTGGGTGTGTTGGGGACACAAGAGATTTCTTGTATTTGGTTACATGGTCGTTTGAGAGAGACCATCTTCATCCTACACCTCTCACGGATTGATAATCCTTAGGTCATCCACTTGAGGGAAAATTGCTACTGTCCTACAAAACTCTGCGCTTGGAGGCCCAACACGTGTCTACAAGAATAAAGTTGCATAGTAGACATCAAGCTATTTTCTGGCGCCGTTGCCGGGGAGGTAAGTGCTTGAAGGTATGTCTTTAGATCTTGCAATCGAATCTTTTAGTTTCTTGTTTTATCACTAGTTTGGTTTATAAAAAGAAAACTACAAAAAATGGAATTTAGGTTTCATCATATTATTCATCTTCATAATGTATTTCGTGAAAATGATGGAAAGGAAAATTGTGCTCAATTGATAGATTAATAATTCAATAGAATGTTTGGTATAAATGATGAGCATGATTGCAATGTTGTTGTATGAATTCTTTGAATATCCATGATGCTAATGATATGCAAAGCCACAAGCTTGGGGATGCTATATTTGATGAAGATGTACTTCCCCAAGTTTTGATGAGAAAATTTATTACGATGATAGGATGCCTCCAATTTATGATGATTATAGTGATGAAAGTGGATTTGGAGAGGTCATGAATTCATTTAATGATGAAGCGACTATCTTGGAAGAGGTTGCATTTCATTATGACAACAAAGTTGCTATCTATGATGATTATGGTGATTACATGTATGCTATAAGAAATAATGATAACCATGAGACTTTTTCATCATGATTTTAATTTTCAATCCCATGATAGTTACTTTGTTGAGTTTGCTCCCACTACTATTCATGAGAATAAATTTGCTTATGTGGAGAGTTATAAAATTTCTATACTTGTGAATCATGAAAAGAATGCTTTATGTGATAGTTATATTGTTGAATTCATTCATGATGCTGCTGAAAATTATTATGAGAGAGGAACATATGCTTTTACATATTGCAATAATTTCAAGCTTCCTCTCTATGTGTTGAAAGTTTTGAAGTTATGCTTGTTTTGCCTTCCTATGCTAGTTGATTCTTGTTCCCATAAGTTGTTTGTTCACAAGATCCCAATGCACAGGAAGTGGGTTAGACTTAAATATGCTTGTGATGTGCTTCATGATGCTCTCTTTGTGTTTAAATTCTTATCTTTTATGCGAGCATCATTGAAATCATCATGCCCAGCTAAAAGGCATTAAAGAAAAGCGCTTGTTGGGGAGACAACCCAACACTTTTACCTACTTATTTTATGTGTTAACATGCTTAAGCTACTGTAGTAATCATGTTTTATTGCTTTTGTTTCAATGAAGTGCCAAGTAAAGCCTTTGGGATCATGTTGGGTGACACTTGATTTGACCATGCTGAAAAACATAAACTTTTATGCTCACAAAAATAAGTCTCGTTTCTAACAGAATATTGATTTTTAGTTGATTCTTTTTGCAGAAGTTTGATTTACAAATTTCTCACCTGTTCCTAAATTTTTCATAATTTTTGAAGTAGAAGAAGTATGGTTTGAGTACAGATTACTACAAACTGTTCTGTTTTTGACAGATTCTGTTTTCAATGCATAGTTTGCTTGCTTTTTCTGATTTAGACCTACCGCGTCTCACTTGGAAGGACCAGGAAGTGGCCAGGCCGGTTGCTAGAGCTCTTTTTGTTGATCCTGCTCCTGTTCAGATACCACCTGTGGCTGTGGTGAAATCAAGAAGGGCACGGCAACCTTTGGCGCCAACACCAATTGTTGATACTTCAGTCAGGCGTTGCACGAGGAGTTCTGTCCAGCGGGATGGTTTCAAGCCCGTTTTCCATGAGCTTGCTATTCAGCCCAAGAAGAAGAAGCCCAGAGCGAGGCCTTTTTCGGCCCAAGAGCCTGAAGAACCAGCTTCTGAAGAAATACCCCCGGCGACACCTATTGCGCGGCTTCAGGAAATTGGACGAGAGTTGGAAATTGATGCCACTCTCATCTCTGTGGATGCACTTATGGTGGACCCACTTGCTTCTGCCCCAGTTGTTTCTGATGTTTAGTGTTCTCTTGAGCTGCTGGGTGTGGCAGGCCCTTGTGCTTGCTTCTTTTGTGTTTTCTGTCCGTCAGTTATGTCATGAACGTTTCTTTATCTGTGTGGTGGGTCAGACTTTGTTCTACTGTTCTGGACATGTGACATTGTGTGTCATATGGTTTATGCTTCTCAGTTTGTGCTTTAATGAGTAACTTATGTAGAAATTGGAATGTGTTGTGCTAGAATGTTAGAGGTCTAAACTCTAAATCTAGGCAGAGAGCTGTCAGACAGAAAATTGAGGAAAGTCAATGCTCTATTGCCTGCTTGCAGGAAACCAAATGTTCATCCTTTGACTCCAGATCAATCAAGAGTTTCTGCCCTAAGATATTTGACTCTTTTGCTTGCTCCCCTTCCATAGGGGCTTCTGGTGGTATCCTTGTGGTTTGGAATTCCTCTGTTTTTACTGGAAGTTCAGCAGTTTGCGATTGTAATTCAGTTTACCTCAAGACAAAACAATGAAAGTTGGACCTTGGTTGTTGTTTATGGCCCTTGTCAGGGTGAAGCTAGGGATAGCTTTATAAATTTGTTATTTAACCTCTGTATCCCCGTTGATGAGCATTAGTTGTTGCTCGGTGATTTTAATTTCCTTAGATATGTGGACAATAGAAATTTGCCTGGTGGAGACATAAATGATATGTTCATCTTCAATGAGGTTATTGGGCACTTGGGACTCCTTGAATTGCCAATTAAGGGTAGGTCATACACTTGGTCCAATATGCAGGACATCCCTCTTTTGGAGCAGTTAGATTGGTTCTTCACCTCAGTAGATTGGATTACTGACTATCCAATGACTGAGGTCATGCCACTGGCCAGGACTGCCTCTGACCATATCCCATGCTTGGTCTCAATCAAAACTACCATTCCAAAGTCCAACCTTTTTCGATTTGAGAACTATTGGATGGAACTGGAGGGCTTTATGGACTGTGTGGAATCTTCTTGGCTTGTCCCATCTAGGAAAGTTCACATTACTGCTAAGATAGCAAACAAGTTTAAGCATCTAAGAATGTGCCTTAAGAGGTGGCAAATGAATGTTTCCAAGTTGAAATTGCTGATTAGCAAGTGTAATCATGTTATCTTCCTTCTAGATGAGTTAGAGGAATGGAGGCCCCTGTTTAGGCAAGAATTCAATTTCAGAAAAATTGTGAAAGTGCACTTGGAAAAGCTTTTACACTTGCACTGCATGTACTGGAAAAAGAGATGCACTATCAGGTATATTAAGGTTGGGGGTGAGAACACCAAATTTTTTCATGCTATGGCCACTGAGAGGCACAGGAGAAATTCAATTGCTAGTCTTAAGTTACCTGATGGCTCTGTGGTCTCTGATCATGCTCAAATGGCTGGAATTATCTGGAGCTGATTCAAGAACAGAATGGGCACTTCTAGAGGGATTATAATGGGTTTTGATTTATCATCCCTAATCACTCCAGTGGATGGCCTGGATGTGCTTACTAAACCTTTTGAAAAGGAGGAAATGGATGATGTGGTTAAACATATGCCTGTGGATAAAGCACCTGGACCTGATGGCTTTAATGGTCTGTTCTTCAAGAGGTGCTGGCACATAATCTCAAATGATTTCTATGATCTGGCTAAGGCTTTTCATGAGGGGTCTGCAGTCCTGGAGAACATTAATAGTTCTTTCATTACTCTGGTACCCAAGAAACTTTCACCTGAGGAAGTGGGAGATTATAGACCTATTTCACTCACGAGCATGGGTCTGAAATTCCTGTCTAAAATGGCCGCCAATAGATTTGAGAAGCTGATCATGAAATGCATCCATAAGAATCAGTATGGTTTCATTAAGAGCAGAACAATCCAGGATTGTATTGGCTGGACCGTTGAGTATCTGCATCAGTGCCATCAGTCAAAGAGGCCAATTGTTATTCTCAAATTGGACTTTGAGAAGGCCTTTGATTCTATTGAGCATGAAGCTATCTTCCAGATTCTCAGGCACAAAGGTTTTAATGAGAAGTGGATCCTATGGATGAAGCAGCTGCTTGCCACTGGTACTTCTTCTGTCCTTCTTAATGGTGTCCCTGGGAGGAAATTCATTTGCAAAAAAGGGGTAAGGCAGGGGGACCCTGTTTCACCTATGCTCTTTGTGATTGCTGCTGATCTACTGCAAAATGTGATTAATGATATGTTCAGCAAGGGTATCCTTAAGCTGCCTATTCCCTGCCATGATCAAGACTACCCTGTCATACAATATGCTGATGATACTCTGATCATCCTACCTGCTGACAGGCAGCAGCTTCTAGCCCTGAAGGATATGCTGTTGGTGTTCTCACAGTCCACATGCCTTGATGTTAACTACTACAAATCATTCATCATTCCTATTAATGTTGAAAATGCAGTCATGACAGATCTTGCTTCTGCTTTTGGATGCCAAATTGGAAAGATGCCTTTTACTTATCTTGGTTTTCCTGTGGGCACTACAAGACCTAAGATGGTTGACTTCATGCCCCTTGTGGATTGCATGGAAAGGAGAATGACTGCCAGCTCATCCTTCCTTAATCAAGGTGAGAGGCTGCAGTTCTTGAACTCTTCTTTGTCTGCCATGCCAATTTTCTTTATGGGTAGCCTGGCTGTTCCTGCTGGTATTCTCAAGCAGCTGGAAAGAATTCAAAGACAATGTCTATGGAGAAAAAATAGGGATGAGCCTGCACCATCTCTTGCTGCTTGGGATCTGATTTGTAGGCCAAAAAACAAGGGTGGTCTTGGTATTCTAAACTTGGGTGTTCAAAATGTGGCTTTGCTTCTCAAGCATGCTAGTAATTTTCTTAACAGAAAAGATCTACCTTGGGTGTCTTTAATTTGTGATTCATACTATTATGATGGAATGCCCCAGGGAACAACCTCTTGTGGCTCTTTTTGATGGAAGGATATTTGCAAGGTCTTGCAGAATTTTAGAGACTGTTCCTGGGTGCAGGTAAATGCTGGAGACACTGCTCTTTTCTGGTCTGACAATTGGAATCTTGGCAATGAAGTTTCTAGATGGCAGTCTAGATTTCCAAGATTATTCTCTTTTGCCAAGGATCCATGGATTTCAGTTAAGGATATCTTCAATTCCATTGACTTATACCAACACTTCCACCTACCTTTGTCTGCTCAAGCCTTTGATGAGTTAACCTTAATAAGAGATATGTTAGTCTCCCACAGGAGAGATGATACTTGCAAGGACCTGTGGTTATGGCAGGGCTCTTCAAAGATTTACAAACCCAAGCTGTTTTACTGCCATACTTTCAAGAATGAAATCTTCAACCACTTGTTGTGCTGGATCTGGAAATCTTCCTGCACTTCTAAGATCAAGGTTTTCGCTTGGATGCTCCTCATGGACAGACTCAACACCAAGGATATGGTTGACTGGAGACACTGGCACATGGATGATGGTGTTGCCTGTAAACTTTTCCCACTTCAAGCAAGAGAAACCAGAGACCATCTTTTCTTTAACTGCAATTTCAGTGTCAGAGTTTGGAATTATTTGCAGATTGATTGGTCGGCTGGAAGCTCAATGTCCGATTTGGTCATCTAGGCAAAGAGGAGTTTTGATAAACCTTTCTTCACTGAAGTAGTTTTTATTGCCTGATGGAATATTTGGATCATCAGGAATGCCAAGGTTTTCAGAGGGGAGAGGGTCAGTTTTAATAAATGGAGAGGAGCTTTCAAACATGACATGACTTTGATGCAGCACAGAATGAAATCTGGCTACAAGGATGACTTGCTCAAGTGGATTTCTTTCCTGCCTCCTTAAGTTTAGTCTTTTCTTTTCTTTTTACCTTTTGGTTAGCTCTTGTAATCGTGTTGTTGTAACTGTCTTGCTAGTTTTAATAAAGTTTTGAATTGCTGTGGGGGTTTTGCCCCACAGTTCACAGTCAAAAAAATATAAATTGTGGAAATGATATGTTATAGTAGGCATTGTGTGGAAACAATTATGAATCCTTTGTTTGACAGCACCAAAGTGAAATGGTTTGCTCTTTATCATACTAACCTATCTCATGCAGTTCCGTTAAGTTTTGTGTGATTGAAGTTTTCAAGTTTTGGGTGAGATATCGATATGAGGAGAATAAGGAGTGACAAGACCCTAAGCTTGGGGATTCCCAAGCCACCCCAAGTTAATATCCAAGCAACTAAGCTTGGGGATGCCCCGAAAGGCATCCCCTCTTTCGTCTCCAACATTATCGGAAACCTTACATGGAGCTATATTTTTATTCGTCACATGATATGAGTTTTTCTTCGAGCGTCAATTTATTTTGTTAGGATTTGCTTGCTATTATTTAGAATAATGTTTTGCATCTTTTAATTCAACAAAAGTGGAATTGATAGCATTTACTATGCTTATTTTACAAGTCTACTTGTTACTGTTTGAAAACAGAAAGTTCACCGTTGTTGCAAAAATTCCCTAGAAAAGTAAGAATGTGATAAAATGTTGAAACTTTTTGCAAAATGAGCTCTGATAAATCCTCTACAGTTTGGTAGAATTTCATAATGTTTGTAGTTAGGGAATTATTCATAATCTTGCATTCTTTACAGACTATACTTTTTTGGCAGATTGCTGTTATATTTGCATTGTTTGCATATGTTTGCTTGTTTCATGATTCTATTTGAGGATAGGAGTATTAAATGTGCAGAGGAATTTAGTATGCAATGTTGAATAATAAATTTAGTGATTTGCTACAGTAGAGAATGATAAGGTTTTGCATTGGTTTATACTAACTTATCTCACGAGTTCTTGTTGAGTTTTGTGGATATGAAGCTTTTGAGATTTAGGAAAACCGTGATATGAGAAGAATTAAGGAGACACAAAAGATCAAGCTTGGGGATGCCCAAGGAATCCCAAGATAATATTTCAAGAAGTCTCAAACATCTAAACTTGGGATGCCCCGATAGGCATCCCACCTTTCATCTTCAACGATTATTGGTTAGCATCGGTTGAGCCTAAGTTTTGCTTCTTCACATGATGTATGCTATCCTTGGTGTGTCATTTTATTTTGTTTTGCTTGCTATTTTAATAAAGTACTTAGATCTGAAAGTTTTTTAATAAAATAGAGCCCTCAAATAGTTTCTAGGGAGGCTAAGTAAGTGGCATTCACATCCCTTCAACGAAACTCTTTTATATGGAATTGCTCTAGTGCTTCACTTATATCTTTTTGGAGTAGCTTGTCATTTACTCTTGTGCTTCACTTATATCCTATGAGTAAATTATTGAATAAATTGAATGTCATGAATTTGAAAGTATATCATGCCTAGTGGTAGCTTCACATTGAGTACAGAAAGTGAAATATTTTGAGGCCTGACAATCACAATATTGGACATACAAGCAATTCACGAATAATTAGTGTAAGGAAGAGAACTTTCACATGCACATACACTATCCTAGAAATCTTTTGTGATTGTGAGCCCCCATCAAAATATTATATGCATAAACTGTTGACGTTGGACAAGGAAGACAACATAATGATTTATGTTTGTTCATATTCACATAGAAGTTATATTGTCATAGATCCTTCAACATGTGGTGCTTGCCCCCCATCTTTGCTAGCCAAAAATTCCGCCCCAAGTAGAGATACTACTTGTGCATCCAAAAACCCTTAAACCCAAATCTTATTTTCAAGAGTCCACCACACCTACCTAAGGATTGAGCAAGATCCTTCAAGTAAGTTGTCATCGGTGCAATAAGGCAATAAAAATTGCTTCTGAAAGTGTTAGATCATTTAGTGTAAGAGAAAATTGAGCTTTGTACGAACTTGTGATGGCAAAGAACAAAAGCGACAGACTGCATAATAAAGGTTGCTATCATAAGGGGCAATATAACGTGATGTTCCTTTACACTAAGGGGCTGAGCATACAAAAAAATAAGCGCATGACAACCTCTGTTTCCCTCTGCGAAGGGCCTATGTTTTAATTTTCAGTATTTATTTTTATGCAAAGAGTCAAAGTTATTCCCTCTATTACTTTTTTTTCTCTTTTGGCAAGCATCATGTGGTGAGGAAAGATCTAGGCACATATGTCCAGTTGAATATGGGTAGCATGAGTTATTATTGTTGACATCACCCTTGAGGTGAATACGTTGGGGGGCAAAACAATAAGCCCCTATCTATCTATGTGTCCGGTTGAAACGTTTTGCTCATGTGTATGCGGTGAGTGTTAGCAATCATAAAAGACTATATGATGGTTGAGTATGTGGAGCTCTTACTTAAAATTTGTTGAATAAGTTGAATTGCAATTGCTTGGTGACTAAGAACATAGGTTGTTGAGTTTCAAGAGAGGGCAATGTTTGAACCTTAACATGTGAATTGGTTGCTACAATAACATGAGAAGTTTTATAAGAAAGGATTGATGTTATGATGCTAGGAAAAGTGATTGAATTGTCACTGATCAAACTTGTGCACTTTGCTAGCATTCACACTTCATAAATTATTTCTTTTATCATTTACCTACTCGAGGATGAGTAGGAATTAAGCTTGGCGATGCTGATACGTCTCCAACGTATCTATAAATTATTGTTGGTGAACGCAGTATTTCAAAAAATTTACCTATGATCACGCCAGATCTATCTAGGAGATGCATAGAAACGAGCAGGAAGAGTGTGTCAACGTACCCCCGTAGACCGAAAGCGAAAGCGTTCAGTAACGCGGTTGATTAGTCGAACGTCTTCGCAATCCAAACGATCCATGTACCTAACGTACAGCACTTCCCCAATCAGCACACGTTCAGCTCGATGACGTCCCTCGAAGTCTTGATCCAGTTGAGGCCAAGGGAGAGTTATGTCAGCACGACGGTGTGGCGACGGTGATGATGAAGTTACCGGCACAGGGCTTCACCTAAGCACTACGATGATATGATCGAGGTGTGTAACTGTGGAGGGGGGCTGCACATGGCTAAGTGAAACGTGTGTATTTGGGGTGCCCCCTCCTCACGTATACAAAGGAGGGGGAGGAGGAGGCCGGCAAAGGTGTGGCGCGCCAACGGGGGGAGTCCTACTTGGACTCCCGGTCCAAGTAGGATTCGGCCCCCCCTTTCCTATTCCAAGAAGGAGAAGGGGGAAAGAGAAGAAGGAGAAGAAGGAAAGGGGGGGCACCCCCCAACCCTAGTCCAATTTGGTTTGGGCTTGGGGGGTGCGCCTCCACCTGGCCGCCTGCCTCCTCTCTCCTCAAGGGCCCATGAAGGCCCATTAACCCCCGGGGGTTCCAGTGACCCCCCCGGTACTCCGGAAAATGTCTGAACCTTTCCGAACTCCTAGTCAATATATCAATCTTTATGTCTCAACCATTTCGAGACTCCTAGTCATGTCCGTGATCTCATCCGGGACTCCGAACAAACTTCGGTACATCAAACCACATAACTCATAATACAAATCGTCATCGAACATTAAGCGTGCGGACCCTACGGGTTCGACAACTATGTAGACAAGACCGAGATACATCTCTGGTCAATAACCAATAGCGGAACCTGGATGCTCATATTGGCTCCTACATATTCTATGAAGATCTTTATCGGTCAAACCGCATAACAAGATACGTTGTTCCCTTTGTCATTGGTATGTTACTTGCTCGAGATTCGATCGTCGGTATCATCATACCTAGTTCAATCTCGTTACCGGAAAATCTCTTTACTCGTTGGTAATGCATAATCCCGCAACTAACTCATTAGTCACAATGCTTGCAAGGCTTATAGCGATGAGCCTTACCGAGAGGGCCCAAAGATACCTCTCTGATACATGAAGTGACAAATCCTAATCTCGATCTATGCCAACTCAACAAACACCATCAGAGACACCTGTAGAGAATCTTTATAATCACCCAGTTACGTTCCGACGTTTGATAGCACAAAGGTGTTCCTCCGGTATTTGGGAGTTGCATAATCTCATAGTTAGAGAAACATGTATAAGTCATGATGAAAGCATTAGCAATAAAACTAAACGATCATTTGTGCTAAGCTAACGGATGGGTCTTCTCCATCACATTATTCTCTAATGATGTGATCCCATTCATCAAATGACAACACATGTCTATGGTCAGGAAACTTAACCATCTTTGATTAATGAGCTAGTCTAGTAGAGGCGTACTAGGGAAACTCTGTTTGTCTATGTATTCACACATGTACTAAGTTTCTGGTTAATACAATTCTAGCATGAATAATAAACATTTATCATGATATAAGGAAATATAAATAACAACTTTATTATTGCCTCTAGGGCATATTTCCTTCAGTCTCCCACTTGCACTAGAGTAAATAATCTAGATTACATAGTAATGATTCTAACACCCATGGAGTCTTGGTGCTGACTGTCACGACCGGTTTTCCAATATAACATTTATTGAAGAACCGACCCTTATATTTCCAGTATAGGAGAATCCTCCTTACTGGTAGACTAATCCTTGATCTGTAAATCCGTAGTACTAAATATTATACAGGGTTGAGCTGAGGCTGCTCAACAATTTATTACAAGCACACCAATATAATACATAAAGGCGGATATGACACAAGGGTATGGTGGCATAACTACTGACTCGTAATAAAAGTGGTGGTGGATATGTCACAGTGACGTGGGTGACATGACTCCTAAATCTTACAGCTCATCGAGCGCCGGAGTGGGGCTCGGTGATTTTATTCGGGTAGCGGAAGCGTATATGATACAAGTGACCAATTCCAGGATCTCACGGGACTGACTGGGACTCCTCTAGGCGTCGGACTCTGTCGGGGCAGGCTGATCTGGCCCACGAACACCTACGGGGCCGGCGGACCGAGCCCCTTTCGGTTCGGCGGGGAGCGGAGCTCGCATGAAGAGCAGATCGAGGCGAAGCACGCGAGAGGTTTACCCAACTTCAGAGCTCTCCAGAGAGATAATACTCCTACTGCTGCATGTCTAGGTGTATTGCGTTCTTACTCAGGAGCGCTCGAATGCTACAGTACAGACGAGCTGCTAACGAGACTGAGCATGGAGGGAGCTGATCGACCAGCCAACCCTCTCTACGTTGCGCATGGGCCTCCTTTTATATGCTCAAAGGGGCTCCGACAGGTGGCAACGTAGACGGGGGTACAAATGTAAAACTAGTGGTTGGTACACCTACTTGCATGCGATGTATGCGATGTAACATACCTAACCCTGACGGCAGGGGACAAAGGCATTAAATGCCCGTCTAGTCGCCCTAACAGTGCAAACAGGGACCGTCAGGGGCGCCACCATTCGCCACGATGGCAAACTTTCCAGCGCTGCTTGCCACCTCGCACCGCTGGCTGCACAGCCTCTCGCCACGCTACCGGAAAGGCCCTGTATGCGACACGTTAGTGGATGCGCTGGAGCGTAGGTACAGAGAGGTGGTCTGCCGCGGCAAGCGCCTTGCCGCGGTTGTTGTCTTTTCGCGCCCGGAAGCTTGTCGCTCACCAGGCCTTCCCGGCAAGCTCCTCTTGCCGGGGCCTTGTCTCGTAAGTGCCTGGGGTGGCCTTCCCGGCAAGCTCCTCTTGCCGGGGCCTTATTTCCTATGTGCCTTGGGTGGCCTTCCCGGCAAGCTCCTCTTGCCGGGGCCTTGTCTCCTTGGCTTGAATACTTTGTTCTTGAATGGCTCCAAAGGAACCACGGAGGACCTTGGCGGTCACCCGGTAAGCCCTGCCGCGGAGGGCTGCAACTGCCCATGCACAAGTTCGGGATACTAGGGTACCCCTACTCTAGTACACCGACAGGAGCCCCCGGGCCTGGGCCACACACGGTGCCGAGCGCTGTTGGGCCAGGCCCAAAACAGGGCACGGGCACACGCGGCCCGAGTCACACCATAACTCACCCCGGACCCACCACGCCCCCACGAACGGCACGCATCGAACGTGGCGTCGTGTGAGAGATCATGGGCGAAGTCGTGGGGGTTTCTTTATTCGGGAAATCGGAACGTCCGCCCCCTCCCTCTTTATAAGCAGGGGAAACAGGGGTACGTCGCCTACCTTGCCAATTGCTGTCCCATCGAAAAACCACCGCTGCTCCCCCCCCTTCTTCTCGAGGCTGAAAAGAGAACAGCGCTCCGCCCCCCATCGCCACCAGCACCTTCAACGCCGTCGATCTTCTCCACCGCCTCCGCCATGGGCCCGAAAGCCGACTAGGTGAAGACCGTGAAGTCGGCCGAGGCGCGGCTTGCGGCGCTGCGGAAGGAGCGGGCCGTCTTCCCCCTCAGCTCGGCCGCGAGGGAGCCGAGGGAGAACTACTACCTCTTCGTCGACGGAGACGCTACAAGATCCACAAGACAAAGGTACTCCCGCCGCTGTAGAACTGCCCCGACGGGTATCCCTTCTTCGCGTTCTTCTTCTCGCGGGCTCTGCCCGCCTTCTCTGAGTTCTTTTGTGACATTATGAACACCTACGGGTTCCGCCTCCTTGACTTCACCCCCAACGCCGTTCTGACCATGGCAGTTTTCGCACATCTCTGCGAAAACTTTGTCGGAGTCCACCCAAATGTGGCTCTTTTCCGTCGCTTCTTTTTACCCCGAGCCGAGAGAGGAGAGCCCTTGCGGAGGAATTGCTTGGGTCTCTAGGGTCGGCAAGAAAGAGGCCTATCTGGAGGGAGAGCTCCGTAGCAAATGGGAGGAGTGGAGGGCAGATTGGTGCTGGATTGTTGAGGAGAACCCACAGCCTTTTACCGCCCAGCGCCAAACCCCAGTAGTACGCGGCAATGATTGGAGCAATCTGGCCCCGGAGGATGCTAGGTTGAAGATCGCGATTACCGAATCCTCCGCCTCGAGACTTGCCGGACTCACTTTGTAAACCTTGTTGGCGCGGACTTTCTTCGCCGCCGCGCCCTTGCAGGAGAGAAGGAGACCTGCACAGGAATTTCAGAACGCCGCAGACATCATGAGGCTGCGCCCAGGCCTCAACTTCAACTTTACGCCTTGGAGCTTGACGCAATGCTCTTAGAGCTGTTCAAGCCTCGATCCTCGATCATCCGGAGATGTTTAGGTTGCCGAGGGCGTCGTTCATTGTGCAACAACTCGTCGCTCGACCGCATCCGTGCAATGATGCTGTTGTGTGACTCCCATGGAATTGTCCCCACTTGGCAAGAGCCGGCAGATGACGTCGTGCGGCAGTTCTTCGACAATCTAGTGGAGATGTCGGTCCGCCCCAATGAGCAGAGGGGCCTCACCATGACACTCATCGGCATTTAGATGCAGCGCGATCGCCACCAGCTAGAAGAGGCGGCAGAAGGCCGCTGGGCGAAGTTTGGCTTCACTGTGGAGGAGGCAGAGGCAGCCGAGGCGGCAAGCCTTGTCGAGCGAAAGGAGTTCGTCGGCGAGGAAGAGCTTCCCGAGCCTGAGGCCAAGTCGAGCGAGCCCGCCGAGGGCGCATCCTCTCCACCTCCAAGAAGCTTGTCATGGCAGAGCCACCGGCTCCACCAAGAAGGCGTGTTCGCGGGCCGGAGACGCAGCTGGGCGGTAGACGGCCAACAGCCGCAGCGCTTGGACGCGCTCCACCGCGGCAAGCACTTTGCTGGAGCACCTCACACCGCGGCAGCTGGTGGGCCCTCGTGAGCCACCGGTCCCGCCTCCCGCCAAGCGCCCAAGGGAGCCCACTCCTCCGCCTCGTCGCATCAAGGCGGGCCAGAATTCGACCTCTCCGCGCTCAGCTCCGACGAAGAAGAGGAAGATTAAGATTCCTTATTGTACTTGTAATTCTTCGATTTGTTGCCTTGTCTTGTATCTGATCTGCTTTACTCTGAATCCATTCCTTTTCAGGACACTGGCCCAGAGGATGTCGAAGAGAGCCAAGACCCCGGTGATTGTCGTCGAGGACGAACCTACTGCGACGGCAGGAGGCGCGTCCGAGACAACCTTGCCGGATGAGGCAACTCTCCTTCAAAGCAGCCCCCAGCGCAGCCCCCAGCGTAAGTATATGGTCTACTTCTTGCTGTTCGGCGTGCATGGGTGCTTTTCCCTTCCGATATCTCGATCGTTGACTTGTGTAGGAGCAGAGCAGCCTCCTTCGCTTCGACTACGCCGCCAAGGGTGGATTCCCGGCAAGGGAGCGTTCCTCCACCAAGGGAGCCTTCTCCGCAAGGGAGCCTTCTCCGCAAGGAGCCTTCTCCGGCAAGGGGCAGCTCTCGACAAGGGATGGCACCAAAGAATCCTTGGCGGCGGAGACCATGACCGCAACCCCTGGCGCAGGTAACCTTCTTGCCTGAGTACTTCCCTTGTGTTTTTCTTCTTCTGATTTTGTCTTTGAATATTCGCTTGACTTTCTTCATCCGTCCGCCACAGAGCCAATGGAGACCGAGGTCGCCGGCGAGGAGGACGTGCGCGGCAACACTGACAAGCCGCCGCCATGGAAGAAGAAGCCGGCGGCCGACGAGCTGCCGCGAAGAGGCCACCGGCTGCCGCCGCAGAGCCGGGCGAGGGTCCGCGATCGTGACCGACGACAACCGAGGCCGCAGGAGCGCCAGGCGCTACACCGACCGCCGATCCCTCCGCCGCTGCTGCAGCGTCAGGCTCCGAAGAGCCCCAGCCCGGCGCCTACTTGAAGGCCGGCGACGGCGTCTTCATCAAGCTCCCATGGGAGTCGAGCTCCAGGGCGCCGGCCGAAGGAGAAACCTTCGATGAAGAGCTGCTCGCCTCCGCTAGGCTGACGCTAGTTGACGCGCTTAAGCAGCAGCGGCGGGCGAGCTCGAGGAGGAGCAACTGCCGCGAAGCTGCCGCTCTACCGCGTCGACAAGCCAAACTAGCATCCCGGAGGCGCTTGTCGCCAAGGCGGGAGCGTACATTGAGAAGTGCGCGGAGGAGCTCCGGGGCCGCAACCAGAAGCTCTCCGGTCCTTGGCGGAGGCGGGAGCAACTCCCGAGGAGCGCAAGGCCTTCATCCTCGAGAAGGCTGCACTGAGGAGGAACAGCTGCTTGCCGCCGAGAAGCTGCTCTGCGGGAGGGTGAGCTGGCGCAGCGGAAGGTTAACCTTGACAGCCACGAGGAGGATCTCGCCATGCGCGAGGAAAAATTCGGAGGGGCTCTCAAGGAGGCGAAGGATGCTGCCGCGGCTGCCGAGGCCGCCAAGAAGGAGCTGGAGACGAAGGTGGCGCAGTTGGAGGCCAGCCTCAAGAAGAGCGGCGAGGAGCTTGCAGCACTCAAGCACGAGCGCCAGAAGGACGCCTACACTCTTGGCGAGCTGCAGAGCCGTCTCGCCAAGAGGAGCAAGGATCTCAGCGCCGCCAGGGACTCCAGTGCAGATCTTGAGTTGAAGCTAACTACTTTGACTCGGGACAGGACGGGCGCCAAGGAGCGGAGGTGGCCTTGAAGGAGAAGATCAAGGCCGACGAGGAGCTGCTGGCGAATCTTGTTGCCGCCAGTGGTGTCTTGAGGAGAGTGTGGAGCACTGGACCAAAGGTCTCGTGGATACTGCCGCCGCCATCCACAGTGAGCTGATGGAGCTGGGGATGGTGGATCTTGGATACTCCTCCGACGAGCACCTCCAACCCAGCGCCAAGCTTAGCTTATTCTTCAAGGGCGTGGTGACGGGCCTCCAGCGACTCCGGGAAGAAGTCCCAAAACAGCTGGCCGAGGAGTCGCGCCAGATCTCCACGGGAGCCCTCCAGAAGGTGCTGATGAAGGTGGCCTTCCGCAACCCAGGCCTCAACCTCACCACCGTCCTCAAGTCTCTGCCGCCGGATGCTGATGTGGAGACGCTCAAGACCCTTGTCGCACCCATTGTGGACAGGGTGAGCGGAATCAAGAGGGTTGAGGGCGATCGCGTAGACTAGGCCGCCCGTTTTCTCTTTGTCTTGCCGCTGCTGGTCATGTCATAGGAACAATCCATTAGAGCTACGGAAAGCCATCTTGTAATATAACTTTATTTTGAGTATCAATTGCTATGTTATTTCCTTTACTTGATTCCTTCCTTTGCATGTTTTTGCCCTACGCTTTTAGGGGACTTGTCGTTGGCACTGAGCCATATTGAAGTCTTGACGTCGGCAACTTCTGGCGGTGCCGCTTCCGACAAGCAACCTTGTCCCAACTAGTCGTAGCCCACTTAAGTTGTTGAGCGGACTCGAAACAAAGTAAGGGCGCAACTAGCTACGAGTTGGTTCCTCTGCGCACAGGTTTTCCATACAAAGTTCGGTCGTTCAAGGAAGATAACTTAAAATTTTTAAAACTAATTGCTCAAACTTTGGCAACTTAGCTTTTCTGTCGTTTGCTTCCCGGTAAGGCTAGGCTTCCTTGAGCGACGCTTGGTCCACACCATCATCTTCTCCTTTCCCCCCGGCAAACTTATGTGCGAGGGAACCTTCCTTTCCTTGAGAAAGAGAAAGAAGAGAAAATAAAGATACGGAGCCTTGTGGCTCGTTATCACTTACCAGGGGTAGGTGCTGCACAAAGTGTCAGATAACACGTGCAAAATAGAAGTAAAAAGCATTAAATCGACAAGGTGTGCGAAGCACGCTAGCTTTACTGATGCACGGGGTCTGCGCCCGGCTTTGTACAAAGGATTACATGCATCAGCGGCAAGACTTGTACAAAAGGTGGTTGCCGGAACAGGTTCCGGCAACCGCGCCTTACGGGTAAAACTTACGAAGATGCTCAATGTTCCAGGAGTTGCTCACCGGAATGCCATCTTCGGTCTCAAGGCGGACAGCGCCAGGCCTAGTGACTCGTTTCACCCGATAAGGGCCTTCCCATTTCGGTGTCAACTTGTTGGAATTCTTGGCGGACTGAACGCGCCGAAGAACAAGGTTGCCTTCCTCGAGACTTCTGGCATTGACTTTGCAGCTATGGTAGCGGCGCAAAGCTTGCTGGTACCAAGCAGCTCGTACAGCAGCCTGAAGACGATCTTCCTCAAGGAGCAGCGCGTCATCTTGTTGCAGCTGTTCTTGCTCAAGCTCATCATAAGCGAGCACTCGAGGCGATCCGTATACGAGTTCCGTGGGGAGAACTGCCTCTGCTCCATAGACTAGAGCGAAAGGTGTCTGGCCAGTGGCTCGATTTGGCGTCGTCCTGATCGACCAAAGAACCACCGGCAGCTCCTCAATCCAGTTTCTTCCGCACTTGTGCAGCCTGTTGAAATTTCTGGTCTTGAGCCCGCGCAGCACTTCAGCATTTGCCCTCTCCGCTTGACCGTTGCTTCTCAGATGAGCAACGGAAGCGAAGCAGACCTTGGCGCCAAGATCTTGGACGTACTGCATGAAGGTGTGGCTTTTGAACTGTGTGCCATTGTCGGCGATGATCCTTTTAAGGATTCCGAAACGGCAAACAATCGACCTGAAGAACTTGATCGCCGACCGTCTTTGTCACCTTCCTCATCGCTTCCACTTCCGCCACTTTGTGAACTTGTCGATTACAACGCATACAAGTACTCAAAGCCCCGATAGCTTCGGGGAAGGGGCCGAGGATGTCGAGCCCCGGACCGAAAATGGCCGGGATAAAGGGATCGTCTGGAGAGCTTGAGTGGCTGGTGTATCTGCTTGGAATGGAACCGCACGCTTCACACTTGGTTACTTGTGATTGCATCACGGAGGGCTGTCGGCCAAAAGAAACCTTGCCGGAACGCTTTGCCGGCAAGTGCTCTGGCGCCAATGTGGTGACCACATATTCCTCCATGTATCTCTGCCAACAGCTTTTGTCCGTCTTCCCGATGAATACACTTCAATTTCACCCTGTTGAGTCTTCTTCTATACAGTGTGCTGTCGACAAAATGGTACATACTTGACTGCCGGGCTACTCTTTCCGCTTCTTCTTGCTCTTCGGGAAGTTCTCCTGTCTGAAGGAAATGGACAATCTGCTGTGCCCATGCTGGAGCTTGCGGCTCGACAACAAGGACTAAAGGCACATCTGCTGCTGCGGGAATATCAGCTTCCATGGCAAGAACCTGCGGCTCAGCAGGAGCTTGACGCGTTCCGGCAAGCTTGCCGGAGCAAAACTTGTCGGGAGCGTGCCGCTTCAACGAACAAACCACAGGGCTTGTCGGAGCAGATCGCCTCAAAGACTGTTGGTGTCGATCTTGGGGACCTTTTTGGCGGTGGCTTCGGGAAGCTCTGCCGGAAAGTAGTCACCAGAGATCAACCTCCTCTTCTTGCTCTGTCCAGTTTGTGGTGTTACAGACGGTTGAGTCAGCTTGAGCACAAAAATCCCTGGTTCCACAGGTAACTTAAGTGCGGCGCACTTTGATGTGCCATCGACAATGTCGTTACGAGCTCTCGAAATATATTCCATTTGCAGGCCGTCAAAGTGCTCTTCTAGCTTCCTCACTTCATCAACGTAAGCTTCCATCAACGGACTCGATAATTCTTGTTCACTTGGCGGATAACAAGTTGTGAGTCACCCACGACAATGAGCTTCTTGATCCCAAGGTCCACTGCGATCTCGAGACCGTCAAGCAAACCTTCATACTCTGCTTTGTATTGTTTGTTGCTTGCTCCTTGGGAAAGTGCATCCGGACTACGTGCTTGAGGTGCTCTCCGGTGGGTGCGACAAGCGACGCCGCACCGGCGCATTGCAGCGAGAAGGCACTATCAAAGTACATCAGCCACTCTTTGCTTGCTTCCTTGACGGGAATGCTCGTCTCTGGAATTTCTTCATCTGGTGTTGGCTTCCATTCTGCTATGAACTCCGCCAAAGGTTTCTGCTTTGGATAGTTGAAGTGCTCTCAAACTTGAGGCCAAAGCTTGACAGTTCCCAAAGTGCCCACTCGACAATCCTTCCTGTTGCCTTTGGATTTTGCAAGATCCTCTTCAGCCGGAAAGCGAGTGACAAGCTGTGGATCTCATGTGCACGAAAGTAATGGCGCAGCTTTCTCGAGGCCATGAGAAGGCCGAAAAGCAATTTGTGCACACCAGAGTACCTTGACCTAGCCCCCTGCGAAGGGAATCGACAAAGTAAACTGGCGCTGCACCATCCTTTTCGCATCTTCTCATGCATCTGCGAGATCCGTCCTTGTCGGGACCAGAGCTTGCCCGGCGAAGCCCGTGCTTGTCATTGGATGTATGCGCCATGGTTGCTAGCTCGTCATCCGCCTCCCTCTCCGCTACTAACGCAGCACTAACCACTTGGTTGGTTGCCGCTATATATAGCAGCAACTTCTCTTGTGGCTTAGGTGCGACAAGTGTTGGAGTGGAGGACAGGTATCTCTTCAAGTCCTGTAGCGCAGCCTCCACTTCCGGAGTCCATCGCATCGGACCTGCCTTTTTCAAAACTTTGAAAAATGGCAGGGCGCGCTCAGCAGACCTAGAGATAAACCTGCTGAGAGCAGCTACGCAACCGGCAAGCCTTCGTACATCCTTGATGCGCTTTGGTGCTTCAATCTGCTCGATGGCCTTGATCTTGTCGGGATTGGCTTCAATTCCCCGCTGAGACACGAGGAACCCGAGAAGCTTGCCGGAAGGGACTCCGAACACGCACTTCTCGGGGTTGAGCTTGAGGTTGATCTTGCGCAGATTTCTAAAGGTTTCATCTAAATCTTGAACTAGAGTCGCCTTGTCCTTGGTTTTGACCACTATGTCATCCATGTAGGCTTCCACATTTCTGTGCATTTGCGGCTCAAAAGCATCATGAACTACTCTTGCAAGCGTTGAACCAAAGCATTCTTTAACCCGAAGGGCATCCGTACAAAACAGTATGTGCCACATGGGGTGATGAATGTGGTCTTCTCCTCATCCTCTTCTGCCATGAAGATCTGATGATATCCTGAGTATGCATCCAGAAATGAAAGCAAATCACATCCGGCCGTGGAGTCAACAATCTGGTCGATGCGCGGCAAGGGAAATGGATCTTTGGGACAAGCTCTATTGACATCTGTAAAAGTCGATACAAAGCCTCCATTTCCCGTTAGCCTTGCGTACAACTACAGTGTTGGCCAACCACGTAGGATGGAGCACTCCTCTGACAAGGCCTGCTGCTTCCAGTTTCTTGATTTCTTCCGCGATGAACTCTTGGCGCCCACCGCTTGCTTCCTTCGACTTTACGCGACGGGCCGCGCATGAGGACAAACGGCAAGATGGTGCTCAATTACTTTCACAGGAACACGGGGATGTCGACGGCTGCCATGCAAACACGTCGACGTTCGCCAGGAAAGCAAGCGCGCACCTTCCTATTTAGGGTCGAGAGAGGCAGCGATGGTGAAGGTACCACGGTCTGCCGTCCTTGGCGGACACCTTCTTGGTCTCTGGTGGAGCTGTCATCGTCTTCTTGTACTTGCCGGTGGAGCTCGATGGTGCGTCCTCGACGGTAGTGCAGTACTCCGAAGAGGTGCGCTTGCCGGAGTGGGCATCAGAGCTCTTGCCAGTCTTGGTCTTCTTCTTCCCCCCGGGAGCTTCAACGGCAGGTGGCTTGCAATCTGTCGCGGCTGCTGCTTCCCGGTAGATCTTGTCGGCACAGATAAGAGCATCCTTCTTGTCGCTAGGGACAGAGATGACGCTTATCGGGCCTGGATCTTCAGGAGGTTGTAGGCGTAGTGAGAGGCCGCCATGAATTTGGCGAGTGCTGGACGGCCAAGTATTCCATTGTAAGGCAATGGAAAGTCAGCAACATCAAAGGTGACCCTCTCAGTCCTAAAGTTCAACTCGCTGCCAAATGCTACCGGCAACGTGATCTTTCCCTTCGGCTTGCTCCTTCCCGGATTAATTCCTTGAAAAGTGCCGGTCTCTTCGAGCTCGCCATTAGGGATCTGGAGTTTCTGGAGCACCGCGGAGGAGATCAGATTCAAGCCGGCCCCGCCGTCAACTAACATCTTGGTGACCTTGAGGTTGCGGATAGTTGGTGAAACCAACATCGGCAAGCACCCGACCGCAGTTACCCGATCAGGGTGGTCCTCAATGTCAAAGATGATAGGTGTGCTGGACCATTTCAGAGGCTTGCCTGACTCGATGGAAGGTTCTGCTGCATTGACCTCCCGCATCCACTGCTTGAGTTGGCGGTGTGACGTATGCAGGGAAGCACCACCGTCAATGCATAGGACCTCTGTGGCTTTCTGGAACTCCTGCTCATCGGCCTCGTCATCATCCATGTCGTCGTCGTCCTTGTCGCGGCCACGGGGAGGCCTGTCTCCTTGCCGCTGCTTGGCCTTGCCGCGGCGCCCTCCCCGGCCGGGGCGTTTCTTGCTGGGCCCTCCTGCACCCTCCTGGGCCTTCTCCTTGTCGCGTCGTTCGTATTCAGCTTTCTGTTGCTCGACAAGCTGCTCGACCTTCTTGCAGCTCTGGAGGTCATGGCCCTTGGTGCGGTGGATCTTGTAGTACTGCTTGCGAGCCGCCCCGCTTGTCGGCGGCCGCCACAGATCGGCGATTGGTGCGGCGGCAACCTCCTTGCCGGAGCTACCAGCCTTGGCTTGTTTGTCGCCACCTCCGTTGCGGACTGCTCAACAACTAGCACATCTCCGCCTTTCTTTTTCCTGTTGCCCGCTTGGCTCTTCTTTGCCGGGCGGCCTCTTCACTATCAGATCCTCCTACTTGGTATTCTCTCGGGAGTCTCCTCCTCCTCAAAGACGTGCACACTTGTCGGCCAAGGCGTATAGCTCATCGACGTCTCTGATTTTGCACATCGCCATCTCCTCTCGCATCCTGCGGTTTCGCGACGCTCGATGGAACGTCTTTGATCACCGCGGCTGGGTGGACGTCTCGGGATGTTGTCTTTGTACACGGCTGAATCTTTGAATATACTTGCGCAGGGCTCTCCTTCCTTCCGGGCGCAGCAGATGAAGGTCGCTTTCTTGGCCATGGGGCTTGTGGCCGCTGTAAAGGCGCCGACAAACCGATGGCATAGGTCTGCCCAAGAAGATATGGAGTTGTCCGGCAAGTGCATGAGCCAGGACACGACATTGGGCTTGAGCACCAGCCGGAAGTAGTTGGCAAGGATCTTGTCGTCTCGCCCCGCAGCCTGCACCGCGATGGTGTAACTGCCGAGGAACTCCGACGGATGCGTCTTGCCGTCGTACTTCTCCGATCGTCGGCTTGAAGTTTTTCTTCTTTGGGCCCTTTGGACTTGCCGCTGCACACGAGTGAACGCAGGGCAACCTACCGCGTCACGGCAAGTCGCTGGTTCCTCCGGGCGCGTGCATGTCGACAGAGGGCCCAGCGCGCTTGTCGGATTGACGTCGCGCTTCTCTTCGGCGCTCGATGCGAGTTCGAGCGTCCACTTGCTGTCGTTCGTGAAGAACTTGGCGCTAATCGCGATGAGCTCGTGGATCAGATGACGCAGTGGAGTCGCTGTCGAGGTGGATCCGGCGAGTCGGCGATCTTGGCCTTCGGGGCGGAGAGTGCATGGTGGTTGCACCCCCACCGGTCTCGTCGCCACCGGCTCGTGTTTGGCAGTCCTGCCACGGCAGCGATGCACTCGGTTGCCGCGGAGCGTCGCCGTTGGCGAAGCCGATGAGACTCTGAATGGTGGCCCTCCACTCATCGACCTTGTCGGCCGTTGGAGGGTAATCCAGGAGCAGTTGAGCTCTCGCTAGAGCTTCTGCTGGAGTAGTGGGTGGCAGTGGCGAACGGCGCAAGGAGCGGGATATGCTCGGACTTCTAACTATGTTAGAAGGAGCGATATCCCGTCCGGCGACCGATGCCTCGCTTCGCGCCCGGCATGTTGGCGTGCATGCTTTGGTCTTGAACATCCCGAGATCCTCCGGCTCGATCTCGGTCCAACGAGCGTATGGCATTGTGAATGCCATGACGCCGTCGGTCCCGCGCCTCCTGAGATGGGCGCGGTGCATGTACGGACGCCGAGGTCTGCACGGCCTTGTCCTTGGACTTGGCAGCACCGTGAGCTCCCCCGTTGCCATCCATTCTTCAGCCGGGGTCTACCCCACCACCTGTTTGCTCTGGTGGTGGTGGGTTCGACGCGGACGGGGCTTCTGCCGCCGAAGCCTTCTTCTTCGGTGGCATGTTGACGAAGATGATGAAGATCTAGCTCGCGTGGACGCCGGATCAGGTTCACACAACCTCGACGCCCCCTACCTGGCGCGCCAAAGATGTCGGGGCAGGCTGATTCGCCCACGAACACCTACGGGCCGGCGGACCAAGCACCTTTCGGTTCGGCGGGGAGCGGAGGTCGCACGAAGAGCAGATCGAGGCGAAGCACGCGAGAGGTTTACCCGGCTTCGGAGCTCTCCGGAGAGATAATACTCCTCCTGCTGCATGTCTAGGTGTATTGCGTTCTTACTCAGAGCGCTGAATGCTACAAAGATGCAGACGAGCTGCTAACGAGACTCGAGCGTGGAGGAGGCGATCGACCAGTTAACCCTCTCTACGTTGCGCATGGGCCTCCTTTTATATGCTCAAAGGGGCTCCGACGTGTGGCAACGTAGACGGGGTACAAATGTAAAACTAGTGGTTGGTACACCTACTTGTACAAAGGTATGGTGTAATATACCTAACCTCGACGGCGGGGACAAAGGCATTAAATGCCCGTCTAGTCGCCCTAATAGTGCAAACGAGGGACCGTCGGCGCCACCGTTTGCCACGATGGCAAACTTGTCGGCGCTGCTTGCCACCTCGCACCGGGCTGGCTGCAGCCTCTCGCCACGCTTGGCGCTGGAAAGGCCCTGTGGCGACACGTTAGTGGATGCGCTGGAGCGTAGGTATAGAGAGGTGGTCTGCCGCGGCAAGCGCCTTGCCGCGGTTGTTATCTTGTCGCGCCCGGAAGCTTGTCGCTCACCGGGCCTTCCCGGCAAGCTCCTCTTGCTGGGGCCTTGTCTTGTAAGTGCCTGGGGTGGCCTTCCCGGCAAGCTCCTCTTGTCGGGGCCTTGTTTCCTATGTGCCTTGGGTGGCCTTCCCGGCAAGCTCCTCTTGCCAGGGCCTTGTCTCCTTGGCTTGAATACTTTGTTCTTGAATGGCTCCAAAGGAACAACGGAGGACCTTGGCGGTCACCTGGTAAGCCCTGCCGCGGAGGGCTGCAACTGCCCGTGCACAAGTTCGGGATACTAGGGTACCCGTACTCTAGTACACCGACAGACTCGCTATCGAACTCTTCATCCATAAGATTGCCTTCGTCAACATCTGGCCAAATCAACAAGCCAGGTGAGTACTTTGAATGTACTCGCAAGACATTTCGGACATAAGATATAACAAATGCAAACATGATGCACATGAGCAGTTTAGCAATGTACAATCAGATAATAAATTTGCAAGGCCTGTTAAATAAAAAGGGAAGTCAGGCGGTAGTCCTCCCGAAATCTCAATAAAATAACTGAGGACCGATCGGGTGTCTGAAGCGACGCCTCGAAAGGGTAAAAATAAATTAACATGCCGCAGTCGGGCGTCAGGGCGACACCGCATAAAGGGCCTATATTGAAATGTAAATGACAGTGCGTGCCTCAGTCGGACGTCTTAAGAGACATCTCGAAAAGGGCTTATAATGAAGGTAGATAACATGGATGCCACAATCGGACATCTGAGCGACATCACATAAAGGGCTTATATCAAATGTAAACAACAAGAATGCCACAGTCGGACGTCTGAGCGACATCACATAAAGGGCTTATATCGAAAGTAAATAACAAGAATGCCACAGTCGGACGTCTGAGCGACATCACATAAAGGGCTTATATCGAAAGTAAATAACAAGAATGCCACAGTCGGACGTCTGGCGACATCACATAAAGGGCTTATATCGAAAGTAGATAACAAGAATGCCACGATCGTGCGTCGGCGACATCACATAAGGGCTTATATTTCATCTTTTGTATTCAAGCAGTTCACGAATTTAAATCATTCCAAGGAAATACTCAGCACATAATAATAAACGGGTTAGTCCATCCACTGAATAACATTCAGCTGGGTTTAACACTCATGTTCATTTACCGGAGATTGTCACTGAGACTGACACTGAGACGGATGTTGAGACTTATACTGACACTGACATGGATGAGTTGACCACGGTCCTTGACCATAGATACGGTTACTCGAATGGTTTTGACTCTGCAGAGTTTGTACTTTTTAACCACAGCTAACGGATTTCAGTAGTCACAAAGGACTAGTTCTATTTACGATGTTTTAGAAGAAACACATCTAACCAGTACACACCCATTCCACATCCCGATGCAAGGAATCACCCTAGGCAACGTTCAAGAAAAACCTTGAGACGGGGAGGCCACAACCTCGAGTAGCATGGGATCAAATTTATATCGTGCGCTCTAAGGGGTGCCCCCCTCTCGGTCCCAACCGGAAACACCCATGCCCCCTGACCGAATGACTGGCTTTAATCCAGGGCCATGGAACCCTCATCACGGCCCCTCTATTTGGTGTGTACGAGGAAAGAGGTTTGCAACTTACTAAACCGCACTCTTCTCAGAAAACATGTGGCAGCACGAAGGGGGAAACGAACGGGATCGAGACCTGATCCACGTTAACACTGGAGTTAAATGGTTTGGCATAAGACTGGCATGCTTCAACAATACCATCTTACCACCTTTCATGTCACCGCATGATCATGTAAACTCACATCAAATAACACATCAAGTTTCGAAGCTTACTTGTATTAGCTTCGCATGCAATTTAACACATACTGATATCCATATAAACATGCCATGAAATAACTACTCAAGCAAACATGCAAAACACTCATCATATCAAAGGTTCAAACATGCTTGCCTGGTTTGGAGTAGCCGGTCCGAGGTGGTGGCCGAGAACGGGATAACTCCGGCGATCATTACGGCGAGGTAGAGGTTGAATAGGAGGTTTAGGGGTCGGGGCAGCAGCGGATAGGTTCACTGGTTCCATCCCTGGCGAAGTTTGGCAAAGTTTGGGCGTTACTCCATGCGCTCGACAGAACGGCCTCACGGGGCTCGTTGGCGGCAGAGAGCACGCTCTGCGCTGCTCAGGCCACGGCGACGGTGCCGCAGCGTGCACATGCAAGCTGACAGCCACGCGGAGGCTTCGGGTGACTTGGGCGGTGCTGGACGGCGCCGAAAGGTGGTGCTGGTCCCTACTGGCCGCCACGGGTGGCTCTGCCATCGCAGAAGACGCCGGCGTTGGCGAGACACGTCGCCACCGACGCTTGTGCCCGTCCAAACGACCGTGCGGCGCTCTGGATAAGGAGGGGGAACAGGGAGCAAGGCGCCACTGCAGTTACTGGCGAGATCGATGCCGTGCTCTGAAGAAAACGACGCTGTCGACTGAACCCAACACTGAAACTCTGAATTTTCTGAATTTGAACAGCAACAGTGCATGCCAACTGTTCGATGAAATGATCTTGGCAAGTGGAAAATTTTTCTGGAGCTGATCTTTGGTGAGGTGGTCTCTTGATGCATCTAGGGGTTGCCTGATTTATCCCATAATTTTTGGAGAAAAAAATTATTGAATTTCACCAAAAATGACAAATCTGGTCCAAATTTGCAGTGAGCAAAATTTGAAAATTTTGAACTTTGGACCAGTGGATCTTGATGGATCTTAGTTGAGGGTGCTAAGGACTAGCCAGAGGAGTTTGTTTGAGACCAAAACTCAAAAGGAAACTGGTACTTTGTAAATCACCTAGGTCCCAAAATAAAAGACAGAAAATGTTTTGAGGGTAAAATAAATAGGACAAAAATAAAAAATGGGTTGAACTTGCTGGGATTGGATATTTGACTTGATCCAAAGTGGAGGGAGGGGTTTTGGAAGAAAATTTCAACAGGAGGCATGGCAAAAGAGAATGGTTTGAATAAAAAGAATAAATCCAAAACCCATAGGATTTCTTTTTAGTTGAAAAACTTTCCAAAACTAATTGTGATGAGTCAACACCAAATGAAAAGTCTTCAATACCAAACATCAAGGTTGAGGGTGACACACAATAAAATATTTGTCATAAGAATTTTTTTTGAGAAGGAGAGTCTTTTTAGAAAGATTTTAAATAGCCTCCTTCAAATCAAATAAAGAATTTGATAAAAACCAAATCAAAATATTTGGAGTGTCATGACACCTACCCCCTTAGGAAAAATCTCGTCCCCGAGATTTCAGCTGATCCTCAGATAGGTGTGGGTGTTACGCTCAAGAAAATCCTCTCTTTCCCATGTTGCTTCATCCTCGGTGTGATTGCTCCACTTGAACTTTGAAAAACTTAATTGTTTTCTCGACGGGTCCTCCTTCGAGACTCCTCCAATATTTTTATTAGGCGTTCCTGTAGGTGAGGTCCGGCTATCGTCAATGTCCTCATGAGATACACTGCTTTTACGGGTTGCTTACATATTTCCTCAATTGTGAGACGTGGAACACGTTGTGGACGCCCCGACAGCTCTTGGTAGGTCTAGTCGGTAGGCTATGGTGCCTCTTCGTGCAACTACACAGAAGGGCCCGATAAATCTTGGTGCTAGCTTTCCTTTAACTTTGAATCGTTGCAGGCCCCTCATAGGAGATACTCGTAGGTACACATACTCACCGGGTTCAAAGCTGACTCCCCGATGTTTTTGATCGTAATTACTCTTTTGTCGGCTTTGAGCTGTCTTGAGTCAGCCCCTGATTAGCCTAACTTTCTCCTCAGCTTCCTTGAGAGTATTTGGGCCGAAGATACGGCTGTCTCCTGTTTCTGACCAATTTAATGGAGTACGACATCTCCGCCCATACAAGGCTTCAAAAGGTGCCATTTGCAAGCTGGCTTGGTAACTGTTGTTGTATGCAAACTCGGCATATGGAAAGCTTTCTTCCCAACTGGTTCCATAGGTGAGAACACATGCCCTCAGCATGCCCTCTAGAATTTGGTTTCTGCGTTCGGTCATCCATCGATGCAGGGGATGGTATCTTTATCTTGAATGCCGATTGAGTTCCTATAGCTTGTTGTAATTGATCCCAAAATCTAGAGACGAATTGAGTGCCTCTGTCAGATATTGTAGTCTTTGGGACTCCATGCAGGAAAACTATGCGGGAGAGATAAAGCTTGGCAAGCTTCTGAGTGGTGTAGGTTGTCTTTACGGGAATGAAATGTGCCACCTTGGTTAATCTATCTGTGATGACCCATATGGCATCATTTCCGTGTTGTGACCGAGGTAGTCCGACAATGAAATCCATCCCAATTTAGTCCCATTTCCACTCAGGTATCCTGTTTGGCTGCAATAGTCCTGCTGGTTTCTGATGCTCGGCTTTAATGCGCTGACATGAATCACAACATGCAATGAATGTGGCTATATCCCTCTTCATACCGTGCCACTAAAAATTTTCCTGAATGTCCTTATACATTTTGGTTCCTCCAGGTGGATTGAATATGGGCGGTGTGGCCTTGGCTAGAATTAAGCTGTTTGAGGTCTTCTATATTTGATGCATAAAGTTTGTCTCCGTATCATAATATTCCCTTATTGTCTATGACAAATTCTGAGGCCTTGCCCAAACTCACTTTTCTTTTTATGCCTTCGATGCTGGGGTGTCCATGCTGAGCCTCCTTAATCTGTTCCATTATGGTAGGATGTATTTCCAAATATGACACATTGCCCTCAGTGACCATCACCAAGTTGAGTTTGGCGAATTCCTGCTGAAATTCAGGTCTCAAGTTTGGCAGACCGTCGTTGCCTGAACTGGTGTTTCGACTAAGAGCATCTGCCACTACATTCGCCTTTCCTAGATGGTAGTGAATACCAACATCATAATCTTTCACTAATTCCAACCAGCGTCGTTGTCGTAAATTGAGTTCTGGTGGTGTGAAAATATACTTGAGGCTTTTATGGTCCGTGTATATTTCACAACGATTCCCCAGTAAAAAGTGCCTCCACTCTTTGAGTGCATGAATGACTGCTGCCAACTCCAAGTCATGAGTGGGATAATTTTCTTCATGCTTGCGTAGTTGCCTAGAAGCATATGCGACTACTTTGCCTTCTTGCATTAATACGCATCCAAGGCCCTTCCGGGATGCGTCACAATACACCTCAAAACTTTTGTGTATGTCTGGCACAACCAATACTGGTGTTGTTGTTAATTTCCTTTTGAGTTCTTGGAAACTTTTCTCGCAGGCCTCAGTCCATACAAATTTCTTATCCTTCTTGAGTAACTGCGTCATTGGTTTTGCTATGGTGGAGAACCCTTCAATGAACCTTCGGTAATATCCTGCCATTCCCAAGAAACTTCGTACATCCGTTACGCTGGCTGGTGGTTTCCAGCCAAGTACGGCCTTGACCTTTTCCGAGTCTACGTCAACACCTTCTTGGGTTAGTAGATGGCCTAGAAAACCAACCTGTCTTAACCAAAATTCACATTTGCTGACTTGGCGTATAATTGATGTTTCCTTAATTCTCCCAGTACAATGTTGAGATGTTCAGCGTGCTCTTCTGGTGTCTTGGAGTATACCAGAATATCATCAATGAACACCACAACAAATTTGTCCATAAATTTCATAAATACTTTGTTCATGAGGTGGACAAAATATGCGGGGGCGTTTGTGAGTCCAAATGGCATTACTGTAAATTCATATAGTCCGTATCTGGAGGTGAATGTTGTCTTGGGAATATCTTTTGTCTGTACTTTTAATTGATGATACCCCGACCTTAAATCAATTTTTGAGAAAACCTTGGCTTGTGCGAGCTGGTCAAATAAGTCATTTATCCGTGGCATCGGATATTTGTTTTTGATGGTGACCATGTTGAGTGCTCGATAGTCTATACATAATCTTAGTGTCCCATCCTTTTTCTTGGCAAATAATACTGGTGAACACCAAGGTGAGGAGCTGGCTCGTATAAATCCTTTGTCCAGTAATTCTTTTATTTGCTTCTTTAATTCCACCAACTCGGAGGGTGCCATTCTATAGGGCTTCTTGTAAATGGGGGTGGTTCCAGGTGCTAGCTCAATGATGAACTCTATTTCCCAGTCTGGCGGCATGCCTGGTAGCTCTTCGGGAAATACGTCGGGGAACTCACACGCCACTAGAACTTTGGTCAACTCTGAAATGTCCACCTTGTTCAACCTTGGTTGCCGTGATATTTGTCTTTCTTAAGCTGCAATTTTTATTGTCTTCCCGTGATGATGGGTAAGAATTACAGTCCGATTCAAGCAGTCAATAAATCCTTTATTGGTGGTTAACCAGTCCATTCCTAGGATAAAATCCAGTCCCTTATTTTCAAATACAATGAGGTTTGCATGAAACTTTAGTCCCTCAAACTCAATAACCACACCTTGGCAGTAACTCTGAGTAACTTTCTTAATCCTGGGGGACTTGATGAGCATGGATTTTTCCAAGGGAAGCATCAAAAAATCATATTGCAACGCAAATTTCTTTGAAATGAACGAGTGAGAAGCTCCAGAATCAAACAAAACCGTGACAGGTATTGTGTTGACAGTGAACGTACCGAGTATGATATCTGGGGCATTCTGTGCTCCCTCCTTGGTCACATGGTTCAGGTGACCCTTCTTGTGATTGTTATTGGGGTTGAAGTTGTTTCGCTTGGGCGTTGAATTATTGCCACCGTTGTTCGGCTTGGGGGCCGAGTTTCTTGGCTTTGGACACTGCTTGGCATAGTGTCCTTCTTCTACACAAGCGTAGCAAGTAACACCTGGGCGGTATGTAAAATCCTTGTCCCTTGCATGAAATTTTTTGTTTGGGCGTGGATCGTTGGTTGTGGACTTGTTTGCTCCATTCTTCTGAAAATCAGTCTTGCTCTGGTTGTTGCGAGCATGAGTAGTCTGGTCCCTTTGCGCTATGAAAAATCCTCCAAGCTGCGGCGCTCATTTTCCAATGTAATAGCTTTGTCCACAAGTGTTTTGAAATCCGGGAAGGTGTGTACGACCAGCTGGCATTTAACTGCTGGTGCTAGACCGTCCAGAAATTTTTCCATCTTTTTATTTTCAGTCATGTGCTCTTCGTTGGCATATAGAGATAATTGAGTAAACTGACTATTGTACTCGATTCATCATGCTTCTCTGCTTGAGGTCATCAAACTCCCTTTTCTTGATCTTCATAATGCTTCTTGGGATATGCGCCCCACGAAAACCTTCTTTAAATTCTTCCCAGGTGATGTTATTTTCATTGGGGCGCATGTGTAGGAAATTTTCCCACCATGATGCAGCTGCTCCTGTGAGGTAGTGAGGTGCATAGAGTACCTTCTCACGGTCTGAACATTGTGCAATAATTAATTTCCTTTCAATGTCTCGAAGCCAATCATCGGCCTCAAGTGGTCTATCAGTGTGAGAGAATGTTGGGGGCCGCGTCTTTTGTAGTTCAGACAGTTTGGATTGCTGCTAATACGGTCCATGGTGATTTCCCATATTGATAACATGATTCATCATTTCTTGATGCTGCTGCTGGCTTTGTTCATAAAGGCGGCATATTTGAGAAAATGCTGCTTCACTGCCTTGCTGACTTGACTGCCCCTGTGTGAAATTGTTACTTGTCTGCGTACCATAATTTTCTTCCGGCGGACTTGGCATAGATTGTGTCCAAGGACGAGGCATTTTCCACTCTGGGGGTATTTTTTGTAAAACTTATGAGAAGAGCTGAGTGGCAGAATAAATAATTTTGCAAGGCGAAAAATTAAGAACTCCTACATTTTTCAAGAAAATATTTGATTGCGCATGGAGAAGGACCGCTCAGTACATATCTTACACGCAAGCAGTAATTATACAATACATCACTTAGGATGTGCGTACACATTCCTGACATGTTATTTAGGCTAGTGCACTTCTCCCAGTTCCTACATGATGCGCACACAACTACTTCTCACCAAACCTATATACATATAAACATATCACACAAGCTGGCATATCGCACGGCTGCTAGGCGCACTTAGTCAGAGATGGTAAGGATTTCCCTCAGCCTGCCGAGGGTAAGACCCAGTGATGCTGGGGACTCAACCTCCTCCTCACTAATAGGCTCCAGGCGTGAAGTGCTGAGTTGAGGAGGTGGTGCGGGCGTGACAGGTGGTGCAGCACGGACTGGAGTAGGAGCAATGACTTGGTCAAATTACTCAGTGGTAGGCAGGCGACGAGCGGTGGCGAAGATGGCGGGTGAATAGGATCTTTGAGGACGAGGCGTGAAGTCGGTGGTGGTCTTGTGTGGAGGAGCTCCCTCTGTTGGCGGAACAGCCTGAATCGAGTCCATACGAGCAGCCACAAGGTCGTCCACGAGGTTATCAAAAGCTGCCTCAAGAGCCTTGAGATACTCAACAAGTATCTCAATAGCCTCATCTCGCTCTCCCCTAGTGCAAGCGAATGCATAGTGACAAGTGTATGGCACGTGGCATGGGAGGTAGCGGTAGCGATGAGTCTTCATCGAAGGAAGATGTCACACCCTGATTTTCATGGCACAACACTTAAAGTCATTCAATCATGCTAAAATGTGGATTGACAAAAACTTTTCAGCGTTTTTGTCTTTGCTTTGATTGAATGTTTGACTGCTGTTTGAAAGTGCTCTAAAAATCTAATAAATCCTCCAACTCATATACTTCGTCTCCTTGCTCCAAACTCTTGAACCAATGATCATGCCATGTGAATAGGACATAAAAATAATTTCTTACAAAAATAATTTTGCCAAATAGTATTTTCAAAAATTAGTTTTTCAAAAACCCCTGAATTGAGGTTTGCACTACAAGTACTTAATTAAGGGCAGTAAAAATCTTTCCAAAAATATTTTTTGACTCCTATTAGATATAGCATACCCAGAAACCACAAAAATATAATTTTAAAAGTTATTTTACTATTTTATTTAAAGGCTTTTTCTTAAGGCCAGAAATGGTCTTAAATAGGTTAAAATTATTTTAAAGCTTTAAAAGTATTTGATAAAAAATTATGGAGACTCAATGGACATATATTTTCCATATATATGAGTTTCAACACATGGTCATGATCAAAATATTGGACAAAACCTCCCAAAACCATTTCGCTCATTTAAAGGATTTGAAATATTTCTACAGGAAATATTTTCATAAAAATCCAAGAAAATTCTAACAATTCACGTATGACATTTTTGATGATCTTGCCAAGTACCATGTCATGGAGAACAGTATAACCCCATGAAACCCTCCCAAAACCACTTCTGTCCATTTTCAAGTTTGAACAACTTTGCCTTTGTAAACATTTACAAATGTTCTCAAACCTTGTGAACATGCTCAAATGGTCTAATAATGCATCTAGACCAAGTGGCACAAGTTGGAGAACAAGTTAACTTGATCAAAGTGCCCCAAAACCCTTTCTGTCCAGAACCAAATTTGAACAACTCTACATTGGCAACTTTCTCCTTTTGATCTCAACTTTTGTGGACATGTTTAGGACCTCAAATGATGGCACTGCACCAAGTGGTGCACCAAGGAGAATGGTCTTGCATGACTAGATCTTGGAGAATCCATTTCTGCTAATTCCTAGGGTTTACAAAAGTTGCATTGGCAACTTTTCCCAAATAAGCTCCAAATTGGTGGAAGGACCTAATTATATGTTCCATTTCACCCTGTGGAGTCTCATGCCAAATGGAGTCCATTTGCTTGACCAAACTACCATCAAACACCTTCTGCCATAATTTTATGATCAACATTTGGGGCACCAGATGGATTCTCCTTGAGCCACAATTCCTACCACATCATGTCCTAGAACCCCTCTACCACTCGCAAAAGTTGGATGGCTTCACTCAAGTATTTGGGGGTGAGAACCTCATTTTTCATCTTTGTCCAGCAACTTTCCCTCTCTTTCTGCTCTCCCTCTCTCTTTCTTTGACTTTGCTAGCTCTCCAACGTCACCCAGGGCTTTAGCCCATCACCCGACACACTCGGGCCTTAAGTGGACACGGCAGGCGTGCAAAAGCAGCGCTCATGGGCCAAAAGCCTGCTTTCTGGAGGCGTGCTGCTCTGATGTGGCCGAGCCTTGCCACCGCACTCCCGCCCACCTCGGGCTGCCCAAGCGCCGATCATGAGTGTTTTCGTCTTTGCTTTGATTGAATGTTTGACTGCTGTTTGAAAGTGCTTTTAAAATCTAATAAATCCTCCAACTCATATACTTCGTCTCCTTGCTCCAAACTCTTGAACCAATGATCATACCATGTGAATAGGACATAAAAATAATTTCTTACAAAAATAATTTTGCCAAATAGTATTTTCAAAAATTAGTTTTTCAAAAACCCCTGAATTGAGGTTTGCACTACAAGTACTTAATTAAGGGCAGTAAAATCTTTCCAAAAATATTTTTTGACTCCTATTAGATATAGCATACCCAGAAACCACAAAAATATATTTTTAAAAGTTATTTTACTATTTTATTTAAAGGCTTTTTCTTAAGGCCAGAAATGGTCTTAAATAGGTTAAAATTATTTTAAAGCTTTAAAAATATTTGATAAAAAATTATGGAGACTCAATGGACATATATTTTCCATATATATGAGTTTCAACACATGGTCATGATCAAAATATTGGACAAAACCTCCCAAAACCATTTCTGCTCATTTAAAGGATTTGAAATATTTCTACAGGAAATATTTTCATAAAAATCCAAGAAAATTCTAACAATTCACGTATGACATTTTTGATGATCTTGCCAAGTACCATGTCATGGAGAACAGTATAACCCGATGAAACCCTCCCAAAACCACTTCTGTCCATTTTCAAGTTTGAACAACTTTGCACTGCCAAACATGTCCAAATGTTCTCAAACCTTGTGAACATGCTCAAATGGTCTAATAATGCATCTAGACCAAGTGGCACAAGTTGGAGAACAAGTTAACTTGATCAAAGTGCCCCAAAACCCTTTCTGTCCCGTAACCAAATTTGAACAACTCTACATTGGCAACTTTCTCCTTTTGATCTCAACTTTTGTGGACATGTTTAGGACCTCAAATGATGGCACTGCACGAAGTGGTGCACCAAGGAGAATGGTCTTTCATGACTAGATCTTGGAGAATCCATTTCTGCTAATTTCTAGGGTTTACAAAAGTTGCATTGGCAACTTTTCCCAAATAAGCTCCAAATTGGTGGAAGGACCTAATTATATGTTCCATTTCACCCTGTGGAGTATCATGCCAAATGGAGTCCATTTGCTTGACCAAACTACCATCAAACACCTTCTGCCATAATTTTGTGATCAACATTTGGGGCACCAGATGGATTCTCCTTGAGCCACAATTCCTACCACATCATGTCCTAGAACCCCTCTACCACTCGCAAAAGTTGGATGGCTTCAGCTCAAGTATTTGGGGGTGAGAACCTCATTTTTCATCTTTGTCCAGCAACTTTCCCTCTCTTTCTGCTCTCCCTCTCTCTTTCTTTGACTTTGCTAGCTCTCCAACGTCACCCAGGCTTTAGCCCATCACCCAAAGACACCTCCAGACGCAAGTGGACACGGCAGAAGCGCCAGAAAGCAGCGCTCATGCCGGCCAAAGCCTGCTACTGAGCGCTCTGATGGCGGCCGAGCCTTGCCGCCGCACTCCCGTCCACCTCGGGCCGCCCAAGCGCGCCAGTCATGAGTGTTTTTGTCTTTGCTTTGATTGAATGTTTGACTGCTGTTTGAAAGTGCTTTTAAAATCTAATAAATCCTCCAACTCATATACTTCGTCTCCTTGCTCCAAACTCTTGAACCAATGATCATGCCATGTGAATAGGACATAAAAATAATTTCTTACAAAAATAATTTTGCCAAATAGTATTTTCAAAAATTAGTTTTTCAAAAACCCCTGAATTGAGGTTTGCACTACAAGTACTTAATTAAGGGCAGTAAAAATCTTTCCAAAGAGCCTTGCCGCCGCACTCCCGTCCACCTCGGGCCGCCCAAGCGCGCCAGTCGACGCGCCTCGGCGTCCGCGACACGCCAAGGCCTGGTCCCCCTCCCGCTTCTCCCTCCTGCTGCCCCCTCGCACGCGCGCTAGAGCCGCCCGAGAGCCCCAATGGGCGAGCCCACACGCGCGGAGCTCTGGCCCTTCCCCGCTATCTCTATTCTCTCCCCTCGCCCTAGACCAACCCCACGAGTACCCCAGACACGCCCAATTGAGCCCCCGTGACCTGCAGCAACGGCAACAGCCTCGCCGGCGCACTGGACCACGGTGAGCCATGGGCCGGCTATATAAAGCCGCCCCAGGCCCCTATGGACCTCCTTCTCTCTCTCTCACTCTCAGAGACCCCCTAAAACAAGCCACTACCCTCCTTGTGCCCTCCATAGTCCCCATGGCCAGAGAGCCACCGTTGGCGTGAGGCTAAATTCGCGGCCTTGAGCCCGTCCCTTCCACCTATGCATCTCAATGCATCTCCACCGACCCCCCGAATCTCCCCTGCACTCCGGTTACTCCTCCCGGTGGCCGTAGTGCCGTGTGCTCCACCACCGTCCGCCTCGTCCGCCGCGGTCGACGCCCTGCTCGACCCGGTGCCCCTGGGCGACCGTGCCACCCACGGTTGGACGTGGCCGGGTCCCCTGAGCACGCCGGTGGGCAGAACATCGCCGGAGACGCCCTGCAGCGCTGGCGACCGGCGTCAAGCGCCTCCTCTGTCTCCTGTCGCACCCGCGCGGGAGGTGGAGGATGAACCCGACAGGAGGGCCCCGCCTCGTTTAAGTGGACACGGGCTCTGCCCGCTGACGCCTTTGCTCGGGGAAGACGTATTTCCCCGAGTACGCCTCCTGCGTCGGCAGCCCGCGCGCGGCCAAGTAGCTGGGCCGGCCCGCAGCCTATCTCTCGCCTTGCACGCATGATAAGGGTAAAGCCCCCTGTCCCTTTTTATTTTTCCCAGTAGACTTCAAAAGCACTTAAATAAATCAAATCAACTCCAAATTTGATGATTCAAATTTCTAGGGGATCCACAAATCATGATCTATCACATGGGGCTATTTGCACATTTTTCCAGAAAATTTCTCTTCAGAAATATTTATTAAAACCCCCATTTTCCATTTCTGTGATGAACTTTAGAAAATCACAGAGAGCCCATTTTTTATCCAAATTCCATGATTCAAAATCCTAGATGTCTATAAGTTCAAAACTTAGTTTTGAACATTTTTACTAATACTTTCTGTATCACCTCAAATAATGGTCTATTTCTTTATATATAGCCAACTTTGCAAATTCATAGGAAAATCATCTCAACTCCAAATCCAGTGAAACCAATTCCTAGATGCTTCTAAAATCATCCTTTGTTAAATGGGTGCCTTTGCTCATTTTTCAAAAATATATTTATGTACACTTCTCGCAAATCCATAAAACCCCTTGATTCCATCATATCGAAATGTTTAGAAATATCCATTGATCCACTTCCAATGAAATCACTTTGGTCATTCCTCATATGACCAGAGGTATCCAATAAAAGTCAACTTCATATTTTTAGAGCACATTCACTCTTGCCTTGTTGTGTTGCTTATTGTGTTTGTTTTCGATGTTAGTTGACGAAGTAGACGGAGTACTTGGAGAAGGACCAGAAGATTTCAAGACTCTGATGAACCAGGCAAGCAACCCTTTGACCATGTTTATGAAACCCTTTTTAAGCATGACATATAGCACCATATTGTTGTTGCAACGGAATCATGATGAGGTGGAACCACTTTGATGGTTTGCCTCCGATACTTCCTCGTTGATACTTGCATGATGCATGACCCTACCTTTCTATGAGGGTTATGCCGGTGGGAGTAGATAGGATGCTAAAGTAGTGCTACGCAAAAAGGGACGGGAATATGCATGGCGATGGAGACAAATTATTTTCAAAAGAATTTTTGAAAACCCCATCGGGAGCCACTTATGCCCGGGGGAGATGATGTGTTGGGTAACCACTTGATGACGAAGTGGTGTACCGAGGCGAGTGTGTGTGTTGTTTCCAAAACGGATTGGTTTATGTTGCGACCGTTATTCCAACCTTACATGCGCAACCACTCTACCCTTATATGGGAAAGGGCATTATTGATTACCTAGGCCGATACTAGCTTGGAGCCTGCATTACTAGTGACGGGGGAGAGTTGGTGCTCTCTCTCGGGACGGGTCGTGCCAGGTAGGGCGGCCATGACTGTTTTCACAGGGCACCGGATACACCGTTGTGTCCCCTCTCGGATGTTACGATCTCGAGTGAGTCTCGTATGATGTACATCGTGAGGATACGGACCAATGAGTGGACTCCTTGTTAGTGTCGTCTAGGGAAAGATAGTGATCGGGTGCTTACCCGGTACTTGAGGTATCATGGTCGTGGATGACACGGAAGTTCCCCGGATCTTGTGGGTAAAGTGTGCAACCTCTGCAGAGTGTAAAACTATTCGAATAGCCGTGTCCACGGTCAAGGACAGTTGGGTAACCGCTCTTGGGCTACGTCCACATGTTTACAAACCAGTGTGTGTGTTTGGATAAGTGGGAAGATCTACTTGGGTCAAGTCAAAGGACTTGACATGATTGAGTTGGATTGGTGCCCACTCTATTTATGTTGATATCTGTAACCTGTCCTCATGGTTACTTGAATTCTCCTGATGCATGTCTTACAAGTTGTTGAACATGTCAGTGCACTCAAAACTAGCTTTCTGCAAAAATTTACCTATATCATGCAATGTTGTATCTTGAACCAAAACATGGGTTGCTTGCGAGTACATTCAAAGTACTCATTGGCTTGCCACTGGTTATTTTATTGGCCAGGCATGAAAGAACAAGGTATGATGAAGAATACTTCGGTGACGAACATGCGAGCTAGGACGCTTCCCAGTCAAAATGCCTGTTGGGTTACGGCAGATGGCATGGGTCCAAGTTATCGACGAAGATTTCCGCTGCGATGACATACTCAAGACTTGACCATAATGGTCCTACTTGTGTAAAACGGTATGTATGGATGTAAGACTCTTATAATTCAGCTTCTGTGTGTTCAGTGAGCATTGATCTCTGGGATCCTTTGACACGTGCATTCGGTGATCACGACTTATGAGTCGGGGTCCCCGATGAAACATCCCGGAGACGAGCTATCGCCTCCCGCAGCCATCTGCATGGCATGCCTCTCCGTAGGCATGGCCCTACCCACAAATCGGAAGTGGCGTGACTCGAACACCCTCCCTTGAATTGCACCGACTTTGGTGCATGGACAGACTGTCGTTGATCTTGTCTTTGGTAGAATGTGAACCTTTGGACGAGCCGATGGCCCAATCGCGATCTTGACGATGTAGGTGAGGAGCTTGATAAACCCCTCAGGTACATTGGCGAACACCTGTGACTCACAGTCGCTGCTAGCCCTCTACAAAAGTAGACAAAAATTCCGAATAGTCAGATCATAAATTTATGATGACTAACAGAAAATTGCTACGTTTTGTAAAATGCTAAAATAACACTTAAGATGCTAACAATCGATTAGCGATCGCACCTAGTGGTTTCCTACAGTCAGCCTGGCTCTGGTACCAAGTTTGTCAGGACCGGTTTTCCAATAAAACATTTATTGAAAAACCGACCCTTATATTTCAAGTATAGGAGAATCCTCCTTACTGGTAGACAAATCCTTGATACAGAAATCCAGAAGTACTAAATATTATACAAGGTTGAGCTGAGACAGCTCAACAATTTATTACAAGCACGCCGATATAATACATAAAGGCAGATATGACACAAGGGTATGGCGGCATAACTACTGACTCGTACTAAAAGTGGTGGTGGATATGTCACAGTGACGTGGGTGACATGACTCCTAAATCTTACAGCTCATCGAGCACCGGAGTGGGGCTCGGTGATTTTATTCGGGTAGCGGAAGCGTATATGATACAAGTGACCAATTCCAGGATAGCACGGGACTAACTGGGACTCCTCTCGGCGTCGGACTCGCTATCGAACTCTTCATCCATAAGATCTCCTTCGTCAAAATCTGGCCAAATCAACAAGCCAGGTGAGTACTTTGAATGTACTCGCAAGACAGTTCGGACATAAGATATAACAAATGCAAACATGATGCACATGAGCAGTTTAGCAATGCACACTCAGATAATAAATTTGCAAGGCCTGTTAAATAAAAAGGGAAGTCAGGCGGTAGTCCTCCCGAAATCCCAATAAAATAACTGAGGACCGATCGGGTGTCTGAAGTGACGCCTCGAAAGGGTAAAAATAAATTAACATGCCGCAGTCGGGCGTCAGGGCGACACCGCATAAAGGGCTTATATTGAAATGTAAATGATAGTGCGTGCCTCAGTCAGACGTCTTAAGCGACATCTTGAAAAGGGCTTATAATGAAGGTCGATAACAGGGATGCCACAGTCGGACGTCTGAGCGACATCACATAAAGGGCTTATATCGAAAGTAAACAACAACAATGCCATAGTCGGACGTCTGAGCGACATCACATAAAGGTCTTATGTTGAAAGTAAATAACAAGAATGCCACAGTCGGACGTCTGAGCGACATCACATAAAGGGCTTATATCGAAAGTAAATATCAAGAATGCCACAGTCGGACGTCGGAGCGACATCACATAAAGAGCTTATATCGAAAGTAGATAACAAGAATGCCACAGTCGGACGTCTGAGCGACATCACATAAGGGCTTATATTTCATCTTTCGTATTCAAGCAGTTCACGAATTTAAATCATTCCAAGGAAATACTCAGCACATAATAATAAACGGGTTAGTCCATCCACGGAATAACATTCAGCTGGGTTTAACACTCATGTTCATTCTTTGGAGATTGTCCTTTGAGGCCGACCTTTGAGAGGGACGTTGAGGCTATATCTTGACATCGACATGGATGAGTTGACCACGGTCCTTGACCATAGATACGGTTACTCGAATGGTTTTGACTCTGCAGAGTTTGTACTTTTTAACCACAGCTAACGGATTTCAGTAGTCACAAAGGACTAGTTCCGTTTACGGTGTTTTAGAAGAAACACATCTATGCAGTACACACCCATTCCACATCCCGATGCCAGGAATCACCCTAGGCAACGTTCAAGAAAAACCTTGAGACGGGGAGGCCACAACCTCAAGTACCATGGGATCAAATTTATATCGCGCACTCTAAGGGGTGCCCCCCTCTCGGTCCCAACCGGAAACACCCATGCCCCCTGACCGGATGAATGGATTTAATCCAGGGCCATGGAACCCTCATCACGGCCCCTTTATTTGGTGTGTACGAGGAAAGAGGTTTGCAACTTACTAAACCGCACTCTTCACAGAAAACATGTGGCAGCACAAAGGGGGAAACGAAGGGGATCGAGACCTGATCCACGTTAACACTGGAGTTAAATGGTTTTGCATAAGACTGGCATGCTTCAACAATACCATCTTACCACCTTTCATGTCACCACATGATCATGTAAACTCACATCAAATAACACATCAAGTTTCGAAGCTCACTTGTATTAGCTTTGCATGCAATTTAACACTTACTGGTATCCATATAAACATGCCATGAAATAACTACTCAAGCAAACATGCAAAACACTCATCATATCAAAGGTTCAAACATGCTTGCCTGGTTTGGAGTAGTCGGAGTCTAGCTCGGTGAAGTTTGTTGTTCCGTCACCTCCTTCGGTATCTACGGTATAAAGAAGACGCGTACTAACGTAAATACCGTATGTGCACAAAAAGTGTTCCAAATTTTTTTCCAATAAATATGATAAAAAACTATACAGAAAAATAAAGATGACAAAAAAAGAATCAATTAAAAATCATTTTCTGTTTAAAAGTTATTAACGTTTTAGTCCAGGGACTCATCTGTAATGAAACAGAAAGTTTCCAGGGGGTAGATTATAAAAACAGAAAACGTTTCGACTAGAAACACGCCAACCCTAAAGGAAAACGTATTCTGCCCGAAGGCGTTTTCAGAAAACTGTTCAAAAAGAAGAAAATGCTGACGAGGGGGTCCCACCCGTCAGGTTTGAATCTTCAAAACAGAGTCACCGGCGCCCGAAGGCGGCGGTGGTCGCCGGCGGCGTTCCACGGCGAGTTAGGAGGAGTGGATGGTTCCTATGGACTCGGGGTGCTCTTCTGCGTCTGTGGGTGGTGGAGTTGGTCGTCGGCGAGCACCACGTCGACGGCGGCCTCAACTCTGGCGGACGGTGGTTCCGGCGTTAGTGGATCTCGCCGGGGAGGGCGGCAAAGGTCGAATTGGGGCTCGGGTTAGAGTATTGGATGTAGTAGGAGGCGACTGGCACGGTCTGGGAGGCGGGGATGGTCTCCCCTGAGTGAATCGCACCGGAGCCCGAGGCGGATCGGGGCGGCCGAATTCGAGGAAAGAGACCTCCTCGAGGTCCTCCTAGTGGCTAGGCGGGGCTCTGGTGAGGTGGAGGAGTGGCGCTGGGTCGAGAATGAGCTCGAGGGCTCCGGCGATGATTACGGCGAGGCTGAGGTTGAACGGGAGGTTTAGGGGTCGGGGCAGCAGCGGATAGTTTCACTGGTTCAATCCCCGGCGAAGTTTGGCAAAGCTTGGGCGTTACTCCATGCGCTCGACGGAACGGACTCACGGGGCTCGGCGGCGGCAGAGAGCATGCTCTGCGCTGCTCAGGCCACGGCGACGGTGCCGCACCATGCACAGGCAAGCTGACAGCCACGCGAAGGCTTCGGGTGACTTGGGCGGTGCTGGACAGCGCCAAAAGGTGGTGCTGGTCCCTGTTGGCCGCCACGGGTGGCTCTGCCACCGCAGAAGACGCCGGCTTTGGCGGGACACGTCGCCACCGACGCTTGTGCCCGTCCAAACGACCGTGCGGCGCTCTGGATAAGGAGGGGGAACAGGGAGCAAGGCGCCACTTCGATTCTTGGCGAGATCGGCCGTGCTCAAGAAAACGACGCCTTTGTCGACCGAACTCAGAGGACCTTGAAGTATGTCTAGAGGGGTGATTAGACTACTTGACCAATTAAAAGCTATGCCTTTTCCCAATTTTAGACTTTGGTAGATTTTAGCTATCTTTGAGCAATTCAAGCAATCATCACGCAATTCAAGCAAGCATGCAAAGAGTATATAGGCAACGGAAAATAAAGCATGCAACTTGCAAGAATGTAAAGGGAAGGGTTTGGAGAATTCAAACGCAATTGGAGACACAGATGTTTTTGTCGTGGTTCCGATAGGTGGTGCTATTGTACATCCACGTTGATGGAGACTTACACCCACGTAGGGTAACGGTTGCGTGAGTCCACGGAGGGCTCCACCCACGAAGGGTCCACGAAGAAGCAACCTTGTCTATCCCACCATGGCCGTCACCCACGAAGGACTTGCCTCACTAGCGGTAGATCTTCACGAAGTAGGCGATCTCCTTGCCCTTACAAACTCCTTGGTTCAACTCCACAATATTGTCGGAGGCTCCCAAGTGAAACCTAGCCAATCTAGGAGACACCACTTTCCAAGAAGTAACAAATGGTGTGTTGATGATGAACTCCTTGCTCTTGTGCTTCAAGTGATAGTCTCCCCAACACTCAACTCTCTCTCATAGGATTTGGATCTATGGAAAGAAGATGTGAGTGGAAAGCAACTTGGGGAAGGCTAAAGATCAAGATTCATATGGTTGGAATGGAATATCTTGGCCTCAACACATGAGTAGGTGGTTCTCTCTCAGAACTGGTAAGTTAGAAGTGTAGGTTTGTTCTGATGGCTCTCTCCACGAATGAAGACGAGGTGGAGGGGTATATATAGCCTCCACACAAAATCTAACCGTTACACACAATTTATCCAACTCGGTGGGACCGAATCATAAAACTCGGTCAGACTGATTTAGTAAACCTAGTGACCGTTAGAGTATTCGGTGGGACTGACATGCAACTTGGTAGGACCGATATGGTTAGGGTTAGGGCATAACGTAATCTCAGTGAGACCGATTACACAAACTCGGTGATACCGAATTTGGTAATTAGCTAACCAGAGAGTTGGTCAGGTAAACTCGGTGGGACCGATTTGCTCTTTCGGTGAGACCGTAAAGTTACGAAGGGGAAACAGAGAGTTTACATTGTAATCTCGGTGGGACCGATTCGCTCTTTCGGTGAGACCGAAAAGTTACGAAAGGGAAACAGAGAGATTACAATCCCATCTCGGTGAGACCGAGATCCCTATCGGTGAAACCGATTTGCCTAGGGTTTGTGGCAGTGGCTATGACATCTGAACTCAGTGGCACCGGATAGAAAGAATCAGTAGGGCTGAGTTTGACTTTAGGTTTAGGTCATATGTGGATGTGAGAAAGTAGTGGAGGGTTTTGGAGCATATCACTAAGAACATGAAGCAAAAGGCTCATTAAGCAACACCTCATCCCTTCTTGATAGTATTGGCTTTTCCTATAGACTCAATGTGATCTTGGATCACTAAAATGTAAAATGTAGAGTCTTGAGCTTTTGATCTTGAGCCAATCCTTTGTCCTTGATATTTTGAGGATCCACTTTCATCATCCATGCCATGCCATTCATTGAGCTTTCCTGAAATATTTGTCTTGGAATAGCATTAGCTCAATGAGCTATATGTTGTTATGAATTACCAAAACCACCTAGGGATAGGTGCACTTTCAATCTCCCCCCTTTTTGGTAATTGATGACTACATATAGATCAAAGCTTCGACAAATGATAATAAAATTTGAAAAACATCATTAAGCTTTGAGAAGTATGTGATAAGCAAGAGCTCCCCCTAAATTTGTGCATAGAAATATTTGCTTTGGACTGCAAATGCACAAGGAATTAAGATCATGGGTTACTCTTCCATGTCACATACATCTTGGTGGAGCGCTTAAAATAACAAAGATTAAATACATGCACTCATCACCAAGCAAAGTGAATGATCATATAAGGATAAATAAGATAATATCATAACGAGCATAAGTGTAGCTTATGATCAAACACATGATCATCAATGTCTCACGGGTAATTGCATAGTACCTCAACCAATCAAAAGCAAATAAAGTTCAACCAAAAAGACAAGAGAGAACAAAAGCAAATATCTCTCTCTCTCGAAGCCTATGATCTATACATTTTTCTCCCCTTTGGCAACAAGTTACCAAAAAGTTCCTAGAAAATGCATAGGACTATATCGTCTCTCAGGCTTGGTCTTCTGGTGGTGGTGTCCGGAGAACTCCAAGAACGAAGGCTTCATTCGATGTAGATGGAGCTGAAGGAGTTGGTGCTAGAGCTGGTTGTGCTGGAGCTGTAGCTGGAGCTGATGAAGTGACTCTGGTGTCTTGAACAGGCTCTGCAGCTGATCTCTGAGCTCGAGGCACTCTGGCAAATGCATGAGTCGTTGTTCTGCCCTTCCTCTCCTGCATGTCATCCTGTAGCTGCTCCACAGCTGACTGAATCTTAGTTACTTTGACATCAAGATCATAGAATTTTTGTTCCATGATTCTCTCCAGGCTCTACTGGTTTTGAGTTAGGGTGGCCAACCCCTTCTCAATCTGCAGAGTTGATGCTATCAAGTAACCAAGCTGCTCCTGCTTGTTCTTCAGAAAGTATTCAGATGCCTCTGCTTGAGTTGGCATCTTGGCAGCCTTCTCTTACCTTGCTTTCTCCTTCTTCTCTTGCGCTTGCACTGATGTTGGTTCATTCTCAGTCATGACAACTTGATTGTCCTCAAAGTCAGGATAGAGAACCCTGTGTTCCTTATCCAACTGATACTTCCCTGTGCCCATCTTTGAGTTTATCAACTCCTGAATCTGTGGGGCATATCCACAACTCCTCTTCTGGTCTGCTGCAGTCCTCTTGATAGTTTCAACTATGAGGCTCATGACTTTGAATTTCTGAGGCACATCAAAAACGTGAAGCAAATTGATTGCATGCCCTCTAATCATGTTGTGGTCACCTGATTTGGGCAAAAGAGTGTGCCTTAGGATCCAGTTGATTGTAGGCAGCCCTGACAGAAGATAGTGAACTGATCCAAACTTGAAGGACTCAAGTGCATCATCTGGGAGTTCCTTGTACATGTGTGACATTGAGTTGTGACCCATCTTCTTCTTGGCATAAATGTCCAAGTCATCTTCATCTTCCTTTGGGGCATTGATCAGACTTGCCCATTCCTCTATGGTTGACTGATATCGTGTTCCTTCAGACATCCACACTATCCTACCATCTGGATAGAAATGTGCTGTGGAGTAGAATTGCATAATGAGCTCGTCGTTCCAATTTGTGAGCTTCTGCCCAACAAAATCTGCAACTCCACAAGCACTGAAGCTTTCATACACTCAAGGGTAGTGTTCTTCATTCCCCTGAATGTAGGTCCAGTCGACCCACCTCATATCACAAACTATGGGCTTCTTATCCAACAAGATAGTCTCATAGAAGTCCTGTTGTTCCTTGGTGTGGAACCTGTAATCAACAACAGTCCTTCTCCTGGTGGCATATGGATATGACTCTCTCCATAGCCTCAACCCTTGATCTCTCCTGATCTTCATGTTTTCAGCCACAAGATGAGCATCATTGTTGTCTGGGATCTTGGGTTTGAACTTCCTTAGGACCTGCCCTTCTTCATCTTCTTCAGCATCAATCTCAGGCATTGGGGCCTTGTTCTTCTCAGTTGCTGGTATACTCCTGGTATTTCTCTTTGGTGCACTCTTGGGCTTGGGGGAAGCTTTGGGCTTTGAAGTTGCAGCCCCTGACTTTATGGCATCACCCATCAGCTTTTGTGCCTTGGGTGCAGGCTCAACAACCTCTTCTTCTTCCTCTTCTTACATCATAGATGGTTTCCCAATCACCCTGGCCATGGTCTTCTTGACCTTTTCCTTCCTTTTCTTCCCTTCAGCAGCAGCAGGTTCTTTGGGTTGGGACTCCAAAGAAGCTTGAGTGGAGACTCTGGCTTTGGACATAGGTTGTCTACCTGCTGGCCTTTTGATCTTCATTCCAGGCTTAACTGCTGTTGAGCTGTGCTCTCTCTTGAGCACTTTCTTCTTGGAACTGGCCTCATACTCAGCTGCCACATAATCTTCATCCTCAGACTCTCAGGTCTTCTTCTTCCTTGTCCTGGTGGCAACCTTGGGAAAATTACTGGGAGTGCTTCTGCTCCCCTCATCTGAGCTGCTTGAGGGACTAGTGCCCTCACTCATTTAAATTTGCTCCTCTGACCTGTTCTGGCTATCACTTTGGTGCGACATCTTGCCTTGACCGATCACGACCACTGTGAATAGTTATAGATGAGGTAGAGTGGATGAGCATAACAAAATGCAGAGATTTTGTAAAGAATGATTCAAAAACTTAGTTTTAGTTTCCACGAAAGCATTTCGGATCTACCGATTTTCATACTCGGTGATACCGAAGCAGTTTTGGAACCTAAACTAGTGAACTCGGTCGATCGAGTCACAGCTCGATGGCACCGAGACTGCTAGGGTTTCACAAAGTCCTAAAATCGGTCACACCGATTTGTAATTCTCGGTCAGACCGAGACTTGCTAGTGCAATGGCGTTAGCCAAATCGGTGGGACCGAGTTTTTCAACTCAGTGGGTCCGAGATGGTTTCGGCGGAATCCTAACCCTAAATTTTCGAATCATACCTATTCTAAGGATTGTTTTGACTGGATAGAAGTGCTTCAATCGTGGCCAGATGCATTACGAATACAATGTGCTGAGAATCGGACGAGGATAGCGCAAAGATCAAGTTCATACCCTAGTTCGGCGGTGAACTTGCTACAGCGGCAACGGCGGAGGAGAATTCCGTTGACAGCGGAGGAGACCAGCGACAGGAGGCGGCTGGCGACGAAGTCGACGATCCATAGACCAAGTAGGCAGTGCGAGCTATGCGCAGGCGAGAGGTTTCGGAGAAAATTTTCCAAAATTTGCCTGTGTGATATATATAGCCCGACACTTTGTCGGTGTGACTGGTTGAACAACTTCGGTGGCACCGAGATGCATAATCATAACTGATTCTGACAACTCGGTGTGACCGAGAAGTTAAAATTGGTTGCGCCGAATTGAAAACATAGATCGACTTAGTAATCTCGGTATGACCGTATGGAGGAATCGGCCAGACCGAAAATCACAAAGAAGTTTTGGAAGTTTAAGTCTATGACGAATCGAGGACTCCGAGTGCTCCTCACACAGAGTGGTTTGAATCTGACTTGATCAAATTTTGTGATGTAGCATGAATAGAGTTTGGGACGAGAAAAGCATAGATAGCTAGAGAAGGTTCTTAGGCATTCTTGTCCATCCACTTGGCAAAAGAAAAAGAAACCAATCAATCAAACAACAAGTGGATGTCCTCGAATGAGTAAAACATGCAACAAATTCTAGCATCTATCAAACAATTGGCGATGACTTGGTCATCTATATATGAGTATATTGACTTAGGAGTCAAATGAGAACATTTGATCATAGGTCATACTCATCGTTTAAGCTCAAATGGGGTTACCACTTTTACATAAAGCATTTATGTGTTCATATCATTAGAGTTGCTTTGACTCAATTCTTAGAGTTAAGCTCCCCCTAGATGTGAGATCGCCCCTTAGAGGGATAAACTAACCTTGGGTTGTCGTTGATGACTTCATGTAGGTGTTGAAGATGTGGATGCTCAATGTTGATGTAGATCTTTTGGAGCAATCGTTTGGAGTGAGTTGCACTTTCAATACCTACACGGGTTAGTCCCACAAGGAACAAACAAGAATATCCATAGACATAGAGTGATGCACACACACAAAATGATGTCCATGAAAACATTAGGTTACCTTGTCCCTTGCCTTACCAACATGAGGGTTTGTGACTCCTTGAACTAGTGCAAGATATGGAAGTTGATTGCACTTGTCCTTGCCACAATGATATGAGTGAGAAATGTTGGCGGAATCACCCTCAAGAACTACTCTAGTTCTTGTTCTTTGGGATCCACATCATCTTGATGGGAATCCTTGGTGTAGTAGTCGTGCTTGATGAAGTAGAACTTGACGTAGTCTTGGGAACCCACTTGACCAAAGCCTTAGGTGCTTCTTCAAATGCATCAATCTCCTCTTGAAGCTTGTCCTTGCCTTTTTTCTTGTGGTCTTGTGGTGGAAGATCATCTTGAGCTTGTGTTCCCTTGAAGGAAGTAGATCATACTTCTCTTGTTGAGGAACAAACTTCGTCTTGGGGTATTGATCTTCTTCCCACTCAACTCCATTGGCATTGAACTTTCGCTCAAAACCAACACCTTGATTCTTCCGGTGCCTTCCTTGCTTGCGTACAATTTCCTCAAATTGCTTACTCCCGGCAAGGCTCTTGTATACACCTTTCTCTATAATTCCCTTCAGTAAGATGTTTTCTTACTCAAGTGTAACTTGGCTAGGAGAATCATTAGTGGAATCAAGAGAACTACTAGAAGCATATTGGATTTAGCATTGTTATTGTTACTACTAGAATAAGAATCCTTTTTGTTCTTGTTACTAGACTTGACTTGAGGCATGTAAGTATATATGAGTAAACACTTGGCAATGTAAGAAGAACTTTTCTTACGAAGGTCATCCTTGATCGCTTTTAGGAACTCATGCTCTTGCTCAAGATTGATATTTTCAAAGCGTAACTTCTCATGAGCCCTTAAAAGTTCTCGATGATCTTAAAAGATAGTTTCATGAGCTAACTTAAGAGTGTTTAGTTCTTTAGTTAGACGCTCAATTTTCTCCTTATCATTGTCATTCATTTCATCTTGATTAGCATGATTAATTGACGTTTCATCATAGTATTCATCACTAGAGTTGTCAATAAGTAAATCATCATCACCTAGCAAGTCATCTTCATCACTATTAAAATCAACATACTCGGGGTGTGTTACCTTAGGACCTTTGGCCATGAAGCATCTTCCAATTCCTTCATTTGGTGATTCAAATGTGTCATAGGAGTTGGTTGACACAAGTGCTAAACCGGCAACACCTTCATCTTGAATGTATTTGGAGTCGGAGTGATAGCTTCCCTCGGAGTGATTGTCGGAGCCGGATACCCATTCACCAACATGAGCTTGATGTCTTCGTTTTGTGTAGCTCTTTGATGACTTGTCTTTCCTTTTCGAATCCTTGCTTCTCTGTGAGGGTCTTCGTTCATAACGATCATCTCTACTCCTTCTCTCTCTTGGTGGTGATTCTTCTCTTCTACTTCTTCTCTTGGGAGAATCTTCTCTTCTTTTGTAGGGTGCCGTACACTCATTGGAATAGTGTCCGGGTCTCCCAAAATTGTAGCAATTGCACTCTCGACTAGAAGATCTTTTGTCATTGTAGGACCTTGACTTGGAGCTCCTTTCTTTGCTTCTACTCTTGTAGAATTTGTTGAAGTTCTTCACCATTAAGCTCAATTCTTCATTGAAGGATTGTTTCTCACTTGATGATGTGGGGGCTTCACATGAGGCTTTGTAAGCACCACTTGACTTGTTGTGAAGTTCCTCCTTATCCTTGAGTGACATCTCATGAGCAACAATTCTTCCAATGACTTCCGTTGGCTTGAGATCTTTGTAATTTGGCATCATTTGGATCAATGTGCACACGGTATCATATTTTCCATCCAATGCTCTTAGGATCTTCTTGATGATGAATCCGTCGGTCATCTCTTCACTTCCTAAGCCGGCAATCTCATTTGTGATAAGAGCAAGCCTAGAGTACATTTCAGCGACACCTTCACCATCCTTCATTTTGAACTTGTCAAGCTGACTTTGGAGCACATCCAACTTGGATTCCTTGACGGAGTCGGTACCTTCGTGCATATCAATCAAAGTATCCCAAATTTCCATTGCAATCTCAAGACGGCTGATTTTGTTGAATTCTTCGGGGCACAATCCGTTGAACAGGATATCACAAGCTTGAGCGTTGTATTGCAACAACTTCAACTCTTCCGCACTAGCTTCACGGTTCGGTTCTCTCCCATCAAAGAATTCACCTTGCAAGCCAATACACACAATAGCCCAAACGGCAGGGTTATGTCCGAGAATATGCATTTTCATCTTATGCTTCCAACTAGCAAAATTAGTGCCATCAAAGTAAGGACCTCTACGATGATAATTTTCCTCGCGAGGTGCGATACTCTCCTAGGTTGTGAAACCAAGGCTATGATCACCAAAAGCTATGGAAATCAAACCAAATGGAGACCAAATCTCTGATACCACTTGTAGGACCTTGAAGTATGTCTAGAGAGGGGTGATTAGACTACTTGACCAATTAAAAGCTATGCCTTTTCCCAATTTTAGACTTTGGCAGATTTTAGCTATCTTTGAACAATTCAAGCAATCATCACGCAATTCAAGCAAGCATGCAAAGAGTATATAGGCAGAGGAAAATAAAGAATGCAACTTGCAAGAATGTAAAGGGAAGGGTTTGGAGAATTCAAACGCAATTGGAGACACAGATGTTTTTGTCGTGGTTCCGATAGGTGGTGCTATCGTACATCCACGTTGATGGAGACTTCAACCCACATAGGGTAGCAGTTGCTTGTGAGTCCACGGAGGGCACCACCCACGAAGGGTCCACGAAGAAGCAACCTTATGCATCCCCACCATGGTCGCCGCCCACGAAGGACTTGCCTTACTAGCGGTAGATCTTCACGAAGTAGGCGATCTCCTTGCCCTTACAAACTCCTTGGTTCAACTCCACAATCTTGTCGGAGGCTCCCAAGTGACACCTAGCCAATCTAGGAGACACCACTCTCCAAGAAGTAACAAATGGTGAGTTGATGATGAACTCCTTGCTCTTGTGCTTCAAGTGATAGTCTCCCCAACACTCAACTCTCTCTCATAGGATTTGGATCTGGTGGAAAGAAGATTTGAGTGGAAAGCAACTTGGGGAAGGCTAGAGATCAAGATTCATATGGTTGGAATGGAATATCTTGGCCTCAACACATGATTAGGTGGTTCTCTCTCAGAACTGGTAAGTTAGAAGTTTAGGTTTGTTCTGATGGCTCTCTCCATGAATGAAGAGGAGGTGGAGGGGTATATATAGCCTCCACACAAAATTTAACCGTTACACACAATTTACCCAACTCGGTGGGACCGAATCATAAAACTCGGTCAGACCGATTTAGTAAACCTAGTGACCGTTAGGGTTTTCGGTGGGACTGACATGCAACTCGGTAGGACCGATATGGTTAGGTGTCGGTGTACTAGAGTAGGGGTACCCTAGTATCCCGAACTTGTGCACGGGCAGTTGCAGCCCTCCGCGGCAAGGCTTACGGGTGACCGCCAAGGTCCTCCGTGGTTCATGTGGAGCCATTGAAGAACAAAGTATTCAAGCCATGGAGACAAGGCCCCGGCAAGAGGCGCTTGCCGGGAAGGCCACCCAAGGCACCTACAAGACAAGGCCCCGGCAAGAGGAGCTTGCCGGGAAGGCCACCACTCGGTACCTACACTCCAGCAGATCCACTAACGTGTCGCCCTGGGACCTTCCCAGGCGCTCGTGGCAAGAGGCTGTGCAGCCAGCGGTGCGAGGTGGCAAGCAACGCTGACAAGTTTGCCATCGTGGTGAACGGTGGTGCCTGACGGTCCCTGTTTGCCTTTGTTAGGGGCGACTAGATGGGCATTTAATGCCTTTGTCCCCCGCCGTCGGGTTAGGTATAGTACACTGCATAATCGTACATCGTACAAGTAGGTGTACCAACCACTATTTTTCCATTTGTACCCCGTCTCACGTTGCCACTGCCGGAGCCCCTTGAGCTATAATAGGAGGCCCATGCACAACGAGAGGGGTTGGTCGATCGATTTCCTCCACGCCGGTCCTCGTTAGCGATTCGTGTGTCTCAGAGCACTCAGCGCTCTTGAGCAAGAACGCAATACACCTCACGCATGCAGCAGTAGGAGTATTATCTCTCCGGAGAGCTCCGAAGCTGGGTAAACCTCTCGTGTGTTTCGCCTCGATCTGCTCTTCGTGCGACCTCCGCTCCCCGCCGAACCGAAAGGGGCTCGGTCCGCCGGCCCCATAGGTGTTCGTGGGCCAGATCAGCCTGCCCCGACATCTTTGGCGCGCCAGGTAGGGGCGTCGAGGTTGTGTGAACCTGATCTGGCGTCCACGCGAGCTAGATCTTCATCATCTTCATCAACATGCCACCGAAGAAGAAGGCTTCGGCGGCAGAAGCCCCATCCGTGTCGAACCCACCACCACCGGAGGAAACAGGTGGTGGGGTAGACGCCGGCGGAAGAATGGACGGCGCCGGGGGAGCTCACGGTGCTGCCAAGTCCAAGGACAAGGCTGCGCAGACCTCGGCGTCCGTACATGCACCGCGCTCAGATCGAGGCGCGAGACCGACAGCGTCTTGGCATTCACAATGCCATACGCCGTTGGACCAAGATCAAGCCGACGATCTCGGGATGCTCAAGACCAGAATGCACGCCAACGTCTTTGGCGCGAAGCGAGGCATGGTCGCCGGACGGGATATCGCTCCTTCTAACATAGTTAGAAGTCCGAGCATATCTCGTTCCTCGCGCCGCTCGCCATCGCCACCCACCACTCCAGCGAAGCTTTGGCGAGAGCGCAGCTGCTCTTAGATTACCCTCCAACGGCCGACAAGGTCGATGGTGAGTGGAGGCCACCATTCAGAGTCTCATCGGCCGCTTAACGGCGACGCTCCGCTGACAACCGAGCGCATCGCTGCCGCGGCAGGACTACCAAATAGGAGCCGGTGGCGACGAGACCGGTGGGGGTGCAACCACCATGCACTCTCCGCCCCGAAGGCCAAGATCGCCGACTCGCCGGATCCCCCTCGACAGCGACTCCACCGCGTCATCGGATCCACGAGCTCGTCGCGATCAGCGCCAAGTTCTACACGATGGACAGCAAGAAGACGCTCGAACTCACATCGAGCGCCGAGAGAAGCGCGGCGTCAATCCGACAAGCGCGCTGGGCCCTCTATCAACATGCACGCGCCAGAGGAACCAGGCGACTTGCCGTACGCGGTAGGTTGCCCTGCGTTCACTCGTGAGCTGCGCCAAGTCCAAAGGGCCCAAAGAAGAAAAACTTCAAGCCAGACGTACTGGAGAAGTACGACGGCAAGACGCATCTGTCGGAGTTCCTCAGCATCTACACCATCGCGGTGCAGGCTGCCGGGGGGCGAGACGACAAGATCCTTGCCAACTACTTCCCGCTGGTGCTCAAGCCCAATGTCAGATCCTGGCTCATGCACTTGCCGGACAACTCCATATCTTCTTGGGCAGATCTATGCCATCAATTTGTCGGCGCCTTTACAGGCGGCCACAAGCCCCATGGCCAAGAAAGCGACCTTCATCTACTCGTGTACAGCACAAGTATATTCAAAGATTCAGCCGTGTACAGCACAACATCCCAGATGTCCACCCTGCCGCGGTGATCAGCGCGTTCCATCAGAACGTGCGAAACCGCAGGATGCGGGAGGAGATGGCGATGTGCAAGATCAGAGACGTCAGTGAGCTATATGCCCTGGCCGACAAGTGTGCACGTGCTGAGGAGGGGAGGAGACTCCCCGGAGAGAATACTGAAGCAGGAGGATCTGATAGTGAAGAGACCGCACGGCAAAGAAGAGCCGGCGGCGGGGCAATGAAAGAAGAAAGGCAGAGATGTACTAGTTGTTGAGCAGTCCGCAACGGAGGCGGCGCCAAGAAAGCCAAGGCTGGTAGCTCCGGCAAGGAGGTTGCCGCTGGCACTGCTTGCCGATCTGTGGCGGCCGCCGACAAGCAGGACGGCTCCGGCAAGCAATACTGCAAGATCCACCGCACCAAGGGCCATGACCTCCAGAGCTGCAAGAAGGTCGGGCAGCTTGTCGAGCAGCAGAAAGCTGAATACGAGCGGCGTGACAAGGAGAAAGCCCAAGAGGGTGCTGGAGGACCCAGCAAGAAGAAACGCCCGGCCGGGAGGACGCCGGCAAGGCCAAGCAGCGGCAAGGAGACAGACCTCCCCGTGGCCGCGACAAGGATGACGACGACGACGACGATGAAGACATGGATGATGACGAGACCGATGAGCAGGAGTTCCAGAAAGCCACAGAGGTCCTGTGCATTGACGGTGGTGCTTCTCTGCATACTTCACACCGCCAACTCAAGCAGTGGATGCGGGAAGTCAATGCAGCAGAACCATCCATCGAGTCACGCAAGCCTCTCGAAATGGTCCAAAGACGCCTATCATCTTTGATATTGAGGACCACCACGATCGTGTAATGCGGTCGGTGCTTGCCGATGTTGGTTTCACCAACTATCCGCAACCTCAAGGTCACCAAGATGTTAGTTGACGGTGGGGCCGGCTTGAATCTGATCTCCTCGGCGGTACTCGAAACTCCAGATCACGATGGCGAGCTCGAAGAGACTGGCACTTTTCAAGGAATCAATCCGGGAAGGAGCAAGCCGAAGGGAAAGATCACGTTGCCGGTGACATTTGGCAGCGAGTTGAACTTCTGGACTGAGTGGGTCACCTTTGATGTTGCTGACTTTCCATTGCCTTACAATGGGATACTTGGCCGTCCAGCACTCGCCAAATTCATGGCAGCCTCTCACTATGCATACAACCTCTCGAAGATGCCGGGCCCGATAAGTGTCATCTCTGTCCTGGCGACAAGAAGGATGCTCTTATCTGTGCCGACAAGATCTAGGGAGGCAGCAGCTGCAACAGATTGCAAGCCACTTGCCGCTGAAGCTCCGGGGAAGAAGAAGACCAAGTCCGGCAAGAGCTCGATGCCCACTCGGCAAGCGCACCTCTTGAGTGCTGCGCTACCGTCGAGGACGCACCATCGAGCTCCACCGGCAAGTGTAAGAAGACGATGACAGCTCCACCAGAGACCAAGAAGGTGTCCGCCAAGGAGGACGGCACCGGTGGTACCTTCACCATCGGTGACTCTCGACCCCAAATAGGAAGGCGCTCGTTGCTTTCCTGCGAGGCGAACGTCGGCGTGTTTGCGTGGCAACCGTCGACATCCGGTGTTCCTGTGAAAGTAATTGAGCACCATCTTGCCGTTTGTCCTCATGCGCGGCCCGTCAAGCAGAAAGTAAGGAAGCAAGTAGTGGAGCGTCAAGAGTTCATCGCGGAAGAAATCAAGAAACTGGAAGCAGCAGGCCTTGTCAGAGGAGTGCTCCATCCTATGTGGTTGGCCAATCCTATAGTTGTACGCAAGGCTAACGGGAAATGGAGGCTTTGTATCGACTTTAAGATGTCAATAAAGCTTGTCCCAAAGACCCATTTCCCTTGCCGCGCATCGAGCAGATTGTTGACTCCACGGCCGGATGTGATTTGCTTTCATTTCTGGATGCATACTAAGGATATCATCAGATCTTCATGGCAGAAGAGGATGAGGAGAAAACCGCATTCATCACCCCATGTGGCACATACTGTTTTGTACGGATGCCCTTCGGGTTAAAGAATGCTGGTTCAACATTTGCGAGAGTAGTTCATGACGCTTTTGAGCCGCCAATGCACAGAAATGTGGAAGCATACATGGATGACATAGTGGTCAAAAGCAAGGACAAGGCGACCCTGGTTCAAGATTTAGACGAAACCTTTGCAAATCTGCACAAGATCAACCTCAAGCTCAACACTGAGAAGTGCATGTTTGGAGTCCCTTCCGGCAAGCTTCTCGGGTTCTTCGTGTCTCAGCGGGGAATTGAAGCCAATCCCGACAAGATCAAGGCCATTGAGCAGATTGAAGCACCAAAGCGCGTCAAGGATGTACGAAGGCTTGCCGGTTGCGTAGCTGCTCTCAGCAGGTTTATCTCTAGGTTCTGCTGAAGCGCCTCGCCATTTTTCAAAATTTTGAAAAAGGCAGGTCCGATGCAATGGACTCCGGAAGCGGAGGCTGCGACTGCAGGACTTGAAGAGATACATCCCTCCACTCCAACACTTGTCGCACCTAAGCCACAAGAGAAGTTGCTGCTATATATAGCGGCAACCAATCAAGTGGTTAGTGCTGCGTTAGTAGCGGAGAGGGAGGCGGATGATGAGCTAGCAACCATGGCAGATGCATCCAGCGACAAGCAGGGGGCTTCACCGGCAAGCTCTGGTCCCGACAAGGACGGATCTGCGCAGACGCATGAGAAGATGCAGAAAAGGATGGTGCAGCGCCCAGTTTACTTTGTCAGTTCCCTTCTGCAGGGGGCTAGGTCAAGGTACTCTGGTGTGCAGAAATTGCTTTTCGGCCTTCTCATGGCCTCGAGAAAGCTGCGCCATTACTTTCCGGCACATGAGATCCACAGTTGTCACTCGCTTTCGGCTGAAGAGGATCTTGCAAAATCGAGAAGCAACAGCAGGATTGTCGAGTGGGCACTTTGGAACTATCAAGCTTTGGCCTCAAGTTTGAGAGCACTTCAACTATCCAAAGCGAGCATTGGCGGAGTTCATAGCAGAATGGACACCAACACCGGATGAAGAAATTCCGTAAACGAGTGTTCCCGTCAAGGAAGCAAGCAAAGAGTGGCTTATGCTTTGATGGTGCCTTCTCGCTACAAAGGCGCCCGGTGCGGCGTGCTACTTGTCGCACCCACCGGAGAGCACCTCAAGCACGTTGTCCAGATGCACTTTCCCAAGGAGCAAGCAACAAACAATACCGCAGAGTATGAAGGTTTGCTTGCCGGTCTCGAGGATCGCAGAGACCTTGGGATCAAGAAGCTCATTGTCGTGGGTGACTCACGACTTGTCATCCGCCAAGTGAACAAGAATTATCGAGTCCGTTGATGGAAGCTTATGTTGATGAAGTGAGAAAGCTAGAAGAGCACTTTGACGGCCTACGAGATGGAATATATTCCAAGAGCTCAAAAGCGACATCGCCGATGGCTTTGTCAAAAGCGCCCAGACTTAAGTTACCTGTGGAACCAGGGGTTTTTGTGCTCAAGCTGACTCAGCCGTCTGTAACGCCATCAACTGGGTAGAGCAAGAAGAGGAAGTTGATCTCTTGTGACTACTTTCTGGTAGAGCTTCCCGAAGCCGCCGCCAAGAAAATCCCCAAGATTGACACTGTGATCTTTGAGGAAGCGATCTGCTCCGACAAGCCCTGTGGTTTGTTTCGTTGAAGCGACGCGCTCCCGACAAGTTTTGCTCCGGCAAGCTTGCCGGGGAACGTCAAGCTCCGACTGAGCCGCAGGTTCTCGCCGTGGAAGCTGATGTTCCGGCAGCAGCATATGTGCCTTTAGTCCTTGTTGTCGAGCCGCAAGCTCCAGCATGGGCGCAGCAGATTGTCCATTTCCTTCAGACAGGAGAACTTCCCGAAGAGCAAGAAGAAGCGGAAAGAGTAGCCCGGCGGTCAAGTATGTACCAATTTGTCGACAACACACTGCATGTAAGAAGACTCAACGGTGTGAAATAGAAGTGTATTCGCCGGAAGACGGACAAAGCTGTTGGTAGAGATACATGGAGGCATATGTGGTCACCACATTGGCGCCAGAGCACTTGCCGCAAAGCGTCCGGCAAGGTTTCTTTTGGCCGACAGCCCTCCGTGATGCAACTGCACAAGTAACCAAGTGTGAAGCGTGCAGTTCCATTCCAAGCAGATACACCAGCCAGCTCAAGCTCTCCAGACGATCCCTTTATCCCGGCAATTTTGATCCGGGGCTCGACATCCTCGGCCCCTTTCCCCGAAGCTGTCGGGGCTTTGAGTACTTATGCGCTATGCGATTGACAAGTTCACAAAGTGGCCGGAAGTGGAAGCGATGAGGAAGGTGACAAGACGATCGGCGATCAAGTTCTTGGTCGATTGTTTGCCGTTTGGAATCCCTAACAGGATCATCACCGACAATGTCACGCAATTCACAAGCCGCACCTTCATGCAAGACGTCCAAGATCTTGGCGCCAAGGTTCGCTTTCGCTTCATTGCTCATCCGAGAAGCAACGGTCAGCGGAGAGAGCAAGTGCTTGAAGTGCTGCCCGGGCTCAAGACCGTAACTTTCGACAGTTGCACAAAAGCGGAAGAAAGCTGGATTGAGGAGCTGCCGGTGGTTCTTTGGTCGATCAGACGACGCCAAATCGAGCCATCGCCGGACACCTTCGCTCTAGTCTATGGAGCAGAGGCAGTTCTCCCCACGGAACTCGTATACGGATCGCCTCGAGTGCTCGCTTATGATGAGCTTGAGCAAGAGTAGCTGCGACAAGATGACGCGCTGCTCCTTGAGGAAGATCGTCTTCAGGCTGCTGTACGAGCTGCTCGGTACCAGCAAGCTTTGCGCCGCTACCATAGCCGCAAAGTCAATGCCAGAAGTCTCGAGGAAGGCGACCTTGTTCTTCGGCGCGTTCAGTCCGCCAAGAATTCCAACAAGTTGATGCCGAAGTGGAAGGCCCTTATCGGGTGAAACGAGTCACTAGGCCTGGCGCTGTCCGCCTTGAGACCGAAGATGGCATTCCGGTGAGCAACTCCTGGAACATTGAGCATCTTCGTAAGTTTTACCCGTAGGGCGCGGTTGCCGGAACCTGTTCCGCAACCACCTTTTGTACAAGTCTTGCCGCTGTTGCATGTAATCCTTTGTACAAAGCCGGGCGCAGACCCGATGCATCAAGAAGCTAGCATACCGCACATCTTGTCAATTTCATGCTTTTTACTCCTATTTTGCATGCGTTATCTCGACACTTTGTGCAGCACCTACCCCTGGTAAGTGATAATGAGCCACAAGGCTCCATATCTTTATTTTCTCTTCTTTCTCTTTCTCAAAGAAAGGAAGGTTCCCTCGCACACAAGTTTGCCGGGGGGTAAGGAAAAGATAATGGTGTGGACCAAGCGTCGCTCAAGGAAGTCTAGCCTTACCGGGAAGCAAACGATGTAAAAGCTAAGTTGCCAAAGTTTGAGCAATCAGTTTTAAATTTTTTAAGTTATCTTCCTTGAACGACTGAACTTTGTATGGAAAACCTGTGCGCAGAGGAACCAACTTGTAGCTAGTTGCACCTTTACTTTGTTTCGAGTCCGCTCAACAACTTAAGTGAGCTGCGACTAGTTGCGACAAGGTTGCTTGCTGGAAGTGGCACCGCCGAGGGTCTTGACGTCCACTTTTCGGCGCTCATGACTCAGTGCCAGCGCCGACAAGTTCCCTAAAAGCGAGGGGCAAAAACATACAAAGGAAGGAATCAAGTAAAGGAAATATCATAGCAATTGATATTCAAAATAAAGTTATATTACAAGATAGCTTGCCGCAGCTCTAATGGATTGTTCCTATGACATGACCAGCAGCGGCAAGAGAAAGAGAAAACGGGCGACCTAATCTACACGATCGCCCTCAACCCTCTTGATTCCGCTCACCCTGTCCACAATGGGTGCGACAAGGGTCTTGAGCGCCTCCACATCAGCATCCGGCGGCAGGGACTTGAGGACGTTGGTGAAGTTGAGGCCTAGGTTGCGGAAGGCCACCTTCATTAGCACCTTCTGGAGAGCTCCCGCGCACATCTGGCGCGACTCCTCGGCCAGCTGCTTTGGGACTTCTTCCCGGAGTCGCTGGAGGCCCGTCACCACGCCCTTGAAGAACAAGCTGAGCTTGGCGCTGGGTTGGAGATGCTCGTCGGAGGAGTATCCAAGATCCACCATCCCCAGCTCCATCAGCTCCCTGTGGATGGCTGCAGCAGTATCCACGAGACCCTCGGTCCAGTGCTCCACGTTCTCTCTCAAGGCACTCTGGGCGGCAACAGCACTCGCCAGCAGCTCCTCGTCGGCCTTGATCTTCTCCTTCAAGGCCACCTCCTGCTCCTTGGCGCCGTCCAGCGTCTGAGTCAAAGTAGTTAGCTTCAACTCAAGATCTGCATTGGAGTCCCTGGCGGCGCTGAGCTCCTTGCTCCTCTCGGCGAGACGGCCCTGCAGCTCGCCAAGAGTGTAGGCGTCTTTCTCGCGCTTGTTCTTGAGTGCAGCAAGCTCCTCCCCGCTCTTCTTGAGGCTGGCCTCCAACTGCGCCACCTTCGTCTCCAGCTCCTTCTTGGCGGCCTCGGCAGCTGCGGCAGCATCCTTTGCTTCCTTGAGAGCCCCGCCAAATGTTTCCTCGCGCATGGCAAGGTCCTCCTCGTGGCTGTCAAGGTTAACCTTCCGCTGCGCCAACTCACCTTCCTGCGCAGACAGCTTCTCAGCGGCAAGCCGCTATTCCTCCTCAGCTTCAGCCTTCTCGAGGATGAAGGCCTTGCGCTCCTCGGCGAGTTGCTCCCGCTCCTCCGCCAAGGACCGGAGAGCTTCCTTGTTGCGGCCCCGGAGCTCCTCCGCGCGCTTCTCAATGTCTGCTCCCGCCTTCGCGACAAGCGCTTCCCGGGATTCCAGCTTGGCTTGCCGGGCGCGGTAGAGCGACAAAGAATTCCGCAGCAATTGCTCCTCCTCGGGCTCGCCTGCCGCTGCTTTGCTGGCGTCGACCAGTGTCGGCCAATGGAGGCGAGCAGTTCTTCATCGAAGGTTTCTCCTTCGACCGGGCGCCTGAGCTCGACTCCCATGGGAGCTTGATGAAGACGCCATCACCGCCTTCAAATAGGCGCCCGGGCTGGGGCTCTTGAACCCGACGCTTCTGATAGCAGCGGAGAGGGTCGTGGTCGGTGTAGCGCTGGCGCTCCTGCTGACCTCGTGGTCGTCGGTCACGATCGCCGGACCCTCGCCCGGCTTCTGCGGCGGCAGCAGCCTCTTCGCCGGCAGGCTCGTCAGCGCCGGCTTCTTCTTCCATGGCGGCGGCTTCATCAGTGTTGCCGCGCGCGTCCTCCTCGCCGGCGACCTCGGTCTCCATTGGCTCTGTGGCGGACGGATGAAGAAATTCAAGTAAATATTCAAAGACAAAATCAGAAGAAGAAAAACACAAGGGAAGTACTCAGGCAAGAAGGTTACCTGCGCCGGGGGCTGCGGTCATGGTCTCCGCCGCCAAGGGATCGCTGGTGCCGTCCCTTGCCGAAGAGCTGCCCCTTGCCGGAGAAGGCTCCCTTGCCGGAGAAAGCTCCCTTGCTGGGGAATCCACCCTTGGCGGCGTAGTCAAAGCAGAAGGAGGCTGCTCTGCTCCTACACAAATCAACAATCAGATATCAGCAAGGAAAAAGCACCCATGCATGCCGAACAGCAAGAAGTAGACCATATACTTACACTTGGGGCTGCGCTGGGGGCTGCTTTGAAGGAGAGTTGCCTCATCCGGCAAGGTTGTCTCGGACGCGCCTCCTGCCGTCGCAGTGGATTCGTCCTCGACGACAATCATCGGGGTCTTGGCTCTTCGACATCCTCTGGGCCAGCGTCCCGAAAAGGAATGGATTGAGTAAAGCGTATCGAGATACAAGACAAGGCAACAAATCGAAGAATTACAAGTACAGCAGGGAATCTTACTCTTCTTCTTCCTCGTCGGAGCCGAGCGGAGAGGTCAAGTCAGCCCGCCTCAAAGACGACGAGAGGTGGAGGAGTGGGCTCCCTTGGGCGCTTGGCGGGAGCGGGACTGTGGCTGCGAGGGCCCGCTCCGATTGCCGCAGCGGCGTGAGGTGCTCCAGCGGCAACAGTGCTTGCTGCGGTGGAAGCTGCGTCGCTGGGCGCTCTGACTGTTGGCCCGTCTGCCGCCCCGCTGCATCTCCGGCCTTGCGAAGACGCCTTCTTGGTGGAGCTGGTGGCTCCGCTCGTGGCAAGCTGCTTGGAGGCGGGGAGGATGCGCCCTCGGCGGGTTCGCTCGACTCGGCTTCAGGCTCGGCAAGCTCCTCCTCGCCGGCAAACTCCTTTCGCTCGACAAGGCTTGCCGCCTCAGCTGCCTCTGCCTCCTCCACAGTGAAGCCAAACTCGCCCGCGGCAGCGGCTGTTGCCGCCTCTTCCAGCCTCGTGGCGATGCGCTGCATCTCATCGTCAGTAGTGTCGCGGGTGAGGCCTCTCTGCTCGTCGGGGCGGACCGGCATTTCCACCAGATTGTCGAAGAACTGCCACACGACGTCATCTGCCGGCTCTTGCCAAGTGGGGACAATTCCATGGGAGTCACACAACGGCATCATTGCACGGATGCGGTCAAGCGACGAGTTGTTGCACAGCGGAACGACGCCCCTCGGCAACCTAAACATCTCCGGATGATCAGGATCAGGCTTGAACAGCTCTAAGAGCATCACGTGAAGCTCCAAGACGGTGAAGTTGAAGTTGAGGCCCGGGCACGGCCTCATGATATCTGCTGCGTTCTGAAATTCCCAGGCAGGTCTCCTTCTCTCCTGCAAGGCGCGGCGGCGAAGAAAGTCCGCGCCAACAAAGTGCCTACGGTGAGTCCGGCAAGTCTGAGGCGGAGGATTCGGGTGACTGCGATCTTCAGCCTAGCGTCCTCCGGGGCCAGATTGCTCCAATCATTGCCGCGCACTACTGGGGTTTGGCACTGGGCGGTAAAAGGCTGCGGTTTCTCCTCAACAATCCAGCACCAATCTGCCCTCCACTCCTCCCATTTGCTACGGAGCTCTCCCTCCAGAAAGCTTCCTTCTTACCGACCCTGGAGATCCAAGCGATTCCTCCGGCAAGGGGCTCTCCTCTCTCAACACGGGGTAAAAAGAAGTGGCGGAAAAGGGCTACATTTGTGTGGACTCCGACAAAGTTTTCGCAGAGATGTGCAAAAACCGCCATGGTCAGAACGGCGTTGGGGGTGAAATCAAGGAGGCGGAACCTGTAGGTGTTCATGATGTCGCAAAAGAATTCAGAGAAAGGCGGGCAGAGCCCGCAGTAGAAGAAGAGCGCGAACAAGGGATACCCCGTCGGGGCCAGTTCAGCAGTAGCGGCGGGGAGTACCTTCGTGCGCGGATGCGCTCGCGTCTCCGTCGACGAAGAGGTAGTAGTTCTCCCTCGGCTCCCTCGCGGAGGGGAAAGATGGCCCGCTCCTTCCACAGCGCCGCAAGCCGCTGCGCCTCGGCCGACTTCACGGACTTCCCCTTATCGGCTTTCGGGCCCATGACGGAGGCGGTGGAGGAGGTCGACGGCGTTGGTGGTGCTGGTGGCGATGGGGGGCGGAGCGCCTCTCTTTTCAGCCTTGAAGAGAAGGGGGGAGAGGCGGTGGTTTTCGATGGGACGACAAGCGGCAAGGTAGGCGACGTGCCCTGCTTCCCTTGCTTATAAAGAGGAGGGGCGGACGTTCCGATTTTCGAATAAAGAAACCCCACGATCTCGCCCACGATCTTCACACGACGCCACGCCTGGCGCGTGCTGCCTGGGGGCGTGGTGGGTCCGGGGTGAGTTATGGTGTGACCGGGCGCGTGTGCCCGTGCCTGTTTTGGGCCTGGCCCAATAGCGCTTCGGCACTGCCGTGTGGCCCAGCCCGGGGCTCTGCCGGTGTACTAGAGTAGGGGTACCCTAGTATCACGAACTTGTGCACGGCAGTTGCAGCCCTCCGCGGCAAGGCTTACCGGGTGACCGCCAAGGTCCTCCGTGGTTCTGTGGAGCCATTCAAGAACAAAGTATTCAAGCCAAGGAGACAAGGCCTCGGCAAGAGGCGCTTGCCGGGAAGGCCACCCAAGGCACCTACAAGACAAGGCCCCGGCAAGAGGAGCTTGCTGGGAAGGCCCGGTGCGCGACAAGCTTCCGGGCGCGGCAAGACAACAACCGCGGCAGACCACCACTCGGTACCTACACTCCAGCAGATCCACTAACGTGTCGCCCTGGGACCTTCCCAGGCGAGCGTGGCAAGAGGCTGTGCAGCCAGCGGTGCGAGGTGGCAAGCAGCGCTGACAAGTTTGCCATCGTGGCGAACGGTGGCGCACCTGACGGTCCCTGTTTGCACTGTTAGGGCGACTAGATGGGCATTTAATGCCTTTGTCCCCGTCGCCGCGTTAGGTATAGCACACTGTTAATCGTACCTTTGTACAAGTAGGTGTACCAACCACTATTTTTCCATTTGTACCCCCGCTCACGTTGCCACCTGTCGGAGCCCCTTGAGCATATAAAAGGAGGCCCATGCATAGCGTGGGGGGTTGATTGATCGATTCCCTCCACGCTCGGTCTCGTTAGCAGCTTCGTGTACCGTAGCACTCAGCGCTCTTGAGCAAGAACGCTTACACCTCACGCATGCAGCAGTAGGAGTATTATCTCTCCGGAGAGCTCCGAAGCTGGGTAAACCTCTCGTGTGTTTCGCCTCGATCTGCTCTTCGTGCGACCTCCGCTCCCCGCCGAACCGAAAGGGGCTCGGTCCGCCGGCCCCATAGGTGTTCGTGGGCCAGATCAGCCTGCCCCGACATTAGGGTTAGGGCATAACCTAATCTCGATGAGACCGATTACACAAACTCGGTGAGACCGAATTTGGTAATTAGCTAACCAGAGAGTTGGTCAGGTAAACTCGGTGGGACCGATTTGCTCTTTCAGTGAGACCGAAAAGTTACAAAGGGGAAACAGAGAGTTTACATTGTAATCTCGGTGGGACCTATTCGCTCTTTCGGTGAGACCGAAAAGTTACGAAAGGGAAACAGAGAGATTACAATCCCATCTCGTTGAGACCGAGATCCCTATCGGTGAAACCGATTTGCCTAGGTTTTGTGGCAGTGGCTATGACATGTGAACTCGGTGGCGCCGGATAGAAAGAATCGGTAGGGCCGAGTTTGACTTTAGGTTTAGGTCATATGTGGATGTGAGAAAGTAGTGGAAGGTTTTGGAGCATATCACTAAGAACATGAAGCAAAAGGCTCATTAAGCAACACCTCATCCCTTCTTGATAGTATTGGCTTTTCCTATAGACTCAATGTGATCTTGGATCACTAAAATGTAAAATGTAGAGTCTTGAGCTTTTGAGCTTGAGCCAATCCTTTGTCCTTGATTTTTGAGGATCCACTTTCATCATCCATGCCATGCCATTCATTGAGCTTTCCTGAAATATTTGTCTTGGAATAGCATTAGCTCAATGAGCTATATGTTGTTATGAATTACCAAAACCACCTAGGGATAGTTGCACTTTCAGAACCCAACACTGAAACTCTGAATTTTCTGAATTTGAACAGCAACAGTGCATGCCAACTGTTCGATGAAATGAACTTGGCAAGTGGAAAAATTTTCTGGAGCTGATCTTTGGTGAGGTGGTCTCTTGATGCATCTAGGGGTTGCCTGATTTATTCCAGAATTTTTGGAGAAAAAAATTATTGAATTTCACCAAAAATGACAAATCTGGTCCAAACTTGCAGTGAGCAAAATTTGAAAAATTTGAACTTTGGACCAGTGGATCTTGATGGATCTTGATTGAGGGTGCTAAGGACTAGCCAGAGGAGTTTGTTTGAGACCAAAACTCAAAAGGAAACTGGTACTTCCTTTGTAAATCACCTAGGTCCCAAAATAAAAGACAGAAATTGTTTTGAGGGTAAAATAAATAGGACAAAAATCAAAAATGCGTTGAACTTGCTGGGATTGGATACTTGACATGACCCAAAGTGGAGGGAGGGGTTTTGGAGGAAAATTTCAACAGGAGGCATGGCAAAAGAGAATGGTTTGAAGAAAAAGAATAAATCGAAAACCCATAGGATATCTTTTTAATTGAAAAACTTTCCAAAACTAATTGTGATGAGTCAACACCAAATGAAAAGTCTTCAATACCAAACATCAAGGTTGAGTATGACACAAAATAAAATATTTGTCATAAGATTATTTTTTTGAGAAGGAGAGCCTTTTTAGAAAGATTTTAAATAGCCTCCTTCAAATCAAATAAAGAATTTGATAAAAACCAAATCGGTGATAGGGAGCCTTGATGCATACAGTTGTCCCTATATAACCGTTTCCGATATCTCGAATATCCCAAATGCTTTATCTTTGCTACTCGTTTGTGCTCGCATTGCCATCGCAGTCAGAGTTTTGTGGTTCTGCCTAAAACCAGGCAGATTCTAGGCACGGGAGCTTTCCAGGCAGATTCTAGGCAGATTCCAGGCACGAGAGATTTACGATGCCTGGCACATCACAAACACTTCATGATTATAAACCGTGTACGATAGGTAGACAATCACACACATTGAGTTTTCCCGCACCGTATGTGATAGTGTCTGACATCACACACGCTTTCTGAACGGCAATCGTGGTGCATGCTTGCACACGTTTCCTCTTTGTGAACCGTCTCGGATTATGGTGTATATCGCAAACATTTGTGTTTGACCAACCGTGTGTGCCGTAATGACCTGCACAACGTAATTTGTCTCTAATTTAATTGCTGCTATTTAAAATTGTACCTAATTTAAACTTGAAAGTAGGCTATAGCTTTATTCATATACATCAGGTTCAAACAACCAATGCATTATTCGATTCACAGGTACATATGTTTAAGAATTACAGAAGCACCAAACAAAGAATGATGTACCAGGGTTCTATACTTGTACTATTACGGATGGTAAAGAAAGAGGTGACATACATTCTAGTTGCTGAACAAAGTGAAGAGGAATGGCCCTATTGTGCTCTCCTGGATGCAGAAGGCATGCAGGACTCTAGTCCAACCCCTTGTGATGGCCGACCGTCAATCATGTAGTTTGAGAGGTAATCTTGAGTAAATTGCTTCAGGATCCACTGCAAAAGAAAAAATATTCAGATATTGTCATCTAACACAACTCATTACGGGCAGTAAAAACAAGGCTACAGGGTTCTTACTTACCATCCTGCAGTTCACTATTGTCTTGCATAAAGTGTAAACAAATAGTTTGATTGACATCTTTTGACCCATTTTAGTAACAATCTTTATCAGTTTCCTCACTTGATGCTGGTTCATGAATATCTCATTGCCCCATGCGCAGAAAGGGTCGAAGTGTGGATCTTTGGCAATGATATATGCACCTAAAAGCACCAAGTTAATATTAGAAGCTAAACAACAATTGAAAAATGATGTAGTACAACATTCCATCCATCCCATTATATAAGATTTTATTACATGTATATCTAGACATCATCAGAACATTAAGGTAACACTCTTCCTTGTTTGTATGTAGCCTGGGATTGCATATTTAGTCATTCAGTACAATGCATGTTGCTAAACAACAATTGAAAAACGAAAAGGCATGTTAACAGCAATATCCTTAACAACAACCAAATATCATAATTCATAGTGGTATTGTTGAAAATGTTATTTATGAAATTGAACTGCATAGAAAATAGTTGCACATAAAGAGCATCACATTGTGAAGAACCGAAATAAACAAGTCATAAGGACATCTCTAGGCGATCCTTAAAAAGTTAAAGGACTAAAACCCTTAGTGGACATATATATATACTCCAGCAATTTTTGGCCTTTTCTAGTCGATCCCCTAAACTTAAGGTTGTAAACTTCAATTTGATCAAGTTCAAAGCAGGTTCAACTGAAAGTAGCATGCATTCAAACATAAACATAGATAATTTTGCATAACCGAACATAAAACATAAATTTAAACTAAGCTAAACTACTTTCGGTCGAAGTAGAGGTCGAGCCAATCCTTCCTCGTCATGTACGGTGTGCTGCGAGCCGGGTCCGGGCCAGTACCTTCGTCGGGGTCGTTGGGGAAGGCACTCCTCCACTCGTCGACTTCGATCTCCTCGTCCTGGGGGCCCACCTCGACACCCTCCGTGCCGCCGCCGCCTTCGACCTCGTCATCATAGGAGAGCATGATAACCTCGCCGCCCTTCGCGCCGCCGTCCTCACCGCCTTCGACCTTGTCATCGGAGGAGAGCGAGATAACTTCGCCGCCCTCTGCATCGGCAAAGATCGCCCGCTCCACCTCCACAAACTCCGGGTGCTACCGGCAAAGCTCTTGCATGTAGGCGTCGTCGGCGGCCTCGGCCTCGAGACGGTCCCACGCCTCGCGGTCCTCCCGCGCCATAGCCGAGCTCACCACCCCTGGCTCCGGCGGAACGAGGTGGACCGTACGTGTGCCGAAGGGGAAACTGAGCCTAGCCGCCGCGCCATGGTAGCGGACCTGCCAGCGGTCGTACTCCATGGCCGCGAGCTCGGCCGTGTGGAAGCTACCGAGCCACCGGCGGGTGTGGGTCTCCCGATCTGTAATCTCTGCGACCCACGTCCCCCACCGCCGCTGTCGGGCCCCGAGGTAGGACTTCGTCGGCTGCCGGGTCTGAGGGAGGACGGGGAAGTCCTCGAACTAGCGTAGGGGCGCGACAGCGGGCGGTTCGGGGGAACGGCGATGGCGGATCGGGCCCGCGGAGGACAATGGGGACACCTCGGCGGCCACCTCGCTTGCGTCGGGTGAAAAGGCCGCGATAAACCTCTTTTTGGCCATTGGCTACTCGAGCTCCCCGGCACACAGGCAGAGGTTGAGGATGGAGGCGCTGGTGATGGCAGCGACCTACCAATGGTTTCGAGGGTTGTGTGTGTCTGTGTGAGCGGAGGTTGTGTTTGAGGAAATACTGCGACAACTGAAAATTTTACTAGGCGGGAGTAACAAGGTGTGGCTACTGAAAATTTGGATCAAGGGCGAGCAGATATTTTTGAGATTGCGAGGGATGCAGAGGTAGGAGTAAAATGACAAGACTACTGAAAATTTGAATCAAGGGACTGAAGCAGAGACGGATGCAGAGGCGGGAGTTTTGGGGGAGCGAGCTAGTGTGCTTGACACGCCGGCTGTGGACTGTAGCCGACTCACCTTCTCGTGTAAGCCATAGGAGTACTATACACCGTCAGTGCTCCAAGATATTTTGTACTACATCTCACACGGTTGTCGGCGTTCTGGGAACGGGGGTCCCCAGACTTGCCTGCCTGCGGCCTGCGGCGTGGCTCAAAGGAGGCCCAGGACATGCCATCTTCATCAACACAAGCTCAAGACCCTCGCGAGGGGCCAGGCCTCGCGGGGCGGACGACCAGGAGCTTCCTCAGGCACGGCCTCGTCAGGCTGGCTCATGAGGAGGCGGAGAGTTCAAGGCAGGGTACCTCGCGAGGTGCCCATGGCGCAAGCCATGACGACCAAGGGCGCCATTGGCGCCAGCCAGCAAGCGTCTTCCTTTCCCCTTTGGTGCAAAGGGAGCAAGCGCAGGCGAGAGCATCAAGCAAAGGCACCCGTTTCGGTGCAACAAGACCAAGACCAGCCCCAACGGCTGGAGGGGAGTCATCGTGGAGCCCAAGTAGGTGTCATCACCAGAGCCTTTGGCAGGCGAGGACCAACTTTAGTCAGGATAAGTGTACCCGCTGTTCCCCTTCAAAATGGCCAATTGTTGGCGCCCTTCCCGCTCAATATTTGGGAAGAGGCCTAGGGCCTTCGTCTATATAAGTAGAGCTAGCCACCATATTAGCGGGGATCTGGCATTCGGAATCCGGAGAGAGAGATAGAGACCCGATCCTCAAGCTAGAGCGACGGAACACTACCTAGCAGTTCATCACACCCACCAAGAACAGACCCTCGCGAGGCTGTTCTTCCCTGTACTGTTCCTCATCAGCCCAAGAGGCAATCCACCACACCACAAACTAGAGTAGGGTATTACACCACAACGGTGGCCCGAACTAGTATAAATATCGTGTCTCTTCTGCTGTTCTTTCTAGTAGTTTAGGTCCCTGCGATTCGGCGAGGTTCGAGACGTTGGAGGGTTGGATCTCCGCGCGCACCCCAGAGTTCGAACCTTAAGGGTCTGCCGGAAACCGAAATCCAACATTTGGCGCGCCAGGTAGGGGTGTGCCGGAATCTGCCTTTCGTCGCCTCGTTCTTCCCGACCACAGCAACCATGTTCCGACGCCCGCCTGCCAAGGCTGGCGCCGAGCCTCCCTCGCTTCCCATGTCGCCCAGACAGCTCCCGTCGGCGGGCGCCCTCGACGTTCCCCGTCACCTGCCGTCAACACCGCCATCGGCCCGACGGGTGACGGGCAGCAAGCATCGTCCCTGCGCTCCTCGGCGACCTCATGGGAGGGGCCGAGCGGCTCCCTGGTGACCCGCCCCCTCGCACCGGCTCCCCCACTCGTCGCGGCCCTCCTCGGCGGCTCGCAGGCGCCGCCTTCCAGCCGCCATGTTAAGACATTCGTCCGCGGGGTCGGCGCCGCCTCCACGCGGCAGGGGGCTCCCTCAGGCCGGACATATTCGTCGGCCGGGCTGGCCTAAGACTCTCAAGACCACCGCACCAACTCGGCCGGCACGGGTGCGCTCCCCCTGCTCTGCACACCCACCATCTGCTAGGTCGCCATCACCAGGACCCTCATCGACGGCGGCGCCAGCCCCAACGTACTCTCAGTCGAGGCCTTCAACCTCCTCTGCATACCCAGGGAGCGACTGCTGCCCAGCCGGCCTTTTTCGGGCGTAGGAGGAGGGTCATCCAGCTCCTTGGGGAAAATCCGGCTTCTGGTGACCTTCGGCACCTAAGACAACTTCCCACGGAACTGGTCGACTTTGACATAGCCCCCATCGGCCTCCCCTACAATGCCATCCTTGGCTATCCAGCATTGGCCAAATTCATGGCCGCAACCCACCCGGGGTACAACCTCATGAAGATGCCCGGGAGCAGCGGCGTCCTCACCGTGCCGGGATCTTGAAGAATGCGCCATGGCGCTCAGGCTCACCCTCAAGACGGCGGCTGCAGTACAGCCCAAGCTCCCAAGCCCAAGGGGGCTGCGCCGACCAAGAAGAAGCAGTTTTTCACTCAAGACAAGGCGGAGACCAAGCAGATACCTGTCGAGAGGACGGGTCCACAAACGCCACCTTTACCATAGGCGCCAACCTCAAGCCCGAACAGGAGGAAGCCCTTGTCAAGTTCCTGCGTGCGAACAAGAAGGTGTTCGCCTGGGAGCCCGATCAGCTGGCGGGGATTCCACGGGGCGTGATCGAGCACCACCTCAACGTGTGCCCAAACGTGCGTCCAGTAAGCAGAAAGCGAGAAGGCAGTCCACTGAAAAGCAGGCCTTCATCGTCCAAGAGACCTGCAAGCTAGAAGCCGCGGGGGTTATTCGCGAGGTCCGATACCCAGATTGGCTGGCCAACCCCGTGGTGGTGCCAAAGAAGGGAGGAAAGGAGCGCATGTGCCGGCTTCACCAACCTCAACAAAGCATGCCCGCAGGATTCGTTTCCGCTCCCTCGCATCGACCGGATCGCCGATTCCACCGCCGAGTGTGACCTGTTGTGCTTCTTGGGCGCCTTTTCCGGTATCACCAAATCAAGATGGCGATGGAAGACGTGGAGAAGACGGCCTTCCTAACCCGTGTGGAGTGTCTTGCTATACCTGCATGCCATTCGGGTTGCGCAACGCAGGGAAACCTTCGATGGCTCATGCACATCACCTTGGGCCCACAGCTCGGGAAGAATGTGGAGGCATACGTCGACGACATCGAGGTGAAGTCTCGCGAGGCCAAGACCTTGATACAAGACCTGGAAGAAACCTTCGCGAGCCTCGATGCAGTGAGCTTGCGACTCAACCCGGAGGAGTGTGTGTTTGGAGTTCCCTCATGCAAGCTCCTGTGTTTCCTCGTGTCCCACCGAGGCATCAAGGTGTAACGCCCCGGATTCGATGCGCCAGGTGTCCGCCAGTTATTTGCCGTCGTTGCCATGTCATTTCCTTGCGTGTTGCATTTTGTCATGTCATCATGTGCATTTCATTTTGCATACGTGTTCATCTCATGCATCCGAGCATTTTTCCCGTTGTCCGTTTTGCAATCCGGCGCTCCTATGTCATCCGGCGTTCCCCTTTTGCCTCTCGTTGTGAGCGGGTGTTAAACGTTCTCGAAATGGACCGAGGTTTGCCAAGCGGCCTTGGTATAGCACCGGTAGACCGCGTGTCAAGTTTCGTGCCATTTGGAGTTCGTTTGATACTCCAACGGTTAACCGCGTAGCCCGAAAGCCTCTTTTGTCTTGCAGCCCAACACCCCTTCAAAGTGGCCCAAAAACCAATCTAACTCCCCTCCATGCTCTCGGTCCTTCGATCACGATCGTGTGGGCGAAAACCGCTCCTCATTTGGACTCTCCTAGCTCCCTCTACCTATATATATGTGCATCTCCCCCGAAATCCCGGTCTAACCCTAGCCATCTTCATCCTCGCGCCGCCGGACACGTCCGCCCGAGCCGAACATGTCCGCCGGACACCTCACCCCGACCAATCGCCACGCGCCACGTCACCCCGCCGTCGCCCGCAGCCAACCAGCCGCCGCCACCTCACCTGGCCCGCGCCCTCTCTCTCTCCCCACTGCCGCCGGCCCACGCCAGCCCATCGTGGGCCCGCTCAGCCCGTCCGCGCCGCCGCCATGCGCCCGGGGCGCCCGTGCCCGTGCCGGTCCCCGATCCGCCGCTGCCGACCACCGCCATCACCGGAGGACTTCGCCGCCCGGCCGCCTCCAGCGCCGACCCGCCACCGATCCGGCGCGGCCCGATCACCACGCCTCCGTCGCCTCTGCCGCACCCGCGTCAGGCCCGTCGCCGCCCATGTCGCTGACCCGCCGGAAGCGCGCCCGCCGCTCCTGCCTCGCGCCTCGTCAGCCGCCCGCTCGCCGCCCTCCGGCGCCGTCCGGCCTCGTCTCCGCCGCCGTGTGCGCCGGATCCGGCAAGGAGCGCCTCGGATCCGGTCCCCTTCGCCCTCTCCGGTCGTCTTCCTCCTCTCCGGCCACGTCCCCGGCCAACTCCGTAGAGGCCCCCGGATCGGGATGAGATCCACCAGGAGCCGAACCAAACGCGGCGTTCCCGGATCCCTCCGTCCATTTCGTGCGTGTAATATATCAAATTGTTCGCCTCGACAAGTATTTCATTTCATTCCATTGCATCATATTCATTGGAGCTCATCTTGATGCCTGAATCACCGTTGCAAAAGTGCTATATGAGGTTAATCTGCTGAAACTGATATAACTTGATGATTTGTCATTTTTGTTGCATTTGATGTGTGCATCCTATGAGTATGACCTCTTCATGTGTTTTGATTTATGACATGCCATCTTCACAGTGGTGCCATCCATGGATTTTTTTGGGTCTTGTAGTGAGTGCATCGAGCTTGTTAAGTAGGGTACTTGCTGTTGCTGTTTTGCATGTCTGAATCTGCTATATCATGATGCTATGTTAACCTGCTTCTACAAGTCAATCTATGCATAATATGGAGATGTTCACTAAGTGTGTTTTGTTATACATGTCTTGCTCTATCCATTCATGCCCCTGGTTGCATTTATACCCTGCTATAGCTTGTTGTAATCTTGCTCCAAATTTGCTAAATAATGCTGCTGTCAGCCTGTTAACATTAAGTTCAATGTTGCCATGATTGTTGTTAGTGATCCATGCACTCTATGAACTTGCTCTTTCCGTGCTTAGCTTCATAAACATGTCTGCTTACTCGGTTGCCTTGCCATGCCATGTATTGCTCTGTGGTGAGTGGTTCAAGCTCACCAACATGCCTACTTATTGTTCCTCCCATGTATGAATCTGTAATATAACTTGCTATGTTTATATGGGTGTCATCATATCTTCTGATCCTCTTTGGCTCATGGTTAGTAAAGGACTTTGGTTCTATGCATTTAGTAGTATCCTTCCATGCCTTTGTTTGCCATGTTAATTTCCTGTAGCATGTTGTTTGATAGCTCTAAACATTGCAACCTGATGTTATTCCTGCTAAATCTGAAACTGTTATTATTTGCAATATTGCCATGTCCTTTTGAGCATGTTTTATTCATTTCTGGAGATAGCTCAGTGTTCCTGTTTTGTCATGCTTTACCTGTACATCACGTCCATGCCTTTTGTTATCAGTTAAGATGATGTAGCTTGTTGTTTAGGTGCTTGCAACATGCCTAGTTGCTGTTTTGGACAGATTGTTGCTATAACTTGTTTCATGTGTATGTGTTGAACCGTTGCTCCGTTTTGAGTGTGCTCTATATGAAACTTGCTTAGAATTGCATGTAGCTTCATATTATCATGTTGCATCCTTGTTTTGAGGTGTTTGCTTGATGTTTGAATGCATTTTGCATCAATGCCATGTTTAACTTGTTTTCCTCAACCGTAGCTCCGAATCTAATGAACTTTATATGTAACTTGACTAGAATTTCGTGTAGATCATATTGGTGCATCTTAAATTGCTTTTTAACAACTTGAACTTAAGGTTTAATCAGATCTGGACCAATTTCGAAATTTGCATATGAGGACTTACCGGAGTTGTTCTATGTTGTTTCCGGCCTCATTTAAACTTGCTTTGATGTGTTGGTCTTGTATGCATCATCTTTTGCCATGAGCAGCTCCATGTAGCCTTGTCATGCATCATACTTAGTTGAGCATCATGTCTTGTTCATGTGTGGTGCGTTTACCATGTTGTGTGCTTCTTCTCGATAGTTCCCGTTTCGTTGCGATCGTGAGGATTCGTTCGTCTACGCTTGGTTCGTCTTCGTGGCTTCATCTTCTTCATGGACTCGTTCTTCTTCCTTGCGGGATTTCAGGCAAGATGACCGTCACCTTGGATCTCATTACTATCATTGCTATGCTAGTTGCTTCGTTCTATCGCTATGCTGCCTTACCTACCACTTGCGGCTCAAGCCTCCCAAATTGCCATGAACCCCTAACATTTGTCACCCTTCCTAGCAAACCATTGATTGGCTATGTTACTGCTTTTTGCGCAGCCCCTCTTATAGCGTTGCTAGTTGCAGGTGAAGATAAAGATTGCTCCATGTTGGATTATGTTTATGTTGGGATATCACAATATCTCTTATATTATTAATGCATCTATATACTTGGTAAAGGGTGGAAGGCTCAGCCTTATGCCTGGTGTTTTGTTCCACTCTTGCCGCCCTAGTTTCCGTCATATCGGTATTATGTTCCTGGATTTTGCGTCCCTAACGCGGTTGGGTAATTTATGGGACCCCCTTGACAGTTCCCTTTGAATAAGACTCCTCCAAAGAAGGCCCAACATTGGTTTAACCATTTGCATCACCTAGGCCCTTTTATTTCCCTTGGGTTTCCGGAGCCCGAGGGTCATCTTTATTTTAGCCCCCCGGGCCAGTTCTCCTCTGAGTGCTGATCCAAACCGAGCGATGTCCGGCGCCCCCTGGGCAAACAGGGTCTATGCCAACCCGTCGTCTTGCTCATCCGGTGTGCCCCGAGAACGAGATAAGTGCAGCTCCTATCGGGATTTGTCGGCACATTCGGGCGGCTTTGCTGGTCTTGTTTTATTACTGTCGAAATGTCTTGTAGCCGGGATTCCGAGACTGATCGGGTCTTCTCGGGGAGAAGGAATATCCTTCGTTGATCGCGAGAGCTTATCATGGGCTAAGTTGGGACACCCCTGCAGGGTTTGAACTTTCGAAAGCCGTGCCCACGGTTATGTGGCAGATGGCAATTTGTTAATATGCGGTTGTAGTAAACTTGAAGTAAACTCTTCTAAAATACACCAACCGTGTGCGTAACCGTGAGTGTCTCTTTTCGGGGTTGATCGAGAGGAGAACACATTTTCTGGGTTATGTCTGACGTAAGTAGGAGTTCAGGATCACTTCTTGATCATTACTAGTTGACGATCGTTCCTTTGTTTCTCTTCTCGCTCTCAGTTGCGTATGTTAGCCACCATACATGCTTAGTCGCTGCTGCAACCTCACCACTTTACCCCTTCCTTTCCCATTAAGCTTTGCTAGTCTTGATACCCATGGTAATGGGATTGCTGAGTCCTCGTGGCTCACAGATTACTACAACAACAGTTGCAGGTACAGGTTTATGCGATGATCATGACGCGAGAGCGATGTTTACTTGTTTTGGAGTTCTTCTTCTGCTTCTTCGATCAGGGGATAGGTTCCAGGTCGGCAGCCTGGGCTAGCAGGGTGGATGTCGTTTGAGTTTCTGTTTATGTTTCATCCGTAGTCGGATGTTGTTCTTGTATCCGGTGTATTGTTGTATTCATGTGGCATTGTATGTATTGTATGTATCCCCATCTATTATGTAATGTTGATGTAATGATATCCACCTTGCAAAAGCGTCTTCAAGATGCGCTTCTATCCTTGGTGGGACCTTCGAGTTCCTTTAGGATAGGGTCGCATCTTTGGCGTGACAAGTTGGTATCGAGCCTCGACCGACCCTAGGAGCCCCCTTGATTGATCGTGTAGTTTGGCCGTTGTTGAGTCTAGAAGAAAACTGTTTTCCGAGTCTAGTTATATCGGAGAGTAGGAATTCTTTTTACTCCTCAGCCCCTTCGTTGCTCTGGTGAGGAATCTTGACGTAGGTGTTTTGAATTACTCCTCTTCCCGTTCAAATTTTTCTTTAGGATCACGTGGTTAGTGTCGTGAGTTGTCTATCCTCTTTTGTCCGGTGCATTTCTCGTCAAGTCGACTCGACCATCTTCATCTTTGCCAAGTTCAATCCTCAGTTCTTCCTCCGACGTCGTTGTTTTTCCTTGTCCGAGGTTGTCCTTGTTTTTCCCACCCGCCCTCCCTTCTTCCTCTCGGAACCGTAGTCCGTAATTGAGTATCCATCCTACTCGTGCGAAGTCTTTGCTTTCTCTCCTCAATGATTTCAACCGGTGTTTTCTCTTCAAGATATTTGTTGGTTCCCCCTTCCAAGTTGCCTTTGTTTTCCCGCCCTCCCACCCTCTTCTTCCCGGAGCCTGAGTCTGTTTCGACCATCAATTTTATTCGTGCGGAGCCTCTTCAGTCTTTCCTCAATTATCTCAACTGTTGAATTCTTGTCTTGTTTGACATTCATCATCTCTTTTTCTTCTCCGGCGGATTCAATTCAAGTTTTTCGTTGTTGATCGTATTCTTTTCCTTCACCGAAGTGTTTTCCCCTTGCTCGTTCCTCCTCTCGCCATTCTTTTATCCCGGAGTGTTCAAGTCATCTCAGAAGATTCATGTTCGCATTCTATTATTTCGAGGTTGTCACCTCATTCTAATATTTCAATTGTTCCGGTGCATCACCTATCTCTTCAACAATCTTTTCCAATGGTGTTATCTCTTCAGTGGGCCCTAACCCACAAGTCTTTTCCCAGGATCTTACCTGACTCTTCTAATTATTCCGGAGCCATTCCCAATTCTTTCAATTCTTCCGAAGGCCTTGCTTTGTCCATCTTCTCTCTCGTGTTCTTGTTTCACCTCATCCCTTTTCCACTCCGTCTCGGTCCTAAGATCTCGGGACGAGATCTCTTGTTAGTGGAGGAGTGTTGTAATGCCCCGGATTCGATGCGCCAGGTGTCCGCCAGTTATTTGCCATCGTTGCCATGTCATTTTCTTGCGTGTTGCATTTTGTCATGTCATCATGTGCATTTCATTTTGTATACGTGTTCGTCTCATGCATCCGAGCATTTTCCCCGTTGTCCGTTTTGCAATCCGGCGCTCCTATGTCATCCGGTGTTCCCCTTTTGCCTCTTGTTGTGAGCGGGTGTTAAACGTTCTCGGAATGGACCGAGGTTTGCCAAGCGGCCTTGGTATAGCACCGGTAGACCGCCTGTCAAGGTTCGTGCCATTTGGAGTTCGTTTGATACTCCAACGGTTAACCGCATAGCCCGAAAGTAGAGCTAGCCACCATAGTAGCGGGGATCTGGCATTCGGAATCCAGAGAGAGAGATAGAGACCCGATCCTCAAGCTAGAGCGACGGAACACCACCTAGCAGTTCATCACACCCACCAAGAACAGACCCTCGCGAGGCTGTTCTTCCCTGTACTATTCCTCATCAGCCCAAGAGGCAATCCACCACACCACAAACTAGAGTAGGGTATTACACCACAACGGTGGCCCGAACTAGTATAAATCTCGTGTCTCTTGTGCTGTTCTTTCTAGTAGTTTATGTCCCTGCGATTCGGCGAGGTTCGAGACGGTGGAGGGTTGGATCTCCGCGCGCACCCCAGAGTTCGAACCTTAAGGGTCTGCCGGAACCTGAAATCCGACAACGGTTGGTGAGAATAAACTGTGTGGGATCTACTTTATTTGAATTACAAAATGGGGTCACTGCAGCAAAGGACGGTGTTTCAATTGCTAGACCTTTTATCTAGAGTGAACATGCAACTGTATGTGTGTCGTAAAAGAATATGAATTATTCAAGGTTCGTTCGGACATTTCATACATTAAACTGGTTTTCTAGCCATTTTGAGATGCACAATTCAAAATTAAACTACATGCACATGCTCCGGTGCATACAAATTGGTTGAAAAATGAAATATGTGCCCTTCAGTGCATGCTTAGGTCCCATGGAGGAAATGGGAATGAAATTTTTGTGGTTCGTTTGGCCTTTTTTATACATTAACTGGGTTTTCTAGGCATCTTACGTGCATAATTCAAATTTGAACTACAAGCACATGCTCCAATGCACTAAAGTTGGTTGAAAAATCACATGTATGTCCTTGGGTGAATTTCTTGGTCCCATACAAGAGATGGGAATGAAATTCAAACACCAGGGCACTGTTGATTGCCGGCAAAACATTGATATGCCTGGTTTTTAAATTCTAGTAAATCCAAAACTTGTCTGAAATTCATGAAACATGGCATGCTATCATGGAGCGGCATCAACATGCCGTGGTGAAAATTTTGTCCAAATTTGGGGCAGGTTTGGGTATAAGCTTCTCACAAACCAGAACTTCTCACAACAAGCATGATGGTTTCGATAGGGAACGTACCACCTTTGGGGACGAGACGATTTCCGTTGCCTCTTATTGCTTTCAAAAAATTTCTAGTGTCAACATAGAACAACAGGAGTGTTGTGTTCAATCTTGGAATTTTTCGGGGTTTGTTTGGCCTTTTTATACACTAACTGGGTTTTCTAGGCATTTTATGTGCATAATTAAAATTTGAACTACAAGCACATGCTCCAATGCACTAAAGTTGGTTGAAAAAACACATGTGTGTCCTTGGGTGAATTTCTTGGTCCCATGCAAGAGATGGGAATGAATTTCAAACACTGAGACCTTTGTTGATTGCCGCAAAATGTTGAGATGCCTGGTTTTTAAATTCTAGTAAATCCAAAACTAAATGAAATTCATGAAACTTGGCATGCTATCATGGAGCGGTATCAACATGCAATGGTGAAAATTTTGTCCCATTTGGGGCAGGTTTGGGTATAAGCTTCTCACAAACCAGAGCTTCTCACAACAAGCATGATGGTTTTGATAGGGAACGTACCACCTTTGGGGACGAGATGATATCCGTTGCCTCTTATTGCTTTCAAAAAATTTCTAGTGTCAACATAGAACAACAGGAGTGTTGTGTTCAATCTTTGAATTTTCCGGGGTTCGTTTATCCATTTTTATACATTAACTAGATTTTCTAGGCATTTTATGTGCATAATTCAAATTTGAACTACAAGCACATGCTCCAATGGACCAAAGTTGGTTGAAAAATAACATGTGTGTCCTTGGGTGAATTTCTAGGTCCCATGCAAGAGATGGGAATGAAATTCAAACACCATGGCACTGTTGATTGCTGGCAAAACATTGAGATGCCTGGTTTTTAAATTCTAGTAAATCCAAAACTCGTCTGAAATTCATGGAACTTGGCATGCTATCATGGAGCGGCATCAACATGCCGTGGTGAAAATTTTGTCCCATTTGGGGCAGGTTCGGGTATAAGCTTCTCACAAACCAGAGCTTCCCACAACAAGCATGATGGTTTCGATAGGGAACGTCCCACCTTTGGGGAAGAAACGATATCCATTGCCTCTTATTGCTTTCAAATATTTTCTAGTGTCAACATGGAACAAAAGGAGTGTTGTCTCATTTTTGTTCTTTTTCGGGTTCGTTTGGACATTTCTACGCATTAACTGGGTTTTCTAGGCATTTTATGTGCATAATTAAAATCTGAACTACAAGCACATGCTCCAATGCACTAAGGTTGGTTGAAAAATCTAATATGTGTCCTTGGGTGAATTTCTAGGTCCCATGCAAGAGATTGGAATGAAATTCAATCACCAGGGCATTGTCGATTGCCAACAAGACATTGAGATGCCTTGTTTTTAAATTCTAGTAAATCCAAAACTCGTCTGAAATTCATGAAACTTGGCATGCTATCATGGAGCGGCATCAACATGCCATGGTGAAAATTTTATCCCATTTGTGGCAGGTTTGGGTATAAGCTTCTCACAAACCAGAGATTCTCACAACAAGCATGATGGTTTCGATAGGGAACGTACCACCTTTGGGGGACGAGACGATATCCGTTGCCTCTTATTGCTTTGAAAAATTTCTAGTGTCAACATAGAACAACATGAGTGTTGTGTTCAATCTTGAAATTTTTCGATTGTTCGCTTGCCCTTTTGATACATTAACTGGGTTTTCTAGGCATTTTATGTGCATAATTCAGATTTGAACTACATGCACATGCTCCAAAGGCATATAAATTGGTTGAAAAATCAAATCTGTGTCCTTGGGTGCATGCTTAGGTCCCATTCAAGAAATGAGAATGAATTTCAAACACCGAGGCACCGTTGATTGCCGCAAAACATTAAAATGCCTCATTTTAAATTCTAGTAAATCCAAAACTCGTTTGAAATTCATGAAACTTGGCATGCTTTCATGGAGCGGCATCAACATGCCGTGGTAAATTTCTTGTCCCGTCTGGGGCAGGTTTGGGTATATGCTTCTCACAAACAAGAGCTTCTCACAACAGGCATCATGGTTTCGGTAGGGAATGTCCCACCTTTGGGGACGAAACTATATCCACTCTTCTTATTGCTTCCAAAATTTTCTCGTGTCAACATAGAACAACAGGAGTGTTGTGTCAATTTTTGTGATTTTTTGGGGTTCTTTACAATTTTATGCATGAAGTGAGTTTTCAATGCATTTATGTGCATAATTCAAATTTGAACTACATGCGCATGCTCCAGTGCATATAAATTGGTTGAAAAATCAAATATGTGTCCTTGGGTGCATGCTTATGTCCCATGCAGTAAATGAGAATGAATTTCAAACACCTTGACACCGTTGATTGCCGCCAAAGCATTGAGATGCCTGGTTTTTAAATTCTAGTAAATGCAAAACTCATCTGAAATTCATGGAACTTGGCATGCTATCATGGAGCGGCATCAACATGCCGTGGTGAAAATTTTGTCCCATTTGGGGCAGGTTCGGGTATAAGCTTCTCACAAACCAGAGCTTCCCACAACAAGCATGATGGTTTCGATAGGCAACGTCCCAACTTTGGGGAAGAAACGATATCCATTGCCTCTTATTGCTTTCAAATATTTTCTAGTGTCAACATGGAACAAAAGGAGTGTTGTGTCATTTTTTGTTCTTTTTCGGGGTTCGTTTGGACATTTCTACGCATTAACTGGGTTTTCTAGGCATTTTATGTGCATAATTAAAATCTGAACTACAAGCACATGCTCCAATGCACTAAGGTTGGTTGAAAAATCTAATATGTGTCCTTGGGTGAATTTCTAGGTCCCATGCAAGAGATTGGAATGAAATTCAATCACCAGGCATTGTTGATTGCCAACAAGACATTGAGATGCCTTATTTTTAAATTCTAGTAAATCCAAAACTAAATGCGAAATTCATGAAACTTGGCATGCTATCATGGAGCGGCATCAACATGCCATGGTGAAAATTTTATCCCATTTGTGGCAGGTTTGGGTATAAGCTTCTCACAAACCGTAGATTCTCACAACAAGCATGATGGTTTCGATAGGGAACGTACCACCTTTGGGGACGAGACGATATCCTTTGCCTCTTATTGCTTTGAAATAATTTCTAGTGTCAACATAGAACAACATGAGTGTTGTGTTCAATCTTGAAATTTTTCGGTGTTCGTTTGCCCTTTTTTATACATTAACTGGGTTTTCTAGGCATTTTATGTGCATAATTCAGATTTGAACTACATGCACATGCTCCAGTGCATATAAATTGGTTGAAAAATCAAATCTGTGTCCTTGGGTGCATGCTTAGGTCCCATTCAAGAAATGAGAATGAATTTCAAACACCAGGGCACCGTTGATTGCCGGCAAAACATTAAAATGCCTCATTTTTAAATTCTAGTAAATCCAAAACTCGTTTGAAATTCATGAAACTTGGCATGCTTTCATGGAGCGGCATCAACATGCCGTGGTAAATTTTTTGTCCCGTCTGGGGCAGGTTTGGGTATATGCTTCTCACAAACAAGAGCTTCTCACAACAGGCATCATGGTTTCGTAGGGAATGTCCCACCTTTGGGGACGAAACTATATCCACTCTTCTTATTGCTTCCAAAATTTTCTCGTGTCAACATAGAACAACAGGAGTGTTGTGTCAATTTTTGTGATTTTTGGGGTTCTTTTGGACAATTTTATGCATGAAGTGAGTTTTCAATGCATTTATGTGCATAATTCAAATTTGAACTACATGCGCATGCTCCAAAGGCATATAAATTGGTTGAAAAATCAAATATGGGTCCTTGGGTGCATGCTTATGTCCCATGCAGTAAATGAGAATGAATTTCAAACACGGTGACACCGTTGATTGCCGACAAAGCATTGAGATGCCTGGTTTTTAAATTCTAGTAAATGCAAAACTCATCTGAAATTCATGGAACTTGGCATGCTATCATGGAGCGGCATCAACATGCCGTGGTGAAAATTTTGTCCCATTTGGGGCAGGTTCGGTATAAGCTTCTCACAAACCAGAGCTTCCCACAACAAGCATGATGGTTTCGATAGGCAACGTCCCACCTTTGGGGAAGAAACGATATCCACTGCCTCTTATTGCTTTCAAATATTTTCTAGTGTCAACATGGAACAAAAGGAGTGTTGTCTCATTTTTTGTTCTTTTTCGGGGTTCGTTTGGACATTTCTACGCATTAACTGGGTTTTCTAGGCATTTTATGTGCATAATTAAAATCTGAACTACAAGCACGTGCTCCAATGCACTAAGGTTGGTTGAAAAATCTAATATGTGTCCTTGGGTGAATTTCTAGGTCCCATGCAAGAGATTGGAATGAAATTCAATCACCGGGCATTGTTGATTGCCAACAAGACATTGAGATGCCTTGTTTTTAAATTCTAGTAAATCCAAAACTCGTCTGAAATTCATGAAACTTGGCATGCTATCATGGAGCGGCATCAACATGCCATGGTGAAAATTTTATCCCATTTGTGGCAGGTTTGGGTATAAGCTTCTCACAAACCAGAGATTCTCACAACAAGCATGATGGTTTCGATAGGGAACGTACCACCTTTGGGGACGAGGCGATATCCGTTGCCTCTTATTGCTTTGAAAAATTTCTAGTGTCAACATAGAACAACATGAGTGTTGTGTTCAATCTTGAAATTTTTCGATTGTTCGTTTGCCCTTTTTGATACATTAACTGGGTTTTCTAGGCATTTTATGTGCATAATTCAGATTTGAACTACATGCACATGCTCCAGTGCATATAAATTGGTTGAAAAATCAAATCTGTGTCCTTGGGTGCATGCTTAGGTCCCATTCAAGAAATGAGAATGAATTTCAAACACCAGTGGCACCGTTGATTGCCGGCAAAACATTAAAATGCCTCATTTTTAAATTCTAGTAAATCCAAAACTCGTTTGAAATTCATGAAACTTGGCATGCTTTCATGGAGCGGCATCAACATGCCGTGGTAAATTTTTGTCCCGTCTGGGGCAGGTTTGGGTATATGCTTCTCACAAACAAGAGCTTCTCACAACAGGCATCATGGTTTGGTAGGGAATGTCCCACCTTTGGGGACGAAACTATATCCACTCTTCTTATTGCTTCCAAAATTTTCTCGTGTCAACATAGAACAACAGGAGTGTTGTGTCAATTTTTGTGATTTTTGGGGTTCTTTTGGACAATTTTATGCATGAAGTGAGTTTTCAATGCATTTATGTGCATAATTCAAATTTGAACTACATGCGCATGCTCCAGTGCATATAAATTGGTTGAAAAATAAAATATGTGTCCTTGGGTGCATGCTTATGTCCCATGCAAGAAATGAGAATGAATTTCAAACACCAGGACACCGTTGATTGCCGACAAAGCATTGAGATGCCTGGTTTTTAAATTCTAGTAAATGCAAAACTCATCTGAAATTCATGGAACTTGGCATGCTATCATGGAGCGGCATCAACATGCCGTGGTGAAAATTTTGTCCCATTTGGGGCAGGTTCGGGTATAAGCTTCTCACAAACCAGAGCTTCCCACAACAAGCATGATGGTTTCGATAGGCAACGTCCCACCTTTGGGGAAGAAACGATATCCATTGCCTCTTATTGCTTTCAAATATTTTCTAGTGTCAACATGGAACAAAAGGAGTGTTGTCTCATTTTTGTTCTTTTTCGGGGTTCGTTTGGACATTTCTACGCATTAACTGGGTTTTCTAGGCATTTTATGTGCATAATTAAAATCTGAACTACAAGCACATGCTCCAATGCACTAAGGTTGGTTGAAAAATCTAATATGTGTCCTTGGGTGAATTTCTAGGTCCCATGCAAGAGATTGGAATGAAATTCAATCACTGGGCATTGTTGATTGCCAACAAGACATTGAGATGCCTTGTTTTTAAATTCTAGTAAATCCAAAACTCGTCTGAAATTCATGAAACTTGGCATGCTATCATGGAGCGGCATCAACATGCCATGGTGAAAATTTTATCCCATTTGTGGCAGGTTTGGGTATAAGCTTCTCACAAACCGTAGATTCTCACAACAAGCATGATGGTTTCGATAGGGAACGTACCACCTTTGGGGACGAGACGATATCCGTTGCCTCTTATTGCTTTGAAAAAATTTCTAGTGTCAACATAGAACAACATGAGTGTTGTGTTCAATCTTGAAATTTTTCGGTGTTCGTTTGCCCTTTTTTATACATTAACTGGGTTTTCTAGGCATTTTATGTGCATAATTCAGATTTGAACTACATGCACATGCTCCAGTGCATATAAATTGGTTGAAAAATCAAATATGTGTCCTTGGGTGCATGCTTATGTCCCATGCAGTAAATGAGAATGAATATCAAACACCGGGACACCGTTGATTGCCGACAAAGCATTGAGATGCCTGGTTTTAAATTCTAGTAAATGCAAAACTCATCTGAAATTCATGGAACTTGGCATGCTATCATGGAGCGGCATCAACATGCCGTGGTGAAAATTTTGTCCCATTTGGTGCAGGTTCGGTATAAGCTTCTCACAAACCAGAGCTTCCCACAACAAGCATGATGGTTTCGATAGGCAACGTCCCACCTTTGGGGAAGAAACGATATCCATTGCCTCTTATTGCTTTCAAATATTTTCTAGTGTCAACATGGAACAAAAGGAGTGTTGTCTCATTTTTTGTTCTTTTTCGGGGTTCGTTTGGACATTTCTACGCATTAACTGGGTTTTCTAGGCATTTTATGTGCATAATTAAAATCTGAACTACAAGCACATGCTCCAATGCACTAAGGTTGGTTGAAAAATCTAATATGTGTCCTTGGGTGAATTTCTAGGTCCCATGCAAGAGATTGGAATGAAATTCAATCACTGGGGCATTGTTGATTGCCAACAAGACATTGAGATGCCTTATTTTTAAATTCTAGTAAATCCAAAACTAAATGCGAAATTCATGAAACTTGGCATGCTATCATGGAGCGGCATCAACATGCCATGGTGAAAATTTTATCCCATTTGTGGCAGGTTTGGGTATAAGCTTCTCACAAACCAGAGATTCTCACAACAAGCATGATGGTTTCGATAGGGAGCATTACCACCTTTGGGGACGAGACGATATCCGTTGCCTCTTATTGCTTTGAAAAAATTTCTAGTGTCAACATAGAACAACATGAGTGTTGTGTTCAATCTTGAAATTTTTCGGTGTTCGTTTGCCCTTTTTGATACATTAACTGGGTTTTCTAGGCATTTTATGTGCATAATTCAGATTTGAACTACATGCACATGCTCCAAAGGCATATAAATTGGTTGAAAAATCAAATCTGTGTCCTTGGGTGCATGCTTAGGTCCCATTCAAGAAATGAGAATGAATTTCAAACACCAGGGCACCGTTGATTGCCGGCAAAACATTAAAATGCCTCATTTTTAAATTCTAGTAAATCCAAAACTCGTTTGAAATTCATGAAACTTGGCATGCTTTCATGGAGCGGCATCAACATGCCGTGGTAAATTTTTGTCCCGTCTGGGGCAGGTTTGGGTATATGCTTCTCACAAACAAGAGCTTCTCACAACAGGCATCATGGTTTCGTAGGGAATGTCCCACCTTTGGGGACGAAACTATATCCACTCTTCTTATTGCTTCCAAAATTTTCTCGTGTCAACATAGAACAACAGGAGTGTTGTGTCAATTTTTGTGATTTTTGGGGTTCTTTTGGACAATTTTATGCATGAAGTGAGTTTTCAATGCATTTATGTGCATAATTCAAATTTGAACTACATGCGCATGCTCCAAAGTGCATATAAATTGGTTGAAAAATCAAATATGTGTCCTTGGGTGCATGCTTATGTCCCATGCAAGAATGAGAATGAATTTCAAACACCAGGACACCGTTGATTGCCGACAAAGCATTGAGATGCCTGGTTTTTAAATTCTAGTAAATGCAAAACTCATCTGAAATTCATGGAACTTGGCATGCTATCATGGAGCGGCATCAACATGCCGTGGTGAAAATTTTGTCCCATTTGGGGCAGGTTCGGTATAAGCTTCTCACAAACGAGCTTCCCACAACAAGCATGATGGTTTCGATAGGCAACGTCCCACCTTTGGGGAAGAAAGCGATATCCATTGCCTCTTATTGCTTTCAAATATTTTCTAGTGTCAACATGGAACAAAAGGAGTGTTGTCTCATTTTTGTTCTTTTTCGGGTTCGTTTGGACATTTCTACGCATTAACTGGGTTTTCTAGGCATTTTATGTGCATAATTAAAATCTGAACTACAAGCACATGCTCCAATGCACTAAGGTTGGTTGAAAAATCTAATATGTGTCCTTGGGTGAATTTCTAGGTCCCATGCAAGAGATTGGAATGAAATTCAATCACGAGGGCACTGTTGATTGCCAACAAGACATTGAGATGCCTTGTTTTTAAATTCTAGTAAATCCAAAACTCGTCTGAAATTCATGAAACTTGGCATGCTATCATGGAGCGGCATCAACATGCCATGGTGAAAATTTTATCCCATTTGTGGCAGGTTTGGGTATAAGCTTCTCACAAACCGTAGATTCTCACAACAAGCATGATGGTTTCGATGAGGAGCATTACCACCTTTGGGGACGAGGCGATATCCGTTGCCTCTTATTGCTTTGAAAAAATTTCTAGTGTCAACATAGAACAACATGAGTGTTGTGTTCAATCTTGAAATTTTTCGTTGTTCGTTTGCCCTTTTTTATACATTAACTGGGTTTTCTAGGCATTTTATGTGCATAATTCAGATTTGAACTACATGCACATGCTCCAGTGCATATAAATTGGTTGAAAAATCAAATATGTGTCCTTGGGTGCATGCTTATGTCCCATGCAGTAAATGAGAATGAATTTCAAACACCAGGACACCGTTGATTGCCGACAAAGCATTGAGATGCCTGGTTTTTAAATTCTAGTAAATGCAAAACTCATCTGAAATTCATGGAACTTGGCATGCTATCATGGAGCGGCATCAACATGCCGTGGTGAAAATTTTGTCCCATTTGGGGCAGGTTCGTATAAGCTTCTCACAAACCGTAGCTTCCCACAACAAGCATGATGGTTTCGATAGGCAACGTCCCAACTTTGGGGAAGAAACGATATCCATTGCCTCTTATTGCTTTCAAATAAATTTCTAGTGTCAACATGGAACAAAAGGAGTGTTGTCTCATTTTTGTTCTTTTTCGGGTTCGTTTGGACATTTCTACGCATTAACTGGGTTTTCTAGGCATTTTATGTGCATAATTAAAATCTGAACTACAAGCACATGCTCCAATGCACTAAGGTTGGTTGAAAAATCTAATATGTGTCCTTGGGTGAATTTCTAGGTCCCATGCAAGAGATTGGAATGAAATTCAATCACCAGGGCATTGTTGATTGCCAACAAGACATTGAGATGCCTTATTTTTAAATTCTAGTAAATCCAAAACTCGTCTGAAATTCATGAAACTTGGCATGCTATCATGGAGCGGCATCAACATGCCATGGTGAAAATTTTATCCCATTTGTGGCAGGTTTGGGTATAAGCTTCTCACAAACCAGAGATTCTCACAACAAGCATGATGGTTTCGATAGGGAACGTACCACCTTTGGGGACGAGACGATATCCGTTGCCTCTTATTGCTTTCAAAAAATTCTAGTATCAACATAGAACAACAAGAGTGTTGTGTTCAATCTTGAAATTTTTCGATTGTTCGTTTGCCCTTTTTGATACATTAACTGGGTTTTCTAGGCATTTTATGTGCATAATTCAGATTTGAACTACATGCACATGCTCCAGTGCATATAAATTGGTTGAAAAATCAAATCTGTGTCCTTGGGTGCATGCTTAGGTCCCATTCAAGAAATGAGAATGAATTTCAAACACCAGGGCACCGTTGATTGCCGGCAAAACATTAAAATGCCTCATTTTTAAATTCTAGTAAATCCAAAACTCGTTTGAAATTCATGAAACTTGGCATGCTTTCATGGAGCGGCATCAACATGCCGTGGTAAATTTTTTGTCCCGTCTGGGGCAGGTTTGGGTATATGCTTCTCACAAACAAGAGCTTCTCACAACAGGCATCATGGTTTCGGTAGGGAATGTCCCACCTTTGGGGACGAAACTATATCCACTCTTCTTATTGCTTCCAAAATTTTCTCGTGTCAACATAGAACAACAGGAGTGTTGTGTCAATTTTTGTGATTTTTTGGGGTTCTTTTGGACAATTTTATGCATGAAGTGAGTTTTCAATGCATTTATGTGCATAATTCAAATTTGAACTACATGCGCATGCTCCAGTGCATATAAATTGGTTGAAAAATCAAATATGTGTCCTTGGGTGCATGCTTATGTCCCATGCAGTAAATGAGAATGAATTTCAAACACCAGGACACCGTTGATTGCCGACAAAGCATTGAGATGCCTGGTTTTTAAATTCTAGTAAATGCAAAACTCATCTGAAATTCATGGAACTTGGCATGCTATCATGGAGCGGCATCAACATGCCGTGGTGAAAATTTTGTCCCATTTGGGGCAGGTTCGGGTATAAGCTTCTCACAAACCGTAGCTTCCCACAACAAGCATGATGGTTTCGATAGGCAACGTCCCACCTTTGGGGAAGAAACGATATCCATTGCCTCTTATTGCTTTCAAATATTTTCTAGTGTCAACATGGAACAAAAGGAGTGTTGTCTCATTTTTTGTTCTTTTTCGGGGTTCGTTTGGACATTTCTACGCATTAACTGGGTTTTCTAGGCATTTTATGTGCATAATTAAAATCTGAACTACAAGCACGTGCTCCAATGCACTAAGGTTGGTTGAAAAATCTAATATGTGTCCTTGGGTGAATTTCTAGGTCCCATGCAAGAGATTGGAATGAAATTCAATCACCAGGGCATTGTTGATTGCCAACAAGACATTGAGATGCCTTGTTTTTAAATTCTAGTAAATCCAAAACTCGTCTGAAATTCATGAAACTTGGCATGCTATCATGGAGCGGCATCAACATGCCATGGTGAAAATTTTATCCCATTTGTGGCAGGTTTGGGTATAAGCTTCTCACAAACCGTAGAGATTCTCACAACAAGCATGATGGTTTCGATAGGGAACGTACCACCTTTGGGGACGAGGCGATATCCGTTGCCTCTTATTGCTTTGAAAAATTTCTAGTGTCAACATAGAACAACATGAGTGTTGTGTTCAATCTTGAAATTTTTCGGTGTTCGCTTGCCCTTTTTATACATTAACTGGGTTTTCTAGGCATTTTATGTGCATAATTCAGATTTGAACTACATGCACATGCTCCAAAGGCATATAAATTGGTTGAAAAATCAAATCTGTGTCCTTGGGTGCATGCTTAGGTCCCATTCAAGAAATGAGAATGAATTTCAAACACCAGGGCACCGTTGATTGCCGGCAAAACATTAAAATGCCTCATTTTTAAATTCTAGTAAATCCAAAACTCGTTTGAAATTCATGAAACTTGGCATGCTTTCATGGAGCGGCATCAACATGCCGTGGTAAATTGTTTGTCCCGTCTGGGGCAGGTTTGGGTATATGCTTCTCACAAACAAGAGCTTCTCACAACAGGCATCATGGTTTCGGTAGGGAATGTCCCACCTTTGGGGACCTAAACTATATCCACTCTTCTTATTGCTTCCAAAATTTTCTCGTGTCAACATAGAACAACAGGAGTGTTGTGTCAATTTTTGTGATTTTTGGGGTTCTTTTGGACAATTTTATGCATGAAGTGAGTTTTCAATGCATTTATGTGCATAATTCAAATTTGAACTACATGCGCATGCTCCAAAGTGCATATAAATTGGTTGAAAAATCAAATATGTGTCCTTGGGTGCATGCTTATGTCCCATGCAAGAATGAGAATGAATTTCAAACACCAGACACCGTTGATTGCCGACAAAGCATTGAGATGCCTGGTTTTTAAATTCTAGTAAATGCAAAACTCATCTGAAATTCATGGAACTTGGCATGCTATCATGGAGCGGCATCAACATGCCGTGGTGAAAATTTTGTCCCATTTGGGGCAGGTTCGGGTATAAGCTTCTCACAAACCAGAGCTTCCCACAACAAGCATGATGGTTTCGATAGGCAACGTCCCACCTTTGGGGAAGAAACGATATCCATTGCCTCTTATTGCTTTCAAATATTTTCTAGTGTCAACATGGAACAAAAGGAGTGTTGTCTCATTTTTGTTCTTTTTCGGGTTCGCTTGGACATTTCTACGCATTAACCTGGTTTTCTAGGCATTTTATGTGCATAATTAAAATCTGAACTACAAGCACATGCTCCAATGCACTAAGGTTGGTTGAAAAATCTAATATGTGTCCTTGGGTGAATTTCTAGGTCCCATGCAAGAGATTGGAATGAAATTCAATCACCGGGGCATTGTTGATTGCCAACAAGACATTGAGATGCCTTGTTTTTAAATTCTAGTAAATCCAAAACTAAATGCGAAATTCATGAAACTTGGCATGCTATCATGGAGCGGCATCAACATGCCATGGTGAAAATTTTATCCCATTTGTGGCAGGTTTGGGTATAAGCTTCTCACAAACCGTAGATTCTCACAACAAGCATGATGGTTTCGATAGGGAACGTACCACCTTTGGGGGCGAGGCGATATCCGTTGCCTCTTATTGCTTTGAAAAAATTTCTAGTGTCAACATAGAACAACATGAGTGTTGTGTTCAATCTTGAAATTTTTCGGTGTTCGTTTGCCCTTTTTTATACATTAACTGGGTTTTCTAGGCATTTTATGTGCATAATTCAGATTTGAACTACATGCACATGCTCCAGTGCATATAAATTGGTTGAAAAATCAAATCTGTGTCCTTGGGTGCATGCTTAGGTCCCATTCAAGAAATGAGAATGAATTTCAAACACCAGGGCACCGTTGATTGCTGGCAAAACATTAAAATGCCTCATTTTTAAATTCTAGTAAATCCAAAACTCGTTTGAAATTCATGAAACTTGGCATGCTTTCATGGAGCGGCATCAACATGCCGTGGTAAATTTTTTGTCCCGTCTGGGGCAGGTTTGGGTATATGCTTCTCACAAACAAGAGCTTCTCACAACAGGCATCATGGTTTCGGTAGGGAATGTCCCACCTTTGGGGACGAAACTATATCCACTCTTCTTATTGCTTCCAAAATTTTCTCGTGTCAACATAGAACAACAGGAGTGTTGTGTCAATTTTTGTGATTTTTTGGGGTTCTTTTGGACAATTTTATGCATGAAGTGAGTTTTCAATGCATTTATGTGCATAATTCAAATTTGAACTACATGCGCATGCTCCAGTGCATATAAATTGGTTGAAAAATCAAATATGTGTCCTTGGGTGCATGCTTATGTCCCATGCAGTAAATGAGAATGAATTTCAAACACGGGACACCGTTGATTGCCGACAAAGCATTGAGATGCCTGTTTTTAAATTCTAGTAAATGCAAAACTCATCTGAAATTCATGGAACTTGGCATGCTATCATGGAGCGGCATCAACATGCCGTGGTGAAAATTTTGTCCCATTTGGGGCAGGTTCGGGTATAAGCTTCTCACAAACCAGAGCTTCCCACAACAAGCATGATGGTTTCGATAGGCAACGTCCCACCTTTGGGGAAGAAATGATATCCATTGCCTCTTATTGCTTTCAAATATTTTCTAGTGTCAACATGGAACAAAAGGAGTGTTGTCTCATTTTTTGTTCTTTTTCGGGGTTCGTTTGGACATTTCTACGCATTAACTGGGTTTTCTAGGCATTTTATGTGCATAATTAAAATCTGAACTACAAGCACATGCTCCAATGCACTAAGGTTGGTTGAAAAATCTAATATGTGTCCTTGGGTGAATTTCTAGGTCCCATGCAAGAGATTGGAATGAAATTCAATCACCAGGGCATTGTTGATTGCCAACAAGACATTGAGATGCCTTGTTTTTAAATTCTAGTAAATCCAAAACTCGTCTGAAATTCCTGAAACTTGGCATGCTATCATGGAGCGGCATCAACATGCCATGGTGAAAATTTTATCCCATTTGTGGCAGGTTTGGGTATAAGCTTCTCACAAACCAGAGATTCTCACAACAAGCATGATGGTTTCGATAGGGAACGTACCACCTTTGGGGACGAGACGATATCCGTTGCCTCTTATTGCTTTGAAAAAATTTCTAGTGTCAACATAGAACAACATGAGTGTTGTGTTCAATCTTGAAATTTTTCGGTGTTCGTTTGCCCTATTGTATACATAAACTGGGATTTCTAGGCATTTTATGTGCATAATTCAGATTTGAACTACATGCACATGCTCCAAAGCATATAAATTGGTTGAAAAATCAAATCTGTGTCCTTGGGTGCATGCTTAGGTCCCATTCAAGAAATGAGAATGAATTTCAAACACAATGGCACCGTTGATTGCCGGCAAAACATTAAAATGCCTCATTTTTAAATTCTAGTAAATCCAAAACTCGTTTGAAATTCATGAAACTTGGCATGCTTTCATGGAGCGGCATCAACATGCCGTGGTAAATTTTTTGTCCCGTCTGGGGCAGGTTTGGGTATATGCTTCTCACAAACAAGAGCTTCTCACAACAGGCATCATGGTTTGGTAGGGAATGTCCCACCTTTGGGGACGAAACTATATCCACTCTTCTTATTGCTTCCAAAATTTTCTCGTGTCAACATAGAACAACAGGAGTGTTGTGTCAATTTTTGTGATTTTTGGGGTTCTTTTGGACAATTTTATGCATGAAGTGAGTTTTCAATGCATTTATGTGCATAATTCAAATTTGAACTACATGTGCATGCTCCAAAGTGCATATAAATTGGTTGAAAAATCAAATATGTGTCCTTGGGTGCATGCTTATGTCCCATGCAAGAATGAGAATGACTTTCAAACACCAGGACACCGTTGATTGCCGACAAAGCATTGAGATGCCTGGTTTTTAAATTCTAGTAAATGCAAAACTCATCTGAAATTCATGAAACTTGGCATGCTATCATGGAATGGCGCCCAACATGATGTGGTATTTTTCGTGTCCATTTTGAGAGAAGGCGCACTCGAATAATGACAGCCAACAAAGGCGTTTTGAAAAAATAGCTGCCACTTAATATCTCAAACGTTTGTATAATTCAAAACGTGTGCGTTGTGTTAACCATTCACGTGACGCCATGTGTCTTGGTTTTATTGGCTGTAGGAGTTGCCGTGCGGATAGCTGCTTGACCTTGACTGAACGGGAGGCGTGTGAGCGCAGTCTGGTGCGCAGGCTGACCGAGAGGCGTGCAAGCTGTCCTCCAATGCGCGGGCTCACCAGGAACCGTGTGAGCTTTACGCTGCATAGGCTCACTGGGAAGCAAGCCCTTTGACTTCCATGGTCGCCCGCCTTCCTCTCCATTAATGGCGCCCGAGCCGCTGTTTAATACGAGCGGCCTTACTGTTCACCTCCCATTCCCCTCCCCCCTGCAGACCTCCACCGCCATGGCGCAGAATGATCATCTGCCACTAGTCTTCAAGTTTGGTGAAGTCGACTCCGAGCCGTAGGAGATAGAAAATGAGGAATGGGGCCTCATGGACATGGCCCGGAACGAGCTGGCCGCGGCGGTTGCTTCCCCCGCTCCCGTCCCAGCTCCCATCCATGCGCTCGCGCCAGCGACCATCCCCATAGCATTGACGGGCTGGTCGCCGAGCACTATCGCAGAGCTGGAAGCCGCGGGCGTCAGCGAGGTCTCCGTGGACCCACGCGAGCTCGTGTACATGCCAGCGCCCGTGCCCGTGCGCGCCCGTCCACCCATCGTGCCACCAGCCCCCGTGCGTTTGGATGCATCCGCCGCGCCCGTGCGCACCCCTCCACCCACCACGGCGATGGTCCCCGTGCGTTTGGCTGCACCCACCGAGCCCGTGCCCGTGCCCGTGCGCACCGCCCCTTCAGCGGCATGGGACGCGGCCGTCAATCGCTACCTCTCAGCGGCGCCAGTTGTCGTCCTCCCGCGCCCCGCCCGTCGATCGCGCGACGACATGATGTTTGATTTACAAGTGAAGAACATTTTGTGCTGCCTTGAAAACTTTGACAACGGCGTCCGAGAGGACGACAACAACAACGACGGCGCGGCACGCCGCCTCCGCCGCCACCGGAAATAGTTTTTTTGGGGTTTAATACTGTACCTTGAATTCTCGATCATATGAATATAAATTCGCAGTGTGACTGAATGAAAGATATGGTTTGAACGAACTTGCATTTTTCTCTCTTAATGTACAGACTTATCAAACGATTTTATTTTGAAAAAAAGTCAACGATTATTAAATATAAAACACTCACCGCAAATGTTTTAGTTAGAACACCTGTATGCAAACTGATAGCTTCCCTGGGAAGCCAAGGGAAAATGTGCCGAGCGGGATTTCTGCATCCCTTCAACGCAAACGGTTGTTTTGCATCACCCGTGTGCAACCACGTACAAACAATTGGGTAAGATTTGTATATCTGTCATTTTGGGTATGTTGCCATTTCTCAAACTGGAAAGATTGACATTTGTTTATCTAGTAACATTGCCATTTGTCAACCTTGTAACACTGCAATTTGTCAAAATATGCAGCTACAAATCACTAGCACTATCTAATTTTTGCAACTAAAATCACTATCACTATTCATATGGACACCACTAGCAGGCGTGAGTTCATGGACGCATATGCAAATGTACCATTGATTACATACAACAAGTCATCAACCCACAACGACAACGAGGATACACGTTGGATTATAGATCATTTCCAACAAAACATTTTAGTAAAGTTTTTCTCACAGAAAAAATAACAAAGCGATGAAATGAACTTCAGCTCAACCACTCGTCGGCATTGGAAATGCTTGCTTTGAACCAGAAGTGATTCTCTGGGAAGGGCCAGCTACTGTCAATCTCGAGACCAACGCAGGACTGATCATCCAGGCTGAAGCGGCCTTTTTCAATACCCATATTGGGACGGTAGGGAAGCATAGTAATGTCCGAGGTATAAATACAGTTGCTTCTCATAAATATTAGTAACGTTGTGTCAACAGCAGCTAGATCGCCTTCCACCCTCATTGGATAGTTTTGTCCAAGGAAGAGCGAGTTTCCTCTAAGACTTTCAATACTGAACCAGGGAGAAGGTGTTGGCACTAGTACACCATTATCCATCCCGAATACCCTGCAACGGATGTTGGAATAGGTCCGGAGAGTGCGAACATACGAGACAACACCTGCTGCCTTAGTAACATCAGTAGTGCCCCGTATACAGACAAGAAAAGGTGATCCATCAGAATAAGTTGCGAAGCGCCACAGAGTATATGGGTCCTGCTCGTCCTCATGCTCGTGAATAAAATTTTCAAGTATAGGTGGTGGAATGTTCACAGGACCTTGGAAACACAAGAAGGTTAATTAGTAAAGGGAAACTAGCTAACCCACATGCATGTGGATGAAACAATTATAGTTACGGTGGAAGACAAACGTACCGAAATCATGAGGATTCCATGCAAAAACAGTGCCACGAGTGGTGGCAGCAAACACAAGACCCTCGTATTGAATTGCATCACAGTACTCATCCGTGTATAGAAACTGATTTTTGAGCAATATCCATCGAGTCGAACCATGAAGGACGACAACAAGCTTGTTGAAGATAGCGACAACATAAGCATTCCTATAACCCCAAGAGCGGTTTGGAACTTGACAAATAGCTATCTTCCATAGATGACAGTCATCATGATAGTATTTGAACTCACGTAAAATACTGGTGTACTCAACCTCTGGGCAGTCGTGTGAGATTTTTCGAAGTGGAACCCGGTGACGAGTGTACACATTCACAAGTTCCCACTCGCAGTTGTACCCAATATAAACAACCCAATCTCCATTTGCGCCTGCCCAAGCCTTACCCTCAAGTGATGGCATCTTAACATCATACGTATCATTATCAAGAGGCATCAACTTACACAAGGCGAGGATTCCCTCATCCCCGCGCCAGTCAGCAGGGTCACGGCGAAGAAGATAGGGGAGATCAAGCCGCTCTTGAACACTTGGTTTCCTTGTAATGATGTTATTAGTTGAGTCGAGAATGGTCTTGAATGAACCTGCCATGCTAGCCGAGGTGATGCCGCTGCACCGATCAATGGGTTCCTCCACCGCGTCATCATTCATATCGGGGAAAGAATAACGGGGTTGTTTCCAGCTTGTTCCCTCCAATGAGAAGACGATCAAACAATGGCAGAAGGAAAGGGTGAAGGCAAATGTAGGAGGGAGGAAGAGCTAGCGTGCGACAGCAGTTCCAAATCGAGAGGGAAAGGCGAAGAGTCGATGGACGGTTGCCACGGTACACGAAGAGGCGCCTGGGGAGCGAACGGTTGCAACAGAGGTCACATACTGACGACAAGGGCCGAGTGAACCGCATGCAATCCCGTCGCACAACACACACGTCTTGTTAAGTTGAACCGTATCTGTACTCTTGTGTCAACGCAAACAGTTCATCCGAGTGAACAACATGCCGTATATCCCACACACCTTGATCTGGCTGACCGTTTCTTTTGTGTTGCCTAATCACAAACAGTTCATCCGAGTGAACCGTATGCTGTATATCGCACACACCTTCATCTGGCTGCCAGTTTCTTTTGTGTTTCCTAATCACAAACAGTTCATCCGAGTGAACCGTATGTTGCGTATCGCACACGCCTTCATCTGGCTGCCCGTTTCTTTTGTTCCTCCTCATCGCAAACAGTTAATTGAACTGAACCGTATGCCCTTCATCGCACACGCAACTAAAACCTGAACCGTGTTTGATGCATCCGTCATCGCAAACATTTTATACATTTCTGATGGTTTTCATACAGCACCGTTTGCGATTATGGCATCGCACACAGTTTCTCGAAGGGTCTCTGATTGTAGTGTCGCGTTAGCAGCATCCTGCAGTAGTGGATGGAATTGAAGCTTCTCCTGATGTGCTTGGTTCTCTTGTGAAACCTGGATTCCTTTGCCAAGGAAATTGCACCAGTATTGTCACAAAATATTTTCATTGGACACAATGCACTAGGTATGACACCTAGATCGGATATGAACTCCTTCATCCAGACTCCTTCATCTGCTGCTTCTGAAGCAGCTATGTACTCTGCTTCACACGTAGGTCCCGCCACGACGCTCTGCTTGGAACTGCACCAATTGACAGCCCCACCATTCAATATAAATACGTATCCAGTTTGTGACTTAGAGTCATCCGGATCAGTGTCAAAGCTTGCATCGACGTAACCGTTTATGACGAGCTCTTTGTCACCTCCATAAACGAGAAACATATCCGTAGTCCTTTTCAGGTATTTCAGGATGTTCTTGACCGCTGTCTAGTGACCCACTCCTGGATTACCTCCCTGCTAAACTAATAGCGAGGCACACATTAGGTCTGGTACACAACATTGCATACATGATAGAACCTATGGCTAAAGCATAGGGAACAACTTTCATTTTCTCTCTATCTTCTGCAGTGGTCGGGCATTGAGTCTGACTCAACTTCACACCGTGTAACACAGGCAAGAACCCTTTCTTTGCTTGATGCATTTTGAACTTCTTCAAAACTTTATCAAGGTATGTGCTTTGTGAAAGTCCAATTAAGCGCATTGATCTATCTCTATAGATCTTGATACCCAATATATAAGCAGCTTCACCGAGGTCTTTCATTGAAAAATTCTTATTCAAGTATCCTTTTGTGCTATCCAGAAATTCAGTATCATTCTGATCAACAATATGTCATCTACATATAATACCAGAAATGCTATAGAGCTCCCACTCACTTTCTTGTAAATACAGGCTTCTCAAAAAGTCTGTATAAAACCATATGCTTTGATCACACTATCAAAGCATATATTCCAACTCCGAGAGGCTTGCACTAGTCCATAAGTGGATCGCTGGAGCTTTCACACTTTGTTAGCACCTTTTGGATCGACAAAACCTTCTGGTTGCATCGTATACAACTCTACTTTAAGATATCCATTAAGGAATGCAGTTTTGACATCCATTTGCCAAATTTCATAATCATAAAATGCGGCAATTGCTAATATGATTCGGACAGACTTAAGCATCGCTACGGGTGAGAAGGTCTCATCATATTCAACTCCTTGAACTTGTCGAAAACCTTTCACAACAAGTCGAGCTTTGTAGATAGTAACATTACCGTCAGCGTCAGTCTTCTTCTTGAAGATCCATTTATTCTCTATTGCTTGCCGATCATCAGGCAAGTCAACCAAAGTCCATACTTTGTTCTCATACATGGATCCCATCTCAGATTTCATGGCCTCAAGCAATTTCGCAGAATCTGGTCTCATCATCGCTTCCTCATAGTTCGTAGGTTCGTCATGGTCAAGTAACATGACCTCCAAAACGGGATTACCTTACCACTCTGGTGCGGATCTTACTCTGGTTGACCTACGAGGTTCGGTAGTAACTTGATCAGAAGCTTCATGATCATTATCATTAGCTTCCTTACTAATTGGTATAGGAATCACTGGAACTGTTTTCTATGATGAACTATTTTCCAATAAGGGAGCAGGTACAATTACCTCATCAAGTTCTACTTTCCTCCCACTCACTTCTTTTGAGAGAAACTCCTTCTCTAGAAAGGATAAATTTTTAGCAACGAATATGTTGCCTTCGGGTCTGTGATAGAAGGTGTACCCAACAATTTCCTTTGGGTATCCTATGAAGACACATTTCTCCAATTTGGGTTCGAGCTTATCAGGTTGTAGCTTTTTCACATAAGCATCGCAGCCCCAAACTTTAAGAAATGACAACTTGGGTTTCTTGGCAAACCACAGTTCATACGGTGTCGTCTCAACGGATTTAGATGGTGCCCTATTTAACGTGAATGCAGCCGTCTCTAAAGCATAACCCAAAAACGATAGCGGTAAATCAGTAAGAGACATCATAGATTGCATGATATCTAATAAAGTACGATTACGATGTTCAGACACGTCATTACGCTGTGGTGTTCCAGGTGGTGTAAGTTGTGAATCTATTCCACATTGTTTCAAATGAAGACCAAACTCGTAACTTAAATATTCACCTCCACGATCAGATCGTAGAAACTTTATTTTCTTGTACGATGATTTTCCACTTCACTCTGAAATTCTTTGAACTTTTTAAATGTTTCAGACTTATGTCTCATCAAGTAGATATACCCATATCTGCTCAAATCATCTGCGAAGTTCAAAAAATAACGATACCGGCCGCGAGCCTCAACACTCATCGGACCGCATACATCATTATGTATTATTTCCAATAAGTTTGTTGCTTGCTCCATTGTTCCGGAGAACGGAGTCTTAGTCGTTTTTTCCATGAGGCATGGTTTGCAAGCATCAAGTGATTCATAATCAAGTGATTCCAAAAGCCCATCAGCATGGAGTTTCTTCATGCGCTTTACACCAATATGACCTAAACGGAAGTGCCACAGATAAGTTACACTATCATTATTAAACATATCTTTTGGCTTCAATACTATGAATATGTGTATCACTACTATCGAGATTCAACAAAAATAGACCCCTCATCAAGGGTGCACGACCATAAAAGATATTACTCATATAAATAAAACAACCATTATTCTCTGATTTAAATGAATAACCGTCTCGCATCAAACAAGATCCAGATATAATATTCATGCTTAACGCTGGCACCAAATAACAATTATTCAGGTCTAAAACAAATCCCGAAGGTAGATGTAGAGGTAGCGTGCCGACGATGATCACATCGACTTTGGAACCATTTCCCACACTCATCGTCAGCTCGTCCTTAGCCAATCTTCGCTTAATCCGCTAGCCCCTGTTTCGAGTTGCAAATATGAGCAACAGAACCAGTATCAAATACCCAGGCACTATTACGAGCATTAGTAAGGTATACATCAATAACATGCATATCAAATATACCTTTCACTTTGCCATCCTTCTTATCCGCCAAATACTTGGGGAAATTCCGCTTCCAGTGACCAGTCCCTTTGCAGTAGAAGCACTCAGTCTCAGGCTTAGGTCCAGACTTGGGTTTCTTCACTTGAGTAGCAACTTGCTTGCCATTCTTCTTGAAGTTCCCCTTCTTCCCTTTGCCCTTTTTGTTGAAACTATTGGTCTTGTTAACCATCAACACTTGATGCTCCTTCTTGATTTCTACCTCCGCAGCCTTTAGCATCTCGAAGAGCTCAGGAATTGTCTTATCCATCGCTTGCATATTATAGTTCATCACAAAGCTTTTGTAGCTTGGTGGCAGTGATTAAAGAACTTTGTCAATGATACTATCAATAGGAAGATTAACTCCAAGTTGAGTCAAGTGGTTGTGGTACCCACACATACAGAGTATATGTTCACTGACGGAACTATTCTCTTCCATTTTGCAGCTGTAGAACTTATTGGAGACTTCATATCTCTCAATCTAGGCATTTGCTTGAAATATTAACTTCAACTCCTGGAACATCTCATATGCTCCATGACGTTCAAAAAGACGTTGAAGTCCCGATTCTAAGCCGTAAAGCATGGCACACTGAACTATCGAGTGATGACCCACAAGTATAGGGGATCAATTGTAGCTCTTTTCGATAAGTAAGAGTGTCGAACCCAACGAGGAGCAGAAGGAAATGACAAGTAGTTTTCAGTAAGGTAATGTCTGCAAGTGCTGAAATTGTAAGTAGCGGAGTAGTTTGATAGCAAGATAATTTGTAACGAGCAAGTAACGATAATTGTAACAAGTATGCAGCAAGATAGCCCAATCCTTTTGAGGCAAAGGACAGGCCAAAACGGTTTCTTATAATAAGCAAAGCATTCCTGAGGATACACGGGAATTTCATCTAGTCACTTCCGTCATGTTGGTTTGATTTGTGTTCGCTACTTTGATAATTTGATATGTGGGTGGACCGGTGCTTAGGTGCTATTCTTACTTGAACAAACCTCCTACTTATTGTTAACCCTCCCGTAAGCATACGCAACTACGAGAAAAGTATTAAGAATAAATTCTAACCATAGCATTAAACTCTAGGATCCAATCGGTCCCTTGCGGAATAGTGCATAAACTGGGGTTTAAGTTTCTGCCGCTCTCGCAACCCACCATCTATTTGCTACTCCACAATGCATTCCCTTAGGCCCAAATATGGTGAAGTGTCATGTACTCGTCGTTCACATGACACCACTAAGGGAATCACAACATACATACCATCAAAATATCGAACACATATCAAATTCACATGATTACTTGCAACTTGATTTATCCCGTGACATCAAGAACAAAGGTAACTACTCACAAAAAATAAACATGCTCATGATCATAGGGGTATTAATATGCATAATGGATCTGAACATATGATCTTCCACCAAATAAACCATATAGTAATCAACTGCAAGATGTAATCAACACTACTAGTCACCCCCTAGCAATAATCTATAGTCCGGTAACAAGATTGAATACAAGAGATGAACTAGGGTTTGAGATGAGATGGTGCTGGTGAAGATGTTGATAGAGATTACCCTCCCCAAGATGGGAGAGTTGTTGGTGATCATAATGACGATGATTTCCACCTCCGGGAGGGAAGTTCCCCTGGAAGAATCGCTCCGCCGGAGGGCAAAAGTGCTCTTGCCCAAGTTCCGCCTCGAGACGGCGGCGCTTCGTCCCGAAAGACTCCTCTTCATTTTTTCTAGGTCAAAATGACTTATATACCAAAAGATGGGCAACAGAGGTGGGCCGAGGAGGCCACAACCCACCAGGGGGCGCCAGGGGGGCCTGGCGCGCCCAGGTGGGATGTGCCCACCTGGTGGTCCCCCTCTGGTGTTTATTGGTTCCAATATTCCTCAAATAATTCAGAAAAATCCACCATGAAGTTTCAACTCATTTGGAGTTGTGCAGAATAGGTGGCCTGACGTAGCTTTTCCAGGTCTAGATTTCCAGCTGCCAGAATTCTCCCTCTAGGTGTGTTCCTTGTAAATTATGAGAGAAAAGGCATTAGAATTACTCAAAAAAGCATTATTATGGATAAAAACATTATAAATAACAGCAAGGAAACATGATGCAAAATGTACATATCATCGAGTAGTCATCAGCTTTGCTCGGTCAGACGTTCATAACGTCCGGAGTTGCTCCTGCAGTGGGTTCGGCACCCAGCGGTGCTTCCAGGACGTAATTATTCTGTGCAGCAATGAGGATAGTCCTCAAGTTACGGACCCAGTCCATGTAGTTGCTACCATCATCTTTCAACTTAGCTTTCTCCAGGAATGCATTAAAATTCAAAGGAACAGTAGCACGGGCCATTTATCTACAACAACATAGACATGCAAAATACTATCAGGTACTAAGTTCATGATAAATTAAAGTTCAATTAATCATATTACTTAAGAACTCCCACTTAGATAGACATCCCTCTAGTCATCTAAGTGATCACGTGATCCAAATCAACTAAACCATGTCCGATCATCACATGAGATGGAGTAGTTTTCAATGGTGAACATTACTATGTTGGTCATATCTACTACTCCCTCCGTCCCATAATGTAAGACGTTTTTTGATACTATTGTAGTGTCAAAAAACGTCTTACATTATGGGACGGAGGGAGTATATGATTCACGCTCGACCTTTCGGTCTTAGTGTTCCGAGGCCATATCTGCATATGCTAGGTTCGTCAAGGTTAACCAGAGTATTCTGCTTGTGCAAAACTGGCTTGCACCCGTTGTATGTGAACGTAGAGCTTATCACACCTGATCATCACGTGGTGTCTCGGCATGACGAACTGTAGCAACGGTGCATACTCAGGGAGAACAGTTATACCTTGAAATTTAGTGAAAGATCATCTCATAATGCTACAGCCGTACTAAGAAAAATAAGATGCATAAAGGATAAACATCACATTCAATCAAATAAGTGATATGATATGGCCAACATCATCTTGTGCCTTTGATCTCCATCTCCATAGCAGCGTCATGATCACCATCATCACCGCCTTGACACCTTGATCTCCATCGAAGCAGCGTTGTCGTCTCGCCACCTATTGCTTCTACGACTATCGCTACCGTTTAGTGATAAAGTAAAGCACTTACATGGTGATTGCATTTCATACAATAAAGCGACACCCATATGGCTCCTGCCAGTTGCTGATAACTATTACAAAACATGATCATCTCATACACCAATTTATATATCATCACGTCTTGACCATATCACATCACAGGAAGCCCTGCAAAAACAAGTTAGTCATCCTCTACTTTGCTGTTGCCAGTTTTACGTGACTGCTACGGGCTTCTAGCAAGAACCATTCTTACCTACGCATCAAAACCACAACGATTCTTTGTCAAGTGTGTTGTTTTAACCTTCAAAAAGGACCGGGCGTAGTCAAACTCGGTTCAACTAAAGTTGAAGAAACAGACACCCACTAGCCACCTATGTGCGAAGCACATCGGTAGAACCAGTCTCATGAACGCGGTCATGTAATGTCGGTTTGGGCCGCTTCATCCAACAATGCCGCCAAATCAAAGTAAGACGCTGCTGGTAAGCAGTATGACTATTATGCCCATAACTCATTGTGTTCCACTCGTGCATATAACATCTATTTTACCTACGATCATGCAAGATCTATCTAGGAGGTGCATAGCAACGAGTAGGGTGAGTGTGTCCACGTACCCTCATAGACCGAAAGCGGAAGTGTTTAGTAACGCGGTTGATGTAGTCGAACGTCTTCGCGATCCAACCGATCCAAGTACCGAATGTACGACACCTCCGCGATCAGCACACGTTCAGCTCGATGACGTCCCTCGAATTCTTGATCCAGTTGAGACCGAGGGACAATTCCGTCAGCACGACGACATGGCGACGATGATGATGAAGTTACCGGCGCAGGGCTTCACCTAAGCACAACGATGATATGACCGAGGTGTGTAACTGTGGAGGGGGCACCGCACACGGCTAAGAAAAACTTGTGTGTATTTGGGGTGCCCCCCTCCCCACGTATATAAAGGAGGGGGGAGGAGGAGGCCGGCCAAGGTGTGGCGCGCCAAGGGGGGAGTCCTACTTGGACTCCCGGTCCAAGTAGGATTCTGCCCCCCCCTTTCCTATTCCGAGAAGGACAAGGGGGAAAGAGAAGGAGGAGCAGAAGGAAAGGCCCCCCCAACCCTAGTCCAATTTGTTTGGGGCTTGTTGGGGGGGGGGGGCGCACGCCTCCACCTGGCCCCCTGCCTCCTCTCTCCTACAGGGCCCATGAAAGCCTATTAATCACCCAGGGGGTGACGGTGTCCTGGACTAGGGGGTACTCACCACGTCGCCTCCCGACCAGCTGGATCGGGCCGAGGACCCCCATGGCGGTTCACTATTGGGCCAGTTCGGACAGCCCATGCCGCATACAAGAAGGTTTCCACAAGACTTGGCGCACAAGACAAGGACTCCTCAAAACCCTAGGCCTACAGTGCATATATGAACCGAGGCCAGGCTAGTCAATAAATAATCTCATATTCATTACTACAATCTCGTGGTAGATATATGTACTCTGTACTACACTCATATGAATACAAACAAAAGCAGCATGTAGGGTATTATCTCTTCAAGAGAGCCCGAAGCTGGGTAAAATCCCGTGTCCATGTTACCATCGCTCCAAGACGCCTAGCTTAGGACCCCTACTACGAGATACGCCGCATATAGAACCGACATTGTTGCTTTCATTGAGAGTCTGCTGGGTGATCATCGCGGATCGATGAGAGGATCAGGTGATATTTTTATAATCAGATCTATTTTGTACAAGTTAGTTTTTGTGAGAATTATCGCTAGTTTGCAAGCTTCGTCTGCAGATTAGGTCAAGATCAAGGTATAAAAAAAATTGCGACCAACGACGCGTTCCCTCACGGGGTCTAGCGCTCTACCCCGGTCCCTTGATCAGCAGACGGTGGCGTAATTGATTGTCAAACTGGTCCCTGGCGATGCACGCAGTGCTTAACCGCGGAGCCGAGGACAAATCCACCACGAGCAGCGATCGTCTAGAGATATTTTGCCAACGCTTGTATTGCGAGCCGACGTACGCGCAAGAACCTTCATCAAACCGATCTCAGTGTTCAGATCGGTAGTTCCGTATATGGGCCGGCCCAACGCAGTCTTGATGCTACCCGGCCAGGATGTCCCTCGTCCATAATCATCTCGTCTGCTATCAGTTTCGACGTCACCAGATAAGTTGACAGGTGCAATTGTTTTAGTTATTCGCGTTGTGCATATTAATAATATTTCAAACAATATTTTTTGCTGGTCAGCGATTTTTGGTACTGCAGGTTTTGCAGTCTGGTCTACATTGAGGCCATCGCTTTAGGGTGATCCGATATGTCGTCACTATCCCGTGTGCATCGTGTCCGTAGCTCAGGCGACCCTGCGAATTCGGATTTGTCACCTCGTTGTGCCAACACCCTATGTCGACATCAGCCTCGCGCCAGGACTAGTATTTCCCGTGTTGGCTGGATGATCAGTGCTGCCCCATGCCTGAGACACCAAGGAGACTCCTTTTCCTCCATTTCTCTTTTCTTTAAATCCAGCGTCTGTGCTGCCGCGGGTGGACTACCACTTCTCATTAAACGTGCACCAGTTTTGCACGTACATATTGGTACTACTAATTTGCAACATTGTTTTAAAGGTTTGATTGACGAACAGCGCTGCCAGTTCTGCACGTACAAATTGGTATGGAGGAAAACTGCATTCACGACGTCTGGCACTAGCGCGTGGTCATTGGGCCACACCGACGTGGACCCGTTCATGTAGACATCGCCCTTGCGCTACCTTATTGAATATCAGGTTGTATTTTTCCTAATTACCTATATTGTATATATCTTCATACCGAATATATTTTCGCCGGTTTGCGTGATTCTCCTGTGTAGATTTTTCTGCGACTAGATACAATCCGGCGTGTCATCACTAGATTGATGCAATGACCTGGTCGGTTTTGATCCGGACAGCTTTTTTCCCCAGTTGGCTTCATCCGAAGTCCGATGACCACTGCATCTGTGACTCGATCTACCATGCAAATTCAAAGTACCTCATATGGTCGCCGTGTCGTATTGTCATTGTCACCATCGTCTAGTGGATTTCCGACCTACACAGACGTCTCCACGCCGCCACTCCAGTGAGCCGACTTCGGCGCCCAGGCTATATTTCTTTAACTATATACCTCCTTAAATTAATTAAGTAGAGGAGATTTTTTATTAGCTATATGATTATTATTTGTTATTGGCTTTTTCTTGCACTATTTTATGTGTGCAGATAACCAACTTAGATTGGGCCACGCCGCCTCTTTGGCGAGTCGTTGTCGTCCCATCTATGTTGGCCGAATTACGTCGTCATCTCAGCGTACGGAGTCGTCCTCTGGCCTCCACCAACCAAATTCAATCGTCACCATGGTGTGATACCCTGTGTAGCCATTATCACGCCATCGCTTCATCCAATTGACGTCCACTATGGCGACCTGTTTCGACACATCGACTGACATGGGGGGTTTCATTGTCATGCTGCTGAACTACTCGGTCCCCTCGGCTGGACCGAGGGCTTCACCTCGGCACTTCGGCACTTTCGTGCTATCACTTCATCAAGCCGAGCTATTCACTCGGGTACATCAAGACCGGCTTGGAGGCTGGGACCTCGTCCTGCCGTAAGCTCGTATCGCGTCATCAACACCAAGCACATTCACCAGCTAAGTCGCTTTCATGCTCAAAAACTTTCAGTCATAAATTTTGTTCGGTTCGACCAAGCATTATACTTTTTAGCAAAAAGTTGTTTGTGAAAAAGTTCCTTGTCAAAACTTTGTTTGTGACACACAAATTCAAATACCCCGTTTATTTGGGGGCTTCCTTTATGAAGCCTTTCCTCTTGCATATGATTATACTTGTATGGCTTCGTTCCTTGTTTGTGTATTACGCCACAATATGCACCATGTTGACATAAGTGTTCTGCAAGCTGGGTTGCCTTGCTCCTGTGTTTACCCCTACGTTCCCGATTGTTTGGCTAGGGAGTAAGGGAGCACCTCTGCGATTGTCACGATCGGGTCATCCGAGCTCGGACCTCAGACTGGGTGAAGCCGAAAGCTAGCGCTCTTATTGTTTTCAATCATGGTCGGCACACAACGGAACTCATGAGTACTAATAATCTATTGCACAAGTCTCATAGTAACAATGAGCAACCGAAGAAAGATATCGGTGGGGGTACTATTTTCTTCGAAGATGCTTCTTACACTTCGTCAGTAATATAGCATAACTTTCCTGAGCGCGCTTTGTCTGTTACATCCTTATGGCCTGATTTCCTGGTTATCGGAAATACCGTCGAGATTCTCGACACGTGGAGTACATAACACTTTTCAGCCCTTGACCGAAGAGGGAGAAGCCGACGGTCGGTTAAGACGCGTTTAAAGTTCAGGTGAACACAGATATGATATAAGTACTTTGGTACATACAATCATTATATATAGAATTCTTTTACCCAAGTCACTTGGGGGCTCTTAAAATTTATATGAGTTGTTTTATAGTAAATGTGTTTTCTTCTTGGTCGTCGCAAAGTATTTTTCTACCGCTCTTTTTTCAACTCGAGTGTACGGTCAATAGCCGGATAGCCTGTCTTCTCTCTAAAAGTCGCTCAAGTTTAGTTTGCTAAACTGGCCTCGGAGAAGTACTCCGCCTTTGGGATAAGGAGCTTGAAGCCCTAGGCTGACCCGCGTGAAGTCTTGAGATCGGATGTGTCATGTTAAAGCATGACAGAAGCACAATTTTTTTCCAATTTTCGGATTGGCACCAAACACTTGATCTTGTTCGGACGTCATGTTCTTACTGATGGTTTTTGATTTTCCAAGCCTATGACACTTTTGAACTATTTGTGTGTTTCCAGCATAAGTCTTGCAGTGCAACACCGGACACCTTTTGAGATTCTGCAAAAACATTCTCGGATATTGCTATATATGCATCGGTTTCGAATTGTGTCTTTAGTCAATAGTTGGGTTGCCCGGCTCCTGTGCTTGCCTCCTACGTTCCGCTTTGTTCGGCTAGGTGTGCAAAGGGAGAACATGGTTAAGCACCTCAGTGGAGAAACCCGAAAACTGACGGTCACAATAAGCGTAAACTGGTCAGTGATCCGATGACTGTGTTAAATGACGGGCCGTTCATAACATTGGCCGAAGTGTTTACGGCTTGACCTTGGCTGTCGCCGAACACTAACCGGGGGCTAGTAACTGGCCTCCCAACTTTAAACTCCTATGACTAAGTGAAAGTTATAAAGCCCGCATATCTGATTGCCTTGTTTCCGCTAACACAACCGCCTTCGGGCACCGAGACGTCGGCTAAGGGTTGTTTGTTATTACGGAAACACCATGCGTAGCATCTACAAGGGGGTGGAAGCCGACGATGGGCCACTTTCAACTAATAAATGGTTGCAATGGAGTCAAAATAAACATATTATCAGCATTTGTATTTAATATAAAAGGGCTGCCTTCCGTAATCATCGTTATAAAGCCATAAATATGCATCAATTTGACTTAAGATTTTCGCCAGGCTGGGTTGTCTGGCTCCTGTGCTTACCCCTACGTTCCCAATTGTTCAGCTAGGCGGTAATGGAAGCACCTCTGTGATTGTTACTACCGGGACATCCGAGTTAGTACCTCAGACTGGGTGAATCCGAAAGCTAGCGATCTTAAAGGATATAATTGGTCGGCAACGACGGAAGTGAAATTTTAGGTTCGCTAAAGACCACATAGTTCGGGAACTTTCCCCAAACTAAATCCTCAATATTTTTCTCCCACATTGATCGGAGCTGAGGTTTCATGATCATGCTTAGCATGACAACCCAAAGAAAGGAACCGATAGCGGGACTATTTTCTTTGGAAGATGTTTCTAACGTTAATACCTTTGTTTATAAAACCGTATGGCTGGATTGCCTTGTTTGCCGTAAATCTTTGACCACATAAAGGCTTTATAAAGTAGGACAAACACTCCTCGGCTGCTGGCCAAGGAGGTTGAAGCCGATGGTCGGTCAACAAAGTTTTGTACAATGCGGATCCGAGTATTAATGATGTAGAGTACTTGGATACATAGAATCATTACACATACTTTGTGATTTTACTCTGGATATCAATCCTTAATTCGGAAACCCGTGCCCACATTAAGGCTCAGGGGCTACTGGGCTTCCCGCTCATTATTTATAAATATTAAAGGGGCACATCGATCCCCTGATCTGGTGTTGCCACCCGACCAGTGGCTCGGGGGCTACTGCATTGACAACCCAATGTAGAAAATTTAAAGTGCAATATAGTTTTCGAGGAGATTATGATCCTCCGGTTGGTCGACCGCACCCAACCTGAGTCTCAAGGACTTTGCACACTGCTTTTTGTGTCCCAAAGTATTCTGCCAAACTAGGAGTTGATCCTTAGGCTGATTTTGTGAATCAACCTGAGTCTTAGGGGCTACTGGGATCAGCGGTCTTGTGTCATCCTTCAGGTGCATCTCAGGTTTTAGACCGATACACACCTTCAGGGCTACTGGCTATATATCTCGGCAGAGAATAAAATTGCACCAATCAAAAATATTGACAAAAATCGGCCCGCGGTCGAGGTAGTGCACCACCTCGGAAGCAGTCCGGCATAAAGCTCGGGCGCCAGTGGCTGGCTCCATAGAGGGCATTTCCGGCATTAACCTCGGCTAAACTCCTCCAACTTTTTTGAACCAAGGTGATCTATGACACCTCAGATACAGTCCGGCGTTGGATCTTGGACATAGTCCGGTGTTGGTGCTTGGATACAGTCCAGCGCCGGAGCACGGATGCAGTTCGGCGTTGGAGCTCGGCTGTAACAATACTCTTCGGATACATTCCTGCGTTGGAGCTCGAAAGCGGTCCGGCGTTGGTGCTCGGCTATAAAAGATACCTCGAATGCAGTCCGGCATTGGAGCTCGGACGCAAGAGGACGCTGCCGCCTGGGAACAACTTCAAACCCGAGGTGTGGCATAAAAATAACAAGGCATTGATAAAGGCCGGAAACTTAGAGGGGCTCCTCAGATACCCAATGTGTAAACTCTTCGGATGCACTTCGGCGATCGTCAAGATCGAAGATGAGAAGATTTGTTGAACCAGTTTTCAAGATCGACGACCGAAGATGAAGATTAATTCGGGAGAATCGAGGAGTGTCCCCAACTTGAAGACCAGTTCAGGGGGCTACTGACGGTGTCCTGGACTAGGGGGTACTCACCACGTCGTCTCCCAACCAGCTGGATCGGGCCGAGGACCCCCATGGCGGTTCACTATTGGGCCAGTTCGGACAGCCCATGCCGCATACAAGAAGGTTTCCACAAGACTTGGCGCACAAGACAAGGACTCCTCAGAACCCGAGGCCTATGGTGCATATATAAACCGAGGCCAGCCTAGTCAATAGACAATCTCATATTCATTACTACAATCTCGTGGTAGATACATGTACTCTGTACTACACTCATATGAATACAATCAAAAGCAGCATGTAGGGTATTATCTCTTCGAGAGAGCCCGGAGCTGGGTAAAATCCCGTGTCCATGTTACCATCGCTCCAAGACGTCTAGCTTAGGACTCCTACTACGAGATACGCCGGATATAGAACAGACAGGGGGGAGGGGTTCCGGTAACCCCCCGGTACTCCAGAAAATGTTTGAACCTTTCCAAAACTTTTCCGGTGTCCGAACATAACCTTCCAATATATCAATCTTTATGTCTCGACCATTTCGAGACTCCTTGTCATGTCCATGTTCTCATCCGGGACTCCGGACAAACTTCGGTACATCAAATCACATAACTCATAATACAAATCGTCATCGAACGTTAAGCGTGCGGACCCTACGGGTTCAAGAACTATGTAGACATGATCGAGACACATCTCTGGTCAATAACCAATAGCGGAACCTGGATGCTCATATTGGCTCCTACATATTCTATGAAGATCTTTATCGGTCAAACCGCATAACAACATACGTTGTTCCCTTTGCATCAGTATGTTACTTGCCCGAGATTCGATCGTCCGTATCATCATACCTAGTTCAATCTCGTTACCGGCAAGTCTCTTTACTCGTTCCATAGTGCATCATCCCGTAACTAACTCATTAGTCACAATGCTTGCAAGGCTTATAGTGATGAGCATTACCGAGAGGACCCAGAGATACCTGTCCGATACACGGAGTGACAAATCCTAATCTCGATCTACGCCAACTCAACAAACACCATCAGAGACACCTGTAGAGCATCTTTATAATCACCCAATTACGTTGTGATGTTTGATAGCACACAAGGTGTTCCTACGATATTCGGGAGTTGCATAATCTCATAGTCAGAGGAACATGTATAAGTCATGATGAAAGCATTGGCAATAAACTAAACGATCATTTGTGCTAAGCTAACGGATGGGTCTTGTCCATCACATCATTCTCTAATGATGTGATCCCATTCATCAAATGACAACACATGTCCATGGTCAGGAAACTTAACCATCTTTCATTAACGAGCTAGTCTAGTAGAGGCATACTAGGGGCACTCTATTTGTCTATGTATTCACACATGTACTAAGTTTCTAGTTAATAAATTCTAGCATGAACAATAAACATTTACCATGATATAAGGAAATATAAATAACAACTTTATTATTGCCTCTAGGGCATATTTCCGTCATTTATGAAGTATTCATGCTGTTATTTTATCATTCTTGGATGTTATACAATCATTTTATAGCAACTTTGTATCATTTCTTGGGACTAACCTATTGACCTAGTGCCCAGTGCCAGTTGCAGTTTTTTGCTTGTTTTTCACATCGCAGGAAATCAATATCACACGGAGTCCAAACTCGCGAAACTTCTTGGAGATTTTTATGGACAAGAACACCCAATGTGGGCCAGAGCAGCACCTGGGGGGTGCCCCGAGGGGGGCACAACCCACCAGGGCGCGCCTGGGGGCCTAGGCATGCCCAGGTGGGTTGTGCCCACCTCGGTGGCCTCCCGCACCCCCTCTTTACTCTATAAATTCGCAAATATTCCAAAGCCCTTCGGGGTTAACCTAGATCAGAATTTCCGCCGCCGCAGGCCTCTGTAGCCACTGAAAACCAATCTAGGCCCCGTTCCCGCACCCTTCCGGAGGGGGGAATCATCACACGTGGCCATCTTCATCATCCCGGCGGCCACCACGATGAGGAGGGAGTAGTCCACCCTTGGGGCTGAGGGTTTCTACCAGTAGCTATGTGTTTAATCTCTCTCTCTCTCTCTCGTGTTCTTGAGATGTCACGATCTTGATGTATCGCGGGCTTTGTTAATATAGTCGGCTCATATGGTGTTTTCCCCTCTCTATCTTGTTGTGATGAATTGAGGTTTTCCCTTTGAGATTTGGTTGTTATCGTATTGAATACTTTGATGGATTTGAGAACACTTTATATATGTCTTGCAATTGAATACTCGTGGTGACAATGGGGTATCATATTGATTCATTGGAACTCAACTCGCGGATTCTCGATGTGACAGTGGGGTAATCTACGCATAGGGGTTGATGCATGTTCTTGTCTTTGTTTCTCCGGTAGAAATCTTGGGGCACTCTTTGAAGTTCTTTGTGTTGGATTGAGTATTATGAATATGAATTTGCTTTGACGTTATTTTAGTACGAACTCTAGGATATATCGAACGGAAAGAATAGCTTCACTACAAAAAAAAGACACATCTGTGGCATTTTGGGCCGAACGAAAAAAAATTGTCATACTTATGACACTTCTATGATGATAATTGTGAAAAAAAACCCGGTATCATCATAGATGTTGTGGGGTCCTACTTCTATGACAAAAAATCATGACAGAAAATGGGCTTTTCGTCCTGGGCAGGCCGGACACGCAGCTGCATGACATTCTTTGGGCCGTCCATGACGGAAAAAACCGTGGTAGAAGCGAGGGCGAGGAAAATATTGGGGTGTTCCCGGTTAGGGTGGGTGGTCGGGGCCGAGCGATGCGCGTTTCTCTCGTACACGCACGCGCGTGGGTGCGAGGCGTTGGGCTCTAACTGAACCCGAGCGATTGCACTGCAGGCTACGCGTTACTGAACCCGAGCGATCGATCGATGGCTGTTAACTGAACCCGATCGAGTGATTCGCCAGCTACCGCTGCTAATCAAGCCGATCGATGTTGCCTCTGGATGAACAGTGAGCGTTGCTGGGAGGGGGGGGGGGGTTGGATGAACTGTTCCCGGTGGGGGTGGATGAACAGGACCCCGTGGTGTTGTCTTTGGATGAACAGTGAGCGTTGCTGGGGGTGTTTGGATGAACAGTTCCCGGTGGGGGTGGATGAACAAGACCCCGTGGTGTTGCCTCTGGATGAACAGGACCCCAATCGATCGAGCCGGTTGGGGCTGGATGAACAGGACCCCGTGGAAGGATGGATGAACAGGACCACCCCGTGGAGGGCAGGATGAACAGTATACGGTGGAGGGCTGGATGAACAGTAGCCCGTGGAGGGGTGGTTGAATAGCAGCCTGTGGAGAGGGCTGGTTGAACAGTAGCCGGTGGAGTAACCCGCGGTGGAGGCTGGTGTCAGATTTTGGGTTCCGGCATACCCTTGAGGTTCGAACACTGGGTTGCGCGCGGAGATCCGACCCTCCACCATCTCGTACCTCGCCGAATCGCTGGGACCTAAACTACTAAACGGAACAGCACAAGAGACACAAGATTTATACTAGTTCGGGCCACCGTTGTGGTGTAATACCCTACTCTAGTTTGTGGTGTGGTGGATTGCCTCTTGGGCTGATGAGGAACAATACAAGCAAGAACAGCCTCGCGAGGGTCTGTTCTTTGCGGGTGTGATGAACTTCTAGGTGGTGTTCAGTCGCTCTAGCTTGAGGATCGGGTCTCTGTCTTTCTCTGGATTCCAGATCCCTCTACCCTGTGGGTGGCTACTCCTATTTATAGGCGAAGGCCCTGGGCCTCTTCCCAAATATTGAGCGGGAAGGGCGCCAACAATCGGCCAATTTGAAGGGGAACAGCGGGTACACTTATCCTGACTAAAGTTGGTCCTCGCCTGCCAAAGGTTCTGGTGATGACGCCTGCTTGGGCTCCACGATGACTCCCTTCCAGCCGTTGGGGCTGGTCTTGGTCTTGTTGCACCAAAGCGGATGCCTTTGCTTGATGCTCTCGCTGCGCTTGCTCCCTTTGCACTAAAGAGGAAAGGAGGACACTGCGCGGGCTGGTGCCCGACTGGCGCCCTTGGTCGTCATGGCTTGCGTCATGGGCACCTCGCGAGGTACCCTGCCTTGAACTCTCCGCCTCCTCATGAGCCAACCTGACGAGGCCGTGCCTGAGGAAGCTCCTTGTCGTCCGCCCCGCGAGGCTTGGCCCCTCGCGAGGGTCTTGAGCTTGCGTTGATGAAATGGGCTGTCTTGGGCCTCCTTTGAGCCACGCCGCAGGCAGGCAAGTCTGGGGACCCCCGTTCCCAGAACGCCGACAGTAGCCTCGGCCTGGGCGCGCCGAACTTGGCCGAGCGGAGAGGCGAAAGGGCAAGTGCGAAGCTTCGCGGGCCCTAACAGCTTGCGGCCTTGGGCGACGCGTGGAGGTTGATTGGATGTGGGCGACACTGCTTCCCCATGATGCCTCGGTAACCACCCGAATTCGACAAGTCCTTGAATGCAGAGTTGGGCATGATGACCGGTGATCATGGAGGCCGACGGTTGGCCTTCGCCGGCTATAAGTACGGAACGGCGCGCGCCCTTCCAGTCTATCCTTCTGCTTCTCCTCCTCCTCGTTTCGTCTGGTTTCCATGGCTCCGATCTGCCGGTTCTCCAAGGAAGAGAAGGGAAAGGCTCCTCAAGAGGATCCTGACCTGCTCCCCCCAAAGAAGCGGCTTGCTCTCTGGTGTCAGGGCAGGAGCGCTCGCCAGGAGGCGCCCATGCCCTGGTGCGTGCGGCCGCCACCAGGGTTTCCTCTTCCCTTGTACGCGCAAATTGGTGGCTCTGAAGGAGGCGACGCCAGGTGCCACGAGCGGCGCCGCCGATGACGCCGGCGGGTCACGAAGGTGTGCGTCTTCCCCCCTGGAGTCCACGCCGAGGGCTCCTGCCGGGAGTTCGTGCTTCGCATTGCGCGCCTCCTAAGTCTTGGATTCGTCTTCCTTATTTCTTCGCCTCCGTCGTTCGGCAGGGGGAACCCCTGGGACTCTGGCTGTAGCACGCCGGCTGCGGCACCCTCGGGACCGGGGCAGAGGTCACGGTAGTTGCCCCGGGCGAGGTCTTCATGACTCGGGGCTGGGGCGAGGTCGCCCGGGTCTGCAGGACGAGGGGCGCCCTCATGATCCACCTGGAGTACGATGGTGCTCCGGTGGTGTCCTTCAAGGTCTTCGACGCAGAGGGTCGTCGGCTGGAGTGCTGCCCCGGGAGAGGTGGTCGGGGTCCTGCTGCGGTGAGACGGAGGCCGACCGACCACTCCCTTGACAGCTCCTCAGGCGATGAAGGCGCCGGAGGATCCAGCGACCACGCCGAGGTCTTCGCGACGCCGGAGACGAGCGACGACAGCTACGAGCCCCCAAGCCTGCGCCGCTCCCAGAGTAGGGCGAGCTCGTCAGGCCGTCGCCGCCCCTGATCTGGATGGGGTTGGCTCCGGACCGGGTGGCCCACTGTTGATGATGGCGTATGCCGCGGTGGTCCCTGTAGGTAGGACTCCTTAGGATTCGCGTCTTTTGTTCCTGCGAGGAGCCAAGAATATAGATTAAGGGGGCTTGTAAGATGTTTGTAGCTTCGCTTGTCAATATAACCCTTTTGTGAGGCAAAGGCGAGATGCTCATTCCGTTCTAGCTCAGTTTCCTCCTTTCAGTCCTCACGAGGGCTTGATGCTCTGCGCCGACAGGTCCCGGTCCCAAGGCGGCTTCAGCCGTCGCTGGTATGCCAGGTCGCGATGCCGTGATCAAGGCCAGGAGGCGAGCGGCCCGAGGTCTGGTAAGAGCCTCTGAGTCGCGATGCTCAGGGGGTCCCCCTTGCCGCTCAAGCAGCCATCATTCGGTGAGAAAGGAGAGCGACGTTGCTAACACGGGGTTGCATTGAGTGTGGGGATGGTGTTGCGATAACCAGTGTGTCCGGGGGGTGACTTAACTCGAGGGTCGGGACAATGCTTCCTGGTGCGGAGCTAGGTCCGTGCCTTGGCCGGCGAGAGATTGCGTGGCGAGGTCGTTTCGTGTTCCTTGGAGGGACCCTGCAAGTTCACCACAAAAGGAACAAGAGCTCGACGTGGCGATCGTTAGTTCTGCCGTTAGTTGCTTTGGAGAGGCGCGAAAGGCCTCGCGAGGTGTGTTGGGGCACCCGTGAGCCAGCGCGGGACTCACGGGGCCCTACCTCAAGGCGGGTTGCGCCTGGCTCCGGGCCTTATCTTCGAGTGTGTTCCTGCAAATTTGGCCAGATGCCGGTGCTCTACGTCTTCGGGTCCCGGCTCTCGGGCTGGTCTCAGCCGTCGCTGGCAAGCCAGGTCGCGATGCCATGGACAAGACCAGAGAGTGAGGGCCGGAGAGCCGGTAGGAGCCCTGAGTCGCGATGCTCAGGCACCCCCCCCCTTTAACGTGCAAGATTCCGCCACCCAGGAAAAGGTACCAAATAACAATCATGGTGGAACGAGAGCATAATCCTAAGGAAAGCGCAAGAAGGATACATGTCACTGGGGCCCGAGCGGCGGCTTGGGGATGATGCAGCCAGGCGCCCCAACAGGATAAGCTAATGACATGAAATAAAAGGGATACATGCCGCAGGATGGACCCACGTGACTCGGGAATAATGCGGCCTCAAGGCGCCCCACCTGAAACGAAACTTAAAGATGTCACTGGTGATGTTGGGGACGAGGGGTGTTGGTGTAGCAGACTCGGTGGGCTGCGGAGCCGATCCTCACGAGCCCCTGTGCCCGAGGCCTCGGGAGGCTTCGAGGCTGGAGGCTCCTCGGGGCCATCTCCATCTCCGCCAGGCTGCGGCGTGTCGACCTCTTGAGCCTCCAGGATGGTCCTCATGAGACGCTGGTGTGCAGCAGCTGCGTTTAAGGTGCCATGAGGCATGCGACATAGCTGTGGGGCGGACCCTGCAACGTCCCACTCGCGAGGGCAGAGGCGCTCTTGAGATGCGGCTCGATTGAGCCTGGTATGTCGATGCAGACGCCAGCCCACCATCCTCGCTGGATGGGGGGCCACAGCGGTAGTGGCGGCGGCTGCCCTCATGACCCTTGACTCCTGAGCTCTGAATGGCCTTGCCGACGAACTCCCGAGGGTTCAGCCCTCCTTGCCTTGCTCTCGCTATGGGGAAGCGTGCTTCAAGCACGCCTCACGTCGTGCCCAAGCGCCTCCTCAAGACCTTGGCGAGGTCGGCGGCCCTCAGGGGAGAGCCCCGAGCCCTGCTGAGGAGGGCGCCGGCGCGCTTTCCTCTGAGATGGAAGGAGACTCCTCCTGGCCCGATGCGGGCCCTGAGGGGCCTGTCTCTTGAGGAGCCGGGCCGGTCGATGTCTTCTTCTTCTTGGGTGCGGCCTCGGGAGGCCTCCTGCTGCTGTGGTCTGGGTCTTCCAGTGATGCGGCCTGAAAGGCTCGCTCCAGGGAGCACACTGCGTCTCTCTCTTCACAGGGCACCGTGATGACCCCGCCGCTTCCTGGCATCTTGAGGACGTTGTAGCCATGGTGGGTTACGACCATGAATTTGGCCAACGTTGGGTACCCGAGGATGGCGTTGTACGGCAGGCGAATGTGGGCGACGTCGAAGTCGATGAGCTCGATGTGGTAGTTGTCGCGGGCCCCAAAGGTGACAGGAAGGCGGACCTGCCCGATCGGGACCGTGGAGTCGTCGGTGACTCGGAGAAAGGCTTGGTTGGCTGAAAGCGTAAGGCACTTGAAGATTGTGAATGTCTCCACGGACAGGACGTTGAGCCCTGCTCCGCCGTCGATGAGGGTCTTGGTGACCAGCACGTTGCTGATGATTGGGGAACAAAGCATCGGGAGAACCCCGGCTGTGGCTGCGCACTTGAGCTGATCTGCTGAGCTGAACGTGATGGCGCATGCCGACCACCTGAGAGGGCGCGTGGCCTCGAGCTTGGGGAGGACTGCATTCACTTCGCGGGTGAACTACTTGAAGATGCGTTGAGAGGCTGGGGCTTGAGCTCCGCCCAGGATGCAGGCGATCGCGCGCACTTCTTGGAAGCCCCCAGCCCCCTCGTCCTGATGACGGTCTTCAATTCTCCTTGGCGGCGGCGGCAGCGGAGGGAGGCCTGCGTTCCCCTGCGGGCGATCCTCGCAAGGCTGATCCCTCCAGCCTCCCTCGCGAGGTGAGTCTTGCCAGCGGTCCTTGCGAGGTTGGTCGCGCCACCCTTGGCGCGGGCCGCGGTCTTCCCAGCGTCCTGCATTCCTTCCTCCTCCTCGGCCATAGACCCGATCGCTACGCTCGGGGCGTCTGCCGATCCTTCCATCGCGTACGGCCCGGAGCTCTTGGCATTCATTGGTGTTGTGGGTGTGGAGGTCGTGGTACACGCAGTACCGGCTGCCCTTGGAGGACTCGGGCTGATCTCTGCTCGCTTGGTGTCTGGTCCGGCCGCGAGTACGGAAGCCCCCTTGCGCTTCACGCCCTTGGCCTTGGACTTCTTCTCTTGAGGATCCATGGCGGCAGCTCGAGGAGGGAGAGGCTCCCTCCTCAGCCTGGCGCACTTGGTCGCCAAGTTGAACAGCTCCGGGGAGGTGCACAGATCTTCATGCATCGCCAGCTCCTCCTTCATCTTGACGTCGCGCACGCCGTCGGAGAAGGCAGAGATGATGGCCTCCTCCATTACCCTAGGGATCTTGAGGCGCGCGTTGTTGAAGCGCTGGATGTACTTTTGCAGGGTTTCCCTTGGCTGCTGCTTGATTCGGCGCATGTCGCTCACGGCGGGTGGCCAGTCGCGAGTACCCTGGAAGTTGGCGATGAAGCGGGTACGCATCTCGGCCCAGGAAGAAATCGTGCCTGGGGCCAGATTCAGGAGCCAGGTGCGGGCCTCGTCCTTGAGCGCCATGGGAAACCAATTCGCCATGACCTTTTCATCTCCGTTGGCAGCCTCGATGCCCAGCTCGTAGAGCTGGAGGAACTCCGTAGGGTCAGCTGTGCCGTCGTAGCGAGGAGGCAAGTCTGGCTTGAACTTGGCGGGCCACGAGACGCTGCGCAGCTCGGAGGTGAACGTGCGGCAGCCCGCCGTGGCCATGGGGGGCCTCGGACGACAAAGAGCTTGGTCTTGTGGGCCTCCCTGCGCCGCAGCTGGGGCCAGCGCAGGGTCTTGACGTGCTGGAGCAGGGAGCGCTCAGGCAGCTTCTTGTGGGCGAGGAACTTCTTGACAGCTCTTCTCTTGCCGCGGCGCTGGCGAAGCAGGTTCCGCCAGGCCGCGCGCTTTGGGGCTGTGGCGCCTTCTTGAGGAGGAGGCGGTTGGCGCCGAGGGCTTCATCGCCAGCAGCGAAGGTGCGGTGCAGCGAGGCGGGACGGCAGCGGGCGCCTCTGCGGCAGACGAGCTCGGCGACTTCGGTGAAACCATTCTTCGTAAGACGTCGTCGGCAAGCGGTAAGCGCAGGAGCTTCGTTTGCGCGATGAAGTGTAGCTTTCGGGCCTCCATGGTCGCGCGGGGCGTGCGCGATGAAGAACCAGTGGGGGTGAGCGAAGGCGTGGCGGTGCGGGCGTCCCGCCTCATGGACGGGTGCTGGGACGATGCTTGCTGCTCGTTCCCCGCCGGGCCGCTGGCGACGTTGACGGCAGGTGACGAAACGACGAGGGCGCCCGCCGACGGAGCTGTCTGGCGACATGGGAGGCGAAGCGGCTCGGCGCTTCAGCCGGCAGGCCCGACGAAAGCGTCGAACATGGTTGCGGTGGTCGGGAAGAACGAGGCGACGAAAGCAGCAGATTCCGCGCACTTTACCGGGCGCGCCAAATGTCGGATTTTGGGTTCCGCAGACCCTTGAGGTTCGACCACCGGGTGCGCGGAGATCCGACCCTCCACCGCCTCGCACCTTGCCGAATCGCTGGGACCTAAACTACTAAACGGAACAGCACAAGAGACACAAGATTTATACTAGTTCGGGCCACCGTTGTGGTGTAATACCCTACTCTAGTTTGTGGTGTGGTGGATTGCCTCTTGGGCTGATGAGGAACAGTACAAGCAAGAACAGCCTCGCGAGGGTCTGTTCTTGGCGGGTGTGATGAACTGCTAGGTGGTGTTCAGTCGCTCTAGCTTGAGGATCGGGTCTCTGTCTTTCTCTGGATTCCAGATCCCTCTGCCCTGTGGGTGGCTACTCCTATTTATAGGCGAAGGCCCTGGGCCTCTTCCCAAATATTGAGCGGGAAGGGCGCCAAAAATTGGCCATTTTGAAGGGGAACAGCGGGTACACTTATCCCGACTAAAGTTGGTCCTCGCCTGCCAAAGGTTCTGGTGATGACGCCTGCTTGGGCTCCACGATGACTCCCTTCCAGCCGTTGGGGCTGGTCTTGGTCTTGTTGCACCGAAACGGATGCCTTTGCTTGATGCTCTCGCCTGCGCTTGCTTCCTTTGCACCAAAGAGGAAAGGAGGATACTGCGCGGGCTGGCGCCCGATCGGGCGCCCTTGGTCGTCATGGTTATGCGTCATGGGCACCTCGCGAGGTACCCTGCCTTGAACTCTCCGCCTCCTCATGAGCCAGCCTGACGAGGCCATGCCTGAGGAAGCTCCTTGTCGTCCGCCCCGCGAGGCTTGGCCCCTCGCGAGGGTCTTGAGCTTGCGTTGATGAAGATGGGCTGTCTTGGCCCTCCTTTGAGCGATGCCGCAGGCCGCAAGCAGGCAAGTCTGGGGACCCACGTTCCCAGAACGCCGACAGCTGGATGAACAGGAGCCCGTGGATGAACAGTCGCAGGTGGAGGCTGGAGGAGGTCGATGGTGGATGAACAGTAGCCCGTGGAGGCTGGAGGGGGTCGACGATGGAGATGAACAGTATCCCGTGGATGAACAGTCGCAGGTGGAGGCTGGAGGCAGTACGCCACACCCCTCCCGATGAACAGGACCCTCGTTTCGACCGTAGCACTCCAACACAAGTCCGTTTCCTCCGTTTTGCGGTACGCCACACCCCTCCCAATCAATAGGACCCCCGTTTCGACCGTAGGAGGTCCGTTTCCTCCGTTTTGCGGTACGCCAGACCCCTCCCGATCAACAGGATCCCGTTTCGAACGTGGCTGGTCGAACACAAGGCTATTTCCTCCGTTCTACGGTACGCCAGGCCTCATTTCCATCGGTTGTTCCATCCAAGCCCTCCCGATGAACAAGACGACGCATTCCGATCCGACCCATCCGGTTGGCTCCCCATGAACACGATGACGACGTTGTTTCTCCATTCGAACCCAGCCATGTACACGAGCCCTGGCCGTACGTACGCGCGAGGCGTTCGAGACCCCGCCCATATGTAATGTGACGCGGGTCGATTTACTTTCTTGCACCACAGCGGCATGCGACGTGTACATGCTACGTGTGTGTCTCTACTACGACACGTGCACCCCTCTACATCGACCAGTATGTACGTACACGTTCACGACCAGAATGACAACGCTATATACGCTTCGACCAGGTGGGTCCCGACTATCAGGCACTTCCTTGTGTGCGAAGATGTAGCTGGTGGGTCCCAGCAGTCAGGGGGGTGAATCGTTTTTTTTTGCCCAGACGCACTTCCTTGCGTGCGAAGATGTAGCTGGTGGGTCCCAGCAGTCAGGGGGAAACGTTTTTTCGCGAAATATGGTGGCCCATCCGGTGGGTCCCCGCTGTCAGGTGAGGAATAATTATTTTGCACGTAATAAGGAGGCACTTCCTTGCTGCGACCGTGGACCCAGCTGTTAGCCTCTCCACGTACAGTACTCTTCCACTGGAAGTCGTTCCTTGACCATGTTGACCACGCCGCGCCAAGAGCACCAGGGCGGTGGACGACGGCGAGGCCTAGGAAGGGGACGACGCGGAGCCGGGGAAGACGCGGCAGTGGAAGCCCGCCCGGAGAGGAGTACAAGGGTTCACTGGTTCAGCTGCGGTGTGAGGCTGCCGTCGCCGTAGGGCCTGGCCAGTGTGGGAATAGTAGGGGGCGGTGAGGCCTCCACGGCAGCACAACCGGCCACGGGAGGCAGGAGCATGCGGCACGACCGGCGCTGCTTTGGGCGGCTGGAGCAAGAAGACCTGAGGTTGAAGAAGCACTATGGCCGTTGGATGGACATCGTACGGTCACTGGAGCTAGAATCGTTCATATTGACTAAGCTGACTAAGCACTCTGTCCCCGTCAACTTAGTAGGCCCACAAGTCAGCCACCCACCAAGGTGGGTCCCAACTAGCAGGGGGAGTATTCATTTTTTTGTGCGTAATAAGGAGGCACTTCCGATGGGTCCGAGCTGATAGCGGGGGGAACATTTTTTCGCGAAATACGGTGGCCAGTCCGATGGGTCCCAGCAGTCAGGGGGGAAACGTTTTTTTCACCAAATATGGTGGCCCGTCCGGTGGGTCCCTGCTATCAGGTGGAGGAATAATTATTTTCCGCGTAATAAGGAGGCACTTCCTTGCGGCTGCCGTGGACCCAGATGTCCGTCTCTCCACATACAGTACTCTTCTGATGGAATTAGTTCCTTGACCACGTTGACCACGCCGCGCCGAGAGCACCAGGGCGGTGGAAAACGGCGAGGCCTAGGAAGGGGACGACGCAGAGCCGTGGAAGACGCAGCAGTGGATGCCCACGCGTAGTGGAGTATGAGGGTTCACTGGTTCGCTGCGGTGTGAGGCTGCCGTCGCCATAAAATAACAGGGGGTGTGGGTGAGTAGAGGGATGACCTAGCCAGTGGCGGGAGTAGTTGGGGGCGGTGAGGCCTCCGCCGCATCGCAGCCGGCCACGGGAGGCAGGAGCACGAGGCACGACTGGTGCTGGTTTGGGCGGCTGGAGCAAGAAGACCAGAGGGTGAAGAAGCACTACGGCCGTTGGATGGACATCGTATGGTCACTGGAGCTAGAATCATGCATATTGACTAAGTTGACAAAGCCCTCCATCCCCGTCAACTTAGTAGGACCACAAGTCAGCCTGCCACTATTCATTTTTTTGTGCGTAATAAAGAGGCACTTCCTAGCGTGCGAAGATATAGCTGGTGGGTCCAAGCTATCAGCGGCGGTAACGTTTTTTTGCAAAATACAGATGCCCTTTAGGTGGGTCCCAGATGTCAGGTGGAGGAATCATTATTTTGCGCGTAATAAGGAGGCATTTCCTTGCGTGCGGCCGTGGACCCAGCTGTCAGCCTCTCCACGTACAGTCCACTTCAGATGCATGTCGGTCGTTGACCAGGCCGCGCCGAGAGCACCAGGGCGGTGGACGATGGCGAGGCCAGGGAAGACTCGGCAGTTGTTTCCCATGCGGAGGGTAGTACGACTGTACAAGGGTTTACTGGTTCATCTGCCATCGCCGGAGAATAACAGCAAGTGTGGGTGAGTAGAGGGATGGCTAGGCTAGCGATGGGAGTATGGTGGGGCGGTGAGGCTGTGGCAAAGACAACCTGACCATGAGGAGGAGAGAGCAGGCAGTCCCGCCGACGCTTGTTTGAGCGGCTGGAGTAGGAAGAGCAGAGATTGAAGAAGCACGACGACCGTTGGATGGACATCCAACAGTCACTGCTTGTGCGTCCACCTTTTTTTAGGAAAGCCTCAAAACCGTGGAAAACATCATACATCCCATCTGCCATTATTTCTAATAATTTACATCCCATTTGCTAATTCTTAAGGTTTTTTTGGAGCCCACATTCTTTTTGTTAGCATTACAGCCCATATTGTGGCCACAGTTAAAAAATTATACGAAATTTTGCATATTTCGGTGTGGTCCGAACTGTTTTTAATCCTGAAATTTCGAGTCACATTCAAATTTATTTCAAAAATAAATGTATATAATATAAAATCCAACGAATTGTCCACGCATAAAAATCAATGCAATTTAAAATCTCGAAATGAAAAAAAGAAATTTGAAACTAATTGCCGGTTTGATGTGTTTTAAAAATGTACAACCCATTTCTCATTACTGATAGGCCATTTTCTCGGCCAGCCGAATGAAGCTCTCCTCGTCTTGAAAGATTTGCAGCCCAACAGGACTGACAAAGTGACTTAGTTGGCAAATCACAAAAAAACTAGGTTGTGGCCGTGGACCCAGCTGCAGCCGTGGACCCAGCTGTCAGCCTCTCCACGTACAGTACTCTTCCGATGGAAGTCGGTCGTTGACCACATTGACCACGCCGCACCGAGAGCACCAAGGCGGTGGACGGCGACGAGACCTAGAAAGGGGTTGACACGGAGCCGAGGAAGACGCGACAGTGGATGCCCATGTGGAGAGGAGTACGAGGGTTCACTGGTTCGACTGCGGTGTGAGGCTGCCATCACCGCAGAATAACATGGGGTGTGGGTGAGTAGAGGGATGCCCTGGCTAGTGGTGGGAGTAGTAGGGGTGGTGAGGCCTCCGCGGCATCACAGCCGGCCACGGGAGGCAGAAGCACGCGGCACGACCGGCGCTGGTTTGGGCGGCTGGAGCAAGAAGACCAGAGGTTGAAGAAGCACTACTGCCGTTGGATGAACATCGTACGGTAACTAGACCTAGAATCATTCATATTGACTAAGTAGACAAAGCCCTCCGTCCCTGTCAACTTGATAGGCCCACAAGTCAGCCTCCCACGATGCTGGGTTCCAGCTGGCAGGGGGGTATTCATTTTTTTGTGCGTAATAAGGAGGCACTTCCTTGCGTGCGAAGATAGCTGGTGGGTCCGACCTGTCAGCAAGGGGCACGTTTTTTTCGCGAAATACAGAGGCCCTTCCGGTGGGTCCCAGATGCCAGGTGGAGGAATCAAAGACTTGAGAAGGCGTACAGAACAAGCTAGTGTACCAGTAAAGAGACATTATTGAGTTTTAGAAAAAAGAGAGACGTGCTCTTGTAGCTAGTTCGAATCCAAACCTAGACTATGACTATATATGGTGCTATGCTACTCTGCAAGTAACGAAACTGACAAATCCAACGTTCTCTTCTCCTCTTCTCTACTTACTCTGCCTAGCATCAGAAGCTCTGGCCGCAGCAACCATGTCCGCTGGCTGCTCGTCCACCTACTCTTCAGCAGTCAATAACCAAATATGCGCCAAGTCACCACTCGTACCATCGCCTGTGGGTCTCATCACACCCTCGCCGGCACGCGCACCGCAGTCGGTTGCTCATTGCAACCCGCTGCCGTTGGTGTGGTGCCACTGCTGCAAATCACGCAGAGTCATCCGTCGCGTCTCAACCACAATCCTCAACCCTGGCTGAGTCTTCTACAAATGCCCGAATCATGGGGTAAAAATATGTTTAAGTGTTGTTACGCTGCTTTCGATTGCTGATTTTTTAATAGTTTGGTTGATGATCTTCCAATTTGATTCATGCGTAAAAGGAAAGATTCGTGGTGATTTGTATTTCGGGAAGTTGCTGATGTGGGGGAGTGCAACTACACTGATTATTTGGTTAGCCGAGGAATCCCAATACCAGCAGGTTGGGGTGTTGGACAAGTAACTGAAGGAACGACAAAAGAGGAAGATGCAGAGAAGAAGGTTAAAGATGCAGCTCCTCTGATCATGACCAAGCAACAGCTGTTGAACGGCCTTGACAGCAATGAGGAGATTAAAGAGCTTGTGAAGATAATGGGAAAAATCGATGTGCTCTATGGGATGATTGTCTCTTTATTTGGAGTGTATGTAGCACTCGTGATGTGTTCAGTGGCTATGACATGAGCACTTTGCTGAAGCTAGTAATGAATGAAACCTGTGTAGCAGGCTGGCGTAGTGTTGTGAACATCTAATGATTTCTATTAACGGAAATCATGGGGTATCCCCTTTTGATCATAAATAAATAAATAGCAGAGGCCCTTTTGGTAATAAATAAATAAATTAGCAGAGGACCTGTCGGGTCAGCTTTGTTCTCATTCGAAGACGTCGAGCAAATTCCAGTCCAATAGCAAACTATGTCATCAAATTCAAGTTTCAAAGTCAAATATGAGTACAACTAAACAACAATATCATCATGTTTTAGTCGTCATACAATCACCAAACACAAATCAGCATACATAACAAGTGATGTTCTCACAGGAAAATACTAAACAACATGTTCATCAGGTTTCAGTTGTCATAGAAAACACAATTTCACATAGTAGATAAAAAAACGTCTTCTGACAGGCAAATAAGAAAAAAGCAATGTAATCATCATCCACAGTAGCAGCGTCAACATCTTCGCCATGTGTATCAGTCTGAATCGTAATTCCCCATGGTGTCATCTTCTTCTTCGTCCTCATCGTCCTCGAACGTTGGCTTCTTCTTGATCAACTCTTGTGTGTCCATAGCACGACAGGCAATCTTTTCGCCGGCGTCATTGATGTGATGGTTCTCAAAGATATTATGAACATCTGTGTTATCTTGTATATCAGGAGCAGTGTAAGCATCATCTTGTTGTGTGACTTCATTAAATGAATTCCTCTGCTCAAACCTTTGCACTACTCTCCAGTCATCGCTACGTGCAAATGTGTCTTCCAAGAAAAATATTTGTGTTGCTTGATTTGCCAAAATAAAAGGGTCGTTGGTCTGGTACGCCGCCTTGACATTGATGGATTTGAAATAATCATCAGCTCTGGGTTTTGCGATCCTGGAAAACAGGTTATACCAACGACAACACAATAGAACCACACACCGATGATCCTCGAAACTGGAGATATACTGCAACTGAACAATGTCTGTTATGTTAGCATACATTTCATTTGTCTCATTGTCATACGTATCCGTGCTCATGATGGCACTGTTTTGTGTCTTCCTGCCTTCGTCTCGTGCAAGGGTGTTGTAGCGCACATCTCCAACAATGCAAGATTCATAATGTCTTACCCGAGTATCAGGACCCATTGCTAGTGAGTAAAGGGCATCATCAACTGCCTGCCCATCCTCCGCATCTTCTTAACCTATGGTTAGAAAATACACAAGTTGATCATCTTATGTACTCAATATATTAAAAAAGCGGCGATTACCAATTCAAAAGCTTACATGGCTCTTGAACCATTTCGCAAATCCTGCCATAATGGTTTGTCAATGTTTATTGGATTTTGTGGCAGTAACTCCTTTTTGTAGATGCTGCACAACATAGTGATCGCGTCAAACATCTAAATATATAAGAATGTGCTGCAAGTTTAGTATATTACGCTGTATAAGCTGCAGTACATAGCACTTACTTGATATAAGGTAGTATCTCAGGACAGTTATTCAACACATACCAAACCATTTTGTCCAAATCTTTAGGTTTCTCCTCTTGTCGACTCTTCCCTGTAACTCGAATAGAATAATCGAAAACATTGAGCCCGGGATTGTCTTCATCCACGTCTTTTCTATGTTGATCAGTTGTTTTAATGTATTTTGAGCAGAATGTCAACGCTTCTGTAGCAATGTAGGCCTCTGCAATGGAATCATCGGGTCTATCTCTGTTCCTAACATAGCCCTTGAAAGTGCCTAGCCGCCTTTCAATAGGGTACATCCAGCCATACTGTACTGGACCTCTAAGTAGTGCTTCATCAAGTGGATGAACATCCAAATGCACCATCACATCAAAGAAGGCTGGAGGATATATCTTCTCAAGGTCGCATAGGATAGTTGGTATTTTGTCTCTAAGACGCTCCAAAGCATCTATCCTGATATTTCTCTCGCAGAGTTCCACGAAGAATTGTCCCAACTCTGCAACTGCTCTGTATAAGTCTGGGCGGCCCAATCCTCTAAGGATAACAGGTAAAACCCTTTGAAGTAGGACGTGTCAATCATGAGTTTTCAACCCTTGTACCTTGTTTCCATCTGCACTGACTCTCCTTTCAGGGTTGGAAGCAAATCCATGTGGGAATCTCACATGTGACAGGACCTCACAGAATTCTTTTCTTTTTACCTTGTCCAAGACGTACACAGCTGGTGCCATATCCCGTGGTTTACCTTCATCTTGCACCTGCAAATCTTGTCTGATACCCAGGTGTGTCAAATCAATCCTAGATTTTAAGGTATCTTCCGTCTTGCCTTCAATATTAAGAAGTGTGCCGATAATGCTGTCACATATATTTTTCTCGATGTGCATCACATCAAGATTATGCCGCAGATACAAATCTTTCCAATACTCCAAGTCCCACAAAGTGGATATACGGCTAAACAATAATCTCTGTTCTTCCCTGTCATACTTCCTTTTCCCGCTACCATTATCAGGATGGTTTCCTGGTGTAATATGCCTGACCTTCTCTAATTCCACTTGCAACTCATCGGCGGTGAGCCTCTTTGGCGCATGACGGTTTTCATGCTTTGCATTGAACACATGTGTTCGGTATTTTCAAGGATGCGGCTTGTCCTTGGCAAGGAAACAGCGGGGTCCAATGTAACAGATCTTGCTAAGTATTGCGTATGACAGCGGATTCCTATCACAGCGAACACATGCATTGTAACCATGTGTCGCTCGGCCTGACATAGTGCCCAAAGCGGATAATCATGGATGCACCAAATTATAACAAAGACGCAGAAAAGAAATCAGTTGGTGGGCTGCTATATAGGTCTCGAGTGAGAACACCCCTCCATAGCTGTTGAAGTTCCTCCACAAGAGGCTCCATGAACAAATCAAAATCCTTTCCAGGAATTTTTGGACTTGGGATGAGCAAGGCCATCATGTAGTTTGATTCTTTGGTGCAGACATTTGGAGGCATGTTGTAAGTGATAACAAGCACTGGCCACATGCTATATGTGGCGCTCTGGTGGCCAAATGGGTTAAATCCATCTGAAGCTAAGCCAATTCTAATGTTTCTCGGGTCAGCAGCAAAGTTTTCGTGCTTCTGATTGAAGCTTTTCCACTCACTACCATGTGATGCATGGCTCATTACATTCTGATCTCTGTACTCCTGGTTCCTAGAATGCCACAGTACATCCTCTCTTGTTTCAGCATCATGAAACAACCTTTGCAATCTTGGTGTAATTGGAAAATGTCTCAGAACATTATGAGGAATCCTCTTCACAGCATCGCCATCTTTCCATCTTGATGATTTGCATTTCGGGCATTCACTTAATTGGGATAATCCTTCCCGAACAGAACACAATTATTCTTACAAATATGGATCATATCATATACAATTCCAACTGCATGAAGGAAATTCTTCATTTTACTGTAGGTGTGTGGCAGCTCAGACGCATCTGGGAAAGCTTTGCGGAAAGCAGCCAACATCACATCGAATGATTTGTTGGTCATCCGCTCAGATGTCTTCACCTGAAGAAAGGTGACCATAGCTGAGAATACTGACAGCTTATTTCCTGGGGTGACAGCCACGTTGCATTGTTCCAACATGCGGGCCCACCGTTTTTCTTCTGCAGGTGAAAGTTCACGGAATGCACGAGCATTTTGTAGCATTGTTTCAATGTTGGTCAAACTCACTGGCTCCGCCACCACCTCCTCCTCCTCCTCTTCCACCTGAGCATCAGGCAGATCAAGATGGTGATATGCTTCTTCCACGTAGTCAATAACATTGACGTTCACAGCTTCACCATGATGAACCCGCCTAGTATATGTGACCGACATCCCATACAAGTGTAGATGATTTTGCATAGTTGACTGGGGTCTTGTAACTGAATTCGTACAACTGCTACACGGGCAGAGCACATCTGATTTCGGACCACCGTACTCAGCTCGATAAAGTTCATGAAGTTTTCAACCCTCGACATATGCAGCGGAGAATCTCCGAGCGAAGTTATCCAAGTCATGTCCATCTCATTAGACATACAAATTAGTTCTTCTACTAGATATTACAGAAAAACATATATGCTTTTTATGAAGTCCAAGAAAATACCTAGGTCGATGTCTAAAGCTATGGCAAGATATTCTGACGAGCAGATCTAAGTAACAAAATATATGTAAAGCTAATTCAGCTAATGATTTGAGTGCTAAATTATGGCAGGCTGTTTTAGCACTCAATGAGGCCGAGCACACAGCCATCAAACTATCGAAGGCCATCGCAACAACAAAGATCGAGTATAAAACGGTGTAGAGCTATTTCACCTAACAGATTGGCTACTAGACCATGGCAATCTACGTCACAATAAATATATGGCAGGATATTTTAGAAACTAATCGGCCTTGGCATGCCATCTCAGCTAAGCAGGTTGAGTGCAGAACAGGGCAAGGAAGGTTCTTAAACAGAGCATATTGAATGTAAACTACTTCGGCAAACAGTGAGATTAACAGCGTGTAACGCCCACAATGCGGCTATATCTCTCACGTGTCGGGCACGACTTAGAGGCATATCCGCATTGTGGTTTTGTCACAAGAAGGGTCATCTTCACACAATCCCATGTAATGAACAAGAATGGGATCAAGAGAGTTGGCTTACAATCGCCACTTCAAACAATACTTAAATAATTCATACATCATCCAAAATACACACATAGACCGACTACGGTCAAATCCAAATGAAAATAAGATAACCCCAAATGCTAGATCCCCGATCGTCCCAACTGGGCACCACTACTGATCATCAGAAATGAAACACAGCAACGACCATGTGCCTCATCGAACTCCCACTTGAGCTCGGTTGCGTCACCTGCATTGGTTTCATCGGCACCTGCAGCTGTTGTGATAGTATGTGTGAGTCATGAGGACTCAGCAATCTCAAAACCCGCGAGATCAAGACTATTTAAGCTTATAGGAAGGATGGGGTAATGAGGTAGAGCTGCAAGAAGCACTAAGCAAATATGGTGGCTAACATACGCAAATAAGAGCAAGAAGAGAAGCAAGACAACGGTCATGAAGCTAGAAGTGATGAAGAAGTGTTCCTGAAACTACTTACGCCAAGCATAACACAAGAACCGTGTTCACTTCCCGGACTCCGTCGAAAAGAGACCATCACGGCTACACACGCGGTTGAAGCATTTTAATTAAGTCAAGTGTCTCGTTCTCTACAACCGGACATTAACAAATTCCCGTCTGCCACATAACCGCGGGCACGGCTTTCAAAAGATTATACCCTGCGGGGGTGTCCCAACTTAGCCAATCACAAGCTCTCACGACCAGCGAAGGATATTTCTTCTCCTGGGAAGACCCAATCAGCCTCGGAATCCCGGTTACAAGATATTTTGACAATGGTAAAACAATCTTCAACTTCACCTGCAACTAACAACGCTATAAGAGAGGCTGAGCAAAGCGGTAACATAGCCAAACAACGATTTGCTAGGAAGGTGGGTTAGAGGCTTGACATGGCAACATGGGAGGTATGATAAACAAGTGATAGGTAGCGCGACATAGCGGTAGAACGAACAACTAGCAAGCAAAGATAGAAGTGATATCGAGGGTAATGGTCATCTTGCCTGAAATCTCGCTAGGAAGATGATCGAATCCATGAAGTAGACGAACCAACGTAGTCGAACGGATCCTCACAATCGCAACACAACCGAAACTATCAAGGAGAAGCGCAACCGGAAAGAAGCAAACAACATAGTAAACAACCATCACATCAACATGGCATGATGCACAATCAAGTATGATGCATGTCCGGTTTAAATGAGGCATGGCATGACAAAGTGCACAAACAATACTGCAAATTAAGTGGAGCTCAATATGCAACGAGTTGCATATTGAAGAAACACCACATTAAATATTTATTTCTCTCTGGTTTATGTACCAACAATATTAAATGTTGATTAACATGGCAAGAGGTGAAGCATAAGTAAACTAACTATTTATCCAAGTTTAAATGAGGCCGGAACAACAAACAACAATTCCGGAAAATCCTCATATGCATATTTCGAATTTGCTACTGTTCTGCCCTAAACACAATTTTAATGTTGTTAAACAGCAAAATGAAGTGCACCATGTTAAACTAGGCATTTTTCTACCCCATTTACATATAAAGTTTATTAAATTTGGAGCTATGGTTATTTAGTTATGAATTAAAGCATTTTAGCATGCTATTTATGCAAGATAATAGCAAAAATCAATTTAAACATTTTAAACATTGATGAAAGCAGCATATTATGAAACCAGAAGGAATTCTAAGCATTTTTCATATATAAAGTTTTTACGTATGATGCATAGTTCATGAGTTATTATATGCATGAAGTGCAAGGACTTTTCTGTAAAACAGGTAACTCTGGATAAATAACTAAATTCGCAGAACTGGGAAAAAACGTCTACGGGCCGAATCTGTAAACTGGGCTGCACAAAAGAGGACTGAGGCGCTAATCACCTCGGGCCTGCAGAAGCTGGGCCGGATCGGAAGCTGGCCCGTGAGGCAAAGCGAGCGAGCGCCTCTCGCTTGTTCTGGTCAATGGGGGCATTTCCTAACGGGCGCCTTAAGCGCGCGTTTCTTCAGTAACCGCAAACGGGCGCATACCCCTAGCGCCGCGCTGGGCCGGCCCGTGTCCTTTTTTTTTGGGGTTCAAAACTGCAGCAAAAATCAAATTTCGTACGCGGGGTATCGAACTCGCGATCTCTCAGTTGGTAAAGCAGCGCCCTGACCAGCACGACATCCTACCGGATGTGTATATTGACTTCTTTGCGGATGTTTTTTTTACCTAGGCCGCGGGAGCCCCCTAAACCAGTTTTCCACGGTTTCGTGATTTCTAGGCGTTTCTTTTTTCTGGTTCCTTTTTTCCTTTTATTTTTATTTTCTTAAATGCATGAACGTTTTTTTAAAGTCCTAAACTTTTTTCAAGTTGAATTAACTTTTGTTAAAATCGGTGAACTTTTTTGAATTTGATGAAAGTTTTCCAAAATCGATGAACTATTTTCAATATCCAAAATATGTTCAGCTTTTTTGAAATTCGTTTGACTTTTCAGAAAATGTTTTTCGAAATTCCAAATTTTGTTCATGTTTTCGAATTTTGTTCACGTTTCAAAAATAGTTCTGAATTCCAAATTTTTGTTCACCATATTGAAGAAAATTTTTCACCATACATTGAAAAAATGTTCAATGTGTATAAAAATATGTTCACAATGTATAGAAATTTTGTTCAGCATGCATTCAAAAGGAGTTCATTGTATTTTAAAAAAAGTTCTATGTGTATTTGAATATTGTTCACCATACATTGAAAAAGTGTTCAATGTGTATAAAAAAAGTTCATCGTGTAGAGAAATTTGGTTCAACATGTATTCAAAAAAAGTTCAGCGTATTTTAAAAAATGTTCAGTGTTTCTTTGAATAATGTTCACCCTGTACTAAGAAAATGTTCAATGTGTATTCTAAATTCGCTTTCTAGAAATTGTTCACGGTATAAAAAAAGTATTCAAATTTCAAAATTTGTTCAGTTTTTGAAAAACATAGTCCATGTTTAAAATAAAAGGAATATTCAAAATTTGCGTACGATTTGCGAAACTTTTGTTCGCATATTTAAGATTTTCATTTTTTCAAAATTGAATTTTCTTTATTGATGAACTTTTTTTCAAATTCGTGAACTTTTTTATAAGTTTCTGGACTTTCTTTCAAGTTTTATGAAAATTCTGGAATTCACGAAAATTTTCGTTTTTTGTTTTTTTTCCGTCAAAAGTCAATACTTGACCGATCCAGGAGAGCAAAGTAGGCGATCGAGGGAGAATCTAGAAATAAGAGAAGGATGGATGTACAAGCCTCCTCAGAGCTCAGTGATTCTGGGCCGTTGGATCGGTTCCCTTGATGCGTTTTCGTCCGTTGGATCGAGAGGTGGGAGGATCTGGGCCGTCGGATCTGGAAGAAACACTGCTGGAATGAATAGTAATGGCAACACATTGTAAATACCATGCCCCCACCAGGGTATTTCGGTCATTTCGCCTAGGGGAGGTCTAAAATGGGGTCGCGCTCCTGTGGCGGAGACCTAGCTACTGCCGCTTCCTCCCGCACGCCTCCTCCTCTCTCCCTCCCTCCCGCAGCCGCCTTCCTCCCTCCCGCGCGCCTCCTCTCCTCCCCCTGCCTCCCGCAGCCACATCGCCGCTGCCGCCACCCGCCTCCCCACTCGGGCGAACCCCTCTCCTCTTCCCCCGCCTCGCCTCTCTCCCTTCCCCCGTCCAAACCCTAGGCCGCCACGCCGGCTTGCCGCCGCCGCTGCCGCCAGCCATCCTCCCGCTGTAAAGGAAGCGGCCAGAGAGGAAGGGCGTCGCCGGGTGTGCATGTGCCTCCGCGGATTCGTGCCACGGTTGCCGGAGGCGTGGGCGCCGCGGGTCACCTCTCCAGATCGGTGGAGGCCAAGGGCAAGGGCAAGGAGGAGGGGAGAAGAAGACCTTCGGCCAGCTGCGGGAAGCTGCCGCTTGCGTCCTCCGTGGCATCCACCGGCGCCGGTGGCGGGCAGAAGCGCAAGTGCCACGACCACGCGCACTCCGAGAACGTCGCCGGTGGAAAGTACGGCGCCTCTGGTGGCCGCTGCCACTGCTCCAAGCGCAGGTTAGTAGTCTAGCAGATTCGATTCACCTGTGGATGGATTTCGTTGTTCCGTTCTTCGTCTGCGGTGTTATCCATGTTGCTAAAGATTGAATGAATGGAACCGGCAGAAGTCCCGGTTCGGCAGATGACTTCGCGTGTCGCAATCAGCTCGGCGGCGCGGAGATCCCCATGACGACTTCTCGTGGCATAAATCTGAGGCGAAAGCCTGTGGAGAATGCCCCAGACTCGGCTGATTGGCGTAACTCGGTTGAGCTGCGGTGCGCTATATTTAGCTGATTTTATTGGGAAGGTGGGCACTTACCTGGAAAATAAAATGGCCTGGTTTATCCTGTATTATGGCCTGTCGTTGATAACTATTAGCTTACTATCAGGTCTGCACCATTCTAGATATCATCTTAACTTTTAACTTCTCCAAATGCAACATTGGATAACATAAATAGGATTTTTTTTGTCAAATTATGAAACTGTAATTAATAGGTTCACCTGAATTTTGATCTGTTTTGTTATTTTAGGGATGAGGTATGAAATTCTCAACTTAGAGGGAGCATACACAAGGTATTCCATGCTTCCCATTCTCCTCATGTAGCAAAGGAACATCCAACCTGTCATGTGTCGATCACTAAGTAATAAACAGGAATCTGATGTTGGAAATAAGCAACTAGATATCAAAGCAAAAGGATCACGGCTCCTCTTGCAAATCAGTGAACTATTCTAATTCTGGACTCTTATGGCCTAGATATGCCAAGCAGTCGCAATTGCTGTTTTAGTCAAACTAAAAAAATATTAACTTTGCAAAGGTAAGGCAGACCCTTGAGCAAGAGAGCAACATGATTGCTAGCTTCCCTGTAAGTTCAAGATGTTTCTTAACTGAAAATATCATTACATTATCAAGTCATTCTCAATGTGTCTTTGTTTCATTACGGTGCCTGTAGAGGCTGCATTACAGGAGATGGATACGAAGTCCTCGGAGGAGGAATACAAAGCTCTACAAGGTGATGGAGCTGGAGATGTGTATTTCCAGTCTCTTGAAGAACGAATCATTAATATGAAGGTGTTCTGAAGGTTTGTTGGATTCAACCTATGTTCCAGAGATGGGGCCTTTTTTGCTAGCTCTTCTGAAATCGATGGGATGGGTTCTCAGGTTTGGCTAGGCTCCATTGGATGCATCAGCTTTAGGTTGGTTCAGTCCGAGCCTTGGGTCTAGCAAGATTCATCCTAAGTAGTTTTTTGTTGTCTTCCTGGTTCTGTTTTTTTCTATCAAGAAATGGACAGACTTAGTTTCTTTCTGTCCAGGAGGAGCTTGGATCTAGCTATTTCGTAGGGAAGAAGATTTTTCTGTCCTATGTTCTTTGGTTGGTGTTTTTTTCCTGTCCTAGAGAGTAAAACATGAATCTGGAATCAGTGCTATGATGGTTAGTGTGGGTCTTACCAATTGTTTTTTGGATAAACTAAGTGGATCTGGTCCGGGATTAGGAATAAAATAATTTTAGAGATCTTAGCCTTTGTGTCATTGCAGGACTCCGGTGTTCGTGCTTAGGTTCATGTTGGTGTATTGTAACAAATTAGGTGCACATCTGTGGCATGTTAAATGGTCTAGGTGGGTTCTAAGGAGGGGAGTTTTGGACCAGTCTCATATTCATATTGATGTGTGTGGTGGTAACTGAGATGGCACACTGTGGTATGCTTTTGTTCTCTTGATAGTTAGTGTGGATTGCTTAATTGGTCCTCTTCAGTGTGTAGATCGATATGGTACCATCTTTGTTGACGGGTTAGGTGTGATATGCTAGGTTTTCTGTTTATTGGGATGGTGGGCATTGTTATATACCATGTTCAGGGTTTCGTTCTTGTTAGTTGCAGGTGTCTGACAGATGGTTGTGCACAACATGCTCTTAGAATCAGGCCTACTTCATGTGTCTTGTTGTATTTAATTATGAAATGGATCTTTTCATATTGGCCTAGGTTATATGCTGGTGCCCCATTATGGCTTCAGGATGTGAACACTTGCTTGGGGTCAAATTTACTTTCAATTGTCTCGATGTGGTCGAATATGAAGTGGATTTTCTTGTCATTACATTGGTTTTATGCCGATGCTCCCCTGTGCCTATGGATTGTGGATGTTTGCTTACTTTTCTATCTTTTATGTTTGGTCCTGTTGTTGGTTCCTTTTTACAAGCTTTGTCTTGGCCTTTTCCTGAATCTTATTCAGCTGTCCATTGCAAGGTGGGATATACTTTGTCTCTCATCTAATGCGATCTGCAAAAAAAGAAAATGTTTGAGGAAAACAATTTCTAATACTCTTTTTTTCCTTGAACGTATATTGGTTTCTAATAGTCTTTTTTAAGCCCATGTATGCTGGTTTCTAATACTATTTTTTTCCTTCTTTTCATGTTTGAGGAAAAAATTCCGAGTGCTGGTGCGAAGCATCTAATGCAGGGTTGATACACACATTACATTACAGTTGTCGACGCTACCTCCTACGTCTGCAGCAGTACAATTTTATTTTCATATTTATGAACCAGCCTCATATACTTGTTAGAATTTAGTCGCTTGTCAAATGTTCATTATATCGTGGACTGCTATTTTATTTCAGTTTGAGTTAGTTCAAAAATGATGCAGTAATTCTGGTAATCGAGCTGAAATATTAATAAGGAGATAGTCTTCTATCAAGTAATATATGCTTTACCTAGCTACTATTTTCTTCAGGCTTCAACGAGCAAGAAGAATAACAAGGTGTGAAGTCTTCCACTAGCTGATTCGACATCTGGTACATTACATCAAATGCATGTGTTTTTGTGCTATATTCATTTCGTACGTCTTAACCATTTTCTATATGCAATAACCCCTTATTTAATATTTTATAGTCTAGCTTGAATAATCAAGGCAAACCTAAGTATTGATTCAGGTTCCCATCCGAATTTATTATTGTCGGATGCCATATGCTTATGAATCTAAAGGAAATGAGCAAACCATGGAGGAGCGTTCTTAGTAGTGTTTAGATCTGATTGATATGGAACTTGCATTGGTGATACCCCCCTCTCTGGTCTCCTTCATTTCTTTGTGCAATCCATGCTACTATGCACTGGGGTGTTGAAGAAAATTTTCATGGTCTAGATAAAGCTTTTTTGCAATCCATAAAGATTCCACCTATATTATCTTCTTACAGCTTTTGTGCCACATGATAAATAACTGATGGCGCACAGACACACACACAGTCAAATATTTCACAGCTCAAATAATGCACCAGCACCTAATTGTTAGTTCATAAGTCTTTTTGTTTCAGCACAAGGCCCATTTACTCAGTAGAGCAACATGTTTTTAAACATCCTTCTTTCCTGAGTCCAGTTTGATTTTCATCTTACAGTAGCTTGATTTAGTTTGATCAACTTAACATAAACTTATTGTTCCCTTCTTTACAAATCAATGCAATAACTTGTGAGATTAGCCTTTGTCCCCCAATTATTTGAACCTTTTCTTTCCTCTGCAAGAAGATGACTATGTAATACTGATTCCTCATTCCCAAATCTTTGCCCTCATGCTGCAAGCTCTCAAGTTGCCTCCTGCGGCTTACCATCACAAGACATATCTGGGCAACGAGTCTCGTGTGACGGTTACTTTCAATTCATCTATGCAGTTGATCGATGGTTTGCTTGTTCCAACCTCGCTATCTGGTGTGATCTCAAAGAACTGTGATGAAGCAGAAGACAATGCTGCTATGGCAGCCATTAGGTTTATGGAAGATGTATGTGGCAAGGAAATTAGGGATTATCACTACATCCATGTTAAAAGGCTGGAAAATAAGGTGACACACCTGGTAAGGTTGGTTGCGACAAACAAGACAATAAAGAAGGCACGCAAAGGATGGTACTATGCTGTCAGATACATGAGCTCGTATTCTAACCAGATACAGAATACGACAACTGCTCGGCGCCAAAGAGGGCAGGACATCACCAAAAGGGCTATGAAAACGGCACTCGCAAGCACGGGAAAGTTAGCAAAAAGGCTACGTTATATTGGCATGAAATCGGAGCAGTGCCTGGTGAGCCTTGGTCAGCGCATCGTACCAAGCATGTTTATGGATCATTGCCTTTGCCCTTTTGATGTTCTTTTGAATAGAAAATACATATCCTATGGATTCCTGTTGCTATCGTCAAGTGTACTTTCTGTTGTTATCGTGAAGTGTGCTTTCTATGATTGTATACTGTTTGGTGACTTCCCATTTTGTGCACGTGACCGATCTTTTTTCCAACTGGTTCTTCGGTGATTCTTCCTGTTATATACGAATCTCCTTTAATTTATTTGATATGGCTTCATTTCATTCTGTTTTAGCTTTAGCTTACTTACAGTTATTGATTTTACAGTCAGCTCCTGGCATCAATAAATTGTGCTTTGTTTAGCTTACAACAACCTGACATCAACCATCTTGGCTCACATACACAAAGTGTAACATTTATCTATACTTTGTGATGCAATAGCTTCATGGGTGGGTGTTTTGAGGTTTCTCAGGTTGCAACGTTAAGCGAGTACCAATATTTTTAGTTATATTCTATCTGACATCTATTTATAGCTCCAGTTCATTTAGACGTTGTTAGTCCCATTTAGATACATGGTGGCAATATCATGATTTCATTGCCCTTTTTATCTTCCGAATAGCAATTGAGTTACTAATAACTTAACATTACACGTTTGACCAAAACGAGTTACTAATAACTTAACATTACACGTTTGACCAAAACGTTCAGAGAGGTACCCTCGCGCCAAGTCGCGTTGCGGATCTAGTGAACGAGGGAGCGAGGGGAGCGAACGAGCAGAAGTGGAACTAGCAAACGAGGCAAGCTGGGCCGTCCCAGTTCGCGGGCGTGTGGGCGCCAGAACGGGAACCGGCGCTGAAGGCGCCCGTTAGGAGCTCCCGTCAACGGGAGGGGCGCTGGCGAGCAGAGGAGGACGAGGCAGGCGAGCGATGCAGAGAAGCGGTCAACGCATGCGCGATGCAGGGGAACTTGGGGCGACTCCGGTGAGGACGGACGAAGGGCGCCGGATCCAGGCGGGGAAGAATGGAGGCGCGCACGGGACGGCGGCGGCGGAGCTTGGCGCAAGTCAGGCACGGCCATGGCGGGGCTTGTTCCTGTTCTCCCTGAAGAAAGTGAGAGACCGCAGCGTGAGGGAGAGAGACGAACCTGGGGAAGAAGGAAAAGAGAAGGAGGGGTAGGGTGAGGTCCGGGGACGGCCTGGTCCTGGTCGCCGGTGGTGATCGTGGCAGCAGGTCGAGCTCCTGCTCGAGCAAGGAGGCGCGCAAGGGGCTCGGCTGATCCAGCAGCGAGACGACAACCCAGCAAGACCCAAGGCGAGGCAGAGGGTCGGCGGCCATGGGGTTTCCAGCCAGAGAAACGAGAGGGAGACGTGAGAGAGAGAAGCACAGGGAGGAAGGGATATACAGGGGAGGAGAGGAGCGGGATGAGGCCGGCAGCATGACTTGCTGCTGCTGTTGTCGCCGGCGGCGTGGGCGTGCAAGGCGGCGGGGAGGCGCTGGTGCTCACGATCCACTCGCGATCGAGCAGAGGAGGGAAGAGGAGGCACGGCCTCGAGCGTCCTCGAGCATGCGGGCGGGCGACGAGGCAAGGGAGTCTCGGGGCTTATCTCCTCTCGAACAGAGCGAGGCTGCTGCGATTGATTTGGGAGGGATCGGGAGGAGGCTCGCTGGTTGGGTGGAGAGATCGGGAGGAATCCTGAGGAAGAAGGGGGTTGGTCGGGGAAGGATCCCGAGGAACATGCGAGAGTGGGTGGCGGCGCAAGGGGGAATAGGGTTAGGCTAGGGTTAGACTAATTTGGTAAGTGGGTGGACTATATATAGGAAAATAGAACTAGGTTAGGACCTTTCGATTTAAATCGGACTCTCGAGATAATTAGGTTGGGGTGTCCAAATAAGAAAACGGAGATGTTTTATAGATGTTGGGGGATGATCCGGACCCATCGGTCACGACTGCCCGGGTCGGGTTCGGGCAAGGATTTCGGACGCGAGCGAGGGGTTTGACGAAAGGCCACAGAGACAAAGGGGTTTGCTGGGTTTAGAGAATAGACAGAAGAGAGTGGTTCGGTTGATCCGAGAGGAGGTCAACAGAGACAAGGAAGAAGCGGCAACTACGAACGACTACGAGTTTTTATGAAAACATGCAGATGCAATGCGCATGATGACATGATGAATGCCACAAACAAAAGAAAACACACGGCGAACACAAAATATATGGAAGTCCTCTGGAGCGTAGGTCTCGGGGCGTCACAACACTCCTCCACTTACAAGAGATCTTGTCCCGAGATCTAGGGATGGCACCGGAGAGAAGCGGAAGAGGAAGAGGTAAAACAAAGTTGCTTCTTGACAAACGGGTGAAACCAAAGAACCTTGAGAGGTTGAAAACTTGAAAGACAGAACACAACAGAGTTGAAGGAGATTGCAAAGCTCCATTAGAAAGGAGGAACAAGGAACATGATGACAACCAAGAGCTTAGGGGACAAGATAGATTTTAAAGCCACTCCTGTTAAAATTAGCTGGACAAGGAATAAGAATAAAGAATTCGGGTAGCACTCCGGTTGAAAAGAGACGCAAGACTTGATAATATGAAAGAACATGAATGAGAACACAACACTCCGATTAAATGGATAAGCAAGGAAAAGAACATGATCTTGACAAAACGAGACGATGGGTGAAGAGAGCAACATCATAATGCCTCCGGAACGAAAGAATAGAAGTTGGATCGTTGGAAAGAAAGGAATTGAGAAGAAAATGACATATTCTTCCACAATTGAATTTGAAAAGCATCCTTGAAAAAAAGAAGGATTGAACGGAGTTGTTGAAGAATCAACAATGAAAAGAACAAGTTGAGGGCTTATGGAAAAACTTCTCAAAACTCGAGGAGAAAACCTGCCACAAACGGAAACAATTGCTTGCTTTAGATCAACGAGAAGATGAAAAACTTCTTCCGCCGAGAGGATAGGAGAAAACTTGGATCATAGGTAAGCACCATAATATCAACATTCCTTAGGGAAGGCTTTAGGTGAAATATAACCCAAGATAACACTAATGAAGAAACGATGGGTTTAAATATCTCATTCTTGCTAACTTGTGAATCATGAAACACGAAGGAAAATTGTCAAGAATGATATAAGACCACCTCAAAAGATAGGAGAAAAAGAATTGCACTTCGGAATGCAAGATGAAGAATACTTGAACTCCTCGAAGAAGAATCTTGGTGAGCACTTCGAGAATGAATTAAATCCTTCATGAACCATCATGTAGAGCCTCCATGAAGAACTCCGGTATTAAGAGGATGGTGGAAGGAAAGAGAAATTGGAAGAACAAGGTGAATCCTTGCCATGATTTAGATGGAGCTTGGCGATGACATAATTGGGAGATCTTGGAACTCCGAAAAGAAAAGAAGAAGCATCTGGAATCGAGAATGCGATATGATGAACAACTTCAAAAAGAAGAAATTAATCACTTGGATGAAACAAAAATAAGACGTTATGCGTATCCTTCACCAATTTAATTGATGACAAGCAACGGATTTGACATACTACTTATTCTCGAAGAAAGGATTAAGATAGATATATCGCAAACTTGAGAAGGTATTGAACGAACCATCGCTGGGATTTAACCAACGAATAAATCGATATGAGAACATAGGAATAGGGGTCTTGAACAAACTACCGTAAGAATTGAAAATGAAATTGGAAAGGCACAAATCACCGGGAAGAGTTGGAAAACGAATGAAGATACTTGAGGGGATTTAGATACATGAGAATGAAGAGATCATGAATTGATTAGAGGATATTTGAACGATGCACCGGTAAGATTTGGAGAACGAGAGCTGAAAGCTGGAATGAATAATTCCGAGATGATGGGCTCCAAAGAATTCCGAGATGCAAGGACTTTTCTGTAAAACAGGTAACTCTGGATAAATAACTAAATTCGCAGAACTGGGAAAAAACATCTGTGTCCCGAATCTGTAAGCTGGTCTGCACAAAAGAGGACTGCGGCGCTAATCACCTTGGGCCTGTAGAAGCTGGGCCAGATAGGAAGCTGGCCCGTGAGGCAAAGCGAGCGAGCGCCTCTCGCTCATTCTGTTCAACGGGAGGGGCGCCGGCGAGCAGAGGAGGACGAGGCAGTCGAGCGACGAAGAGACGTGGTCAACTTACGCGCGATGCAGGGGAACTTGGCGCGACTCCGGCGAGGACGGACGAAGGGTGCCGGATCCAGGCGGGGAAGACCGGAGGGGCGCACGAGACGGCGGCGGCGGAGCTTGGCGCAAGTCAGGCACGACCATGGAGGGGCTTGTTCCTGTTCTCCTTGAAGAAAGAGGGAGACCGCGGGGTGAGGGAGAGAGACGAACCAGGGGAAGAAGGAAAAGAGAAGGAGGGGTAGGGTGCGGTCCGGGGACAGCCTGGTCTTGGCCCCGGTGGTGGTCGTGGCAGCAGGTCGAGCTCCTACTTGAGCAAGGAGACGCGCAAGGGGCTTGGCTGATCCAGCAGCGAGACGGCAACCCAGCGAGACCCAAGGTGAGGCAGAGGGTCGGCGTCCATGGGGTTTCCTCCCAGAGAAATGAGAGGGAGACATGAGAGAGAGAAGCACGGGGAGGAAGGGAGATACAGGGGAGGAGAGGAGCGGGATGAGGCCGGCAGCATGACCTGCTATTGCTGTTGTCGCCGGCGGCGGGGAGGCGCTGGTGCTCACGATCCACTCGAGATCAAACAGAGGAGGGAAGAGGAGGCACGGCCTTGAGCGTCCTCGAGCATGCGGGTGGGCGATGAGGCAAGGGAGTTTCGGGGTTGATCTCCTCTCGGACAGAGCGAGGCTGCTGCGATTGATTTGGGAGGGATTGGGAGGAGGTTCGTTGGTTGGGTGGAGATATCGGGAGGAATCCTGAGGAAGAAGGGGGTTGGTCGGGGAAGGATCCCGAGGAACATGCGAGAGTGGGTGGCGGTGCAAGGGGGAATAGGGCTAGGCTAGGGTTAGACTGATTTGGTAAGTGGGTGGACTATATATAGGGAAATAGAACTAGGTTAGGACCTTCCGATTTAAATCGGACGGTTGAGATAATTATGTTGGGGTGTCCAAATAAGAAAACGGAGATGTTTTATAGTGTTGGGGGATGATCCGGACCCACCGATCACGACTGCCCGGGTTGTGTTCGGGCAAGGTTTTCGGAGACGCGCGAGGGGTTTGACGAAAGGCCACGGAGACAAAGGGGTTTGATGGTTTCAGAGAAGAGAGAGAAGAGAGCGGTCCGGTTGATCCGAGAGGAGGTCAACAGAGACAAGGAAGAAGCGGCAACAACGAACGACTACGAGTTTTTATGAAAACATGTAGATGCAATGCGCATGATGACATGATGAATGCATAAAACAAAATGAAACACACGGCGAAAACAAAATATATGGAAGTCCTCTGGAGCGTCGGTCTCGGGGCGTCACACAGCGTCTACCAGCTAACATTCAGTGGTACACCGACATGCACGGGGCCTCAGTATAGAATGCGCGTACCGTGGGAGAAGCTGACCATCGTGCGTCTCCACACGAACGTCACCAGCGTTGGCGGCGTTGACCGCCGTGTGCCTCCACAAGAACGTCGCCAGCGATGGCGGCGCGGCTAGAGGACGGCAGCCTACAAGAGCGTACTGTGGGAGCGAGAGGATCGTCGTGCGTCCCCTCGACGAACCGCGGCGCCGATGTATTGGCGTGGCGGGGAGGGCGGCTTTGGCGGAGCGAATGGAGTGGAGGGGGACAAGGGGTTTGGGGAATATTATTGGCTAGTTGGCCGAAGGGCGGTTGAATCTAGGATTTGGGGGGAATTTTTGGGTGGGGGGGGGGGAGGGAGGATTTGCGCGTGGTGGGTGGGGGGAGTTTGGCGCGTGGTCGGTTTCTCCAAGTGCAGTCCCACGTGTCAGTGAAGAGGCAAGCCGAAGCGCGTTCCGTTTGCATGAGCCGTGTGCTGGACCGAACGTGTGTGGGGTGCAATGCAACCGCGACAGGGGTGCTGTGAGTGTACCGCCTTTTTTCCTTTTAAACTAGGTGGTTCGCCCCCTCAAAAAAAAACTTGTTGCTTCGCGCTTTCCATCGATACTACTACTAGTAATCCGGTAATCCCGACTAAAACGGTGTGGCCGGGTCTTTTCCCGCGCGATATGCTGGGTGGTTGGCTTAGTTGGGTTTTTTAGGACGAGTAATGCTACACCTACGTAGTCCCAGTTATGTAATTAACATAATGTGAAACGTGTGAGCTGTTGATTGTAGATTGGGGGCAGGGAGGGCCCACCACCATGAAAATCAGGGGAGGAGAGAGAGAGGCAATTTACATTAACCCTTTCGTAGGTTCCCGTAGATGTAAAAAATGTGAAATGCATGAATGTGCATTTGCAGATAAGGCCTTCCCACGTTCATCCTTTTCTCCCACAAGATCTTGATCTTCCGTGCAATGCACATGCATCTTGCTAGTACTCCTACAATATACTATATTATTGTGAAAGTTCATATACATCGGCCGAGATTAATGCAAACACGGCAGATTTTCATTACATTTCAAACTTTTATAGGACAGAAAAATAAAAGAAACCCGACCCTAAACATGTTCTACGGCGGCGACCGATGTCCTCCATCTGCGATCTCCATGTGTGGGGGCGGGGTTCAAGACCCATGAAGTGAAGGTGCGGTCTCCGGTGAGGAAAAGTAGAACACGGGAGACGGACCGGCCAGTTGGCACACCATGCCATGCCGCCTCCCATGCCCTACTCATCCTCGGAGGAGTCCCCGACGTCGGCAGTGTCGGATGTTAGACGGCGGCAAGTAGGACGCGTGGCTGACGGTGCTCCCATCATCGGCCGCCAGCGTGGCCACCGCTTGTGCGGCGACTTGAGAAAGGGCGGCGACCTCGAGCTCCATCCCCGAAGACAAGCTCTCCCGCAGAGCGTTCGCACTTGCAGTCATGGCGAATGTGGTGCCAAGTAGGAGGACGATGCACTATGGTGTGGAGGTTAGCTGGGCGTTGCCGCTTTAAGTAGCGCATTCCGGTGAGGCCAAGCGTCCTGGTGCATCATTAAGTCGGCGGAGTTCGTTCCTCGGGCACCGAGCCTCTTAACAACGGCATATGGACGAACGACATGAATGCGGGCAGCTGGCTCCGGCTGGGAACGCACCGCGCGATGGCGCGAGGGATGAGGGTTTTTGGTGTGCCAGGGTAGTCAGCTGCGGTCGTGGCAACATTGGAGATGCCCTTTGCTCACATGCGATCGACACATGTCATTGAAAAAGCAAGACGACCCAGCATGGTCTTAGGTCCTGAGGATGTAGTTGGCCGCGCTACACCACTCCGCGGACGCGTCCCGGCGCCCCGTGCATCCTCGATGAGCCGGGTGTTGGGGTGTATTTGGATTGTGGCCAAAGTGCACCTTACCAAAATTTTGGTCATGACCCAAAGATCGGTCTTTGTTTGGATGGTTGGCATTCTTTTGGCATGCCAATGAACTCTAGCCAACTCTAGTTCATTTTTCTTGCCGATGTCGGCCAAATCATGGGCAACCAAAACCTGAACCAAAATTTTGGCTACCCAATGCTTTGATGGGGCAACCTTGGGCACAAACCAAACATACTGTTGGTCGTGCCACATCACTAACGCCACCCTCGGCACAATGAAACCAACCGTGTCTAGCGACGATGAGCGTGTCGCTCACCGCGGTCGCCGTGTCCAGAGGCGGTGCTGGAGCTGCGCCACGTTGTTGGCCCCCATGACCCACATGGACGGTTGCCGGTGGCGAGGAGGTCATGGGCCAGCTCTTCCATTGGACTAGTTTGCGCTACTTCGTCCCGACAGTGTGCCCCACATGTCGGTTTCCCTGTTTTCCCGGCCATATTCGAGCATCAGTGCTCCGCGTTGCGCATTAGGCCTTTCACTATGTAGGCTAAGCGAGACAACTTATTGTTTATTTGAGCCTTTCAAGTATACTCATGTGGCGTTTGCTTATTTCTCATTCCTCTCCAACCCTCTTCTCCATCGATCATGTCGGCGTCCGGTAGAGTCCATCCTCCCGCATGCCTCATTTGAACATTCCGCCGAGTATCATTCGGATGTGGGCCTAGACCATGCTTGTATTTCCAATGTTTATTTGTAATTTGTCCGACATGCATACAAACAAACGGTCCGTTTGAAGTTTCACTTGGCCTCCAATACGTGTCGCTTCGCGTCTTAGTTTTGACATCCCATTCGGTTCATGCTCCGACACATGTTGACGAGATCGATTGATGTTCAGAGATCAATTGCATGTGGTGCAAGGAGATAAAGTTTGGTCTGTTTCTATGATAGAAATGACCTGCCGGGGTGGGGGGTCTGTGGGGATCAGACGGAGTATGTTGGAAGCTCCTTTCACATACGTATCCCTGCCTTACCCTCCCTTTCGGTCACTTACTGGCGGACCCCATGCTTGCTAGGCCCCGCATGTCAGTTACTCAATGGGTTCGGCCATGTCAGGGGATCCTCATCCGTAGTATACTCCCAATGTTTTTTTTCACCGCATAAAATGACGCGGGCAGGGGAGGGGGAGGGACGTCGGTTTGCTCTCAACTGCGGTCTCACAAGCGAGCGAAAACGCAAGACTAAGCACGTTCCATTCGGTGAGCGACGTGGAGGGTCCAGCATGCCAGGCTGCAATACGAACGCGACAAGAGTGATGTACAGTCAAGACCGATTGACCGGTCGTCACCGGAACCACTATTCACACGGAACCTTTCGCCGCCGGCCACGCCAGCCACTACCCTAAAACCACACCTAATCTCCAGCCCCTTCCCCCACCTTTCGATCCCCTAGCCCACATCAAGCGTCCTCTAGTTCGCCGGAGAGCCATGGTGCGCCGCAAGATCACGTACTACAAGATGCTGACGCCGGAGCGCCGCGCAGAAATCACGGCGGCGGTCGGCGGCAGAGACCTCCGTTCCAAGCTCGCTTTGCGGCGGGCCAATCCCCGAGTTCTCTGGAGCCAAGCTACGAGGAGGAGGAAGCCGATCCAATGTTCATGGCGGAGGTCGCGGTGCAGAAGGCCCCCGATGGGTATGAGACGATGGACGTCGACTTCGTGCCGGTGTCCGAGTCCCCCATGGTGCAGGCGGACCAGCGGTTCAACCTGGCGATACTAAAGGAGGACCGGGAGGCAGAGGCTCAACTAGACATGGAGCATGCGCATGCCGATGCCATCGAGGCTCTCCTGCAGGCTGAACCGGATGTCGTAGATGTGAACCGGGCAGCGGAGGCTCAACTTGAGGCGGAGCGCGGGGATGCCGCTGCCATCGAGGCCCTCCTGCAGGCGGAACCGGACGTCCTGGACTTGAACCGGGCGGCAGAGGCTCGACTCGACACGGTGTGCGCGGATGCCGCTGCCATCGAGGTCCTCCTGCAGGCGGAACCGGACGTCCTCGACTTGAACCGGGCGGTGCTCTCGTCCGTGCAGAGCGCCCGCACGCTCCGCGTGAACGAGTAGCTGGAGGCCAAGGACAACCACGGTGTGGAGACACACGTCGGCAGCTACGGCTAGTTCGCACTGGCAGCCAAAGACGACGAGGCCATGTCGTTCCGCGAGCAGTGATAGTTTTTCTTTATGTTGTTGTTTTTATGGATCTTTTGCTGTGTAAAAACATATATTGTTATGCAAGTCGCCTGACTTGGGTCAGTCTACCATTTCAGGAGGTTGGACGAATATCCTACGTCTCCTAACCCTTCTTCCTCACCTCTTCTTCTTCCCCAACAGACGACCGCATGGGCCGTACGGATACTCCCCAACATGCGGTTGGAGAAACATACTCTATGAACGAAAATTATGTGTCAGCGGTAGGATGGACGAGTTTGGTTTGTTCACATACGACAGCACGTGTCAGTGAGGGTGCGCTCCCTTGGTTGGGTTTCCGGCGTGCAGGAGCGACTGTGCATGTGAGGGTGCGGTGCGACCACGGCATGCAGGAGCGACCGTGTGAGGGTGCGGTGCGACCCATGACGACCCGGCGCATAAGTGTACCTCCTTTTCATTTTGAAAAATTTAGGCAAGCTTGGAAAAAATGTGTGGCGAAGTATGGCAATGCAAGGCCTAGACCCAAATAGGATAAGTACGTAGTACTACACACTAGGAGTACTAGTGTTAAAAAAGAAAGGCGGGGTTTTCCTTCGCGGGATTAATCGATACAAATCCTCGTTTCACGTGTCAATTAATGCGTATTTTTTTCACCAAAGCCCAAAAAGCTAACCATCTCACTCCTCATCGCTTTATTAATGCAGCGCCATGAAAACCAACCTTCTCACTTCCGCGTCAATGCAGGGGATATTAATGTCCTTGGTTGCTAGTACGAGGCAAACCCCATCAATTTTGCCTCTATTATTGTTAGTGGCCTTTTGCAAATTGTAATTTTGATATACTAGCCTTATGTACAAAAAATGGAGGTAGTAACTATATTTGACTTCCTTCCCCATTGCGGTGATGTCGACGATATCTCGAACATTGTGGTTTGGCGAAGTGCGTTCGACGGAGAACACCATTGAGGGAGACCACGGTAAGTCATTCGCAAGTGCTTCCTGCAAGCTGAGACAACCGCCTTATTTGCATCTAGGAAGTCCATTGAACCAAAGGACGCGTAGATTTACTAGTACTACTCGTACACAATAGCGTCGTCAATCCGACTTAGTGCGGTGAGATGGTTTCTCGAAGAAGACGATGGAGAAGTGGAGTCAGCGAAGAGTGAAATGATGGTTGCTTCGTCCGTGCTTTGTGATTTCACGCCTCACTGCTTTGTGATTTGTGATAGAAGGGATAGGGGACTAGACTCTGTCCTCTATACTTTACATGCGTCCAAGCACGGGAGAAAGAGGAAAGACATTGCATTTTTCTATTCCTTCAATCAATCAATCAGGGAGCTTCGGTTCCATCCTTTTGGCTTTGGCAACACCGTCCACAATGGTTCCCATGATGCCAAAAGCTATTTTCACATTTGGCTACACATTATGGATACCCTTAACCGTACCACTTGGTTTTGCTCCTGTGTGCTATCTATACAAATCTCAATTATATTGATCTAGAAAATTATAGAATCAAGATTAGTAAAAAGGAGGTGATTTTGCCGCGCGGATGGCGGGGGCGGTTTCTTATTTTTAGAGGGACGTTGTCCTGGCGGTTTGCTAACATGCGGTCCCACGTGTCAGTGCTTTACCAAGCCGATCCGCTTCCCACATGAGGCAGAACAACGGCAGAAGCAACACATGGTTAACTTGAAGAAGATGAGGGAGAAGCGGATTCAGCAACGAGTGAAATGATGGTTGCTTCGTCCCTCCAACTTCTTTTTCTAGCATTATTACTTCATCCCTCCAACTTAACTTCGGGAAAGGTGCAACTTTGTGATTTGATGCCTCGTTGCTCATTACTACGCCGACGCCATGACTGGGTGCTTCACCCCGTCTGCTCTACACTGTATTTTGGTATGGCACGTGGACCCGGTAGCTTGATGCCCCACATGTCAGCGAAAGGGACTAGAAGATTTATGAAAGCGAGTGCTCCACTCTTACGACGGAGGAGTACACTACACGATGGCCCAGTGAACTGTCACTTGTACTGTATATAGTACTATAGTTTTGCTGTTTCGCACGATCCATCGATACAAACCCGATTAAACAGGAAAGGGCGGGATTTTTCCTGCGCGGTATATGATACTGGCCATACATTTCAAAGGCAATTTTAATGTATGCAAACTGAATAATTAAGTAACAATATGATACCTAATAAAACTAAAAACACATATGATTTATTGTGTTAGAGTGTATAGTAGTGTTGTATTGCATAGTTGTTAGATGTAACATGCGAGAACATGTAGAAATGTAGTTTTGTAGGGCCTACAGAGAGAAAAGCGTAATACGTTCACCGAAATTCAGAATAAGCTGATTACGGTCACTATATACATTTTGCGGTGATTATACGGTCACTTGCTCACGGTTCAGCATCGGATTGCACCCTGTTGACCGGCCAAATAGTCTATGTGGCACCATGTTGACTAGTTAAGTTGACCACATTCCTTGTGGGTCCCACCTGTCAGTTCTCATAGGGAAAAGGTCAGATAAACACAAATTTACACAGGCGCGACAAGACTCCACCCCGTGCGCGGGAATCACCTGGTTGTGTATGTATGCATCGGGGCCTAATGTGTGCGCATGCACGTGTAGGTTGAGCACTTGAGCGTGAGAATGTGTGTTGGTCGTGTGGTGTACTGGTGTGTGCATGCATGCATGCGTGTGTGCATGTGAGTGTTGCGTGCGTGCGTGGCTGCGTGTGTACGCGTGAGTGTTGCGTGCATGCGTGGGTGCATGTGTTCATGTGAGTGTTGCGTGCATGCATTTCATGTGCATGCGTGCGTGTGTGTATAATCACCACACTAGCTCATGTGTGTTAAAACAGACGGCTCAGCATACCAATACAAGGCCACCTTGTCCGCTATGCCCGCGGTCATGACTTTGAACCACCGTCCAATATTTTTTTGTCGTTTGTTTTCATTCTTACTATGCCCGTGCGTTGCACGTAACATCAAGATGCATTTGTATGACTAGTTTATCTTGTGAGAGAAAAGGATGAATGAGGGAAGGCCTTGCAAATGTGGAGAGGTGTGTGGGTACCTTTTTGCAAAATTGTCATAGTTTCTTTCCTATCCGTTAGATATAAATCGGACGGCCTATATTGCAGGATGGCAAGCACACCATCATCACCAACTCTGTTTTTATAAGAGTGTATTTTATCCCCACTCTTATAAAAAACATAGTCGGTGATGATCATGTGCCTGTCATCCTGCAATATAGGCCGTCCGATCTATATCTGATGGATAGGAAGGAAACTATGGCAATTTTGCAAAAATATACCCACACCCCTCTCCACACTTGCAAATAAAGCCTTCCCTTGTTCATCCTTTTCTCCCACAAGATAAACTACTCATACAAATGCATCTTGATGTTCCATGCAACGCATGGGCATCTTGCTAGTATTTTATAAGAGTTTAGATGTAAAGCAGATACAAGCCGACAGGTGGGCCCGATGGCAGTGAGATAATGTGATGCAACACTAGAGGTGCCACATGGAGCGTTTAACTTGTCAACTAGTCGTGTCTTGAGCAAATACAGAGTTGTAGAGTGAGCCCGTGACTGTATAATAACCACAAAACGTAAATGCTGACCGTAATGAGTGGATTCTGAAGTCCAATGTACGTATCGTGCTTTCGCTTCAAATACAATGATCATCACTGTATATATCGCGAGAGATAGATGAAACATGCGTGAATGTGTTGCGGGCTTACTTTTAGAGGACCTGGAGATAGTTTGTGTGCGTACGTGAAAGGGGCGTAGAGGGGGGGTATGCGATGGAGAGAGACATGCTCTTCATTTCTCTTTATTATGACTAACTTTATATATAGTATAAAACTATACAAATTCACAGTGCGGAATAAATATCATTGTGGGCACCATGCAATGCAAGCGTTCATACTCCTCCATATAACTTTGTAATGTTGTATATATGTAGAAATTCTAAAATATTTTCTTGGCCACACTTTATTCAAAAGGAATGTTGTATGCGAAATAAACGTGAAGAGAGGGCTTTTTAGATCAACGGGGTACGTGATGTAACATGTGTGAATGTGTAGTTGATGCATTTGGCAGGGCCCAGAGAGGTATGTGTGTGTATTACGTATTCGAGAAAGGCATGGATAGAGGGGCCGATAGGGGGGCGTGGGAGAGATAGCATGAGAAATGAGAGTGGTCTAGAGAGAGAGAGAGACGAATATAACGTCACGGCGAGAGATTCCCTTGAGTGTGTATATCCAAGGGGGGAGTGGATAGAGGCACCAGGAAAATATCTTTTTGTGTGTGGTGTTTGTGTTTGTATGTGTGGGTGTGAGAAGATAACGAGACGTGGGGGCAGAGGGTGTGTCACTGCGTGAGGTCCGGTAGGTTGAGGTGAGACCCTTTGTTCGGTTCCTTCCTGCGCCACATTGGTCGGCCCGTGACGCATTTAGAGAGACCCATGGATGACTAGTCGTACAAGACAAAGATAGCATTGTGAAGGACTCTATGTCCACTGACAAAGCCGGCTAGGATTTGTAATCCTAGGTTCTCGGACTAAGGTAACCCCTTTATCTCTGATATTACTATTCATCCAACCTAACTTTAAGGGGCATCCTACAGAATGCTCTGCTAGAATCATACTCGTTGATTAGGAAGAGAGGTGTGAGACAACGCGTGAGAGACAGGCCTAAAGATAATGTGCATATAGGAGACACGTAGGCAGGTCTATGTATATAGAAAGGGTCGATGGGGATTGTGCGTGTGTATGCTTGTGAGAGGAAGAGTGCTTGTGATAAAGGTTAGTGAAAACAGTCGTAAATGGCTACGAGAGGGATGAAGGGTTATATCGAGAGCATGTGTGCGAGAAAGACACCTCAGGAGAGAGTGTGTGAGCATGTGTGAGAGACCACTGATGGAGAGTGAAACTACACGTACAAGACTGCTGTACACATTGATTAAAGATATAAATTGTATCGAAATATTAGGATGGGATCATGATATTTGCAATTCGCGTACGGAACGGTCATTGATCCATCAGACATCTGGATTCTATCGAATTTGAGCATGTCTATGTTATTATTCGACACAATTGATCCACATAGTTAGTATTTTGAACTCCAGACAATGCATCGCTTTAGCAATCAAATATAAACGTGAGTATAGTTCATGTTGTGTGTGTAAAGCACATTATACATACGAAAGTTACACAATGAACATTATAAATAGCTACCTATGAACTAGCATACATTTTAATTCAACTTAAGGTGGTTTTAAAAAATCAAATTCAACATGAAGTCCATTCAATTATTTGAATTTGATATCGTGGCATTTGCAAATCATACCTAAATTATGGGGCACCAATCTTTGCTCGATTTTGTACATAATAGCATATGTAGTCGTGTACAAAATAGATTCTAATTTAGCTCCTCCATTCCAAAATAATCGTAGTTATAGGATTTTCAAGTGTCAAAATTTCAAAAAGAAGCGGATAATTTAATGAGGTTTTCAAACATACAAGGTCAAATTTAACATTGTCTATTTAGGTCAATCCTCAAAGTTCAAGAGTACTCTAAACGTGAATGCTTGTGTTCCAAAATTTCGAACGAAGCGCCAAAAGAGCCTCTACTCAGCCGAAACCGCGTGATACCAATGTTTGGTAGTACAAGGAAATTACTTTTCTAATAACTCCGACCCGTGAAATCTACCTGCCCGACGTCCAAAGGTCTAAACCAGGGTAGGTTTGTGGCTTCATCTAGACGCCACGCAACCGCCTCCGAAAAACATTCATACACAATGGCCGCCTAAGCACACATGCGCGCGGCCGAAATCGCTTCCGCCCACTATTTGGGACACAGGGATTACCATCCTACCCCGACCCACAGAGGGTCCGAAATTTAAGAGGGGGCAAAGTTTGTACTTTCCCCAAATTTCAAACAAGCACGTCCCATCTTCTGTTTAAAAAAGCAAAAAACAAGCGCGTCCCAGACCGAAACATGGTTGTCCCCCCTCCCCCCCGCCCACCCGTCTGATTCCCCATTCATACTCCCTGCACCCTCCAGAACATCGGTTTCCCCGGAAAAAGAAGAAGATCGGCGCGACATGTGGAGGCGACCACACCAGCAACCGAAAATGGTATTCCTCTTCCCTTATTCGTGCAAATCTTATGTGTCTGCTTGCATAGTATTCATCCCACAGAAGACACTAGTTGACCGCTGCTTCTTGATACTAGATGTCCTAGTAACTCGCGATACACAAGGTTTCTCCTCATATACTATTTCACCTTAGCTAGAGGTCCGTCGCCCCCTGAATTTCAACTCCTGGTCAGTTGATTCCCAATTAACGGAAGCATTCCCCAGCGTAACAGGCGCTAGTCCGCCTATTACGCCGGGGAAGCAGCGCCTCAGTGTTCATCTTAGGGGCGTATGGGGCCTAGAGCTACTAGCGCCCTATCTGGTGGTTGGCCGGGATTAAAGGGATGCCCTGTGGGCGCTGCCAAGCACGGCGATGGTGTGAGGTCGAGGGAGGCGGAGGCGGAGGCAGTGGGTGCAGGCCGGTGGTCACTGGCGGTTCGAGAAAGGTCGTCAACAGTGACTCGCGGGAGGTCGACGAAGGCCATCTGCCCGTTCCTTATAGATCGGATGGTTCATTAAAAAAATTGACTGACCTATTTATTTTCAGTCGACTGTTATCTTGATATGACCACATGTGGTGGTGTGCTGGAGGAGTACCTGCATTTCCTGTGCTCATATATTACAAAATCATACAGAGTAGAATCTAATTTTGTTTGCCATGTAATGTTGTAGAGCTATCGTATGTCTCCTATCATTTATATTTCAGCCTCCTGCTATCTGCTACTTTTACAGTGCACTAGTTCTGCACACACTTCACCCATACTCTCACTATTGTGTTTTTATGCAAGGGTATTTCAAACTCTGCTGCTATGAGAGAAGAAAAAAAAAGAAAAGAGAGAAGTCGCTCCAGCGTCGTAACCGGATAGGCCAGACACGTTTCAGCCTTATAATAGGTGAAGTGTCAGTAGATGGAGACGGTAAACGTAGCTCTGGAGTTGATGACCTTGCTCGCAATGAACCACCATCCCAGGTGCTTGCTTTAACTTCGCGGTGTCATATGTGGTTGCATGTTCCATATGGTGTCTAGCTTGTATTGAAAGGTCAAGTTGGTCTTTATTAAGATAAGGAAATATATTTTTTACATGAACCACCATCCCGTGAGCACCGGAAGACAAATAGCTAGTCGAGGCTGGCCGAGCCGATGACAAGCCCGACAAGCAGAGGCATCACGGAAGCCAACTAAAAAGCCGCGATGGTGGCGAAGCAGCCCACCTCCCACCGTGCTCTCGGGTCCTAGATGATCATGCTCACCACTCCGGCGGATGTTTAGCTTGTATTGCTTCCAATTTGGTTAAATTGCATCTGCTTAGCTTACACATTATACCTTTGAATATGACATGCCTTTCTTTTTGGTACATACTAGTACATCCGTATTAACCATGTTCTTTCATCAAACTAATGTTCTTGTGTATCCCTCATCAATCACTTATGATAAGGCAGTCAGGCAAGTGGATTACTCCTCATTTAAAGAATGCAACGTCAGCCTCCCGACATGATTCTCAAGAAACAGCAAGGCTAGATGAAGATAGTGAACATGGCTCTATAGTGACTGCATTTCCCCTACACTAGCATCGCAGGTGCTTGCTCTAACTTGGCAGCGTGATATGTGGTTGCTTGTTGCATATGGTGTCTAGATTGTAATTCTTCTAATCTGGTTAAACTGCATGTGCTATTCTTCTTAGCTTATACATTATACTTGTTAATGTGACATGCCTTCCTGTATTTAGTACATAGTACATCTGTCTATTAAGCATGTCCTCACATAAAAACTATTGTTTTTTTTTGTATCCCGCATAAATCAATATGACGAGACACCTTCAGTATATGTAGTGTGATATTAGTTGCATCTTTGATATGATTTATAGCATGCGCTGCTTCAAATTTGTTGAAATGCCATTTATGATGGGACACTTTTAACTTGGCAGAGTCATATTGGTTGCATCTTTCACGTGGTGTCTAGTTTGCACTGCTTCTTATTTGGTGAAATGCTTTCTGCTTAGTTTACACAAACAGTTGTGAATATGCCATGCCATCCTGTTTTTCATATTATTCCATCCTTGAATCATGTGTTTGCCTTACATCAAAGTAGTGATTGTCAGCATCATGCACGAATGAGTTCTAAAGAGTGAATTTTATTGCTTTTTCTTGTCAGTTTTACTTGACAATTCAAAATCAATAAAGCAGAAGGAAGTTAGCAAGGCAGCGGATGAAGGTGCTCCTTCCAAATGGAGGGCCTCTACAGATTCTACTCCTCCACCCCCCCCAAGATGATTTCCAAGACAACACATGCATAGACACTCAACGTAGCTGTGTTGGTGATGAGCACGTCTCCCTAGTGCACCATCACAGTGCTCCCTCTAAGTTGGCCTGTTATATGTGGTTGCATGTTATGTATGATGTCTAGCTTGTATTGCTTCTAATACTGTTGATTTTCATCTGCTTACTTTACACATTATACTTGTGACTAAGACACGTGTTCCTATTTCTAGAACATACAATATCTGTCTATCACACCATGTTCTTACATCAAAGTACATTTGTTCTGAAGAACTAAACTGTTATTCGTTTTTCTTGTCGGCTTGACTTAACATGGCATAGAGAAAGAGGAAGCAAGACAGAACGACAGGGAAAGGGAAGCGGAACAATCCTGCAGATTCTGCTGGTACTGATGGTGCAAAAGAAGGTCAAAGTCCAGCGGAAAATTGTATCGACAGGGTATCCCGTGCTACACGAGCTGCAGAACAAGCCAAACAGAAACAAATAGCTGCCACCAAACAAGCAGAGACAACCATAGTTGTTGCAACACCTTCCACAGTACCACAAGCTGCACGATTTACTCGTTGGTCAACTCAGCTAGCAGCATGTTCCCAAGCTCCCTTTCCACCTGACACTACTTCCGAAGCACTCTTGACACAAGATGAGTTGGCAAGATCAGATGAACTTTGTGAGCTTCAAAAGCAAGAAGTTAGTTCTTTGGAGTCAAGTTCTGATTGCATGCTTCTTTATATGTAGTCTCATAGTTTGATGTACACTAACACTTCCTATGTTTGTTGTTGGACTAGCACCTAGGCGCAAGAGGAAACAAACATTAGGGATAATGCTCGATAGGTTTAAATCTAGAGGAGGAAGAATGCAGATCCGTTTTGAGGCAGGTTTAAAAAGGCCACGTGATGCTACAGAGTCAGCCAAGTTAGTATCAGAGGCAGCGGTTGCTGTTAGGTGTCATGTACGTATCCTCCCAACATGGATTCAGTACAGGAATGACAAAGACGAAACCCAGTTCAACACCTTCCTCGACTATTTATATGTAAGTATGGTTATGTATGGAAACTAGTAATATCGTCTTGCTCTGTCCAATACTTTCTAGGTTGCTGATAATGAGACTCCCATAATTTTCAACAGATGAGGTTCAAGTTGGATAGCCAAGATGATGCAACTATACAAGCTTGCACCCATGTTTTCATATACCGCTGCGGCGATGTCGGTATAACTAGAGGAAAACTCACTTTGAAGGCAAGGCTAACAATGAACTTGCCCAAACATCTCCAGTGGAAAATATATCTGATGAAGACTCGAGAGGCCTCGCTAAACACTGGTCCGATCCGAAGTATCTGGTACATTATATATATGTCATCAGATCACATGTTGAAGTCCTATTCACGCATGTGCCACACAAATCTATCTTCTTGTAGGTGAACTATTCAAAGAACAAGGCCAATCGTACGAAAGTGACATTCCAACAGACGACAGGATCTTGTAGCTATATTGCACACTGCGAGGCTCTTGTAATTAGCTGCTGTTTCACTCTTTTTGCTGTACCTTTTTATTAGATCTATATTGACTTGTTCCAAATGTAGAGGAAAGCCTGCAAGGACAAAAAAGTACCTGAACCAAATGCTGTGGAAATCTTCAAGGACTGTCACACCAGCAAAAAGAAGGGCATGACCACACCAGTCAAAGCCGCTGTTGTAAGTCCTTAATCCTCATGCCTTTTAACTAATACTTACTCTGACTTGTGCCTTGAACTGCATGGTTTGCAGCCAATGTCTATTACTCTTTTCAATTTTATACACAATTGTCTTAGCGTATCATTGCACCTTACAAGGTTTAAAAGAGAGGAGTGATGTCCCTTTGATCTTAACCTGTAATCTAGTTCCGTGCTGGACTTGCCCACACAATGTTACAATTGCATGTTTATGCATTCTCGATTGTTTTGTGATATGGATGATGTCATACTATGCTTACCGTATTATAAACTTCGTCTCTTTATCCTTAACCCTCAATACAATGTGAAGAAATAGACAATACATTAGCAATGGTACATGGTCATATGTTTGGAACCTGGTTTTATTATGTACTTTGCAATAAAATACAACTATTATTTTACATGGGTTCGCTAGTATAAGTTCTGTATATAGACCAAAGCTATTTTGTTTGATTTTTCTGCCTCCTTAATATCTTCTGTTCTGGTACTACTAATGTAAAACCACAACTTTTCAGCGAGCTATGGAAAAAATGGTGGAACCGCCACCTTCTGAAGGTGGCGGTGCAACTATAACCGCAATGTCAGCTCTTGCTGCAGTGGGTCAGTACATGTCCACTAACAGTGCCAAAAGCACGTTCCTGTGTAATACTGGCTTGGTTGTTAAGGCAATCTCGTCCAAACTGCCTCATGATCAAGATATGCAAGCTCAAAACAATGTTTTATCTGTGCTTGACGGTGTCCTGGACTAGGGGGTACTCACCATGTCGTCTCCCGATCAGTTGCATTGGGCCGAGGACCCCCATGGCCATTTACTCATGGGCCAGTTCGGACCGCCCATGCCGCATACAAGGAGGATTCCACAAGACTTGGCGCGCAAGACAAGGACTCCTCTAAACCCTAGGCCTACGGTGCATATATAAACCGAGGCCAGGCTAGTCAATGCAAAATCACATATTCATTACTACAATCTCGTGGTAGATACATGTACTATGTACTACACCCATATGAATACAATCAAAAGCAGCATGTAGGGTATTATCTCACCAAGAGAGCCCGAAGCTGGGTAAAACCCCGTGTCCATGTTACCATCGCTCCAAGACGCCTAGCTTAGGACCCCTACTACGAGATACGCCGAATATTGAACCAACATTGGTGCTTTCGTTGAGAGCCTATTGGCAGTCGCCACGGGGCGATGGGAATTCGGATTGTCTCCGGCGCGATCTACGCATCGGAGCCAAGCTTTATGGTCGACGTCGGCATCTTTTGTCGCCGGTTCGACTGGTCACCTTGGTTTAACCGAGGATTGCGCCCTACCTCCAATCATCATGTTCGGATGAGGGCCTTCATCAACATCAACTCCGACCTCTATCAAGATCATGAAAGAATCATCCATGGAGCTCGGGGGCTCAACGTCAACATTGCCCTCGGGCGACCGTGCTGTTTTTTCCGAACAACAAACTTGTATCCGTTGCCACCACCTCCTCGAGCATCGCTTTGACGATTCCTTCGGTGGAATTATGCGGAATTAAGCCTACCACAACCATGACAAATTTCATCGAGTTCCGAGGGAGGAATCTCAGGCAATCTACGATATACCGGAGCCCTGTCAAATCTGGACAGGAATCTGGACGAGTTTAGGGTGTGGTCTCCATAGGCTAGCTCGGAGGTCCTTTGGAAGATCCAACCGTTCATCTGCTGCAGAATTCCCATATCTACCACACCTCCAAACTTTAGCTTCATCCGACGGTTTAAACTCCGGGAACCTTCCGATGAGTGGACCGATTTTTGGATCTGTTTTCTGCGCGAATACGAACCCGACCCGAGTTCATGTTTCTTCATGAACGGGATATTGGACAACCCTTTTGACGGAATTTTTTTCCTAGGGTATTGTGTGTTGTTTTTAAACACGTACCCATAAAATTTTAAAAGCCTCCTCCGAGGTAATCTTTACCATCACGCTGGTGTCAAACCAGTCCGGCAACATTGCTCCACGGCCGTCGACCTGTGCTAGACACGTCGCCGCTTTGTTGAGCCGAGCTCAACTTCTTCGGATCATCATGTCGGCAAGCCAAACAAGAATTTCGGCATCGGGAAGGATAAATCATCACCAACATCACTGCCCCACAGATTACACGGAGTGGGCACACTGGCATCACCGCATGGTCACTTCATCAAGCCGGCATTGACCGCATCAGAAGTCACGACCTGCGTCAGCATGGCCGCACTGTTGCTTCTTCAGGCCAATGTCCATCACACCGAATTGCTTCAACACCTCGGCTGACATGGCAGCTGCAACGTCTCCTCACCGACCTGCTCCGTCACCTCGGCTGGACCGGAGACTTGGCTATTTCTTCATCAACATACTCCGGTGACTTCGGCGTCACCAGCCGACCAGCTTCATCACGTTACCTGGACCGAGGGCTTTGCCTCAGCAAGCCAACCTTTGACAGCATCGCCAGGCCGTTGCTTTATCGCCCATCAGGCAACGGGTGTGCGGATCGAGTCCCAATTTTGGGAGTCACCTCTCTTGGGATTGCTACAACAAATAAACCAGGTGCTATTTATCCTAGTAATTTTTTCCTGTTTGGGTTTATTTTTCCCAAGGAATTATTACTCTGGTTTGTTCCATCATCTGTACACAGGTCTATCAAATGGTAGCCGCATTAACGAGGTCACATGGTGGTTCGGTCAGTTTCCGTACATAGTCCGGCGAATGCCGCATCTGGAACTCGTACCGACTTGTGAAGTCAGGCTTTGCCACGCCTTTACCGCATCACACTGACGCCTTGCATCGACATTGACTTCGGCGCCAGGCCACGTATATTTAAATGAATTATATTGCGTAAATTAATTACGCGAGGATTTTTATATATTTATATTATTGTTGTTCGCCTGCACTATTTTACATGTGCAGGTAATGGACTTCGACTACGTCACGTGGTCTCTTCGGCAAGCTGACGCGGTCGTCCACATCGGCGTAAATCGGCTCGCGTGATCACCTTGTTGGTCGTGTTGCCATACCGACGTGTTCTGTTGCCTCGGGGACTTCGGCATCGTTGAGAGAGCTCTACCTCATCGAGTGTTCGGCACACGGGCCATATTTCTTTTATTACTCACTTTGCATAAATTATTAATTATGAAACTTTTTTTATTCATATTACTATTATCTCCGGTTGCACTATATTCTGTGCACAGGTAAATGACCTGGGTCGGGCAGCACTGTCACCTCGGCTGGACCGGGGCTTCGTCATCACTTCATTAACCCACACCGGGGACTTTGGCGTCATACTGTCGGCCTGCTCCGTCGCCTCAGTCGGACTGGGGATTATACCTCGCCACATTGGTCGTGCTACATCGCCACTTCGGAGTGCCGAGCTCTTCGCTCCGCCACCTCGGGACCGGCTTGAGGGCTGGGACCTTGTCCCGCATCAAGCTCGGACCACGTCATCGATGCCGAAAACATTAACCAGCTAAGTCGCTTTCATGCTCAAAAACTTTCAGTTTTAAATTTTGTTCGGTTCGACCAAGCATCGTACCTTTTTGGCAAATAGTTGTTTGTGAAAAACTTCTTTGTCAAAACTTTGTTTGTGACACACAAATTCAAATACCCTGTTTACTTGGGGGCTTCCTTTACGAAGCCTGTCCTCTTGCATATGATTATATTTGTATGGCTTCGTTCCTTGTTCGTGTATTACGCCAGAATGTGCACCATGTTGACTTAAGTGTTCCGCAAGCTGGGTTGCCTTGCTCCTCTGTTTACCCCTACGTTCCCGATTGTTTGGCTAGGGAGTAAAGGGAGCACCTCTGCGATTGTCACGATCGGGTCATCCGAGCTCGGACCTCGGACTGGGTGAAGCCGAAAGCTAGCACTCTTATTGTTTTCAATTATGGTCGGCACACATCGGAACTCATGAGTACAAAAAAATCTATTTCACAAGTCTCATAGTAACAATGAGAAACCGAAGAAAGGTATAGGTGGAGGTATTATTTTCTTGAAAGATGCTTCTTACGCTTCGTCAGTAATAAAGCATAAGCTCCCTGAGCGCGCTTTGTCTGTTGCAGCCTTATGGCCTGATTACCCGGTTATCGGAAACATTGTCGATATTCTTGATAGGTGGAGTACATAACACTTTTCGGTCCTTGACCAAAGAGGGAGAAGCCGATGACCGGTTAAGACACGTTTAAAGTTAGGATGAACACATATATGATATAAATACTTCCATACATACAATCATTATGCATAAAATTCTTTTCCCCAAGTCACTCGGGGCTCTTAAATTAGTAAGAGCCGTTTTATAATAAATGTTTTCTTCTTGGTCATTGCAAAATCTTTTACTATCACTCCTTTTTTCGACGTGAGTGTGTGGTCAATAGCCAGGGAGCCTAGTCTCTCTCTCAAAGTCGTTCGAGGTTAGTTTGCTAAACTGGCCTAACGAGCAGTACTCCGCCTTCGGGATAGGAGGTTACAGCCGTGGGCTAGCCTGCTTGAGGTCTTGAGATCGGACGTGTCATATTAATGCACGACAGAAGCACCCCTTTTTGACCAATTTTCGGATTGGCACTGAACACTTGATCTAATTCGAATGTCAAGTTTTTACTAAATTGTCGGGTTTTCCAAGCCTATGCACTTTTAAACTATTTGTGTGTTTCCCGCATAAGTCTCGCAGTGCAACGCCGGACACCTTTAGAGATCCGGCGAAAATATTCTCAGATATTGCTATATATGCATCGGTTTCGAATTGTGTCTTCGATCAATAGTTGGGTTGCCCGGCTCCTATGGTTGCCTCCTATGTTCCGCTTTGTTCGTCTAGGCGTGCAAAGGGAGAACCACTACGATTGTGCCTCCAGCTCGCATGGTTAATCACCTCAGTGGAGAAAGCCAAAAACTGACTGTCACAATAAGCGTAAACTGGTCAGCGATCTGATGACCATGTTAAATGACGGGCCATCCATAACATTGGCCGAAGTGTTTACGGCTTGACCTCGGCTGTCGCCAAACACTAACCGAGGGCTCGTAGCTAGCTAGCTTCCCCAGTTTAAAGCTCCTATGACTAAGAGAAAGTTATAAAGCCCGCATATCTGATTGCCTCGTTTCCGCTAACACAACCTCCTTGGGGTACCGAGACGTCGGCTAAGGGTTGTTTTGTTATTGCGAAAACACCCTGCGTAGCATCTACAATGGGGCGGAAGCCGACGATGGGCCACTTTCAAGCGATAGAGCGGTGCAACGGAGTCAAAATAAACATAGCATCGGCCTTTGTATTTAATATACAAAGGCTTCCTTTCGTAATCATCGTTATAAAGCCATACATATGGATCAATTTGACTTAAGATTTTGGCCAAGCTGGGTTGCCTGGCTCCTGTGCTTACCTCTACGTTCCCGATTGTTCGGCTAGGCGGTAAAGGGAGCACCTCTGTGATTGTTACTACCAGGTCATCTGAGTTAGTACCTCAGACTGGGTGAAGCCGAAAGCTAGAAATCTCAAAGGATCACATTGGTAGGTAACGACGGAAGTAAAAAATTTGGTTCATTAATACCATAGTGTTCGGGAGCTTTCGCCGAACTAAATCCTCAATATTTTCCTCCCACATTGATCGGAGGTGAGTTTTCATGATCATGATAAGCATGACGACCCAAAGAATGGAACCGATAGCGGGACTATTTTCTTTGGAAGATGTTTCTTACGTTAAAACGTAATATAACATATCTCTCCGTGTACCTTCGTTTATAAACCGTATGGCCGGATTGCCTTATTTTCCATTAATATTTGCCCTTATAATGGCTTTATAAAGTAGGAAAACACTCCTCGGCTACTGGCCGAAGAGGTTGAAGCCGATGGTCGGTCAACAAAGTTTTGTACAATGCGGATCCGAGCATTAATGATGTAAAGTACTTGGATACATAGAATCATTACACATAATTTGTGATTTTGCTCTGGATGTCGATCCTTAATTCGGCCACCCGTGCCCACATTAAGGCTCGGGGGCTGCTGGGGTTCATGCTCATTATTTATAAATATTAAAGGGGCACATCGATCCCCTGATCTGGTGTTGCCACCCGACCAGTGTCTCGGGGGCTACTGCATTGGCAATCCAATGCAGAAAATTTTAAGTGCAATATAGTTTTCGAGGAGATTATGATCCTCAAGTTGGTCGGCCGCACCCCAACTTGAGTCTCGAGGACTTTGCACACCGCTTTTTGTGTCCCAAAGTATTCTGCCGAGCTAGGAGTTGATCCTCAGGTCGATTTTGTGAATCAACTTTGAGTCTCGGGAACCTCCGGGATCAGCGGTCTTATGTCATCCTTCAGGTGCATCTCAGGTTTTAGACCGATACACACCTTGAGGGCTACTGGCTATATATCTCGGCAAAGAATAAATTGCACCAATAAAAAATATTGACAAAAAATCGGCCCGCAGTCGGGGTGGTGCATCACCTCGGAAGCAGTCCGGCATAAAGTTCGGGCGCCAGTGGCTGGCTCCATAGAGGGCATTTCCGGCATTAAGCTCGGCTAAACTCCTTCATCTTTTTTGAACCAAGGTGATCTATGACACCTCGGACATAGTCCGGCATTGGATCTTGGACATAGCTCGACTATAACAATACTCTTCGGATACAGTCCGACATTGGAGCTCGGATACATTCCAGCATGGGAGCTCGGAAGCGGTCCGGCGTTGGTGCTCGACTGCAAAAGATACCTCGAATGAAGTCCGACGTTGGAGCTCGGATACAAGAGGACACTGCCCGCGGGAACAGCTTCAAACCCGTGGTGTGGCATAAAAATAACAGGGCATTGATAAAGGCCGTAAACTTAAAGGGGCTCCTCGGATACCTGACGTGTAAACTCTTCGGATGCACTTCGGCGATCCTCAAGATAAAAGATGAGAAGATTTGTTGAACCCGTTTTCAAGACCGACGACCGAACATGAAGAACAGTTCAGAAGAATCGAGGAGCATCCCCAACTTGAAGACCGGTTCAGGGGGCTACTGACGGTGTCCTGGACTAGGGGGTACTCACCACGTCGTCTCCCGATTAGTTGGATTGGGCCGAGGACCCCCATGGCCGTTTACTCATGGGCCGGTTCGGACAGCCCATGCCGCATACAAGGAGGATTCCACAAGACTTGGCGCCCAAGACAAGGACTCCTCTAAACCCTAGGCCTACGGTGCATATATAAACCGAGGCCAGGCTAGTCAGTGCACAATCTCAGATTCATTACTACAATCTCGTGGTAGATACATGTACTCTGTACTACACCCATATGAATACAATCAAAAGCAGCATGTAGGGTATTATCTCATCAAGAGAGCCCGAAGCTGGGTAAAACCCCATGTCCATGTTACCGTCACTCCAAGACGCCTAGCATAGGACCCCTACTACGAGATACGCCGGATATTGAACCGACAGCGCTCCAGACACAAGTCCATTCCCTAACAGAGACCCTTTGTGAAACAAGGAGAAACATTGTTCGATGTTGTCAAGATATGCATGGTTTTGAAACCAGACTATCAGACATTTTCTATGTTGTTCAGGAGCCTAGGAGGCGAAGGTGAAGGTTATGGTGCTCCATCGGACAATACAACACGAAAATGTAACGATCGAGTCAAATGAATCGAGCTTGAACTTACGGTGGTGCATTTATCTGCTAGACTGTTAACTTTTATGCGAACCTTCCTTTTGTTTTATAGTTGTAATTTATTTTGGTGCGATACAAAATTTGTTCTTAACATGCAGCCACCGGCTGAAGCAAATAGCAAGCCATTTTTGTATAGTGTAGGGTGTTCTCTGTATTTGCACTGGTGGAAAACTTTGATGCCCACCGGCCGTAGTTAACATGGGCCTCCTAAGGGCTGTAGAAATAATGGGCCTTCTAAGGGCCATAGAAACAATGGGCCTTCTACGTCGCGTACAAACAATGGGCCTTATATGGGCCGTATCCACAATGGGCCTTCTATGGGCCGTATCATCAATGGGCCTTCTACGGGCTTATCATCGGTTGGCCAAACAAGGGCCAATAATAGACCACATTATGGCCGTAAATGGGCTAGAGTTGAAATCGTCTGTTCATGGGCCGACCATAATGGGTCCTCATTAATCGGCCGCATTTTGGTGACGCTATGAAAACAACCCAACGTATTGACGGGTCACAAACGGGCCGACTATAACCACGGGCTGAATTTGGCCCACAAGCAGAAAATGACAGTAATGGGCCGTAAGTAAACGAATGTGGAAATGAGCCCAAGAATAAATGGGCCCCGAGAAGGCCGAAAGATAGCATGGTTTGAAACGCATTAGCGGAATAATGGGCCGTAAATGGGTATAAAGTGATACACTGTTCATACGAGCCAGTTTCACCATGTGTCGTTAATAGGTATAAAGTGATACACTGTTCATTACGGGCCAGTTTTACCACGGACCGTTATTGGGCCGAGAGTAATAAGGGCCTCATATGGGCCGAAAGACGTCATGGGCCATACATGAGCCGGAAGTTAAAACGGGCTGGAATTATATTGGACGGCACAAATGACGCTACTGGGCCTAATTTGGATAGGTCATAAACGGGCCCTGGGTTAGCGGGCTATAAATGGGCTATATGCGAATAGGCCGTTAACAGGCTTGTCATGGGCCGGCCCGCCACCTTTTAACCAAGTCAAACGGGCCGGCCTTTTCACAGGAATGGGCCTCTGCTGGGCCGTGCCATGTGTCGACGTATCATAGGCGCTTTGGGTCCAATGAGTGGATGACATCTGTCCCAACGGTGAGCCGACACGTGTTTCCTCCAGCCAATGATGATTTTACACGTGGAAAATCCCCATTGGTCGGGGCTGTTAACGGGTTATTGGATCCAAAACCGGACGCGATAGCTTAACACGTTCCGTTATGGTGGATGCCACATGTCGGTCACCCTTGACGAAAGCACTTATGTGACACGTGATTTATTGTCATGGAAGTGGACACTTCCATGATGATAATTTTGGTAATGTCATGGAACACTTCTACGACAGCACATGTATGACTATCTTGATTCTGTCATAAATTGGTCATGGATGTACATGCATGACAGAAAACGTGACCTACCGTGACAAACACGTATCATCACGGAAGTGTATTTTTTTGTAGTGCTTTGTGTTATTTTAGTACGGACTCTTGAATAGATCGAACAGAAAAAATAGCTTTGAGGTGGTTTCGTACCCTACAAACAATTTATTCATTTGTTCTCCGCTAGATAGGAACTTTGGAGTTATTTCTTCATCGCACATTGAGGGACGGTTATATGATCCAATTATATTAGCACTGTTGAGAGATTTCACTAGCGAAAGTACGGACCCTAGGCCTCATTTTCAAGCATTGTAATACCGTTTTTGTGCCTGTTTACTATTTGCTACCTTGCTGCTTTTATTTATTCAGATTATAAAAATATATTTCTACCATCCATATTACACTTTTATCACCATCTATTAGCCGAACTAGTGCACCTATACAATTTGCCATTGTATTGGGTGTGTTGGGGACACGAGAGATTTCTTGTATTTGGTTGCAGGGTCATTTGAGAGAGACCATATTCACCCTACACCTCTCATGGATTGATGAACCTTAGGTCATCCACTTGAGGGAAAATTGCTACTGTCCTACAAAACTCTGCGCTTGGAGGCCCAACACATGTCTACAAGAATAAAGTTGCGTAGTAGACATCAAGCTCTTTTCTGGCGCTGTTGCCGGGGAGGTGAGTGCTTGAAGGTATATCTTTAGATCTTGCAATCAAATCTTTTATTTTCTTGTTTTATCACTAGTTTGGTTTATAAAAAGAAAACTACAAAACATGGAGCAGATGAACCAGAGGAGTACATGGGTCCACAAGAGAGGTCGCACTCTTTTGTTTCTGCTTATGTTATGCATTGCTTCATATTACCTGCTACTTTATCATCCTGTTCACCTCTTAGACTCCTAGTAAGGTCCAAATTAATGTTCAAACTTGAGTTTTAAAATTACTTGTGGGGCACATATCGAGGCAGCAATGAATAATATCTCTGTCTATTATCTGGTTCACCTAGTGTATGCCTATGTTGTTCATCTTGGGTGGGAAACAAATAGTAAAGAAATCATCATCTGTCTTTTTATTAAATTAAAGCTATCATCAGCCTGCTATCATTATTTTTGGACCCATCCACTGGTTGTTACCATCACTCTAGATTTCTGCACGTTGTTGTTACATAATCTCACTATATTTTTTCGTATGCTTGTTAGATATTGTACACAGACATGTCGGACATGTAGAGAAAAAGAGAAGAGTTTTGCGCGGCAATACAATGTTATGCAGACATCGCTCCATGGTGGGTTCAATGGCAAACCCTCCCTCCTCTCTAGATTGTAATCCAGAGGAAGATATATCTTCTGAGGCAGATTCAGACGCATCTGACCACTCCTATTTACCCCCAAATGGTTTGCTCTAACTTGGCATGATGATATGGGTCATATCATGCATATGTTGCCTTGCAGTGCCTACTTTCGACATCATATATGTCATCTTCTTAGTTTAGACATGTTCTGTAATGCCACCTGTTTCTATTTCATATATGAGAATTATGCAGTCTCATCTCTTTTAGCCAGCCATAATATATGTGAAATATTCAATGCCATCCTGTTTAACCAGACATCATATAATTGAATGATATCTTGCTAATACTTTTCTTCATTACATTTCCATTTGTCGATAATGTTTGTACATTAAACTACACTCCCTGTGAATCCGCCATTTTAGTGGGTGATGGAAAAATCTGGACTGAAAACAAGGTCTTCAGAGCAGACAGTGCTACCTGTCGCAGCAGATCTCTTGCTTGGTTTAGGTAGCTCCTCCGATATGGATTCAGAGTAAGATGACCGCTCCTATTCCCCCACCGAGGTGTATGCTCTAACTTGGCACGGTTATACTGCTCATATCATGCATATGGTGTCTTGCATTGCATAGTTTATACGTCATATACACAATATTCAACACCATGTTCATAGTCCAGACATCATATATTCGAATGCCCTCAGCTTAGTATATAAATCACATATGTGAATTAAATCACGAGACCCCGATTACTTAGATAATATGTATGTGAACTATGTCATGCAAACGTGTTTACTAAAGACATCATATAATTATCTCATGCTATCCTGTTTAGTTAGTTGTCATATCTTTGAATTATGTCATGCTATGTTATCCAGATAAGATAGAAATCATATATGTGAAATTATGTCATGCTATCCTTTTTAGTTAAACAATATACATGTCAACTATTTCATGCCCTCTTTCTTCCACACTATTTATTGCACATGTCTCTCATACAAGGTCTCTACATTCAACTATGTTTCCTGTTTATCAGCCATTTGAATTGGAGCCGGTGATGGCAATATCTAGCAGAGTAAAAACACGGTATTCAAATAAAACAGTGCTACCTCTTGGTGGAGATAGGAACCCTGTTGTACATGCACAAGAACCAGCCCTACCACATATAACCCAGACTCTCGTAGATTGTACCCCTACTGCGATGGACAAAGAACTAGCTTCACCCAATCTAACCCCAACCCCAGTAGATAGTAACACAGTTCCTGTTGACATAATAGCATCTCCCCCACGGTGCTGCCAAACAAGAGCAATTAGTAAGGCAGCTCCAATGTCCAAAGCGCCAGTACTACCACGGCGAACCCCAACTCCACCAGTTAGTACACCTATTCCCGTCGAGGAAGAACAACCAGCCATTCGTAGTTTAGCATCTATCCCATTTGATGTTGTTAAATCCTATGTGCATATCTTCCCATCATGGAATATTATACGGAAGATAAAAGAAAATGCTTGTTGTAGGTGTTCATCCAGGAGTTATGTGTAAGTAATGTTATTAAAGGCAATTACTTTGCTTTGTCCCATACTTTCTACCTCCATGATGGTTATAATACAGCAAATTTTCTCATTTTTCTCTATAGAGAAGGACCGATTTGGATACTCAGGATGAGGCAACCTGTGCTAATACCTCTTCTATCTTCAAGAATGCTTGGTGGTAGTATCAGAATTTCCTGAAGAAAACATACTTCACTAGCAAAGAAACTCATCAAATTCCCTTACGTTCTCCTGACACACACTTACGGGACGATGACTGGGAACGCTTTGTTCTATACTGGTCCCGAAACAAGAATGTGGTAAGGTCTATGAGCTCATTTTTTATTTTTAAGTACTATATGCCTGCGTCTTACTGTAATCTGTTCGTGTAGAACAAGTGCTTAAACCTGAAGAACAACTGTTCTCATGTAAGATTCCATTGCTATTGTGCATACTACTTTGCTCTTGTATCACTGTATTTACTCATACAAACTTATTTTTAAATTAAAGGATTTAATTGAAACTTCAATGGCACAACAGTATGTTTAAGCATGTTTCTTTAACAGGTTTGCTCTTATAAATAGCTCTTTTGATTTCAATTTCAATCGTGTATACAGTTGACTTATCATATCATGCACATTACTAGCATCACAACAGAGCCAATAGTGTTGTTGTACATGTATACCCGTGGTACCCATCTGAAATCTTGTTGTGCCATGTAGTTCCCACACTTTGTATTCTTTCAATGCTGCTTTTTCTTGAACTAATATGATTTGAACCGTGTCTCTATTTTGATTTGACAAGACAATGCAGTGACCATAGGACATAGATATATGTTTGTTTGATGCTTTTATTATGTACTACTCCCTCCGTCCGAGAATACTTGTCATCAAAATGGATAAAAAGAGATATATCTAGAACTAAAATGTGTCTAGATACATCCCCTTTTATCCATTTTGATGACAAGTATTTTCGGACGGAGGGAGTACTTGGCAATAGAAGACTTGGTAGTTTGATTATGTCCACCTTACTAATAAACTGGTTCAGCGAAATGAGTTTCATATACTACATGCTAAAGCTGTTCTGTGTCTTCGTGTTTCTTCTTTTAGAATGCTGATAGAATACTGGGGAAGAGTGCCTTATTAAGCAATGGTAAAGGAAGTAATGTAGATAAGGTTCATGATAGTGAGACATCCTTGTTGGTCTCCAATGAAGCTGACAAAACAGCTAAGGAAAACTATCTTGAAGAAAGCGAGACAACCTCAAAGTCCTGTCTTGGTGTAGTGTTATAGTTACTGGCCACTACCGCTGGTACGGGCTATTCGAAATCACTATCTGAATCAGTTCGGTTTCTTGAGTCTCTACTACAAGCTGAAAGACATCGATGAGCTGTGCTGTGACAAGAAGCCGGAGGACTTGATAAGTCCATTTTGCATCATGTTTTCTTACTGTTATTTGTAATGTTTTTATCCATAATAATGCTTTTTGGAGTAATTCTAATGCATTTTGTCTCATAATATGCAAGGTATACAGAAAGAGGGAGAGTTCCGGCAACTAGAAATATGGACGTGAAAAAGCTACGTCAGGCTACCTATTCTGCACAACTCGAAATGAGCTGAAACTTCATGATGATTTTTTACGGAATATTTGAGAATTATTGGAGCAAATAACTACCAGAGGGGGCCCACCAGGTGGGCACAACCGACCTGGGCACGCCATAATTTGTTGTGCTCAACCAGGCCCACCTCCGGTGCCCATCTTCTTGTATATAGGTCATTTTGACCTAGAAAAAATAAGGAGAGGACTTTTGGGATGGAGCACTGCCGCCTCAAGGCGGCACTTGTGCAGGAGCACTTTTGCCCTCTGGCGGAGTGATTCTACCGGGGGAACTTCCCTCGCGGAGGGGGAAATCATCGCCATCATCATCACCAACAACTCTCCCATCTTGCGGAGGTCAGTCTCCATCAACATCTTCAACAACACCATCTCATCTCAAACCCTAGTTCATCTCTTGTGTTCAATCTTGTTACCGGAACTACAGATTGGTGCTTGTGGGTGACTAGTAGTGTTGATTACATCTTGTAGTTGATTACTATATGGTTTATTTGGTGGAAGATTATAATTTCAGATCCAATATGATATTTAATACCCCTATGATCTTTACCATGATTATCATTTGTGAGTAGTCACTTTTGTTCTTGAGGTCACGGGAGAAATCATGTTGCAAGTAATCATGTGAACTTGATATGTGTTCGATATTTTGATAGTATGTATGTTGTGATTCCCTTAGTGGTGTCATGTGAATGTCGACTATATGACACTTCACCATATTTGGTTCTATGGCAACGCATTGTGGAGTAGTTATTAGATGATGGTTTGAGAGAGTGACAGAAGCTTAAACCCTAGTTTATGCGCTATTCCGCAAGGGACCGATTGGATCCAAAAGTTTAATGCTATGGTTAGAATTTATTCTTAATACTTTTCTTGTAGTTGCGGATGCTTGTGAGGGGGTTAATCATAAGTAGGAGGTTTGGTCAAGTAAGAGCAACATCTAAGCGCTGGTTCACCCACATATCAAATTATCAAAGTAGTGACCACGAATCGAATCAACATGATGAAAGTGACTAGATGAAATTCCCGTGTACCCTCAAGTACGCTTTGCTTATCATAAGAGACCGTTTTGGCATGTCCTTTACCTCAAAAGGAGTGGGCTACCTTGCTGCTCTTTTGTTACTACTATCGTTACTTGCTCCTTACAAATTATCTTGCTATCAAACTACTCTGCTACTTACAATTTCAGCACCTGTAGACATTACCTTACTGAAAACCACTTGTCATTTCCTTCTGCTCCTCGTTGGGTTCAACACCCTTACTTATCAAAAAGAGCTACAATTGATCCCCTATACTTGTGGGTCATCAAGGCTATTTTCTGGTGCCGTTGCCGGGGAGTGAAGCGCCTTTGGTAAGCGGAATTTGGTAAGGAAGCATTTATATAGTGTGCTGAAATTTATTGTCACTTGCTACTATGGAAAACAATCCTTTGAGGGTTTGTTCAGGGTATCTTCACCTTGTCCGGAAACACAATTAGTTACCCCTCAATGTACCGCACCTACTGAAAATATTGAATATGAAATTCCTTTGGGTATGATAGAACAACTGCTAGCTAATGCTTATGCAGGAGATGGAACCGAACATCCTGATATACACTTGATATATGTAGAACAAATTTGTGGATTGTTCAAGCTTGCAGGTTTACCCAGGGATGAAGTTATGAAGAAGGTTTTCCCTTTATCTTTGAAGGGAAAAGCATTGGCATGGTATAGGATATGCGATGATATTGGATCTTGGAATTGGAATCGATTAAAATTGGAATTCCCCCAAAAAAATTATCCTATGCATCTAGTTCATCGTGATCGGAATTATATATATAATTTTTGGCCTCGTGAAGGAGAAAGTATCGCTCTAGCTTGGGGAGGCTTAAGTCAATTTTATATTCATGCCCCAATCGTGAGCTCTCAAGAGAAATTATTATCCAGAATTTTTATGCTCGGCTTTCTCGTAATGATCAAACCATGCTTGATACTTCTTGGGCTGGTTCTTTTATGAAGAAGACTATTGAATTCCAGTGGGATCTTTTGGAAAGAATTAAATGCAACTCTGTAGATCGGGAACTAGACGAAGGTAAAGAGTCAGGTATTAAACTTAAGTATCATTTTGTTAAATCTTTTATGGATACTGATGCTTTCAAAAGTTTAGCCCTAAATATGGACTTGACTCTGAGATAGTAGCCTCCTTTTGTGAATCATTTGCTACTCATGTTGAATTCTTTAAAGAGAAGTGGTTCAAATATCACCCACCTATTAAAGAAGAAACTAAAAAATAGTACCGGTTAAAGAAGAAACTATACTTTATAATGTTGATCCACTTGTTCCTTCTGCTTATATAGAGAAACCACCTTTCCCTATTAGGATAAAGGAACATGCTAAAGTTTCAACTATGGTTAACAAAAGCTATATTAGAACACCTAAAACTGATGAACAAATTAAAGTAGAACTTAGTATTGCTATGGTTAAAGATCTCTTGGAAGAAGATATAGATGGGCATGTTATTTACTTTTGTGAAGAAGCCGCTACAATTGCCAAACCTGATAAAAAAGATAAACATAGACCTGCTGTTGGCATGCCTCTCATCTCTGTTAAAATAGGAGATCACTATTATCACGGTTTATGTGACATATGTGCTAGTGTGAGTAATATTCCTTACACCTTATATCAAGAAATTATGAATGACATAGCACCCGCAGAAATAGAAGACATAGATGTTACTATTAAACTTGCTAATAGAGACATTATATCATCGATTGGGATTGTTAGATATGTTGAAGTCTTGTGTGGGAAAATTAAATACCCTACTGATTTTCTTGTTCTTGGTTCCCCACAAGATGACTTTTGTCCCATTGTCGGGGCTCAGGAATGACACATATGGGATCCCTCGGGGGGTCCCTTCTACGGTTGGCGGGGCGTGGAGCTGCGCAAAGAGCAGGTCTAGAAGATCAACGCGGGGGGATTTTTACCGAGGTTCGGGCCACAAACGATGCGTAAAACCCTAGTCTGCTTTATGTGTATTTCGTGTTCTTGAGCTCTTGAACTAGCTGTGGTGCATGCCCAGTCCAAAAAGTTCGAATCCTTCCTCAGTACGCCTCGGGCCTCCTTTTATATGTCAAAGGGGTTGCCACAGTGGCACAGAGGAGGTGGAAAGTATGTACAGTGTGCAAGTCTATCGCCTGGCACCGTAGGACAAATGCATTTAATGCGTTGCCGACGTGCCCTCCAGCTTTATCGGAGACGGCAAAGAAGCTCATCCCGTCTGTCGCTGCCTCGCCTTGCTCTGACGCGCGTCCAAGATGACGAGGCATGCAGCGCCATGCTGGCTGGCTGGCTGCTAAGATGGTGTGGTCGCAGGGTCTTCATGAAGATCAGCATGCCACCACGCAGGTGCTTGGCTAGTTGTCCTAGAAGCTCCATGCTGCCACACAGGCGCTCGCCTAGTTGGCGGGCTGGCCGCCACATCAGAACGGGCGCGGGGCAGTGAAACTCTGGCAGGTGCGGGCCTGGCCTCGGCCTCGCAAATGCCCTCGGCAAGGGCTTTGTCGGGGTCTCGTGGGCGTCCCCGGCAAGGGTCTTGCCAAGGGCTCGCGAGCGTTCCCGGCAAGGATCTTGCCGGGGGTCTTTGATCGTCCCCGACAAGATCTTCCCAGGGGTCTTCGTCTTCTGGTTCTCATATAGGCTTGCAGGCTTTTGGTCTTCACAAAGAACTGCATGCCTCTACGCAAGGCACCCGTGAGTCTTGGTCTTGACACTGTCGATGGTGTCAGAGCTCTCAGGCTCAAGGGTGGTGGCCTTGCTGAGGTTGGCCATGTTACCACGACAAGGCTCTTGTCGGGGCTCCGTAGTCCGCCCTGGCAAGGCTCTTGCCAGGGGAAGCCCATCTTGTCCCTATGCTCTTTATGCTTCTGGCTTGAGAGCTGCCTCGGCAGCCTTGTATCTTTCCTTCTTCTGCCCCACAAAGCCCAGCTGCAGGCGCGGCTACGACTGCCCGTGCACAAGTAAAGGGGTACAGAAAGGCCCTTACTTTTGTACACCGACGGGAGCCCCCGGGCCTAGGCCACACATAAGTGCAAGGCGTTGTTGGGCCAGGTGCAGAACGGTGCGCGGGCACGTGTGGCAGAGTTTTAACTATGGTAACTCCCACGCTAGTTGCGCTTCCCCATGATCCGCATTGAGTGTGTGACGTGGGGGTCGTGCGTGGAGTGGCCGCAGCACGTTGCGTCACCTTGCGGTGAATAGTGAATAGGCGGCCCGCGTCTTCCCCATAAAAAAGAGGAAACCGCAGGGGCGCTGCTCATTTACCCTCTGCGCCCTTTCCAATCTCGGTACCGGCTTTCCTTTCTTCCTCAAGCGCAAATCAAAGCTCTCACCTCTTCTGCCCTCCGCCGTGCCCCCATTTCCCTCGATCCCTCACCCCCTCTCAGCCGCCATGGCGCCCAAGACGAGCAAGGGCAAGGGAGCGACCAAGGACTGAGAACCCACAAGTGTAGGGGATCGCAACAGCTTTCGAGGGTAGAGTATTCAACCCAAATTTATTGATTCGACACAAGGGGAGCCAAAGAATATTCTCAAGTATTAGCAGATGATTTGTCAATTCAACCACACCTGGATAACTTAGTATCTGCAACAAAGTGTTTAGTAGCAAAGTAATATGATAGTAGTGGTAACGGTAACAAAAGTAATAGAAGCAAAAATAATATTTTTGGTATTTTGTAGTGATTGTAACAGTAACAACGGGAAAGTAAATAAGCGAAAACCAGTATATGGAAAGCTCGTAGGAATTGGATCGATGATGGATAATTATGCCGGATGCGGTTCATCATGTAACAGTCATAACATAGGGTGACATGTAACTAGCTCCAATTCATCAATATAATGTAGGCACGTATTCGAATATAGTCATACATGCTTATGGAAAAGAACTTGCATGACATCTTTGTCCTACCCTCCCGTGGCAGCGGGTCCTAATGGAAACTAAGGGATATTAAGGCCTCCTTTTAATAGAGAACCGAACAAAGCATTAGAACATAGTGAATACATGAACTCCTCAAACTACGGTCATCACCGGGAGTGGTCCCGATTATTGTCACTTCGGGGTTGCTGGATCATAACACATAGTAGGTGACTATAGACTTGCAAGATAGGATCAAGAACTCACATATATTCATGAAAACATAATAGGTTCAGATCTGAAATCATGGCACTTTCGGGCCCTAGTGACAAGCATTAAGCATAGCAAAGTCATAGCAACATCAATCTCAGAACATAGTGGATACTAGGGATCAAACCCTAACAAAACTAACTCGATTACATGATAAATCTCATCCAACCCATCACCGTCCAGCAAGCCTACAATGGAATTACTCACGCACGGTGGTGAGAATCATGAAATTGGTGATGGAGGATGGTTGATGATGACGACGGCGACGAATCCCCCTCTCCGGAGTCCCGAACGGACTCCAGATCAGCCCTCCCGAGAGGTTTTAGGGCTTGGCGGCGGCTCCATATCGTAAAACGCGATGATTTCTTCTCCTTGATTTTTCTCCCCGAAAGAAAATATATAGAGTTGGAGTTGGCGTCGAAGGAGCCTCAAGGGGCCCACCAGGTAGGGGGCGCGCCCTAGGGGGGGCACCCTCGTGGACAGGTGGTGGGCCCCCTCATGAACATTATTTCTAAAAAGATGTTCCGTGAAGTTTCAGGTCATTCCGAGAAGTTTTGTTTCTACACATAAATAACACTATGGCAATTCTGCTGAAAACAGCGTCAGTCTAGGGTTAGTTCCATTCAAATCATGCAAATTAGAGTCCAAAACAAGGGCAAAAGTTTTTGGAAAAGTAGATACGACGGAGACGTATCAACTCCCCCAAGCGTAAACCCTTGCTTGTCCTCAAGAAATTCAGTTGATAAGCTGAAAGAGAAAGAAAAACTTTTACAAACTCTGTTTGCTCTTGTTGTTATAAATATGCCAAGCCAGCATTCAATTTTTCAGCAAATATCATGACTAACCACATTTGCAATAATTTTCAGGTCTCATGTTTACTCATATCAATAGCATAATCAACTAGCGAGTCATAATAATAAATCTCGGATGACAGCACTTTCTCAGAACAATCATAATATGATATAACAGGATGGTATCTCGCTTGCCCTTTCTGAGACCGCAAAAAACATAAATGCAGAGCACCTTTAAAGATCAAGGACTGACTAGACATTGTAATTGATGGTAAAAGAGATCCAGTCATAGTCATACCCAATATAAATAATAGTAATGAATGCAAATGACAGCCGTGCTCTCCAGCTAGTGCTTTTAATAAGAGGGTGATGACTCAACATAAAAGTAAATAGATAGGCCCTTCGCAGAGGAAAACAAGGATTTGTAGAGGTGCCAGAGCTCGGTTTTGAAATAGAGATAAATAATATTTTGAGCGGCATACTTTCATTGTCAACATAGCAACTAAGAGATGGCGATATCTTCCATGCTACACACATTATAGGCGGTTCCCAAACAGAATGGTAAAGTTTATACTCCCCTCCACCAACAAGCATCAATCCATGACTTGCTCGAAACAACGAGTGTCTCCAACTAGCAACAGTCCTGTGGGGAGTTTTGTTTGCAATTAATTTTGATTTAGTTTGCATAAAGCATGGACTGGGCATCTCGGTGACCAGCCATATTCTCGTGAGTGAGGAGCGAGTCCACTCCTCTTGAGAATAACCCGCCTAACATGGAAGATAAGGGCAGCCCTAGTTGATACATGAGCTATTCGAGCATACAAAACAGAATGTTTATTTGAAGGTTTAGAGTTTGGCACATACAAATTTACTTGGAACGGCAGGTAGATACCGTATATAGGAAGGTATAGTGGACTCATCTGGAATAACTTTGGTGTTTAAGGGATTGGATGCACAAGCAGTATTCCCGCTTAGTACAAGTGAAGGCTAGCAAAAGACTGGGAAGCGACAAACTAGAGAGCGACAACAGCCAGGAACATGCATTAAAATTAATAAACATTGGATGCAAGAATGAGTAGGATATAATCCACCATGAACATAAATATCGTGAAGGCTATGTTGATTTTGTTTCAACTACATGCGTGAACATGTGCCAAGTCAAGTCACTTATATCATTCAAAGGAGGATACCACCCCACTATACCACATCATAACCATTTTAATAGCATGTTGGCACGCAAGGTAAACCATTATAACTCATAGCTAATCAAGCATGGCACGAGCAACTATGATCTCTAATTGTCATTGCAAACATGTTTATTCATAACAAGCTAAATCAAGAACGATCAACTCATCATATTTACAAAAACAAAAGAGGTCGAGTTCATACCAGTTTTTCTCATCTCAGTCAGTCCATCATATATCATCATAATAGCCCTTCACTTGCACGACCGAACGATGTGAATAATAATAAGAGTGCACGTGCATTGGACTAAGCTGGAATCTACGAGCATTCAATAAACAGACAAGGCAATACGGGCTCTTGGTTAAATCAACAATAATGCATATAAGAGCCACTTCAACAATTTAATCATGGTCTTCTCCTATCGACCCCCAAAGAAAAGAAAAGAAATAAAAACTATTTACACGGGAAAGCTCCCAACAAGCAAAAGAAGAACATGAAATATTTTTGGTTTTCTTTTTAATTGTTACTACCACAGCAGAAAAGTAAACTACTACTAATTTTTTTTGGTTTTTCTCAAGGTTTAACAAACACACAACAAGAAAGCAGGAAAAAGAAAATAAACTAGCATGGATATTACAGTGAAAAAGTATGAGCACCGACATCTAGCAATGAGTGTGTGTAAACATAAATGTAATGTCGGTGGGAAAAACGTACTCCCCCAAGCTTAGGCTTTTGGCCTAAGTTGGTTCACGGCCAGGGATAGCCTGGCTGATACCCGTAGGTGTAGCTGGGGTCGTACTGCGATGAAGAGGACTCTGACTGCCACTGGCTGGCGGCCATCTCCGGATCCCAAGAATAAATAGACTGGCGTGGGGGCTCATATTGTGGTTCCGGCTCCGGGGATGGTGTAGGGTTCCGGTAGGCTTGAACAGCCACCCACGGAATGAGATAAGGACCTTCAGACAAATTAAACAAAGAAGGAGCAGGCAAAGTAATAGTCTCAGGATGATGTTTATTATAGTACAATTTATATTTAAGCTCTCCTTCCCTGCCCTTAACAATAAAATCATGCGCTAGCATACTCTTGTAATCTAAATAAGCAAGGCAGCAATTTAGGTGTGAAGCTAGGCGTGAAGCATAAATACCTCCAAAGATGGGGCCCTTAGTATGGTTTATTAGCAACAATTCCGCCCATACTAATAGTGTTATCGCGGTATAAACCATGGAACAAAATGATAATATCAGGAACACTATGGTTTCCACAGTTCCTGCGACCAATCAAGCAACGACTAGCAAATAAGGCAAAGTAGCGTAAAATAGGAAAATGTATGCTAGTGATTCTTGCATCAGCAACCTTCCTGGTTTCTCCCACAGTGATGGTGTTAATAAATTCTTCCACATCTTTACGGTGTGGTTCATATAAGGTACCCTCGGAGGGTATTTTGCAAACCATGCAAAATTCAGCTAATGGCATCTTCTTAACAACGTCATAGAAATGAAACTCTACTGAAGGAGGTGATTCCTTAGGAAAATAGTAGAAGTTTTGCACAAAGGTATTAGTGACTAAGAGATACTAATGACGTTGGTCACGGAGGAAGTCGGTGAGGCCAGCATTCTCAACCAATGAATAGAAATCCTCACAAATCCCGACTTATCTCAAGAAGTCATCGTTAGGGCATTCACACAGCCGGACCTCCGCGGTACGAGGCAAATTATATTTGGGCCTCTGTGCTTCTTCATTTTGCTTTTCCTTCGAGCTTCGGCTCGATGAGCCCCTCAAAAGTCTCTTCATTATTTTCTGAAATATTCTAAATTTTTTAGTAACTTCAAACAAAAGTGAACCAAGCTCAACAAAATTGATAGCAACTACTCCTACAGGTGCCTAGAGCCTATATCAAGCATTAGAACTACTTGGAACCATATAAATTTGACATGCAAGCTCAGGAACATGGTCACCTATGCAGCACAAATTTGCAATGAATAAAACACTAGAACAAAAAATAATTGGACCAATGGAGGAGTCACATACCAAGGAACAATTTCCCCAAGCGATTTTGTGAGAGGTGCTTTGAGCAAGGAGATCGAAAATCACAGCAAAGTGAGCTAGAACTCGTGCTTGAGTTGGATATTCGTGTTTGTGGGAGGAAGAAGAAGAGGATGGGTGCATGAATAAGTGGAGGAGGGCCACCGTGGGCCCACGAGGCAGGCGCGCCTGGGGTAGGGCGCGCCCACCCCTCGTGGGCTGTGTGACAGCTCCCGCAGTTGTTTTCAGTACCATAAATCCTCAAATATTCCAGAAAAAATCATATTAAATTGGCATGGCATTTGGAGGACTTTTATTTTCGAGGTATTTTTATATTGCATAGATAAATCAGGAAACAGACAGAAAAATACTATTTTTACTTTATTTTAACGAAATAACAGAAAGTATAAAGAGGGTACAGAAGGTTGTGCCTTCTAGTTTCATCCATCTCATGCTCATCAAAAGGAATCCACTAACAAGGTTGATCAGGTCTTGTTAATAAACTCATTCCAAATAACATGAAACCGGAGAAATTTCGAATAACACTATGTTACCTCAATGGGGATATGCACATCCCCAATAATAAGAATATCATATTTCTTCTTGACAGTAGGAAGAGGAAATTCAAAACCTCCAAATATAATTGATGGAATTTTTCCAATAGAGTTGATACTATGAACTTGAGGTTGTTTCCTCGGAAAGTGTACCGTATGCTCATTACCATTAACATGAAAAGTGACATTGCCTTTGTTGCAATCAATAACAGCCCTGCAGATTCGAAAAAGGTCTTCCAAGAATAATAGACATACTATCGTCCTCGGGAATATCAAGAATAACAAAGTCCGTTAAAATAGTAACGTTTGCAACCACACCAGGGACATCCTCACAAATACCGACAGGTATAGCACTTGATTTATCAGCCATTTGCAAAGATATTTCAGTAGGTGTCAACTTATTCAAATCAAGTATACGATATAAAGAGAGAGGCATAACCCTAACACCGGCTCCAAGATCACATAAAGCAGTTTTAACATAATTTCATTTAATGGAGCATGGCATAGTAGGTACTCCTCGATCTCCAAGTTTCTTTGGTATTCCACCCTTAAAAGTATAATTACCAAGCATGGTGGAAATTTCAGCTTCCGGTATCTTCCTTTTATTAGTGACAATATCTTTCATATACTTAGCATAAGGATTCATTTTGAGCATATCAGTTAATCGCATACGCAAAAAAGATAGGTCTAATCATTTCAAAGAAAGCGCTCAAAATCCTCATCATCCTTTTTCTTGGATGGTTTGGGAGGAAAAGGCATTGGTTTCTGAACCCATGGTTCTCTTTCTTTACCGTGCTTCCTAGCAACAAAGTCTCTCTTATCATAACGTTGATTCTTTGATTGTGGGTTATCAAGATCAACAGCAGATTCAATTTCTACATCATTATCATTACTAGGTTGAGCATCATCATGAACATCATTACTAACATTTTCACTAGGTTCATGTTCATTACCAGATTGTGTTTCAGCATCAGACATAGAGATATCATTTGGATTCTTAGGTGTTTCAGCAATAGGTTCACTAGAAGTTTGCAAAGTCCTATCATTTTTCTTTTTCTTCCTTTTAGAAGAACTAGGTACATCAATATTATTTATTTGAGAATCTTGCTCAATTCTCTTACGGTGGCCTTCAGGATACAAAGGTTCCTGAGTCATTCTACCAGTTCTAGTAGCCACTCTAACAGCATAATCATTTTTCTTACTATTCATTTCATTGAGCAAATCATTTTGAGCTTTAAGTACTAGTTCTACTTGAGTGGTAACCATAGAAGCATGTTTGCTAACAAGTTTTAGTTCACCTCTAATATTAGCCATATACTCACCCAAGTGGTTAATCATATCGGAATTGTACTTCAATTGTCTATCAAAATAAGCATTGAAATCTTCTTGCTTAAACATAGAGTTATCAAACTCATCCAAGCATTGGCTAGCAATTTTAGTAGGAGGGATTTCAGCTCTATCATATCTATAGAGAGAATTTACCTTTACTACCTATGTCGGGTTATCAAGACTAGGAGGTTCTTCAATAGGTAATGGATTAAGATCATAAGTTTCTTCAACAGGCGGTAGATTAAGACCATGTATTTCTTCAATGGGGGGTAAATTCTTAACATCAACTTTAATACCTTTTTCTTTCATAGATTTCTTTGCTTCTTGCATATCTTCAGGACTGATAAATAGAACACCTCTCTTTTTTGGAGTTGGTTTAGGAATAGGCTCAGTAATTGGCTCAGGGGCTGGCTCAGGAGGTGCCCAATTATTTTCATTTGCCAACATATTATTCAATAGAATTTCATCTTCATCTGGTGTTCTTTCCCTGAAAACAGAACCAACACAACTATCCAGGTAATCTCTGGAAGCATCGGTTAGTCCATTATAAAAGATATCAAGTGTTTCATTTTTCTTAAGAGGATGATCAGGCAAAGCATTAAGTAACTTGAGAAGCCTCCTCCAAGCTTGTGGGAGTCTCTCTTCTTCAATTTGCACAAAGTTGTATTTTCCTTAAAACAGCTTGTTTCTTATGAGAAGGGAAATATTTAGCAGAGAAGTAATAAATCATATCCTGGGGACTTGATCAAGAGAATTAAACCATATCTTAGCACCACTCTTTAATGAACGGAAATATTTTAAGGATATAAAAGTAGCGAGATTGTCGGTGTACTAGAGTAGGGGTACCCTAGTATCCCGTACTTCGTGCCTGCAGACGATTCTGACACCAGCGAGGTTTGCCTCACATCGCTTTGCCAAGGTCCTCCGTGGCTCCTTTGGAGCCATTCAAGGACAAAGTATTTGATTAAGAAGGCAAGGCCCGGCAAGAGGAGCTAGCCGGGAAGGCCACCTGTGCATGCAGAAGACAAGGCCCCGCAAGAGGAGCTTGCCGGAAGGCTCAGAGCGACAAGCCTCCAGACGCGACAAGGATTCGGCGCGGCAAGGCGCTTGCCATGAAAGCAACCTCTCTCCATCTCCGCTCCAGCTCATCCAAAGAACGTGTCGCCATGGGACCATTCCATGCAGCGTGTCGAGAGGCTGTGCAGCCTGGAGAGCAGCGATAAGCTATACCGGCAAGCTTGCCATCGTGGCGGCGGTGGCGCACTGACGGTCTCTTGCCTTTGTTTTGGGCGACACGACGGGCATTTATTGCTTTTGTCCCTTGCCGTCGAGTTAGGTATTTTGCACGTACATCGCTCGGTAGGTGTACCAACTCCTGTTTTACATTTGTACCCTCGCCTATGTTGCCACCTGTCGGAGACCCTTGAGCATATAAAAGGAGGCCCATGCATAGCGTAGAGGGGGTTCGAGTTTCGGTTCATTCGACTCACTAGAGACCAGATACGCTCACGCTAGGTTTTGTAGCTCGCATCGCTCCCTAGCAAGAACACAATACATCAAGCAAGCAGCGGTAGGAGTTTTATCTCTCCGGAGAGCTCCAAAGCTGGGTAAACTGCTCGTGTGCCTCGCCTCGATCCGCTCTTCGTGCGATCTCCGCCCCCCTCCGAACCACAAAGGGGCCTGGTCCGCCGGCCCCATAGGTGTTCGTGGGTACGATCAGCCTCCCCGACATCTTTGGCGCGCTAGGTAGGGGGCGTCGAGGCCGTGTGAATCTGATCCGACGTTCACACGAGCAGCGTCCTCAACATCTTCCTCAACATGCCACTGAAGAAGAAGGCTTCAGCGGCAGCAGAGCCGTCCGCGTCATACCCACCCTCACCGCAGCAAATGGGTGGTGGGGCAGACGCCGGCGGAGGAACGGGCGCCGACGAAGGTGTTCGCGACGTTGCCAAGTCCAAGGACAAGGCCCCGCCAACCTCGGCGTCAAGCATCCCCGCGCCCATCTCAGAGACGCGGGACCAACAACGTCATGGCGTTCACAATGCCATACGCTCGTTGGATCGAGACCCTCAAGACCAGCATGCGCGCGCCAACATGCTGGCACGAGTGAGATACGGTCGCCCGGACGGGGTGCTGCTCCTTCTAACGTGGTTAGAAGTCCGAGCATATCCCGCTCCTCGCACCGCTCGCCAATGCCACCCACTACTCCAGCAGAAGCTCTGGCGAGAGCTCAGCTGCTCCTCGACTACCCTCCAACGGCCGACAAGGTCGACGAGTGGAGGGCCACTATCCAGAGCCTCATCGGCTTTGCCAACAGCGACGCTCCGCAGCAACCAACGCCATCATTGCCACGGCAAGACGACAAGGCACGAGCCGGTGGCGATGAGACGGTCGGAGGTACAACCACCATGCACTCTCCGCCACGAAGGCCAAGATCGCCGACTCACCGGATCCACCTCGACAACGACTCCACCGCGTCATCGGATCGGCGAGCTCGCCGCGATCAGCGCCAAGTTCTTCATGAGCGACAACAAGAGTACGCTCGAACTCGCATCGAGCGCCGGAGAGAAGCGCGACGTCAGTCCGACAAGCGCGCTGGGCCTTCTGTTGACATGCGCGCGCCGGAGGAGCCAGCGACTTGCCGTACGCGGTAGGTTGCCCTGCGTTCACTCGTGAGCTGCGGCAAGTCCAGTGGCCCAGCCAGAAAAACTTCAAACCAGACGCGTGCGGAGAAGTATGATGGCAGGACGCATCCGTCGGAGTTCCTCGGCATCTACACCATCGCGGTGCAGGCTGCGGGGGACAGGGCGACAAGATCCTCGCCAACTACTTCCGCTTCGTGCTCAAGCCCAACGCCGATCTTGGCTCATGCACTTGCCGTACAGCTCCATATCCTCTTGGCAGATCTGTGCCATCGGTTTGTTGGCGCCTTCACGGTGGCCACAAACCCCATGGCCAAGAAAGTGACCTTCATCTGCTCGCCTAGAAGGAAGGAGAGTCCCTGCGCAAGTTCATTCAGAGATTCAGCCGTGTGCACTACAACATCCCAGATGTCCACCCTGCCATGGTGATCAGCGCGTTTCATCAGAACGTGCGGAACCGCAGGATGAGGGAGGAGATGGCGATGTGCAAAGTCAAGGGAGTCAGTGAGCTGTACGCCTTGGCCGACAAGTGTGCACGCGCTGAAGAAGGGAGGAGACTCCCAGGAGAGAATGCGGAAGCAGGATCTGACAGTGAGGAGACCGCCTAGAAAGAAAGGCGGCGAGGCAACAGGAAGAAGAAAAGTAGAGAAGTGCTAGCTGTTGAGCAGTCCGGCAACGGAGGTGGCGACAAGAACGCCAAGGCTGGTGGCTCCGGCAAGGAGGTTGCCGCTGACGCCAACCACCAATCGGTGGCGGCCGCCGACAAGCAGGACGGCTCCGCAAGCGATCGCAAGATCCACCGCACCAAGGGCCACGACCTCCAGAGCTGCAAGAAGGTCGAGCAGCTTGTCGAACAGCAGAGAGCTGAGTACGAGTGGCGCGACAAGGATAAGGCCCAGGAAGGTGCTGGGGGAGCAAGCAAGAAACGTCCCGGCCGGGGAGGACGCCGCGACAAGGCCAAGCAACGGCAAGGAGACCGACCTCCCCGCGGCCGCGACAAGGATGAAGATGATGACGACGACGAAGATATGGAAGACGACGACCCCGATGAGCAGGACTTTCAGAAAGCCACAGAGGTCCTCTGCGTTGACGGAGGTGCTTCTCTGCATACCTCCCACCGCCAACTCAAGCAATGGATGCGGGAGGTCAATGCAGCGGAACCATCCGTAGAGTCACGCAGGCCTCTCAAGTGGTCAAAGACGCCTATCATTTTTGATATTGAGGACCACCCCGATCGCATAAGCTGCGGTCGGGTGCTTGCCGATGTTGGTCTCACCAACCATCCGCAACCTCAAGGTCACCAAAATGCTAGTTGACGGCGGGGCCGGCTTGAATCTGATCTCCTCCGCGGTGCTCCAGAAGCTTCAAATCCCCGACAGCGAGCTCGAAGAGACCGACACATTCCAAGGAATCAATCCGGGAAGGAGCAAGCCGAAGGGGAAGATTACGTTGCCGGTAACATTTGGAAGCGAGCTGAATTTTAGGACTGAGAGGGTCACATTCGACGTTGCCGATTTCCCATTGCCTTACAATGGGATACTTGGCCGTCTAGCACTTGCCAAGTTCATGGCAGCCTCTCACTACGCCTACAACTTACTCAAGATGCCAGGCCCGATAAGCGTCATCTCTGTCCATGGCGACAAGAAGGATGCTCTTATCTGCGCCGACAAGATCTACCGGGATGCAGCAGCCGCGATAGATTGCTAAACACTTGCCGCTGAAGCTCCCGGGGGGAAGAAGACAAAGTCCAAGTCCAACAAGAGCTCTGATGCTCACTCCGGCAAGCGCACCTCTTTCGGAGTGCTGCGCTACCATCGAGGACGCACCATCAAGCTCCACCGGCAAGTGCAAGAAGATGGTGGCTCCGCCAAAGACCAAGAAGGTGCCCGCCAAGGAGGACGGCACTGGTGGTACCTTTACCATCAGTGCCTCTCGACCCTAAATAGGAAGGCGCTCGTTGCTTTCTCATGGGCGAATGTCGGCGTGTTTGCATGGCAACCGTCGACATCCCGGTGTTCTGTGAAATTGATTGAGCACCGCTTTGGCCGTTTGTCCTCATGCGCGCGCCCGTCAAGCAAAAAGTCGAAGCAAGCGGTGGAGCGCCAAGAATTCATAGCGGAAGAGATCAAGAAACTGGAAGCAAGGCCTTGTCGGAGAAGTGCTCCATCCTACGTGGTTGGCCAATCTCGTAGTCGTCGCATAAAGCAAATGAAAATGGAGACTTTGTATTGACTTCACGGATGTTAATAAAGCTTGTCCCAAAGATCCATTTCCCTTGCGGCGCATTGACCAGATTGTTGACTCCACGGCTGGATGTGATTTGCTTTCGCTTTCTTGATGCATACTCAGGATACCATCAGATCTTCATGGCTGAAGAGGATGAGGAGAAGACCGCATTCATTACACCATGTGGCACATCTTTATTTCATACGGATGCCTTTCGGTTTGAAGAATGCTGGTTCAACATTTGTAAGGGTAGTCCATGACGCTTTTGAGCCGTAGATGCACAGAAATGTAGAAGCCTACATGCATGACATAGTGGTCAAAAGCAAGGACAAAGCAACTCTGGTTCAAGATTTGGACGAGACCTTTGCAAATCTGCGCAAGATCAACCTCAAGCTTAACCCCGAGAAGTGCGTGTTTGGAGTCCCTTCCGGCAAGCTTCTCGGGTTCTTCGTGTCTCAACGGGGGATTGAAGCTAATCCCGACAAGATCAAGGCCATTGAGCGGATTGAAGCACCAAAGCGCGTCAAGGATGCACGAAGACTTGCCGGTTGCGTGGCTGCTCTCAGCAGGTCTATTTCTAGGTTTGCTGAGCGCTCGCCATTTTTCAAGATTTTGAAAAAGGCAGGTCCAATGAAATGGACTCGAAGCGGAGGCTGCGCTGCAGGACTTGAAGAGATACCTGTCCTCCACTCCAACACTTGTCGCACCTAAGCCACAAGAGAAGTTGCTGCTATATATAGCAGCGACCAATCAAGTGGTTAGTGCTGCATTAGTAGCGGAGAGGGAGGCGGATTACGAGCCAACAACCACGGCAAGCACATCCAGCGACAAGCAGGGGGCTTCGCCGACGAGCTCTGGTCCCGACAAGAACGAATCCGCGCAGACGCATGACCAGATGCAGAAAAGGATGGTGCAGCGCCCAGTCTACTTTGTCAGTTCCCTCCTGCAGGGGGCTAGGTCGAGGTACTCTGGTGTGCAGAAACTGCTTTTCGGCCTCCTCATGGCCTCGAGAAAGCTGCCATTACTTCCAAGCACATGAGATCACAGTTGTCACTCACTTTCGCTGAAGAGGATCTGCTGAATCCGAAGCAACGGCGGGGATTGTTGAGTGGGCATTGGAACTGTCAAGCTTTGGTCTCAAGTTTGAAAGCACATCAACTATCCAAAGCAGAGCGTTGGCAGAATTCATAGCAGAATGGATGCCAACGCCAGATGAAGAGATTCCGGAGATGAGCATTCCCGTCAAGGAAGCAAGCAAAGAGTGGCTGATGTACTTTGATGGTGCCTTCTCGCAGTAAGGCGCCGGTGCCGGCGTGCTACTTATCGCACCCACCGGAGAGCACCTCAAGTACGTAGTCCAGATGCACTTTCCCAAGGAACAAGCAACAAACAATACTGCAGAGTATGAAGGTTTGCTTGCGGTCTCGAGATCGCATGATGGACCTTGGGATCAAAAAGCTTATTGTCGGGGTGACTCACAACTTGTCATCCGCCAAGTGAACAAAAGATTACGAGTCCGTTGATGGAAGCCTACGTTGATGAAGTGAGGAAGCTAGAAGAGCACTTTGACGGCCTGCAAATGGAACATGTTCCAAGAGCTCGAGAATGATATTCTTGACGGCTGTCAAAGTGCGCTGCACTCAAGTTGCCTGTGGAACCAGGGATTTTCGTGCTCAAGCTGACTCAGCCAACCGTAACACCATCAACTGGACAAAGCAAGAAGAGGAAGTTGATCTCTGGTGACTACTTTCCGGCAGAGCTTCTCGAAGCCGTCGTTGCGAAGGTCCCCAAGATCAACGCATAACAAAGGTTGAGGCGATGCCCGAGAAGCCCCATGGTTTGTTTCTTTGAAGCAGACGCTCCCGACAAGTCTTGCTCGGCAAGCTTGCCGGGAACATCAACTCCGGCGGGCCTCAGTCCTTGCCGTGGAAGCTGATGTTCCCACAGCAGCAGATGTGCCTTTAGTCCTTGTTGTCGAGCCACAAGCTCCAAAGATGGGCGCAGAGATTGTCCATTTCCTTCAGTGGAGAACTTCCCGAAGAGCAAGAAGAAGCAGAAAGAGTAGCCCGGCAGTCAAGTATGTACCAGTTTGTCGACAGCATACTGTACAGAAGAAGACTCAACGGTGTGAAATTGAAGTGTATTCCCAGGGAAGATGGACAGAAGCTGTTGGCAGAGATACACGAAGGCATATGTGGTCACCACATTGGCGCCAGAGCACTTGCCGGCAAAGCTTTCCGGCAAGGTTTGTTTTGGACGACAGCCCTCCAGGATGCAACTGCGCAAGTAACCAAGTGTGAAGCGTGCCAGTTCCATTCCAAATAGATACACCAGCCAGCTCAAGCTCTCCAGATGATCCCTTTATCCTGGCCATTTTCGGTCTGGTGGCTCGACATCCTCGGCCCCTTCCCCCGAGCTGTCGGGGGCTTTGAATACTTGTACATCGCCATCGACCAGTTCACAAAGTGGCCGGAAGTGGAAGCAGTGAGGAAGGTGACGGCACAACAAGATCAAGTTCTTTCAGTTGATTGTTTGCCGTTTCGGAATCCCTAACAGGATCATCACCGACAAAGGCACACAATTCACGAGTCGCACCTTCATGCAGTACGTCCAAGATCTTGGTGCCAAGGTCTGCTTTTCTTCCGTTGCTCACCCGAGAAGCAACAGTCAAGCAGAGAGGGCAAATGCTGAAGTGCTGCGCGGGCTGAAGACCAGAACTTTCGACAGGCTGCACAAGTGCGGAAGAAACTGGATCGAGGAGCTGCCAGTGGTTCTTTGGTCGATCAGGACGACGCCAAATCGAGCCACCGCCGACACCCTTTGCTCTAGTCTATGGAGCAGGCAGTTCTCCCCACGGAACTTCAGATCACGGATCGCCTCGAGTGCTCGCTTATGATGAGCTTGAGCAAGAGCAGCTGGGACAAGATGACGCGCTGCTCCTCGAGGAGGATCGTCTTCAAGCTTGTCAGGCGAGCTGCTCGCTTCTGACAAGCTTTGCGTCGCTACCATAGCCGCAGAGTTAATGCGGAAGTCTCGAGGAAGGCGACCTTGTTCTTCGATGCGTTCAGTCCGCCAAGAATTCAAACAAGTTGACGCCAAAGTGGGAAGGCCCTTATCGGGTGAAAGCGAGTCACTAGGCCTGGCGGCTGTCGCCTTTGAGACCGAAGATGGCATCGGTGAGCAACTCTGGAACATTGAGCATCTTCGTAAGTTTTACCCATAGGGCGGTTGCGGAACCCGTTCGGCAACCACCTTTTGTACAAGTCTTGCCGCTGTTGCATGTAATCCTTTGTACAAAGCCGGGCGCAGACCCCGTGCATCAGTAAAGCTCATGTGTTGCGCACGACGTGTCAAATTCATGCTTTCATCATTTTATTAAATGTTTTGACTAACACTTTGTGCAGCAACCACACCCGGTAAGCAAAATCGAGCCGCTGGGCTCCATAAATTTATTTCCTCTTCTGTCTCTTTTCACAAAGAAAGAAAGGCTCCCTCGCGCACAAGTTAACCAGGGGGAAGGAGAATTTAATGCTATGGACCAGGCACCGCTCGAGGAAGTTTCGCCTCATCAGGAAGCAAGAGACAAAAAAGCTAAGTTGCCAAAGTTTGGGCAATCAATTTTTAAATTTTTAAGTTATCTTCCTCGAACGATAGTACTTTGTATGGAAAACACATGCGCAGAGGAACCAACTCATGAGCTAGTCGCGCCCTTACTTTGTTTCGAGTCCGCTCAACAACTTAAGTGAGCTGCGGCTAGTCGCGACAAGGTTGCTTGTCGGAGGCGGCACCTTGCCAGAAGTTGCCGACGTTCGCACTCGGCCATGACAAAAGTGCTCGCACCGACAAGTCCCCCAAATGCGTAAGGCAGAAACGTACAAAGGAAGGAATCAAGTAGAGGAAATAACGTTGCATTGATCGCCTAAGATAGAGTATATTACAAAATAACTTGTCGCAGCGACAAGGGAGATATAAAATTGGCGGCCTAGTCTACGCGGTCGCCATCGATCCGCTTGATCTTGTTCACCTTGTCCACAATGGGTGCGACAAGGGCTTTGAGCTCCTCCACATTGGCATTGGGCGGCAAGGATCTGAGGACGCCGTTAAGGTTGAGGCCCGGATTGCGGAAGGCCACCTTTATCAACACCTTCTCGAGGGCTCCTGCACAGATCTGGCGTGATTCCTCGGCCAGCTGCTTTGGGACCTCTTCTCGAGTCGGCTGGAGACCCGCCACCACGCCTTTGAAGAATAAGCTGAGTTTGGCGCTGGGTTGGAGATGCTCGTCGGAGGAGTATGCAAGGTCCGCCATCCCCAGCTCCATCATTTCGTTGTGGATGTCGGCGGCGGTGTCCACAAGACCTTCACCAAAGGCTCCACGCTCTCCCTCAAGGTGCTCTGGATGGAGGCAGCATTCGCTAGTAGCTCCTCCTTGGCCTTGATCGCCTCCAACAGACCCACCTCCCGCTCTCTGGCGCCGTCCAACGTCTGCGTCGGGGTGGTGGCTTCAGCTCAAGATCCGCCTTTGAATCCTTGGCGGCGTCGAGCTCCTTGCCCCTATCGGCGAGGCGACTCGCAGCCGCCAAGGGTGTAGGCGTCCTTCTCACGCTCATGCTTGAGCCAGGCAAGATCTTCGCCGCTCTTCTTGAGGCTGGCCTCCAGCTGTGCCACCTTCGCCTTCAGCTCTTCCTTGGCGGCCTCGGCGGCTACGGCAGCATCCTTCGCTTCCTGAAGCGCCCCGCCAAGTGACTCCTCGCGCGCGGCAAGGTCTTCTTCGTGGCTGTCCAGGTTGACCTTCCGCTGCGCCACCGCTTCCTGCACAGAGCTTCTCGGCAGCCAGCCGCTGCTCCTCCTCACCAAGGCCTTCTCTAGGATGAAGGCCGTGCGCTCTTCGCAAGTTGCCCCGGCGCTTACGCTTTCGTCGCGGAGAGCTTCTTGGTTGGCGCCCGAGCTCTTCTGCGCTTCTCCATGTCCGCTCCTGCCCTCGCGACAAGTGCTTCCGGGACTCCAACTTGGCTTGCGGGCGGTAGAGCGGCAAAGCTTCTTCAGCTGCTCCTCCTCAGACTTCGCATTGCTGCTGCTTGGCGCATCCACCAGCGTCAGCCCAGCAGAGGCGAGCAGCTCGCCGTCGAAGGTCTCTCCCTCGACCGGCGCCCTGGAGCTCGGTTCCCAGGGAAGTTTGATGAAGATACCCTCGCCGGCCTTCAAGTAGGCGCGGCTGGGCTCCTCGAACTGGACGCCACAGCGGCGGGGGAATCGGCTGTCGGTGTAGCGCCTGGCGCTCCTGCGGCCTCAGGGCCGTCAGTGCGATCGCCCGACCCCTCGCCAGCTTCTGCATCGGCAGCCTCGGTGGCCTTCTCGCCAACAGGCTCGTCGGCGACGACCTCTTCTTCCACAGCGACGACCTCTTCTTCCCCGACGGCGGCCTCGTCGGTGTTACCGCGCGCTTCCTCCTCGCCGGCGGCCTTGACCTCCATCGGCTCTGCGTTAGACGAAGAAAGAGCAGTCAAGCAAATGTTCAAAAAGAGAAACGAAAGAAAGCAAGCCCAAGGGAAATTTTCATGTAAGGAAATTACCTGCAACGGGATCCGCAGCCATGGCCTCGAGCACTGGAGGGTCACCGGCGCTGTCCCTTGCCGGAGTGGCCTCCCTTGTCGGAGGGCGCTCCCTTGCCGGAGAATCCTCCCTTGGCGGCATAGTGGCAGCAGGCAGGATTTCGGGGGCGGCTTCCGAGCCCTCCTGATGAGGCTGCTCTGCTCCTACACAAGCAAACAATAAGGTATCAACGAAGAAGGGGCACCCCTGCACACCTGATAGTAAGGAGAAAACTGCACACTTACTTTGGGGGCTGTCTTTGGGGGCTGCTCTGAGGAAGGGTTGCTGGTCCGGCAAAGGGGTCTCAGACGCGTCCCTGTCCGCCACGGAGAATCGTCCTCAACGACGACCGTCGGGATCTTGGCCCTCTTCGACGCTCTCTGGGCCAGCGTCCTGAAAAGGAAAAAGTCCAGAACGAAGCAAATCAGATTCAAGATGAAGCAATAAAATTGAAGAAATACAAGCACAATCTCAAGGGCTTACTCTTCGCCTTCCTCCTCGGAGCTGAGCGCGGAGAAGTCAAACTCCGGCTCGCCTCCGGTGCGACGAGGCGGGGGAGTGGGCTCTCTTGGCCGCTTGGCGGGCGTCGGCAGTGGCTCGAGAAGATCCCGCGATTGTCGGCGGTGTGAGGCGCTCAGCAGCAACATCGCTTGCCACGGTAGAGCAGCGTCATGTGGCGCTCTGCTGTGGGCGATCTGCCGCCCGACTTCGTCTCCGGCCTTGCGGAGACGCCTCTTCGGGCGAGGGGCTCCGGCTGGCGGCAAGTCGCTGGATGGTGGAGAAGAAGCGCCCTCGGCGGGTCCACTCGACCCGCCTCGGGCTCGACAAGCCTGCCCTCGCCGGGCGATCTCCCCTCGCTCGGCAAGGCTTGCCGCCGCCAGCAGCGTCCGCCTCCTCCACGGTATACCCGAAGGCTCAGTAGCGGCAGCTGCCGCCTCCTCCACCCTAGTGGCAATACGCGCCATCTCCTCGCCGGTAGTGTCGCGGGTGAGCCTTTTTCGCTCGTCGGAGCGGATCGGCACTTCTTCCAAGTCGTCGAAGAACTGCCGCACGACCTCGCTTGGGCTCTGCCAGTTGGAACGATCCCATGGGAATCGCACAACGGCATCATGGCGCGGATGCGGTCGAGCGCCGAGTTGTTGCACAACGGGACGACCCCCCTCGGCAACCTAAACCACTCAGGGTGATCGGGGTCGTTCTTGAACAGCTCGAGCAGCATCGCATCCAACTCCAAGACGGTGAAATTCCAGTTCAGACCCGGGCGCAACCTCATGATGTCTGCCGCATTTTGGAACTCCCAAGCAGGCCTCCTCCTTTCCTGCAAGGGAGCGATGAGGCGGCGAAGGAAGTCTGCGCCAACTGCGCCTACGGTTAGTCCGGCAAGCCTGAGGCGCAAAATCCGGGTCACGGCTATCTTCAACTTCGCATCCTCCGACGCCAAGTTACTCCAATCTCTGCCGCGCACTATTGGGGTTTGGCGCACGCCGGTGAAGGGCAGCGGGTTCTCCTCTACGACCCAACACCAATTGGCTCTCCACTCCTCCCACTTGTTGCGGAACTCTCCTTCCAGGTAGGCTTCTTTCTTGCCGATCCTGGAGACCCAAGCTATCCCTCCGGCAAGTGGCTCTCCTCTCTCGACGCGGGGCACGAAGAAGTGGCAGAAGAGTGCCACATTTGGGTGGACTCCGACAAAGTTTTCGCAAAGATGCGCGAAAACTGCCATGGTCAAGACGGCGTTGGGGGTGAAATCAAGGAGGCGGAGGCCAAATGTGTTAATGATATCGCAGAAGAACTCGGAAAAGGGCGGGCAAAGCTCGCAATAGAAGAAAAGGGCGAAAAAGGGGTACCCAGTTGGGGCCAAATCAGAAGCGGAGGCGGGGAGTACCTTCGTGCGCGGATGCGCACGCGTCTCCGTCGACCGTAAGAGATAGAAGACATCCCGCAGCTCCCTTTGCGCCGAAATGGGGGAGATGGCCCGCTCCTTGCGCAGCGGCGCGAGCCGCTGCGCCTCGGCCGACCTGACGCCCTTCTCCTTGTCGGCTTTGAGCCATGGCGAGGTGGCGGAGGAGGCCGACGGCGGTGAGCGTGCTTGTGGCGAAAGGGTGCGGGGCGCTGCTCTCTTCGCACCGGAGAAGAAGGGGGGGAGCGGCGATGGTTTTCTTGACAAGACAACAATGGCAGAGTGGATGGCCTGCCCCTGTTTTCTCCGCTTATCAAGAGGGGGAGGGGGCGGACGTTCCGCTTTTCCTAATAAAGAAACCCCCACGACCACGCCCACGATCTCTCGCACGACGCCATGTCGGGTGCGTGCCGTTAGTGGGGGTCGTGGTGGGTCCGGGGCGAGTTGCGACGTGGTCGAGGCCGCGCGTGACCGTGCACTGTTTTGGGCCTGGCCCGACAGCGCTCGGCACCGTGTATGCAGCCCGAACACGAGGCTCCTGCCGGTGTACTAGAGTAGGGTACCCTAGTATCCCGTACTCGTGCACGCCAGACGATTCTGACACCAGCGGCGAGGTTTGCCTCGTCACCGCCAAGGTCCTCCGTGGCTCCTTTGGAGCCATTCAAGGACAAAGTATTTGATTAAGAAGGCAAGGCCCTGGCAAGAGGAGCTTGCCGGGAAGGCCACTCCAGGCATGCAGAAGACAAGGCCCCGGCAAGAGGAGCTTGCCGGGAAGGCTCAGAGCGCGACAAGCCTCCGGACGCGACAAGGATTCGGCCGCGACAAGGCGCTTGCCGCGGCAAGCAACCTCTCTCCATCTCCGCTCCAGCTCATCCAGCAACGTGTCGCCATGGGACCATTCCATGCACGCGTGTCGAGAGGCTGTGCAGCCAGCGGAGAGCAGCGATAAGCGGCGCTGGCAAGCTTGCCATCGTGGCGAGCGGTGGCGCACCTGACGGTCTATGTTCCACTGTTTGGGCGACACTGACGGGCATTTATTGATTTTGTCCCTTGCTGTCAGAGATAGGTATTTTGCACTGTACACTGTTCGAGTAGGTGTAACAACTCCTGTTTTTACATTTGTACCCTCGCCTATGTTGCCACCTGTCGGAGACCCCTTGAGCATATAAAAGGGGGCCCATGCGCAACGTAGAGGGGGTTCGAGTTTCGGTTCATTCGACTCACTAGAGACCAGATACGCTCACGCTAGGTTTTGTAGCTCGCATCGCTCCCTAGCAAGAACACAATACATCAAGCAAGCAGCAGTAGGAGTTTTATCTCTCCGGAGAGCTCCGAAGCTGGGTAAACTGCTCGTGTGCCTCGCCTCGATCCGCTCTTCATGCGATCTCCGCCCCCTCCGAACCACAAAGGGGCCTGGTCCGCCGGCCCCATAGGTGTTCGTGGGTACGATCAGCCTCCCCGACAAAGATGTCTCATCATTAGTAAACAAGGTGGCTATATCATTTAATTTAGTAAGATGTGACACAACAGTTTCAGATTCATAACCATGAAAAGGATCAGATTCAACCAAAGTAATTATATCAGGATCAACAGAGAATTCATAATCCTTATCGGCAACACAAATAGGTGAAGTAGAAAAGCAGGGTCATGCCTCATTCTATCTCTAAGAGATTCCTTGTTCCATTTATTTAATAGCCTCTTGAGTTCATAACTATCTTTGCAAGCTAAAATAGCTGCAGAAGCTTCTTTATCAAAAACATAACCCTCAGGAATAACAGGCCTATCTTCATCATCACTTTCATCAATATTATCAGTTTCAATAATTTCTTTCTCTCTAGCCCTAGCAATTTGTTCATCAAGAAATTCACTAAGGGCCACAGTAGTATCAAGCATAGAAGTAGTTTCGTCATAAGTATCATGCATAGCAGAAGTGGCATCATCAATAACATGCGACATATCAGAACGAATAGCAGAAGCAGGTTTAGGTGTCGCAAGCTTACTCAAAACAGAAGGTGAATCAAGTGCAGAGCTAGATGGCAGTTCCTTACCTCCCCTCATAGTTGAGGGATAAATTGTTGTCTTAGCATCTTTCAAGTTCTTCATAGTGTCCAGCAGATATAAATCCCAAGTGACTCAAAGAATGGAGCTATGCTTCCCGGCAACGGCGCCAGAAATTAGTCTTGATAACCCACAAGTGTAGGGGATCGCAACAACTTTTGAGGGTAGAGTATTCAACCCAAATTTATTGATTCGACACAAGGGGAGCCAAAGAATATTCTCAAGTATTAGCAGTTGAGTTGTCAATTCAACCACACCTGGATAACTTAGTATCTGCAGCAAAGTGTTTAGTAGCAAAGTAATATGATAGTAGTGGTAACGGTAACAAAAGTAACAGAAGCAAAAATAATATTTTTGGTATTTTGTAGTGTTTGTAACAGTAACAATGGGAAAGAAAATAAGAGAAAACCAGTATATGGAAAGCTCGTAGGCATTGGATCGATGATGGATAATTATGTCGGATGCAGTTCATCATGTAACAATCATAACATAGGGTGACACAGAACTAGCTCCAATTCATCAATATAATGTAGGCATGTATTCCGAATATAGTCATACGTGCTTATGGAAAAGAACTTGCATGACATCTTTTGTCCTACCCTCCCGTGGCAGCGGGGTCCTAATGGAAACTAAGGGATATTACGACCTCCTTTTAATAGAGAACTGGAACAAAGCATTAGCACATAGTGAATACATGAACTCCTCAAACTACGATCATCACCGGGAGTGGTCCCGATTATTGTCACTTCGGGGGTGCCGGATCATAACACATAGTAGGTGACTATAGACTTGCAAGATAGGATCAAGAACTCACATATATTCATGAAAACATAATAGGTTCAGATCTGAAATCATGGCACTCGCGCCCTAGTGACAAGCATTAAGCATAGCAAAGTCATAGCAACATCAATCTCAGAACATAGTGGATACTAGGGATCAAACCCTAACAAAACTAACTCGATTACATGATAAATCTCATCCAACCCATCACCGTCCAGCAAGCCTACGATGGAATTACTCACGCACAGCGGTGAGCATCATGAAATTGGTGAAGGAGGATGGTTGATGATGACGACGGCGACGAATCCCCCTCTCTGGAGCCCCGAACGGACTCCAGATCAGCCCAGCCGAGTGGTTTTAGGGCTTGGCGGCGGCTCCGTATCGTAAAACGTGATGATTTCTTCTCCTTGATTTTTTTCTCCCCGAAAGCAAATATATAGAGTTGGAGTTGGCGTCGGAGGAGCCTCAGGGGGCCCGCAAGGTAGGGGGCGCGCCCTAGGGGGGGGGGCGCCCCCCACCCTCGTGGACAGGTGGTGGGCCCCCTGGCCTTCATCTTTTGCAATTATTTTTTATTATTTCCGAAAAGATGTTTCGTGAAGTTTCAGGTCATTCCGAGAAGTTTTGTTTCTGCACATAAATAACACTATGGCAATTCTGCTGAAAACAGCGTCAGTCCGGGATTAGTTCCATTCAAATCATGCAAATTAGAGTCCAAAACAAGGGCAAAAGTGTTTGGAAAAGTAGATATGACGGAGACGTATCAAGGACGCCGGGGGGATGGAGGCGCCGGAGAGTGAGTTGGTGGAGATGCGTACATAGTGCACCCTCTTCACCTCGACGGGCGACGCGCTCACCCTCAAGGAGAAGTTCCGGCACCTGTGGGGGACGAAGACGTCGGGGCACCCCACCACGCATATCATCCCCGCCTCCTTTGCCAAGGCCGGCCCAAACCGGTACCCCTTCTTTGTCGGTTACTTCTCCTGCGGGCTCTGCCCCCCATTCTCTGATTTCTTCAACAACATCATGCACACCTACGGCTTCCACCTTCTGGACCTCACACCGAATGTCGTGGCATGCATGGCCATCTTCGCACATCTCGGTGAGGGCTTCACCGGAGTGCTCCCCAACACGGTGCTCTTCCAGCATTACTTCATCCCTCGCATCCAGCCAGGGGGCTCCATCTCTGGCTACATCACCTGGATCCCGAGGAACCAGAGCAAGGGCACATACCCGTAGGGTGCCCAGAAGGAGAGGTGGGAAGAGTGGCGGGGCCGGTGGTGCTGGATTGTGTAGGAGGATCCATAGGAGTTCTGCCGGGTCCGTCGGAAGCCGTCGGTCTGCAGCAAGGACTGGGGCGATGTCGACGCCAACGACAAGAAGCTCACGGTCGCCACCACCAGGATCCATCGCCTCACCTCGGAGAGGCTCACTCTCGAAATGATCGGGGCTGATTTCATCCACCGACGGATTGCCCCGCTGCACAGTAAGGGGAGGCCGACCTGGGACTTCAGGAACGCGGCCGACATCGTGAGGCTCCGCCCCTGTCTGAACCACAACTTCACGGTGCTACAACACGCCCACCTCTGCCAGAGGATTTTTTAGCTCAAGGTTGACGAGGTCGGCAGGGTCGAGAGGACCGGCCAGGGAGAGAAGACCGGCAAGGCTGGCAAGGCCGGCAAGTCTCTATTCTAGTTGCCAACGAAGGTGGTCGCGCTGAGCAACAACTCTTGCTAGACCGCCATCATCGCCATGATGACGGTGTTCAACGCGCACGGCCTCGACCCAACTTGGGCCGAGCCACAAGCGGAGCAGGAATTCTTCGACAACTTGTCGGAGAGGTAGGTTCACAACGAGGCACAACTCATCCGCAACACTGCTGAGGAGGAGCTAGCGTACATCGCCGCCCGGGCGGAGGAGGCAGCACTTGCCGAGGAGGTCGGCAGCCTCGGCACCGCGGAGGACGAGGCCGACGTGGCCGTAGAGGAGAGAGAGTTTACCGAGTGGACAGGAGCTACCGGGGGGTCCAGCGGCGCCAGCGCTGGGGTGCCCCTTGTTGAAGACGTGGTCGAGGAGTCGGCCAAAGAGGAGACCGATGCGGATGACCCCCTGGCCCCGGGAAGGAAACGTGTCCTGCGGTGCACTAGCTCCGGTGAGCCGGTCAGGCCCGGCAGGACCATGCAGTGGCAACAGGCCCAGGTGCAGCCTGCGCGCCAGACGAGGGCTGCGGCAGCGAAGAAGGCCGCGGCCGCCGCTTCTTCCTCACCCAAGCGGCGCAGGACGCCTTCGCCTTCCCGTCCCCTCACGGGCGCCGCCCCGGAGGCCGACTTCGATCTTGGGTCCTTCAGCCCGAATAGGAAGAGGAGGCCAGCGGAGGAAGACGAGTAAGCATCTCACCCTTCATCATTTCTGATCCTCAGCCTGTGCCATCTTCCCTGACTTATTCTTATCTTTTTAGCGACACGGAGACGCTGGACCAGAGGGCGGGGAAGAAGGCCAAGGCTTCGACGGGCGACAAGCCCCCGGCGAGCACTCCGCGCACGTTGGTGTTGGTGGAGATCAGCCCAAACAACAACCCTCGACGCAGCCCCCGCTTCAGGCCCCAGCATGAGTTCATTACTCACTCCTCGTCGACGGGCGTTGGGGCATGAATGCTTGGTGCTGACCTTGCTGGGTTTGCAGGAGGGGAGCGGCAACAGGAGGAGCCGCTGATGTAACATCCCAAATTTTCAATTTGGAATGTTATACATAGGTCATTCATGCATATTATATTTTATTGCATTTTTGTTTCGCGATCCTCGAATCCTAAGCAACTCAAGGACCCTCGGAGAGAGTTGCGGATTTCCCGGTTTTCATATTTGATTTTTATCAAATATTGAAACGAGGATTTTGGTTTTAATTATTTTTCTCTCCGAAAAATATTTCATATTAAAAATTTATGAGAGGAGATAATATGACTTCTCCAAAATAATTGAAATACTGGAGGAAAACTATTAAAATCATTTATTTGATTTTTATTTGGATTTTTATTTGCATTAGAAAAATTGCATGTTCTCAAAATTGCATTTTAGCGCCAAGAAAATGTTCATCTCGTCCTAAATATTTTATTTAGACGGTGAAAATTTGTTTTGGCATTTTTAGATTTTTATTTTATTTTCTAGGATTTATTTTCTGTTCGGCGGAATTGTTTAAAAAAATAGTTTCCAGACCAAACTGGGCCGAAGCCCAGCCGGCCCGTTCCGCCGCCGTCTCCCTCGCGCGCGCCGCCGTGCGCAGCACGGACGCCGAGGGGAGTCCTAGTCGGACTCGTCCCCGGGCGTCTCCTTGCCCAAGCCATGCCGCCCCCTCGCCTCCTTTAAATAGCGCCGCCCCCACCCCGTCTCGCCACCACCACCGCCCGCCAGCCCCGCCGCCGCAGCCCGCGCCACCGAGCCCGCCGCCCGCGCCACCGCCTCCCGCCGCCAGCGCTTTGCCGCCGTCGCCGCTGAAACCGCCCGCCAGCCCCGCTGGAGCCGCGCCCCACCCGATCCGACGAGGTAACGCGCCGTCGCCGCCGGGTTTTTTAAGAAAAACCGATTCAATTTTTTAAGAAAAACCATAGTTCGTTTTTTAGATCGGTTCGCTGTTTTCCCGGTTCTTCTGTTTAGTGGACGTACGTCCGTACGTTCGTTTTAACGAACGGTTTTCGCTCGTTAGTTACAGAGAACGAACGCTCGTTCGTTAACCTGTTCGTCAGTTTTCTTTTTCTCAGATTTTATCCGTGATTATTCCATTCGCGATTTCTGATCCGATTTTTGTTTCAATTTATCTTTTCGCTCGTTTATCGGAATCAGACGATTCAAGCGCCTAGATATTCGTCTCGAGACCCTCTTTCTGTTTAATCAACTTAAACAAGATTTTGGTACTGTAAAATTTGACTTTAGTTCAGATTAGTAAACGGATTTTGTTTCTTTCGCCGTTTGAGTTTCGTTGCTCCGTTTGATTTGATTCTTTTTGCAAAGCGGAGTTCTTAAGTTGAACTTTCCGGTGAATCTCTCTTATTTGAGATTTGCCCGCGCATCTTTGCTTGATTTCTTATGTATGCTATTGTTTGTTTGCGATAGAATTCCCGGAGTGCGAAGCGTGCAACTACGAGTCCCTAGGTTTCGCGGATCGTCAGCAAGGCAAGTAACACATTGATCATACCCTTTCCATACCTAGTTTTTATGCATTAGTATCAATCCTCAAAAATTGCATGATTAGGATGTCATTAACATGTGGGTTGGGAAGTAGTTGATGAGGTAGAACCTATTGCCCTGTTATATTCAAACCCTTGGGAGTTACTTCTACGTGTTGCTTATATTGCTATGCTATGCTCGTAGATGTGGTTTGGGTGAGTGAAATCCATGACAGATGTGAGATTGTTAATTAATGGTTCAACTTAAGATGGCAACTTAAATACACATCTGGGTGGATTGAGGCACCTAGAGTACCCAGTGTTGCCTGTATTTTTGGAAATCCCGGGGTTCCGTGTGATTTTCCTATGGACCGCCACCAGGGCTCAAAGGAATCGAGATGATTCATGCTAGAAACTTCCGTGTTCAGCCACAAGCTATTATGGGCTCTAGCATAGTTGAGTAAGTTACGTGAAGCTCTTGAAGAGGTAGATCAAAGGTGTAGTGGGTTTGTAGGTTTGGTATGGTCTACCAGAGTAGATAGTTAATGTTTACGAAAGGCGTGTCTCGGTCATCCGTTTCTCAAACACCATGTAGTGCGAGAAATCCAACGGAGGCGATCGAGTCTTGTGGGGAAAAGTGCGCAAACCTTCGCAGAGTGTACAATCTAATCATGGTTAGCCGTGTCCCCTGTTATGGACAATCTTGAGTATCTAGTACTTGGAGTATCTTAAGTATCTCATCATGTTACTTAAATAATTTGTTGGGTTAATGATTACTTTAATTGGGATCATTGAGTCAGAGAAACCTTCTCAATGATGTTTCAACCACCATGATAGTTAAATTAAAATCTATTCCTTTGGTGTCGGGAAAAATTGGCTTTTCGCAAAAACTATAACCATAGAGCTTTCCACCAGCCAAATATGCATGTAGTGATAGCATTATTCTGTTCCTGCTCTACTAGGTTACATTGCCAGCATATTCCATGTGCTGAACCATTTTCGGGCTCTAACGTATTATGTTGCAGACTTTTCAGACGAGGAGTAAGGTTCGTTAGGTCGTTGTCGTGCAGCTAAGCTATGTCGTTGGAGTTGATGTACTCACTTCATCTTCCAAGCCTTAAGTTGTTATCGTATTAGATGGCCTTAAGCCATATTTGTTGTAATAAGTTCTCTTTTGAGACCTTCGATGTAATAAGTGTGTGATTACTACTCTGTTATAAATCCTTTGAGTACTGTGTGTGTCAGCATTACCGATCCAGGGATGACACTAAAGCACAGAGACTTGACCGGGTCGCTACAGCTGATGGCCGCCCCCATCGACCTCGCCACCCAGAGGGGCGTCCCCAGCAAGGGCATCTACCGCCAAGCCCATGCGCACGGAGGAAGAGGAGACGAGCTTCGGTGCTGGCGGCTCCGTCCTGCCACGAACTTTGGCGGGGAGGGAACCACTTCTTCTCAGCTTGGCACGGGTAAGTGGCCTGCCTCCCGTCCCTGTTTTTTTTTCTTTACTTTGTTATGAACCTCGATCTTGGCCTCGTTTCATTCTCCTTTCTGGTTTCCAGACCCTCCCTCGACGGACCAGGAAGATATCGACACCGTCATCGAGGAGGTCGCCAAGGATGCCAAAGCCGAGGCTGCCAAGATCATGGCTGAGGAAGCCGCCAAGTCTGCCGCCGAGGAGGCCGCCAGTTGGCTTGCCGGGGAGACCGGCGAGGCCACTACTGGGGAGGCTGGCAACGGGTCTACCGGGAAGTGCGGCGAGGCTGCTGCCGAGGAGGCCTCCAAGGAGCCCACCAAGGAGGAGGTGGCCAACAACCAATCTTCCTCCCAAGCAGCTCCCGCCCCGGGCAAGTACCTGAGGGTGGGCAACGACCTATTCATCCGCCTCCCAGGGACGGCGAGCGCCAGAGCGCCAGCCAAAGGGGAGGTTTTTGATGATGAGACACTCGCCACCGCTAGGCTCCAGGTTGTTGACGAACCGAGTGCCGGCAGCGGCGGTTCCCAAGAGGAGCAGTTTCTCCGAGCCATGAGCACCAACTTGCAGAAGCTCCAGGTGCTCCACCGTGCCCGCCAAGACAAAGTGAAATCTAGGATGACGGCGCTGGACAAGGCAGAGGCGGATTTTGAGGAGCGCGTTGCTCATATGCAGGTCTGGTTTGGCGAGGCCCAGGAGGAACTGAGGACTGCCCAGGGTGAGCTGGATGAGTGCAAGCGAGAGCTCATCTTGAAGCAGGCCGACATCAAGAAGGCCCAGCAGGCGGCGAAGGAACATGCCGCCAAGGACGAAGCTACTCGGCGGCAGCAGCAAGCTTAGTTGGACACCCAGGAGGAAGACCTCGTTGATCATGAGCAGGCGCTTGCCACCACACTCGACGGAAAGGACGAGGAAAGTAGGAAGATCGTCGCGCAGCGGACAGTGGAGCTGGAATAGAAGCACAAGGACGCGCTTGATGTTTTGGCCCGGGACCAAGATGGCAAGGTGGAGAAGCTGGAGCTAGAGCGGGATGGGCTGAAGAAGGAGATCTCGGAGCTGAAAGGAGGAGTGGGACATGGCCAACCGCACTCTTTTGGATTTGCAGGTCGCCATCTCCGATAAGGACAAGCTTCTCTCCGAGACCAACGACTCCATCAATGATCTGAAGCTGAAGCTATATGGCTTGGAGGGGACGCTTTCGGAGGTCAGGGCCCGTGAGGAGACCCTGAACAAGGCCCTTGAGGACGAGAGGCAGCTACGGAAGGATGATGCCGCTGCCCACAATGACTATGTGGGAAGCGTGAATCTTTGGATCAGCCGCCTCATCGACGTTGGGGAGAGGCTCACCGTGCAGCTAGCCGTCATGGGCATGCAGGACGTTAGGTACTCCGAGGAGGCGAACATGAGCCCCAATGCCAGGCTGACCTTGTTCTTCGAGCGCATCCTCGATGCCCTAGAGCAGCTCCGCTCCAATCGAGCGACTTATCTGGCCAAATGAGGCCCGAAAGCTTTGCCAGGGCGCCCTGACCAAGGTGCTCACCAAGGTGGCGTTCTGGAACCCCAGCATCGATTTCGCCAACGTGCTTGAGAGCTTGCAGGAGGACACGGACCTCGCGGAGCTCGAAGAGCGTATCGAGCCCATCATCAGGTGCGTCGATGGAGTCAAGAGGGTGGAGGGCCAGCGCCGGGACTAGCCACCCCGTTTCTCCTTGCCGCCGCGAGTTCATGCCCAAGACAATTTTTCTTAAGTTAGAACCGCGACAATCACTACAGAAATCAGCTACTTTGCCATCTGCCATGGCAGACGGCAAAGGCAGGAACGGCAGATGGCAAAGGTCTTTGCCGTCTGCCACTGACGGCAAAAGGCTCCGGCAAAGTAAGGATCGGCAAAATAAGAGCAGTTCAAAGGAAATATAAGTTGTGAAACAATGTACCGAGAACTTACTCGATGTATGGCCGCACTTCTATCAGGTTCTTGAAGATACAACGAAATGGTCCGCCATTCTTCTTTATCCAAAGATACTGGATTTGAAACACTGGCTGGTGAGAGATTCCCTTTGAATAGGCTGAGGTTGGATCCACCCTTTTTAGTGTCGTCAGCATTGTACCGAGGCTTCGGATTATGCAAATGACGATTTTTGGTTTCATAGTGTGCTACCACGAAGTTTGCCATCGATGCTTCAATTCTACGTTTATTTTTACATTTTTCTCGAAGCGTATTCTGCATCCTCTCAGTTGGGTAGCACCAACGATTTTGCACGGGCCCCCCCAATCTTGCCTCGGTCGGGAGATGCAAAATCAAATGCTGCATTGGATTAAAGAAGCCCGGTGGAAAGATCTTCACTAACTTGCAGATCAACTCCGGCGCCAAGTCTTCCATTTCTTCTAGCACGCCAGGCGGTAGTTCTTTCGCACAAAGAACATGGAGGAAATAGCTGAGTTCTGCCAGTACTAGCCATTCATCCTCAGGGATGAAGCCACGCAACATCACCGACATTACCCACTCAATCCATATGTGCCAATCATGACTCTTGAGACCAAATATCTTCAATTTATCAAGACTCGCTCCCCTCTTTAGATTCGCTGCATACCCATCGGGGAACATCAACTGCATTTTCACCCACAAGATAATTTCCCTCATAGCTGGCCTTCCAAGATTGAACCATGCCTTTGGCTTCGTCCAGTTCTGCTTTCCTTTCAGTTCTTTCATGTTTTGTAATGGCTTATCACATAGCGCCTCCAGATCGACTCTAGCCTTAGTATTATCGTTTGACTTCCCATATATGCCGAACAATGTACCAAAAAGTGCCTCGGCGATATTCTTCTCAGTGTGCATCACGTCGATGTTGTGTGGGAAAAGGAGGTCTTTGAAGTAAGGCAGATCCCATAAGCATGTCTTGTGAGTGCAGGCATGCTTAGAATTATACCCCTTGAAGTACCCTGGATGCTCTGGATCTGGCTCGAGAGCATTTAACTGATCCAGGGTCTGTTGGCCTATCAACGCAGGTGGTGTAGAGTTTTTGACAACTCTACCTCTAATGAAGTTCATCTTGTCTTTCCTAAACTTATGGCGAGGATCCAGGAACTGTCTATGCATGTCAAAGCAAGAAAACTTTCGACCGGCCTGAAGCCAATGAAACTCAAGAGCTCCCTTGCATGTGGGGCACGGGAACCTTCCATGCACACACCAGCCAATGAATAGCGCATACGCCGGCAAGTCATGCGTCGAGTACATGTACCACACACGCATTATGAAGTTCCGTTTGCTATAGGCGTCGTATGTCTTGAACCCATTATTCCAGGGTTCTTTGCAATTTGTCCTTAAGCGGCAGCATGTACACATTCATATTTTTCCCCGGATAGTTGGGCCCTAGAATTATCAACGTCAGGAAAATGTTCTTTCTTTGCATAATCTGTCTGGGGGGGGGGGGATTGAGTGGAAGGACAAATACGGGCCAACAACTGTATTGGGCTGCCGTCATACCAAACACACTGAACCCATTCGTGCTGATGCCGACTCGAGGATGCCTCGGATCTGCCGCTTTGTCAGCATGTAATTCATCAAACTTCTTCCACGCAACACCATCCGATGTGTGTACCATCATCGATTCCCATCCGCATCTAGTTCGGTTCTTTTGCCTGCTTTTGTGCCATGTCATCTATCCGGCCGTCTCTTCGACCATGAAAAGACATTGAAGTCTTGGTACGATTGGCATATACTGAAGAACACTAACGGGGATTTTGGTCTGTGTCTTCTCACCCATACCGTTGTCTACCACAACATACCTGGAAGACTTGCAAATGGGACAATAGTTCAAGTCCGCATAGTCAAGCCTAAATAAGGCACATCCTTTCTCACAGGCATGTATCTTCTCATAGGGCATCTTCAGTGCATGGAGGATTTTGTCCGACTGGTACATGTTTGCAGGCATTACATGGCCTTTGGGTAGAAAGCGTCCAAATACTGTCATCATTGCGTTGTAGCATTGTATGCCCAAGTTGAACTGAGCCTTCAGAGCCATTACTTGTGAGATGGCATCCAACTGACAAATCTCAGTGTGCTCGTGGAGCGGACGTTTTGAAGACTCGAACATTTCATTGAAGGCCTTTGCAGATTCCTCCATCTCCTCATCTGAATCCCGAGCATCATCATAGTCTTGCACCATTTTTCCATCCCGGTACCATGCTCGTCGGTGCGACGACGATCCACCTCAGCTCGGTCACGTTGGGCAGACTCACCATGATATGTCCACACCGTATAATCGGGCGTAAAACCACTCTTCTGCAGGTGTTTGCCCATTTCAGCCTCTGTCCTCTTTTCCCAATTGCCGCACCGGAAATAGGGGCACCAGGTTTTCCTCTGGCCATTTGGAAATGCGGCTTGCACAAACACCTTGGTTTTTGTGAACCATTCAGCGCTCCATTTGTTCTGACCAGTGTGACCGGTATACATCCACGCACGATCACTCATCTTGACTTTCAGAGCTACTGGACACACAACAAATATATATATAATTCACCATGTATATATTCATCAGTTGATCTACTTTGTCAATTTTATTACGTCCATGCAACCTACACTTTAATAGGTAATGATAGGTCCTAATCCCACCCGAGTATGTGTAGTTTGGGTTCATTTTCCCATGCTATGCTCCGGATCCGACGCAAAATTTCGGCAGCACCTCCCTGCTGTTTTCCTGATACACGTCTCTGCAATAAACAGAGAGGATGTGTACCCGGACAACAATAGGGGAGGCACTAACGGAATTTATGCATCGGATCCGGAGCAAAGCATATGGGAAAACGAACCCAATCTACACATACTCGGTCTATCCATGGATAGCGTTGGACAATTCGAAAGAATCAAGGTTATAAATATGCAAATGCATGCATATTTATAACTATAATGCTTTCGAACGGGAGACACGTATTGGTTACGTATACTGATGATTCAAGACACATACATAGCTAGCTATCAAGTTTCATCGGCACAAACACCGGAACAGAGCAAGTAATTATTGGGGGAGGAGGACTTGTCATTTGTGCTCACCGACGAATGAAGGGGCAGAGCTCGTCAAACGCATGGCGAGGTCATCGAACACCAAACCTCGCAGCGATGAAACAACTGCACATTTAAATCTACCCGATCAACACAATTATATATGATGTTTTTCATAACAAAATCAAAAAATATATGACCTAACTAATAATTCACCAATATATGACCCCGTCGGCATCTGGAAGGCAAAAGAACACCTTTTCGGGAGGTGTCGGGGGTCGGGGTGTCGTGTCGGTGTCGGGGTGCCGTGCCGGGGTCGGGGTGCTGTTTCGGGGTCGGGGGGTCGGGGTGTCTTGTCGGGGTCGGGGTGTCGGGGTGTGGTGTCGGGGTCACGGTGTCGGGGTGTGGTGTGGGGGTCGGGGTCAGGGGGGTCAGGGGGTCGGGGTGTCGGGGTGTGGTGTCGGGGTCAGGGGGTCGGGGTGTTTCCTTCTATCCTTGTTCTTCTTTCTTTCTCTTCTTCTTCTTTTCCTTTCTTCTTCTTCTTCTTTCATCTTTTTTCTACTTCTTTTACTTCTTTTCGTTTTTTCTTTTCTTCTTCTTCTACTTCTTCTACTTCTTCTACTTCTTTTCTTCTTCTTCTTTCTTCATCTTTTTTCTACTTTTTTTCTTTTCTTCCTTTCTTCTTCTTCTTCTACTTCTTTTCTTCTTCTTCTTCTTCTTCTTCTTCTTCTTCTTCTTCTTCTTCTTCTTTTTTCATCGTTTTTCTACTTCTACTTCTTCTACTTCTTTTCTAACACTAACACTAACACATATGTAGCACTAAATCTAACACTAACACATATGTAGCAGTAAATCTAACACTAACACTAACACATATCTAGCACTAAATCTAACACTACCAATTACACAGCAAAAAATGAAAAAACAGAAAAAAAAACAAAAAAATAACTCACCGGAGCAATGGGACGGTCGGGCGGTCAGGCGGGTGGGCCGGCAACGTGGAGGCGCCGAGGCGATGGGGCAGGTCAGGCGTGGTGAGGCGGGTGGCGACTGGTGGCGCGCCGTTCTGGGCGGCGGGATGGTGGGTGGCGGGCGTCTGGTGGTGGGCGGCGGGGTGGTGGGCGACGGGTAATCGGGCGGGCGGCGCGGGCGTGGATGGTGGGCGACAGGCGTCGGCGGGTGTGGTGGGCGGCGAGGTGGTGGGGCGACAGGCAAGCGGGGCGGGCGGCGGCGGTGGTGGGGCGGCGCCGGCGGCGGGGTGGCGGTGGGTGGATCTGGTGGCGGGCGTCGGGGAGGAGAGAGGGGAGAAGAGAGTGGGGCTCGATCGACCATTAGTTCACGTTAGGTTAGTTAGCTTTTGCCGTCCGCCGAGGCTTTGCCGTCCTCTTTTTTTATCTTTGTCGTCTGCTAGCAAACGACAAAGAGGGGGGGGGGCGTTAAGTTTTTCTAATCGGCTCGTTACTGGGGGGCCACCTCTCTCTTTGCCGTCAGCCAGCTGATGGTAAAGAATCTTTGCCGTCAGCTGGCTGACGGCAAAGAAGTGACAGATGGCAAAGACCGATTTTGCCGTCTGCCAGTTCTTTGTCGTCTGCTTTTTGGTAGTCTTTGCCATCAGCTACCAAAAAGCAGACAGCAAACAACTGGCAGACGGCAAAATCCCTGATTCCAGTAGTGAATCACTGACGTAATATAACTCTGCAGTACTTTGAAATGAAGCATGCTATCTTCCTGTTTGATCTTTCCTTGTATGTACACACCCTACGCCTAGTTGGATAGGTTTGCCGGCGCGCAAACCCATGCTGTGGCGCTTTGAGGAATGGATCCTTAGCAGCGTGCCGGGGGGTGCTTGCTGCCGGCAAGCCACCTTGCCATTCTCAGCGCAGTCGCTTGAATTGTTGAGCGGACTCGAAACAGAACAAGGGCGTTGCCAATTGCGGAAGGGTTCCCTTGCGTGCAGGTTTTCCATACAAAGAGCGAAATCCTCCGAAGAAGATAACCCTACAAAAGGAGTTTGCTCAAGGTTCTGTGTGACTTAGCTTTTCTCTCACCGCGCGGATGGTTGTTGCGGCTGCGGACATCACCACCTCGCCTAGCTGATGGCACCAGAGTGTTGCTGATCGACGTCGCCTTCTTCCTTGGAGCCAAAAAAGTCGGAGTCGATGCGTTGACTTCAAAACCAGATTTTCACAGCCTCAGCGCCCCTACCTGGCGCGCCAAAGATGTCGGGGCTTAGGAACGACACCTATGGGATCCCTTGGGGAGTCCCTTCTACGGTTGGCGGGGCGTGGAGCTACGCAAAGAGCGGGTCTAGAAGACCAACCTAGGGGGATTTTTACCCAGTTTCGGGCCGCAAACGATGCGTAAAACTCTATTCCTGCGTTGTGTGTATTTTGTGTTCTTGAGCTCTTGAACTAGCTGCAATGCATGCCCAGTCCAAAAAGTCGGAATCCTTCCTCAGTACGCCTCGGGCCTCCTTTTATATGTCAAAGGGGTTGCCACAGTGGCACACAGGAGGTGGAAACTATGTACAGTGTACAAGTCTATCGCCTGGCACCATAGGACAAATGCATTTAATGCGTTGGCGACATGCCCTCTTGCTTTATCGGGGACGGCAAAGAAGCTCGTCCCCTCCATCGCCACCTCGCCTCGCTCTGACGCGCGTCCAAGCTGACAAGGCATGCAGCACCACGCTGGCTGGCTGCTGAGCTGGTGCAATGGCAGGGTCTTCACGAAGATCTTCATGCCACCATGCAGGTGCTTGGCTAGTTGGCCTAGAAGTTGCATGCTGCCATGCAGGTGCTCGCCTAGTTGGTGGGCTGGCCGCCACATCGGAACGGGCGTGGGGCAGCCAATCTCTGGTAGGTGTGGGCCTGGCCTCGGCCCCGCAGATGCCCCCGACAAGGTCTTTGCTGGGGTCTCATGGGCGTCCCCGACAAGGGTCTTGCCGGGGGATCGCGAGCGTCCCCCGCAAGGATCTTGCCAGGGGTCTTCGGTCGTCCCCGGCAAGATCTTGCCGGGGGCTTCGTCTTCTGGTTCTCATCTAGGCTTGCAGGCCTTTGGTCTTCACGAAGATCTGCATGCCACTACGCGAGGCACCCCTGAGTCTTGGTCTTGACACTGTCGATGGTGTTAGAGCTCTCATGCTCAAGGGTGGTGGCCTTGCTGGTGTGGGGCAAGTTACCCCGGCAAGGCTCTTGCCAGGGCTACGTAGGCCGCCCCGGCAAGGCTCTTGCCAGGGGAAGCCCATCTTGTCCCTTTGCTCTTTATGCTTCTAGCTTGAGTGCTCCCTCGGCAGCCTAGTATCTTTCCTTCTTCTGCCCCGCCAGTCCCGGCCGCAGGTGTAGCTACGACTGCCTATGCACAAGTAAAGGCGTACGGAAAGGCCCCTACTTTTGTACACCAACACCCATTATCTTTTGTAGACCTTTCTCAAACACCGTTAATGCTAGAATAGATTGTTAGAAGCAAACTGTCGGTGTTAGTTTTCGTGATGCGTCTCATGAATTTAATTTTTCCAAGTTTAGTAGAAAGCTTCATGAAAAAGAATTCCCTAGTAAGGATGAATTAGTTGGTCTTGCTTCTATTGATGTACCACCTACTGATCCTTTAGAACAATATTTGCTAGACCATGAAAATGATTTACATATGCATGAAAGAAATGAAATAGGTAAAATTTTCTTTGAACAATGTCCTCTACTTAAACACAATTTGCCTATTGAAACTCTAGGAGGTCCTCCTCCACCTAAAAGTGATCCCGTGTTTGAATTAAAACAATTTCCATACACTTTGAAATATGCTTATCTTGATGAAAAGAAGATATATCATATTATTATCAGTGCTAACCTTTCAGAACATGAAGAAGAAAGAGTATTGAAAGTTCTAAGGAAGCACCGAGCTGCTATTGGATATACTCTTGATGATTTAAAGGGCATTAGTCCCACTCTATGTCAGCACAAAATTAATGTGGAACCTGATGCTAAACCCGTTGTTGAACACCAATGTCGGTTAAACTTGAAGATGAAAGAAGTGGTAAGAACGGAAATATTAAAACTTCTGGAAGCAGGTATAATCTATACTATAGCCGATAGTAGATGGGTAAGTCATGTTCATTGTGTCCCTAAGAAAGGAGGTATTACTGTTGTTCCTAATGATAAGAATGAACTTATTCCACAAAGAGTTGTTATAGGCTATAGAATGGTAATTGATTTTAGAAAATTAAACAAAGCAACTAGAAAAGATCATTACCCTCTGCCTTTTATTGATCAAATGCTTGAATGATTATCTAAGCACACACATTTTTGCTTCCTTGATGGATATTCTGGTTTTTCACAAATACCTGTTTCTCAACCTGATTAAGAAAAGACCACTTTTACTTGTCCCTTTGGAACTTATGCTTATAGACGTATGCCTTTTGTATTATGTAATGCACCTTCTACCTTTCAAAGATGTATGACTGCTATATTCTCTGACTTTTTTGAAAAGATTGTTGAGGTTTGCATGGATGACTTTTCTGTTTATGGGAAGTCTTTTGATGATTGTTTTAGCAATCTTGATCGAGTTTTGCAGAGATGTGAACAATCAAATCTTGTCTTGAATTGGGAGAAGTGCCACTTTATGGTTAATGAAGGCATTGTCTTGGGTCATAAAGTTTTTGAAAGAGGTATTGAAGTGGACAAAGCTAAGGTTGATGTAATTGAGAAAATGCCATGTCCTAAAGATATAAAAGATATTTGTAGTTTCTTAGGTCATGCTGGTTTCTATAGGACATTTATCAAAGACTTTTTTAAAATTTCTAGGCCTCTTACTAGTCTCTTGCAAAAGAATATTCCTTTTGTTTTCGATGATGATTGTTTATAAGCCTTTGAAACACTCAAGAAAGCCTTAATTTCTGCACCTATTGTTCAACCTCCTAATTGGAACTTGCCTTTTGAAATTATGTGTGATGCTAGTTATTATGCTGTTGGTGCTGTTCTAGGACAAAGAGTTGATAAGAAACTTGATGTAATTCATTATGCTAGTAAAACTCTAGATAGTGCTCAAAGAAGTTATGCTACTAGTGAAATGGAATTCTTAGCAGTGGTGTTTGTTTGTGATAAATTTAGACCTTATATTGTTGATTCCAAAGTAATTGTTCACACAGCCCATGCTGCTATTAAATATCTTATGGAAAAGAAAGATGATAAACCTAGACTTATTCGATGGGTTCTCTTGTTACAAGAATTGGATTTACATATCATTGATAGAAAAGGAGCTGATAACCCAGTAACCGGTAATTTATCTAGGCTTGAAAATGTGCTTGATGACCCACTACCTATTGATGAGCAGTTATCTGCAATAAATGTTTCTCACACTACTCCTTGGTATGCTGATTATGCCAATTACATTGTTGCTAAATATTAACCACCTAGCTTTACATACCAACAAAAGAAAAAGTTCTTCTATGATTTAAGACACTACTTTTGGGATGACCCACATCTTTATAAATAAGGAGTAGATGGCATTATTAGACGTTGTGTACCTGAGCATGAATAGGGCCAAATCCTGCGGAAATGTCACTCCGAAGCTTATGGAGGGCATCATGCTGGAGATAGAACTGCTCACAAGTACTGCAATTTGGATTTTATTGGCCTACTCTCTTCAAGAATGCCCGTAAGTTTGTCTTTATCTTGTGATGAATGTCAAAGGATAGGTAATATCGGTAAGCGTCAAGAAATGCCTATGGATTATTCACTTGCTGTTGAAACATTTGATGTTTGGGGATTTGATTACATGGGACCTTTTCCTTCCTCTAATTGGTATACACATATTTTGGTTGGTGTTGATTATGTTACTAAATGGGTAGAAGCTATTCCAACCAGCATTGCTGATCACAACACCTCTATTAAAATGCTTAAGGAAGTTATTTTCCCAAGGTTTGGAGTCCCTAGATATTTAATGACTGATGGTGGTTCACACCTTATTCATGGTGCTTTCCGTAAAATGCTTGCCAAGTATGATGTTAACCATGGAATTGCATCACCTTATCATCCTCGGTCTAGTGGTCAAGTTGAACTTAGCAATAGAGAAATAAATTAATTTCGCATAAGGCTGTCAATAGGTCCCGGAAGAATTGGTCTAAGAAATTAGATGATGCACTTTGGGCTTATAGAACAGCTTATAAAACTCCTATGGGTATGTCTCCTTATAAAATGGTTTATGGAAAATCTTGTCATTTACCTCTTGAGTTAGAACATAAAGCATATTGGGCAATCAAAGAACTCAATTATGATTTCAAACATGCCGGTGAAAAGAGGTTATCTGATATTAGCTCATTACATGAACGGAGAACCCAAGCTTATGAAAATGCAAAATTATTCCAAGAAAAAGTTAAAAGATGGCAAAAGAATCCAAAAGCGTGAGTTTAAAGTCGGAGAATATGTTCTTTTGTACAACTCTCGTTTCAGATTCTTTGCAGGAAAACTCCTCTCAAAATGGGAAGGCCCATATGTCATCGAGGAGGTTTATCGGTCTGGAGCCATCAAAATAAATAATTCCAAAGGTACTAACCCGAAGGTTGTCAATGGGCAACGAATAAAACATTATAGCTCAGGTACGCCCATTAATGTTGAAAGTAATATTATCCAAACTTTCACACTGGAAGAACACATAAAAGAGTCCTTCCAGAACACTCTAGAATCGTGAAAATAAGGAGGTACGTAATACGATAAGTAAACGGACTCCAAAAAATCCGCAAAAATATTTTTTATCAGTTTTGGAATATTTAGAAATTTAGGAAATAAAGAAACTTCTAGCAAGCGTACCCTAGTGGGCACAAGACACCAGGGTGCGCCAGGCTTGCCTAGCATGCCCAGGTGGGTTGTGCCCACCTGGGACACCTTCCGGACTCCATTTTTGTACCATATGCTTGTCCTCCAAGATAAAAAAATCTATATATACTTCCTGAACCTGTTGATCACCGTATCGCGGAGAAATCCTCTATTTTCTTTTCCTTGGTGTTTTCTAACAGATTAAATTAGACCAACGTCATGTCTTACTCACCCTTCAACAATGGAGAAGGAGACATAAGGTTGGCTCAGGAAGATCTAAGGAGGGATGAAGCTATAGAGGCCACTATGGAGGAAGAAGAGGAAAGTCCCTTTGGGACTCAATCTCCGGCCCACGAGAGGGGTGCATTAGCTGGCATCTCTACTCACCCTAATCCTCATCAAGCCATGGGATCATCGAAAAATCAAGCGAGCCTGGGGAGCAACATGAGCTCCGATCGAGGAGGCCCTTACACAGGTTACATCGTAATAAATTTTGCAATTTGATTCACAATTATGGGTTCGAGAACACTCCTTGTAGGCACATACCGTCCAACTGGGACATATCCCGGCCAAGAGAAAACAGTGCAGGAACAAAACCATGGGGCCCGAAGAATAAACACATAATGACTGAGGTGAAAAAGAATAATGAATAAATTCATCAAGCCCTGCAGGAGATTCAAGGTTTGAAGGATCTAATCATGGTTATATTGGAGGACACTACTTCATGTCCACCACCATCTTCTTCACCACCAAAGGAGAATTGAGTATCGGGTATGGGCACTACCCTTGACTTCCGCCAAGCTTGGGGGAGGTGCCCCGGTATCGTATCATCCCACTATCTTTTTGCTTTTACTTATTTTATTTCGATCTTTTGCTTTAGCAAAATAACAATTTTGTTAGATCCTTTATTCTTTGAGAGTTTGCTTAGTGACCTATCCTTGTAATCCTGTGCAAGTTATATAATAAAGTTTAGTTTGAGTTTTTTCTTTCTTTACTTTCATGTTGCAATTAAATAAAAGAACTAGGAAAGAATAAGAGAAAGGAAATAAATAAAAGAAATAAATAATGAAAAGATCATATACTAATCCTATGGTAGGTGATGACACCACATAAGGAAAAATATAAGTAGAAAATTTTATTAGAGATTGACAAACATAACATTAGTCAATGATGCAACTCATGAAAGAATTAATAAGGGAAGAGAAGATTCACTTATAAAAATACTATCCTAGAAATCTTTTGTGATTGTGAGCCCTCATCACAATATTATATGCCAAAATTGTTGACGTTGGACAAGGAAGATTTATGTTTGTTCATATTCACATAGAAGTCATATTGTCATAGATCCTTCTACATGCAGTGCTTGCCCCCTATCTTTGCTAGAAAAAAATTCCGCACTAAGTGGAGATACTACTTGTGCATCCAAAAACCCTTAAACCCATATCTTATTTTCAAGTGTCCACCATACCTACCTAGGGATTGAGCAAGATCCCTCATGTAAGTTGTCATCGATGCAAAAAGGCAATAAAAATAGCTTCTAAATGTGTGAGATCATTTAGTGTAAGAGAAAAAATTGAGCGTTGCACGAACTTGTGATGGTGAAGAATAAAAGCGACAAATTGCATAATAAAGGTTGCTATCAGCGGGGGGGGGGGGATGTAACATGACGTTCTTTTGCACTAAGGGGTTGTTAAGCGCATGGCAACCTCTGCTTCCCTCTGCGAAGGGCCTATCTTTTACTTTTATGTACTTACTTTTATGCAAAGAGTCAAAGTTCTCCTTCTACTCCTTTTTATTTTTCTCCTTTGGCAAGCATCATGTGGTGAGGAAAGATCTAGGCACATATGTCCAGCTAAATACAGATAGCATGACTTACTTTTGTTGACATCACCCTTGAGATGAGTATGTTGGGAGGCGAAACTATAAGCCCCTATCTTCTATGTGTCCAGTTAAAACATTTTGCACATGTGTACGCGGTGAGTGTTAGCAATCATAGAAGACTATATGCTGGTTGAGTATGTGGGCTTGCCTAAAGGCTCCGATACATGACCCTTACTGAAAAGATGATGTATTGTAGTTGCAAAGTTTACTGAGAACATATTTTGTTGGTTTTTAATATAGTTTTTGCTTTATACTTCGATTGCGTGATGAATTGTTACTTATTCATGAGAAGTATATGATAAAAGTTCAATGATAAAAGTATTATGTTTAATTTTGTTGCTGTTATAATAATCAACATGATGCTTCTATATCTGTATTTTGTTTTTTATCATCACCTCTCTCTCATAGCATGTGGACATGTTTTCCGATTCCAGTTTTCGCTTGAGGACAAGCGAGGCCTAAGCTTGGGGTAGTTGATACGTCCATTTTGCATCATGTTTATTCCTTTTATTTGTAATGTTTTTATCCATAATAATTTTTTTGGAGTAATTCTAATGCCTTTTCTCTCATAATATGCAAGGTATACACAAAGAGGGAGAATTCCGGCAGCACTACAAAAAAATACACTTCCATGATGATACGTGTTTGTCACAGTAGGTCGCGTTTTTTGTCATGCATATACATTCATGACAAATTTATGACATAATCAAGATAGTCATACCTGTGCTGTCGTGGAAGTGTTCCATGACATTACCAAAATTATCATCGTGGAAGTGTCCACTTCCATGACGATAAATCGTAAGGCCAGAAGTGCTTTTCGTTAAGGGTGACCGACACGTGGCATCCACCGTGAACGGAACACCGTCAAGCTATCGGGTCGGGTTTTGGATCCAATAACCCGTTAACAGCCCCGACCAATGGGGATTTTCCACATGTAAAATCATCATTGGTCGGAGGAAACACGGTCGGCTTATCGCTGGGATGTATGTCATACACTCATTGGATGAAGGAGCCTATGATACGTCGACACATGGCACGCCCAACGGAGGCCCATTCTTGTAAAAGGCCGCCCATTTGACTTGGTCAAAGGTGGCGGACGGCCCATGTAAAGCCCGTTAACGCCCTGCTCGTGATATAGCCCATTTACAGCCCGCTAACCCAAGGCCCGTTACGCCCTATCCGAATTAGGCCCAGTAGCGTCATCTGGACCACCCAATATGATTCCAGCCCGTTTTCACTTCTGGCCCATGTATGGCCCATGACGTCTTTCGGCCCATATGAGGCCCTATGTAACTCTTGGCCTAATAACGACCCATGGTGAAACTGGCCCGTAATGAACAGTGTATCACTTTACACCCATTAACGGCCCGTGGTGAAGCTGGCCCGTAATGAACAATGTATCACTTTATACCCATTAACGGCCCGTTATTCCGCTAATGCTTCAGCCCATGTTATCTTTCGTCCTTCTCGTGAGCCCATTTATTCTTGGGCTCATTTCAAAGATTCAGCTACTTACGGCCTGTTACTGTCATTTTCTGCTTGTGGGCCAAATTCAGCCCGTGGTTACAGTCGGCCCGTTTGTGGTCCGTTAATACGTTGGGCCATTTTCATAGCGTCATCAAATACGGCCTATTAACAATGGCCCGTTATGGTCGGCCCATGAACGGACGATTCCAACTCTAGCCCGTTTACGGCCATAATGCGCCTCGTTATTGGCCCATGTTTGTCCAATCGATCATACCGCCCGTATAAGGCCCATTGATGATACGCCCGTAGAAGGCCCATTGTTTCTACGGCCCGTAGAAGGCCCATCGCTTCTACGGCCCGTAGAAGGCACATCGCTTTCTACGGCCCGTAGGAGGCCCAAGGTCACTACAAAGAAATATTAGCCCATTGTTATTGTGGCCTAGTTTAAAAATAGGTTATTGCAGCCACTAGCAAACCGCGGAAAAAGAACTGCAATGACTACAAGCAAACAAATAAACAAGACAACAAGGAAATAAGTAAGCAAGCAACTTACGCTAGGCTATCACGGCTATCACACATATTACATCCACTAGGAATCAAAGTTCGCCACCAGTGCAAATAAATGCGCTGACAAAAGAATATACAAAATTGAGAGCACTTCAGAAGGCACTAGGCCTAGCCAGGTCGGGCTCCCCAAACAGATGAAGAAGCTGAGTAGACCTCAGTTGTGTCAATGATAGATGCATCAACACTAGATTTAAGGCATGATGGTGCACACGGCAGTCCTCTGACATCTTCATTGCATCTTTGACTTCAAGTCGGAGCTGAGCTGAAGCAAGCCTTTCTGCTTTAAGTTGAGACTAAAGAAGTCGAGCTGATTGAGGCAGCGACTGCACAGAGGTTGTCTCACACCTGCTGGTGAGTAGCTTCAACTCACTGTCTTCATCAAGACAGGACCTTGGGGTCATCTCGTTGTCCTCAAGATGGTTTGGCTCACTATCTTCCCTACAGCCTCGGCTCATGAAGAGATATGAGTCCGAAAGAGAAACAAGGAGACACGTAACAGGTTTCACAATTATATAAGCAAACAAATGGATCTGTTACGCATAAGGAACATGTTTTTACAACTACAATTTGAAATCGGTAGTTGTGGCAAACATCCAATCAGATGTAAACAAAGAAAGCAAACAAAGATGGAGGAAATGATGCCTATCCAAATCTATACTAGAACAAAGTTTGAAGGCTTGAGAAGGATGAACTTACATTACATGTTAACACGGGCTGAACAAAGCCCTTCTCCATGTTGATGGAAGGATAATTCAATAAATTCCCCTAAGAAAATTCTTTATAAGCGTTGCAATTATTCTACATTTTGCAAAGAGTAAATATAGATCAAATAATATTGGAAGAAACAGAGGATAATGAAGCTCAGTGCATCGATGATACATAATCAAATAGCAATTAATTAAGTACAACGTTACAAGGCAAAAAGGGAGAGAGGTAATCGACAAGAGCAATGCAGAGCCCATTATTGTTTTGAGATCGTATGATCCTTTGAGCAAGGAGATTCATCTGAAATTAGTTTTCATACAAGAGATAAGGTAAGGCACAAGCAGAAATTTTGGAGTTCAAATTTTGAATTGATATCATAGACAGTACCTGATGCTGGGTTCCCAGCAGTTCTAATAGGGGTTTGGCCACTGGAGTAGGGGTAAAGTGTGGTACAGTTGGGCCTGTGTTTTCTGTGGCTGCTGATCTATCTGATTTAACAGGTATAACTACCTTTTCCAAATACCTAGTTTGTACTCCTTGAGGACCTGCACTCACCCTCTTCCTTTTGGACATATATTACGACAGAACAACATTTGACTGGAAAAACATAGTGTGACGACACATGGAATAGGTACAGAAAATGGATAGGTATGGCATATACTCATATATGATGCTTAAACTAAGCATATGGTGTAACAAAGTAGAAGTAATGCAAGAGGTCAGATGCAAAATATATGCGACCAATACAACTTTGCAAAGTTAGAGCAAGCACCTTGATGGGTGAATAAGATAGGCCATCCTCCACCATGCCAAGTTTGTTAGCCGGTGGATCGCTTACGCAATATTCCTCTCGTATGCCCATTCTCATATTCATTTTGATAATGTTCAATATCTCGACATGCATGAAAACATAAAAAGAAGTGAGATTTTCTTTGTAATGCGTATGATTCTAATCCAATATTGTCTCCCTATAAACCCCTTTGTGCTATCTCTGCAATTCTTTTAAAAGATGCCATGCATGCTGTAATTTGTTGTGTGCATTAATATAATGTGGCCTACTACTCAAAATATGAGAGCTCTAGAAGTGATGAAACTTCACAGATGATAGCTTCAACATATAGTAAAGTATAACAAGTCGACCTGACCTGACAGATTCAAAATATACTAAGGGAGAACAACTCGACCTGACCAGTCGACCTCAAGAGAAGACTATCATCTTAAAGAAGAGCAGAAGAGCAAGCAGATTGAAGATATTACAAGTCTTTCAATACAATGTCGGTTGGCCACCCATGACGAACCAGAGCGCATAGAGAAATACTATTCTTTCCGGTCTATCCGTATGTGGCTCACATGCATTTCAAAACTAAAGTAGGAACATTTAGCTAACCAATTAAACATCTGCCAGTTTTACTAATATCAGCAATAATATCATATATGAATTTGTACAACTAAGCTTGTTTAGCTCGATGGGTGGAGCAGTGCTATTACGATACCTAACCACATAGGCTGATTGTGGTCATCATAAAATGGGGAAAACATAAGCATGATGAGTACAGTGTTGACCGTGGCGATGGGATGGCAGATCCAAGTCGCAAAACCGCAAGAAGGGTAGTTAGCAACCGATGTTTGCTTTGAAATAACAACTAAGATTTAGTATGGACAAGAAAGTACGATAAACAAGTGACAAAGAAATGCAATTATGCTGTCTCTCTATATGTCGCGACATGCATTTGGAAACTCAAGTGGGACCTTCAGCTAACCAATTAAACGTGTCGGTCATCATATTTGAACAACTAAGCTTTCGAATTCTGAGTGTTGTGTTGTTTAGCTTCAAGGGTGGAGTAATGCTAGTACGACAAAAAGCACCTACGCAGATCATAGTAGAGTAGATAAAAGGGGAAAACCCTAAGAATCAAGAGAAAAATCAGGAAAGTGGAACTAGCTGGACCAAGGTGGCACACATGCTTTTCGAAACGAATATAGGAACATTAGGTGACCAATTAAACGTTCTCTATTTTAGTGATATGAGCATCATATCAGATTCGTATTTCAACGCGTAAGCTTTGGGTTGAGGTCTTGAGGAGCAGCGCTAGCACGACACGAAGCACCTACGATGATGGTAGTGAATATAAAGGGGGGAAACCATAAGCTTTACAAGTATAGTGCCCGTGCCATGGCGGATCTGAAGGTGCAAACCGGACAAAGCTACTTCACAACCAATGTTTGCTTTCAACTAGCCACTACGATTTGGTACGGACAAGAAAAGTACAGTAAAAAAATTACGATCTATTTTCTGGGTGAGATCAATAACTTAAGCACATATGGAAGACTACCACCTCTTTTGCATCGCCGTGTAGGCCTATGCTGATACGTTGAGGGTGCTGCGGGTGCGATGGTTGTAGGCGGCGGGAAAGAAGACTTTAGACGGCAGACGGCTAGGTCGGGGGATATATCCTGTTGTCGTGGAGGAGGCGGTCGTAGGAGCGGCAACGGCAAGGTGGACGACAACGCCGATGAAGCGAGAGCAGGCGATGAAAGGATCCTGGTCCAGCGTCGTGGATGAGAGACGTCCATCTCTTGCAGTGGACGACGGGGTAGGGGTAGCAGCTTCGGTAAGGTGGAGGATGGGGTGGCGGAAGGAGGAGGCTGGCCGCAGTGCGGAGGTAGTCGTGCCGCTGACGGTGTGTGAATGGGGAAATGTAGGGGAGGGGGATCTCAAACTTTGGGACACGCTTCTCTGAAATGGGGGAAAGTTACGAACTTATCCCCCGTTTAAAATTTCGGACATCGCGTCGATTGGGGATAGGACGGTAATCTCGCATCTCCCAAATATTTGCCGGTAACTATTTCGGGCGAGGAGAGGGTGTTTTGCCGCCCACGGTTGGCGCCCACGGTGTATGAACGGAGCGACAGGTAGGGCGGTTGTGTCACGTCCGATGGAAGTTACACATCTGCCCCTATTTAAAATATTAGCCTACATCGTTTTTGGACGAGGAGAGTTTGTTTTGCCGCCCACCGTGTATGAATGGGGAAATGGAGGAAGAGACACATGGCTTTCGGACGAGCTTGAATCAAATGTGTTTTGCCGCCCATGTTTGGCGCCCACTGTGTCTGAATGGGCTCAGAGGTCGTCGTGTCATGTCTGATTGAAGTTACTAGTCTACCCCTATCGACAGCAATGTAAATCCGGTCGATAAGGATGTCAAGTGTCAGGGGTAGACAGTAATTTCCATCTAGCAAACACTTGCTTCAGGCAGCCCACAAATTATAGTGGGTGTTTAGCCGCTTGCTCAAAACTTGGGAGAATTAGCATTCACGTTTGCCCTGGGACCTAGCAAACTAAATTCAAATCCAATTTGTATTCGATTACGAATATTCACAGATAATTATACGTTTTGTTATTTATTTCTTCAAAACCACAACAAAGATTTATTCCACCTTTATATAAGATTATGATTTAGAAATGCCGTGATCTTTGAATTTAGTAGGTTGGATACACTCTGACAAAAAGTTATTTCATCCAATACAATATGCTCACACGAAAAACAGTTCACCTATGTCAATCATACAAGTACTGAGGATTACCTCGCCTAAAAAATTAGGATCATTACAACACATGGACAACATAGGGGGTCTTGCAACATAATACATTCAGAGACATGACACAACATGCAAGTACAAAAATCTAATGACAATTTCAACTGGTATCTAAAGAAGAACCGGGATTACCTTGGGCTTCACATAGCAGAAACAGTAGGACCTCCTCCGTCTTCAAATGCAACATTCTTACTTCCTCCAATTCTTGGTTTCTTGCATAATGCGTGCCGCTAATTCCGTAATTTCCAGCCTCAAGATAAAGATTACCTCATTCATGGCAGCCACACCATCTCTTTCTGCCACTAGTAGAGCCTCAAGCACTATACTATCTCGTGCTCAGATCGCTCTCCGACGGTGTTGCCTCCGAATCGCTACCATCCGGTAACATGGATGGCGACCGCTTCCACAAATAGATTCTGGGTGTACATTGTGTCCTAGTGTGAACGGCATCCTGAAAGGTTTTCACTGGACATGAGTAAGAGATAGTTATCGTATGATCCAGGCAGTAAGCTTACATGGTAAACGACGGATTTAATTATTGCCGAGCATGGCAAACTATATTTAAAGGTTCAAGCAAAGATCAAAGTAAAAGAAATTAAAATGGTAAGATGAAACTAGGGATGTAAGTGGCAAATAAACGACATCCGCCAGTCCCATCTAGTTAGTTTTTGCTACCTCCCTAGTTCATTTTCCTCAAAAAACAAAAAATCTTTTGAACTATCATAACAATAGTGGACTTTAATCGGGATTAAACCGGACCCAGTTGAAAGGGAGTGTACAACTGCTATATTTAAGTTGCCAAGGCATCTAAGCAGTTGAAATAATCTGAGAAAGCACTTAACAGTGTGGCCTCATATAAACTACGAAGACAGTCTTGTGATGAAGTTGAGAGGAAAAGTTAAGGACTCAAATGAAATAGGCATGCATTTCTTTACGATAGTACATCAGGCACTACTGACATATTGGCCAACTCAGGTATAGCGTAACAACAAATAAGCATTCGAGTCAAGCAATACAGCAAAGCAGACAACTGAACTATTTGTAATTCGGTAGGCTTACACGTTGAGGGCACAAGCCAAGAAACCAGCCCACTCGCATTACATTTCAGATGTACTAAAACACACTGGCTTACCATATGTTGCTGTGAAGCCTAGCTGCTGTTGCAATGTTCCTTGAAGATATCGTCAGCATCCCGTGGTTGCAAATCTAGTTGTTGTAGTTTATTCTGCACCATGTATTTAGGTAAAATGAATTTTAACCGCATGCACTAGTCCGAATTGATCATCAATGGTTCATCTCAACTAATGAAAGAAGGGTGTGTGCATACACAACAATATATCTGCTTCCCTCTATTTTTATGCTTGTTCGAGGTGCCAGCCCCAAAAGAACAAATATTTTGCTTGATGGGGTTGGCAGCTCCATAATTAATAGAAGCATCAAATTAGTCATGCAACTTGGGAAGATCAAGAACACACAAACAAGTAATGAACAGCGGCTCGGAGCAAAGGTGATGTAATAGCTAGCATCGTAAAATGTAGGGTAAAAGCGAACAAAAGCGGCGGAACCACATGCTAGTTTGCTGATGTGTAATTAAGCATAGAGAACATTAAGCGATTCGATGGAAGCAACAGTGGCATTAGAACAAAACTAAAGCATATTTACTATATGTGCACTGGTATGTAATTTAGCACATGTATCATGTTCACCGCCGTAAGTATGGCCCTACAAAAAGCGAGAATAACTCGTCTCATGAAAAACTGAATGATGCCCTGAAAAAATTCAAAGGTGCGGTGCTTATGCTAGGAAAGTGAACGTAGGCGCCGGCCATTGGATAATAGTACCTGATTCTCGGCCGCGTATGAGTATTGTTGTCATACTTGATAGCTAAGGATCGTCGATGGTGCTCGTGTTGCGGTTGAGTTTGGGTCGGCTGTCGCCGTCGCTGAAGCGGCTCCGGTGCTACGGTTGCGGCGCCTGTCGACATACAAGAAAGCTCATCCTTGGTAAGTGAATAGTTGCACAATAAAGAGAAAAACCGAAGGAGTACAAATTAAAATAACCTAATGAGGCTGCGGCGTCGGTAAAGCAGGGCCGGTGGAGTTGAATATGGCGTCCGTGGAGAGGGTCCGTGCAAGGGATTTAAGGCTTCAAGTGGCACGTTGTCTGATGCTTTCGGTGAGGCGGATCTGCGGCGACGAGGGCTTGTATGAAGGGCCAGTGAAGGCGGGACGAGGGAGTCAGTGAAGGGCCTACGCTGTGGTGGACGAGGGCGCCGGTTAAGCAGATCCGGTGCGGTGGACCATGATGGCGGTCAAGGAGATCTGGAGCGGTGGACAAGCTAGTCGCTGAAGCGGCTCCGGTGAAGTGGTGAGTTGGCGCTGGGGTTCCAAGGTGCGGAAGGTAGATCCGTGAGGTGTGAGGTCCACCGCTGTGGCGGTGGACAAGATTAAGCGGCTTGCCGTGGTTGGGGGTCGGGAGGGAAGGAGGGGCCTGGGGAAGAATGTTGGGGCAAAGAGGGAAAACAATGGAGTTACCAAAGCAGCCCTTTCCGCTCATGTGGCAGGGGTAAAACAGGAATATCGCAGGCTAAACTTTCAGCGCGTGATATTTCGATGTGAGCGAGAAGTTTGAAAGCTTTTACGCCTAAAATTATAAGTGTTACGCTCTCGCACGGCCGACTATGATATCATGGCCGACAATTTGTTTGTTTTTCAAGCAAAAAATGTGCAAGTTTTGAAAATCAATGTCTCCAACTCGAAACTTAGATTGTCCATTCAATTCAAATATGGATCATTGAGCTACTACAAGCAAATACCATCATACGGTCCAATTCAAATGAAATTCCAAATGTGTTTATCCTAAATATGATGAGAAAAGCAAAAATGTGTATGTGTATAAATAAAGTGGATGATTATAAAGTTTGAACATGCCCGTATGTGTATATCTCTAGCTTTGATATATGAATTTGAAATCACGAAATCCCGGCTTAAAAAATATACCTCCTTTTGAATTAATTACAAAAGCTAATGATGGAGTCGAATTCGAAAATTCCTATCTTAGGTTTGTAATTCTGGTACATCAAGGTATATCACGCATGTTCAAAAGTATCGTTATCTCATAGTACAAACTGTGAAACAAATTGATCTACCATGAGTGCACAATATCTCAATTATGCTAAAGTCCCTCAAATATAGACACCTCACTCTTTATCTGAAGTCAACCCCCCCCCCCCACCACACACACACACACACACACACACACACACACATAGAGAAGTCATTCTCTCCCCCAAACACCAACACACGAGCACATTAACACCCCTCTCTCTTGCAAAGTCCGGACCCCAACATAGGTCTCTATCACTTTGTCTCTCGGGCATGCACACATCTCTTCCCTCACTCTCTAGGTCTCCCACTATCTCTCTTACCCAAGCACACGCACTATGTAGAGTGTATATTTCCCATACACATAAAATATCACCCCCAGACGTCTATCTCCCAAGTTATGTGGTTCTCGCGCACTCACCTCACACACCACCCCCACTGCAAACAAGCACACTTTGTCTCCTTGTGCACCACTCTCCTCTTTCTATCTCTCCCACATGCGGACCCGCCTACCTCCTTCCCTCAGTATACATATATGTCGTGACTCTTTGCATAGCTCCCTAATATATAATCGTTCTCAATTTCACACATTGTTCTCTACACCATCTATTCTAGATCTCTCATGAAGTCCCTATCACACACACGATGACTCGCTTCCCTTGCGTCTCCATTCATAGGACAATTTCGGACAACATCAACATTGTCTCCCTATATATACGCCATTTATGGACACAAACGACCCCTCTCGCCCCCTCTCTTCCTCTCTCTCTCTCTCTCTCTCTCTCTCTCTCTCTCTCTCTCTCTCCGTCGCTAGCTCTCTCTTTCTCTCGCTCTCACACCCGTCTCCCACACACACACTTGATGTCTCTTCCAAATAGTCTCGATCCCCGCCACCGCACCCGTGCTATCTCGCTACTACACATGTCACACCATTCCCCCTTCCCTTATACTAGGTTTACATCATCAGTGGTCTCTCTACTCCACATACACTCTCTCCCTCTCACACACAAATGCATGCACAAACACACACACAGACACGCACAAACACCCATTTATCTGGATCCTCATCTCTCCTCATGTCCGCATGTGTATCTCACACACTCACTCTCTAATTATGTATACATGTCTCCATGTTACACAACACGAAGCCCCATGTACATGTCTCTCTCTATCCTCCACACACATAGACACAAAGAATCTGTTATCATTGCCTCAGTCTCTAAGATATCACACACGCACACTGTATCTCTCTCTCGTAAACACGCTCAACAAGGGTTTCCCCGTGAATAACTTACCGTCTATTCATCAATAGTCGTGGAAGTACGGCGAACACGAAATGTGAAAAATAATAAATCTACACGTGCTTAGACCACCTAGTATGACTACTGGGACTAGAGCAAGCCAAAAAGCGCGCCGTCGTCACCCAATCCTTGTCAGCGATGGGAAAATCTTTGTTTTACACAGTCAAGAAGTCATTGTGCTAAGGCCCCACATGCCGAGGCGTTGAATAGAATGTAGATGCTAGTTTACGGAAGCAAGTATCGATAATACGTTTGTATCTCCATACTTATATTTCTTATCTTATAAAAACCCGAGGTGGTGATGATGGTACGTGTGCCATCTTGCAATATAGACCGTCTGATCTATATCTCGATTTGATGGGAATTAAACTAAAAGATACCCGCACCCCTCTCCACATTTGCAGACATAAGGCCTTCCCTCGCTCATCCTTATCTCCAACAAACCTCATTGTTGAGCAATTAAGAAAGGAAGCCTCTGGAACAAACTGGCACAGTGGCTGCGCCGGGCAATCAATCCCCATGCCTCCGCCTCGGTCCACCACCAACCACCACCACACCCCACTCCTCTTCACCTTATCTCATATTTCTCGAGATATCATTAGTTTTTACACATGGATTACTCCCGCAAGGGTCAATCACAACAAGTGTTTTATAAAAAATTGCATCTTGATGTTCCGTGCAATGCACGGATCTCGCAAGTACTCCTACACAAAACTAAGTTGGTGATGCTGGTCTGTCTGCCATCCGTCGTTTCTGACCATTAGATCTACATATAATGATTGTGAGGTAAGTTGTTGCCTTTTCTCACCAACATCCCACTTGTCTACCAATTTGCAGAAAAAACCCATAATTAGTATCTTAAAACCAACCACATCCCTCCCTGGCCTCACCAAAACAGCCCAAGGAATATATTCTAATTGAAACATAATATATCTCTAGTGACATATGTATATCAAAATTAGAGTGTTTTGTACCAAGTTTGTGAATAAGTATTATTCTAATTATGATTCGTTGCAACGGACATGAACATTGCTAATATTTCCAACTATGCATTTTTTCCTAGTATTCCATAGTTTCGAGTTTTCCATCAAGATATTAGTCACTCATGGTTGGTATTTAGTTTCAACCATGTACACATATGCACTATGTAACTAGCCTTCCAAAGCTTAACTTTCACTCCTACTTACAATGTGTAGAGTATTTAACAAAAAACTACCACTTTCAACCAGCCCAAGGAAGAATCTATTGTACAAAAAATAGCAAAAACATACCCAAAATTTCTTAATCCATGCCAAAAACTACCTAGTACTCCTACCGATTAGGTTCGTTTAAACCCATTTATGACAGGGTTGGCCCACACGTCCGTGCCGACGAGGCAGCATAAACCAACACATTTTGTTTGACCGTTGACACGAGGGACCCACATCTGACCTTCTATCCTGTTATTCCCCCTCAAATCATTATTTTTCCTGAACATTACTTCAAACAATACTGATGCGTGTTGGTCGGTGGCGCTGGTGATGAGCAATTGGCCGCCGCTCCGCCGGACGGGCCGGACGCCGCGCTGGCCTCCGCATGGGTTGGCAGGCTGGCCAGATGGCTGGCCTTAGCACGGCGCGTCTTGTGAAAGCAAGCCGCCGCCGCGCTAATCTAGCTAGCAAACCTTGCGTATAAGCACCGGACAGAGCTATCTTGGCTAGCTAGCGTCATGAAGCGCCGGACGGAGCCGGCATCCGGTTGCCGCAACATGGGCTCCGCAGACCGGGCGGTTTTGACCTCTCACGGCTGCGGCGGTAGCCGTGTCCCATGGCCGAGGATGACTAGGTGGACGGGCCGGAGGTTGGAGGCCACTCGAGGATTTTTTTGGTAAGAGCATGTACAATGGTTGATAAGGTAGTCCTATCTTAAGTCTGCCACGTATGCAAGTGGTAGTAGTTTCTTGGCATTTTAGTGGTTTCTTGCATTATTAGAGCAAGTACAATAGAGCTGAGTTAGCGGGCTTTAAGAAATAAACTAGTATATTTCTGCTTAGTTGGAGGAAAGAGAAGAGGAGAGAGAAGGTAAGAGGGCTCTTCGTGAAGAGCCATCTCTAGCACGTGTTCCTAGGCACTTTGTGAGAATGAGAAGTGGGCCACATAATAAAAAAGTAGTACACTCTTTTGATCTATTATTGTACATGTTGGCTATAAGATGGGCTGTAGATCACATGGCACTGGCTTATAGCCAGCAACTGGCTATACTATTAACCATGCTCTTAGGGGTTTCTTGTAAGGAACAATGTACGTACTACTAGCGACAAAAGGCGATTCTAGGTTGCGTTGTACTCCAACGAGTACTACTAGTGGTCGCGGGAGTGTATACCTTGTTTTGTGGGTTTGATCCCGGCCGAACGCACGATGGCCTTTTTTTAAACAGTACTACTACCCTTTGCTGCGAGCCAATATTTTACACGGGTAGTTTGAGTTTTGAAGTCAAACGGACGTGCGGCCCCACAATCTGGGTGCACTGGACAGCCTAGCCACGTGAACGGGTTTTCCTTCCCAGCATCCCCTGGCTCGCATGCTCGCCCTAGCCGCACCTCGCTTGCAGCTTTCATCTAGTAGCATATTTAAACTAGCGCCTCCCAATTAAGCCCGAGGAGCCAGAAAAGCCTGGCGGGGCATTGTGAACTGTGCAATATGGCTTTGTACGTAAAGTGCTCTACTACTACTCTATAGTTTGTGGCGTTGCACGCATGGACTTCACTCCATTATCGGCTCTACTATAAAAGAAATTCCTATTGACGTGTTTTTTTTTAAACGGAGGCAAAAGCTTTGCTTCATCTCATTCATAAAGAAGGAACTACTAACAAAGTTCGACGAGATCCATTACACCTCCACAAATGGAAGCGAAAAGCCTAGTCTCGCTGTATCAAATAACTCAAATGTTCTCGCCTCGCAAGAATCCGCCGATAAACAGGCTGCTAGTGTGTGCGTGAGAGGAGCGATCGAGTAGGCCAGCTACGTGAGAGGAGCGGCTGAATAGAGCACCGAGAGTACCCACTAGGCCACTACGCAGGTGTACTTCCCCTGCATTGATAGTACAACGATGGTTCTAGAGAACTGTAGTACCCTCCACTTCCAACTGTAGCTCCTTGGCCCTGAGATTCAAGAGTTCAAAACTGGCGCACTATACTAGACTAGACTAGAAGTACAAGACATCGCACTACTAGTTGAGAAAAGTAGTACTAGTAATCGCTATAGTACGAAAGTACCTACTCCTCCGTCACATAATGTAAGACGTTTTTGACAATAGTTGGCGTGTACAAAAAATGGCAAAAACATACCCAAAATTTCTTAATCCACGCCAAAAACTACTACCTAGTGCCAAAAATTTCTTACTAGTGTTATTATTTACAGTATAATGCAATCCCATAATGTTCCATAATGCTAGTACTAGTAGTAAATAATAGCCTCACCCCTTCGCTAAGGGACGATCTACAGATGGAAGGGACGAGGCCCTGCGGTTACTACACTCTTATCTCCTCCTCGCCAGTTCCCCTCCCACCGAAGAGAAGGCAGTTCGTTGCAGCTCCCATGGATTTGCCAGGCGGTTCTCCTCCTCATCGGGGCTGGGAGACCTTGGATGACGATCCTCTGGGAGAAATCGCACGCCGCTCCGACGTCCTCACCGCCGCAAGACTCGGTGCTTCCTGCACCAACTTTTTCAAGACGCTGCTTAAATAGGCTTGGGAAAAGGCCCTGCTTGTTGGTCTTCCATGCGTCCTCGAGGAGAAGGTTCTTCTATGGGACAATTCTTCGAACAGTCCACCGCTCCCTGGCCATGGTTGCACGTTGACTCCGCTAGAGTTGACGATGTTGAGAGGTAGTCGGATTTTGTCCGATGAGCAGGTCAGTAATGGAGTTTGATCATGTAGTACTTAGTTATTCCATTTCCATCCCGTAATTTCTCCGCTGCCCACCGTCTTATATATAGGTCTAGGTCGGTGCCAACGAAGATTGGCTTGCATACCTCCGGCCGGATACCACCATGATTTTGCACAACATCCACAGCAGTGCGGCCGTTCCGGTAGACCCCTTCTCCACCATTGGGATAGGCCTTCCGGGCTGGCTGGGCAAGAATACGTATGATGATGCCTATATGAGATTTAAGAAGATATAAATTGCGGACCCGTCGACAAAGCGACACGGCTACGACGATTACTATCTCATCGCGGTGTTCGACATAAGGATTGCCATCAATGCAGGAGGCAGTAATGGCAGAGGCTGGCGCATGTTGGCGGCGACAGATTTGTACCCCTACACGTTCGAAGACGCCGTGCGCCATCTAGGCCGCATCTTCGCGGTGACAAGCCAGGGGACTTGTTTCATCTGGTTGACATCCTACGGTACGGGAGATTACAAACGGAATGCACAAACCATCATTTGCATCCCTAACGGCACTCCATTATTTTGCAGGGACCAGTCATCCCCCGATCAAAATAAGATCGCCTAACCTGGATGTGCATTTGCATCCGTGATTCAGTCTAACCTGGACCCTTGTAGCTGACTTTGGCATATTGGGATCAACTATCTTAGCAGTCGTTACCCATGGTACCACTGATGTGCAACATGGTCACACAATCTACCACGATCGGACCGTCACCATCTACCAAGGTATTCCATTTTTAACCCTCTCGCCTTCTCTTTCATTGTTGTACTAGTAGTATACTTTGTAGTACTAGTAGGAGTACTTTTTACCTTGGATGATGCATATAGCTAGCTAGGCCCTTGAAGACTTGAACCCACTAGCTGCCACCATTTTTGTTTTCAAGAGTGGCTATATATAATAAGCCGGTTATTTTACTTCCCCTATACTAGAGTAGTACTATTTGCTGCATAGTATTACTGACCGCCATATTTGAGCACAACATTATTATGCATGGACCTTGACTATGTACGTCACCATGTTTCCAGATCTGGGATGTCGCGTGTACCAGATGAACGGCGCCGAGTTCGACCCCCGTGATGCTAAGTGGGTGCCGAGGAACACTCTTGGAGAGTACTCGCTTTTCATCGGGGACAACTACCCCATTGTGAAGCGGATGCCACCTTCCCGCACGACACGGAAGGCCTGCCATTCATGAAGCATGGTTGTGTCTTCAGGCGCACCACCGGATGAATGACATCCGGGACACGCTTATCCTCGATTTATGCCGCTTCAGCTTGGATGAGTCTCCATCGTGGAACCGGACTAAAAGCTGCATAATGATTCCGTTGCCCACCGCTATGGATCGTGCCATCCATGAATAACACTGGATCGGAACTCGGAGGAGGACATGTAGCCCATCTATAACGCGTAAGTGGAGTACGGTATTTGTGAACGGTAGCGCTGTGAATATATGTAGACTAGTCGTGCACAAATTTATAACATGAATTGGAGATGAACTTGTGTGGCATACTGGCATTTGTCCTTTAGAATTTATTACTAGTAAATGTATTATGTGTATGTGCAAGTTGTGTGGTTGTTGCACGGGCTCCAACACGCTCTTTGAGAAAAAAATGTGGCACATCTTTGGATATACGTGACGTGGCGGTATCATACAGTAGCATCGTTCGCTATAGTTGTACTAGTACACTCCTACTAGGACGACAACTCCAATAAAACCTTGTGCTTGGCTCTTTGCCTTTTCGGGAGGTTCAACAGTTCGTACTCGTGTGAACCTTGCACTTGGCTCTTCGCCTCTTCGGAAGGTCCAACAATGATGATACTACAAAGACAATATGCTTCCGCAACTGACAATCGATTGAACTGTTGCATGTCCACCGCGAGGGCGAGGGCGAGGGAGAGGGAGAGGGAGAGGGCGCTGTAGTCAAAACCCCCTCCTTGTCCTACGAACCACCACGCACGTGGGTGAGGGAGAGGCGTAGTAAGCAAGCTTCTCCTCGTTCGATGAGTTGATGGGACACATCAAAGCAGTACTAGTACTAGTAGTAGTAGTCCATACTGCGTCCTTTCCGATTAATATGGCTTAATTTGAAACGAGAAAAATACACTGGTGGTCAACGTATGTAACAATACGCTCTTTACGGTAACTATATATAGTTTTGTGGCGATTATACGATCACTAGCTCATCGTAGAGCACCGTATTGCACCCTACTGACCGGCCACATAGTCGACGTGGCACTTTATTGACTGGTTAAATTGTCACCTTGTTTCTGGGTCCCACCTGTGAGTTGGCAGAGCAAAGAAATCAATTAAACAAAACTTTACACAGGCGCGACACGAGTCCAACCCTTGCGCGCGAACCGCCCTGGCTGTGTATGTGAGTGCATGCACGTGTCCTCCCTCGGTCTTCCAACAAAGAGTGTACTTCGGCTATAAAACAAAGTGTAGTACATGATGTACATTTACACTTCCAATGCATTTAGCCTTTAATCTAAATCGATATTGGTTGACTAATGCACCAACTTGTGCGGTAGGTATAGGCTACATGTCTATCCTTAATTACAGCATGCAACGGCCTTGTTTTAATCTTCTTATCTCAATGGTCGCATGCACACATAAGTCTGCTACTTTTGGGCATTAATTATGCCCTGGTCAATGTGTAAATCTCTAAATGTACAGTCTTTCACAGACGTAGGGAGTAGGTTGAGCACTTGAGCGTGAGCGTGTGTGTTGCTCGTGTGATGTGTGCTGCATGGGTGCGTGAGTGTTGCGTGTGTCCATGTGTAAGTGTGAGTATTGCATGCTGCATGCATGCATGCATGCATGCATGGGGCTTACTCCCTCCCATTGACATGTTCATATTTCAAGCTTCCTCTGTTCCCTCCATATGGTGATATCCCTCTGTTCCCAAATAGTACGGAGTAAAAGCCTCCCTCTGTTCCCAAATACGGAGTATTTGTCTTTCTACAGATTTCAACAAGTGACTAGGTACGGAGCAAAATGAGTGAAGTGAGCGTAGAGGCATAGGGATACTGTAGAAAGGAAGTCCTCGCGATCCATTATTCCCCATCCCGGTCAGAGAGAACTATTCAACTAGTCTTCACAGTGAAGTGACAATACACGCTGCAGCAGATGGGACACATAATTAATAAGCTGAACCAGCGTGTTGGTGTTACTAAATCAGCCTTACCCAGTACTGCCATCATGTTTGCCAGTAGAGCACACTTCCGCAAATACCCTACGCACCTCTGTCCTCCATTAACTGACATATGGTCCCTGTTGTGGTAGACCCACATGTCATCGGTGTAACTATTTACACTCCGAAGGACAGTATATCCTGGTAGTAGTACTAGTAGAATTGAGATTGAATGCACTTTCTTCCCCGTCTTCCACTCTTCTTCCTCCTCTCTTCTTCTTCGTCCTCTTCTTCTTCCTCCTCTCTTCCCCATCGCCGGTCGCACACCATTTACCCCGCCATCGCCGCCTACCGCCATCTTCCTTGGTAGCTCGCGCACTATATCCCCACCACCGCTTTCGCCACACGAGGAGAAGCTTCTTCGCCGCCACCAATCCACTTCCCGCTGGCTCGCAGGCACCGAACACCCCAATGGCGTAACCGATCGACACACAGATCCGCTGATTGGAATTCCTCCCGTTGTTCTCTTTGGAGCAGATCTGTAGTCGTATGGACCTACTCAAAGATCGTCCGTCCGCAACATGCTCGGTGTCTTTGTACTATCTACTGCTCGCAACCGCCGGCTCTTTTCAAGACACACCGCTTGTCGATGCCCGCTCTCGCAGTGGCCCAGACAATGACTTGACGATCTCACGGAGGTTGCCGTGGTGCCACTCGACTTGCTACCACTCCCCGCCCACCTGACCTTCATGCGCGGCCACTAATGGGGGGGATTGAAGGCCAATCGATCATCCTCATCCACCACACCGGTAGTCCGTGGCGTCTCGTGGATATCTACACCCAGCGAGAGATCGCCCTTCCATCGTTGGATACCGCCGCCATCGAGCCTCGCAGCCCGCCGGACACTCCTGCCTACTACGCACGAGACGGGTCAAGCTTTTGGCTCGACCTTTGTTTGCAGAAAGTTGTAATCTGCAAAGTTCCCACACCATCAGAAGACTACATGGCTTACAAGCTCATTGCCTTGTTCAACATGGGATTAGTCTATCTGGAATCCGGTCGCCATACATGGTTATGGCTCATCATCAATCCTGTTGAGGCAACATTTTTGTCTGATGCTATAGTGCACGATGGCATCGTTTACGCCATCGACGCATTGCATTGGCTGCCTATACTGGTGGAATCTATCATCGTGTAATTGTCCTATCTCATCTCATCTTTACCTTATGAATACGACTGCCTGTTCATTTGTTACAAATTTAGAATGCATAACATGTCTATAACCACATCATTGCTATATGTTCTCTCATTTCCTAGATTTTTATGACCACACATGTTATTGTTAGAGTTGATATGAGAACAATTGGCATCTAATGATTGTTAGAATACATATTATGAGCATAACATCATGATTGCTATATGTTACTCTTGTTTACAAGATTTTTATAACAACACATGTTATTGCTTAGAGTTGATATGAGAATAGTAGTAGTAAGTGCTATGGTAGAATATGAGTAGGCGCTGTCATAGCTGTTTTCCTCTCATTGTTACATGATGTTTGAACCATGATGTATTGCTAGAATATGAAAGTCATAGGCTTATTTTTTCTAACTTGGGGTATGATTACGACCACAGCATTGCAATTCTCTGTCTATGATATGTGTCACTGTTATAATAATCTTAATTCCACACATACTCTGAACATGATTGTTTATTTTTGTCCTTTTGGTCTCCAACTTGAATTGTTGCAGCAGACGCAAATGCGCTGGACTTCATGATTCCAGGACCTGGAATCATACCAGCCGATGGGTGGTGGTTTATCGCTTGTTCAGCTAACGACCGTCATTTGATGCTCATCCGCACGTACCAAATTGACCAAACCATTACATCAAACCACATGCAGTACAATGCGTGTGGCGTTCGTGACATTGATGGCTATGGCTGCTTCATGTTCGAGAAAGATCCCAGCTCCGTTGGGCCAGGCGTATTCAACTGGAGGCGGGTTTACAGCCTCGGCAACCACTCCTTGTTCCTCGGGCTAAATTATTCGATCATCCAACCAATCAGCGATCATATCACCAGCGATGATTACTGTGCTATGCAACTTCCATTCGCGAGGGGGATTGTGTTTACACATCATACCATGGGTTTCATGAATCACCATATCCAAAGATTCGTCGACGCAGCTTGTTGCAAGATAATCTTCAGTGTGTGAAAGGCATCAAGCTTCCAAGCGATGGATGGCTTTTGCAAACCCGACATGCAGCGATGTGGTTCATGCCAATAGCAAATATGCACAACTTGATTCGTGCTGATATCTAGACTGAGCCATGTATTCTGTTGCTGTAGCACGACCCTCTTTTGTTGGATATTATGTACTGTTGTTAGTTTGAAGCACTCCTCTGGTTTGATGGATAGATACCTTCCTGGGATCAAGTGCATCCTAACTCACCTGCATAGGATGTACTGATAATGATGATGGAGATGCTGTGCATAAGCCATACACGTCGGTCAAATTATTCATCATGTCCACACATTGAATTGACGTGACAACACGCTGCGCGTGAGGTGACACAAGAATCCCGGCGGCGTGTTCGGGTATTCTGGACTTCAGATTTGGAGTACCACTTATCTGTCGAAATCTTTCATCATTCACTTAAAACAGTCGATTGATCATACATTGAGTACAATATAAATGGAATTACCGATGAAAGTCGAAGAAGGATTGGCCGGTGCTGCCGGCTGGCGTCAAGTTCGATCCCACGGATCAGGAGCTGATCGAGCACCTTGAGGCCAAAGTGAGTGCTGACAGCGCGAGATTTAAGTCTCTCATCGATTTGTTCATACCAACCATCAACAGTGAGCACGGCATATGCTACACCCAACCTGAGAAACTTCCAGGTAAGACACCGATCGGCCGTCTACTTGCACAAACATATTCCTTTGTTTATAGCTCTATTTTTCTTTTTAGACGTAGACCTGGTGAAGCAATTACAATTTGACAGTTAATAAAAAGTGAAACAAGTGGATCGCAACATGCCAAAGATGTTATGAAAATGCCAACTAGGTACACTAAAACTTGTATTCCACAATACTGCAGGTATCACACTGAGTGGCCTAAGGAAGCATTTCTTCCATCGCAATTCCAGGGCATTCAAAAGGGGCACGTGGACGCATTGCAAGATACAGTCGGAGTGCGGAATGCACGCGATGTGGCACAAGACCGGCAATACCTTGCCGGTGATGGTCAACGGCTGACAGACGGGCAGAAAAAAAGGTTCTGGTGCTGCACACCAACAAGAACTTCAACCAGCAGAGGACCAACTGGGTGATGCACCAGTACCACCTAGGGGACCCGAAGCAAGAGAAGGAGCGGGAGCTGGTCCTCTGCAAGATTTTCTACCAGACGAACACTAGGGCCAGGACTAAAAAGATTATAAGTTAGTTTGGTATTTGTAGTTGTACTACCTTGCCGTCCGCAAGTTGGTATTGTTGTTAATGATCTTTTGGTATGAACTTGTATTTGCTTCCAACCATCATGCCGAGGGTCGACGTGGATATAAAGCTGAATCATTTGTTTCGAAACGAATTTTCAGGCACCTGATTTTTATTTGATGGGTAGCATAAGCACACGGCTTTCAAATTCCCAGTTCTCCAATTTTTTCGAAACAAGTGCATGCACTTATTATCACGATAAAAAACAATATCCGTGCTGCATCCCAGCTATCATTCTGTACTAGCAGAATTCTCTCGTTTATTGAGCACGTATATTGTTTTTTCAGGTCGAGCAAGTTTCAACTAGGCTGTAGACTGCCCAGGGTTGGTTTTGTTTTTAATAGGCCCAGCCCATGACGACAACGGGGCACAAAGATCCAGCAGGTATCTCATCGCCTCTCGCCCGCCAAAGTGTTAGTTATATTTTGTCTTACAACATCCGCATGCAGTTTTGTTCTTGAATCAAACACACAGCCCAGTTCTATTTTCCTCTTGAAACGCATGTCCTACATCCATTTTCTAATCTCTACCTACAGTTTTACTAGTTCATATACACGTATCATTATATTGAAAACACATAAAATTCCCTTTTCATATTTAGATCCTTATTTTTGTTGTTTTTTCCCACCCAGCGCTGATTTTTTACCACTGGTTTTCCCTTAAACCAACTCAATTGTCCCACGTCTTATTTGCTTACAAAAACAAAACGATTTTTTTGGCAAATCAATAAGTTCTTAAAAAATGTTTATCATTTCGGGATTACAATAGTTCGGACTCCACCAAAATATGCAAAATAAGGTTGAACTTTTTGACCGTGGTCCTGGGCAGAAAATGGGCTGTAATAAATTACTTAAGAATTAGCAAATGGGCTGCAAATTATAAAAAATAGCAAATGGGCTTTATGTTGTCCGCCACAGATTTGGAGGCTGACTTGTGGGCCTACTAAGTTCATGCGTACACAAGGTTTCTCAAAAAGAAACTTAGTCAACAATCGACTCTACTAAATACGACCGTTAGATGTCAATCTAACAAAGAATCGTCTTCTTCGGGCCTCGATCTTCACCTTGACCGCCCAAACCAGCGCCGTCGGAACCGCCTGCTCCCGCCTCTCATGTGGTCGGCAGTGCTGCCGGGCAGGCCTCACGGCCCCATCATACTCGCATCCCTGGCCTGTCTATCCCTCTACTCACCCACACCTCCTGTTATTTTCCGGCGACGGCAGCCAAACCAGTCAACCCTCGTACTCTCCATCAGCTGTGGCAGCCACAGCCGTGTCTTCCCGGCCCGTGTCGCTCCTTTGTAGGCCTCGCCGTCGTCCACCGCCCTGGTGCTCTCGGTGCGGCGTGGTCAACGATGTTCATCCAACGGCCGTAGTGCTTCTTCAACCACTGGTCTTCTTGCCCCAGCCGCCCAAAGCAGCGCCGGTCGTGCCGCATGCTCCTGCCTCCCGTGGCGGGTCAGGCTGCCATGGAGGCCTCACCATCCCCATTCTACTCCCACCGCTGGCCATGCCATCCCTCCACTCACCCACTTCGTTATTCTGGGCGACGACAGCCTCACACCGCAGCCAACCAGTGAACCTCGTGATTCTCCTCCGTGTGGGCATCCACTGTCGCCTTTTCCCGGCTCCGCCGCCCCTTCCTAGGCCTCGTCGCCGCCCACCACCGTGGTGCTGCCGGCGTGGCGTGGTCAATGTGGTCAACGAACAACTTCCATCGTAAGAGTATTGTACGTGGAGAGGCCGATACCGGGTCCACGGCCACAGCCTAGTTTTTTTGTGATTTGCCAAGTAAGTCGCTTTGTCAGGCCTGTTGGGCTGCAAATCTTTCAAGACAAGGAGAGCTTCATTTGGCTGGCCGAGAAAATGGCCTATCAGTAATGAGAAATGGGATGTACATTTTTAAAACACATAATACCGGCAATTAGTTTCAAATATCTTTTTTTCATTTCGAGATTTTAAATTACTTTAATTTTTATGCGTGGAGAATTTGTTGGATTTTATATTGATATACATTTATTTTTAAAATCAGTTTGAATGTGAGTCAAAATTTCGGATTAAAAACAGTTCGGACCGCACCGAAATATGCAAAATTTCAGATAATTTTTAACCGTGGCCACAATATGGGTTGTAATACTAACAAAAAGAATATGGGCTCCAAAAAAACCTTAAGAATTAGCAAATTGGCTGTAAATAATTAGAAATAATGGCAGATGGGCTGTATGCTGTTTTCCACAAATTTGAGGCTTTGCTAAAAAAAGGTTGACGCACAAGCAGTCACTGTTGGATGTCCATCAAACGGCGGTCGTGCTTCTTCAATCTCTGCTCTTCCTGCTCCAGCCGCTCAAACAAGCGCCGGTGGGACTGCCTGCTCCCTCCTCCCGCGGCCGACTCTGCTGCCGCGCAGGCCTCACCGCCCCACCGTACTCCCATCGCTGGCCTAGCCATCCCTCTACTCACCCACACCTGTTGTTATTCTCCGGCGATGGCAGACGAACCAAGAACCCTCAGACAACAGATTCCCTCCACATGGGAAACAATCGCCGAAGTCTTCCCTGCCTCCGTGTCATTCCCTTCCTAGGCCTCGCCGTCGTCCACCGCCTCGGTACTCTCGGCCTCGGTAAACGTGGTCAACGAATCGACATGCATCTGGCGGATCAGACGTGGAGAGGCCGATAGCTGGGTCCACGGCCGCACGCAAGGAAATGCCTCCTTATTACGCGCAAAATAATGATTCCTCCACCTGACATCAGGGACCCACCGAAAGGGCCTCTGTATTTCGCGAAAAAAAAACGTTACCGCCGCTGACAGCTCGGACCCACCAACTATATCTTCGCATGCAAGGAAGTGCCTCCTTATTACGCACAAAAAAATGAATACTCCCCCTATTATCTGGGACCCAGTATAGTGGCAGGCTGACTTGTGGGCCTACTAAGTTGACGGGGACGGAGGGCTTTGTCAACTTTGTCAATATGCACGATTCTAGCTCAAGTGACCGTACGATGTCCATCGAAAGGCTGTAGTGCTTCTTCAACCTCTGGTCTTCTTGCTCCAGCCGCCCAAACCAGCGCCGGTCGTGCCTCGTGCTCCTGCCTCCTGTTGCCGACTGCGATGCGGCGGAGGCCTCACCGCCCCCTACTACTCCCACCGCTAGCCAGGCCATCCCTCTACTCACCCACACCCCCTGTTATTCTACGGCGACGGCGGCCTCACACCGCAGCGAACCAGTGAACCCTCGTACTACGCGTGGGCATCCACTGCCGCGTCTTCCCCGGCTCTGCGTCGTCCCCTTCCTAGGCCTCGCCGTCTTCCACCACCCTGGTGCTCTCGGTGCGGCGTGGTCAACGTGCTCAAGGAACGGCTTCCATCGGATGTGGACTGTACGTGGAGAGGCTAACAGCTAGGTCCACGGCCGCAGCAAGGAAGTGCCTCCTTATTACGTGCAAAATACTAATTCCTCCACCTGACAGCGGGGACCCACCGGACGGGCCACCGTATTTCGTGAAAAAAACGTTTGTCCTCGATCGCTGGGACCCACCAGCTACATCTTCGCACGCAAGGAAGTGTGTCCGCAAAAAATGATTTGCCTCGATCGCTAGGACCCACCAGCTACATCTTCGCAGGCAAGGAACTGCCTAACTGTCGGGACCCACCTGGTCGAACCGTACGTAGCATTGTCATTCTGGTCGCGAACGTGTACATACATACTGGTCGATGTAGAGGCGCGCACGTGTCGTAGTAGAGGCGTGCAGGTAGCATGTACACGTACGTACAGCGGCCAGGGTGCAAGAAAGAAAATACGACCATGCATGTGTACATACGGGCGGGGTCTCGAACGCCTACTCACGCATACGTACGGCCAGGACTCGTGTACATGGCTGGGTCGGAACGGAGTAACAACGTTGTCGTCGTGTTCATGGGGAGGCAACGGAATGCGTCGTGTTCATGGGGAGGCAACGGAATGCATCGTGTTCATCGGGAGGCAACGGAACGCGTGGGAGCCAACCGGCTGGGTCGGAACAGAATGCATGGTCGTGTTCATCAGGATGGCTTGGACGGAACAGGCGATGGGAACGAGGCCTGGCGTACCGCAAAACGGAGGAAACGGACCTCCTACGGTCGAAACGGGGGTCCTGTTGATCGGGAGGGGTGTGGTGTACCGCAAAATGGAGGAAACGGACCTCCTACAGTCGAAACGAGGTCATGTTGATCGGGAGGGGTGTGTCATACCACAAAACGGACGAAACGGACCTCCTACGGTCGAAACGGGGGTCCTGTTGATTGGGAGGGGTGTGGCGTACCACAAAACGGATGAAACGGACTTGTGTTGGAGTGTCATATGTATCACCGAAATTTTTTTCGTTCGGCCCAAAATGTCACGGATGTGTCTTTTTTTGTAGTGCAGCTGGAAATCTGGACCTGAAAAAGCTACGTCAGGCTACCTATTCTGCACAACTCCAAATGAGCTAAAACTTCACGAGGATGTTTTATGGAATATTTGAGAACTATTGGAGCAAATAACTACAAGAGGGGGCTGACCAGGTGGGCACAACCCACCTGGGCGCGCCAAGGATCCCAGGCGCGCCCTTGTGGGTTGCGCTCACCCAGGCCCACCTCCGGTGCCCATCTTTTGGTATATAGGTCATTTTGACCTAGAAAAAAATAAGGAGAGGACCTTCGGGATGGAGCGCTGCCGCCTCGAGGCGGAACTTGGGCAGGAGCACTTTTGCCCTCCGGCGGAGCGATTCTGCTGGGGGAACTTCCCTCCCGGAGGGGGAAATCATCATCATCATCACCACCAATAAATCTCCCATCTTGGGGAGGGCAATCTCCATCAACATCTTCAGCAACACCATCTCATCTCAAACCCTAGTTCATCTCTTGTGTTCAATCTTGTTACCGGAACTACAGATTGGTGCTTGTGGGTGACTAGTAGTGTTGATTACATCTTGTAGTTGATTACTATATGGTTTATTTGGTGGAAGATTATAAGTTCAGATCCAATATGCTATTTAATACCCCTCTGATCTTTAGCATGATTATCATTTGTGAGTAGTTACTTTTGTTCTTGAGGTCACGGGAGAAATCATGTTGCAAGTAATCATGTGAATTTGATATGTGTTCGATATTTTGATAGTATGTATGTTGTGATTCCATTAGTGGTGTCATGTGAATGTCGGCTATATGACACTTCACCATATTTGGTCCTAAGGCAACGCATTGTGGAGTAGTTATTCCATGATGGGTCTAGAGAGTGACAGAAGCTTAAACCCTAGTTTATGCGCTATTCCGCAAGGGACCGATTGGATCCAAAAGTTTAATGCTATGGTTAGAATTTATTCTTAATACTTTTCTTGTAGTTGCGGATGCTTGTGAGGGGGTTAATCATAAGTAGGAGGTTTGTTCAAGTAAGAACATCACCTAAGCACCGGTCCACCCACATATCAAATTATCAAAGTAGCGAACACAAATCAAACCAACATGATGAAACTGACTAGATGAAATTCCCGTGTACCCTCAAGAACGCTTTGCTTATCATAAGAGACTGTTTTGGCCTGTCCTTTGCCTCAAAAGGATTGGGCTACCTTGCTGAACTTTTGTTACTACTATCTTTACTTGCACGTTACAAATTATCTTGCTATCAAACTACTCTGCTACTTATAATTTCAGCACTTGAAGACATTACCTTGCTGAAAATCACTTGTCATTTCCTTCTGCTCCTCATTGGGTTCGACACTCTTACTTATCGAAAAGAGCTACAATTGATCCCCGATACATGTGGGTCATTAGGACTGCGGAAGTCCGTGGAGAATTCAGATGCATACTTACTGGTGCAACAACAAGCATTGGTGGATTTTAGTGCCAAACAGGTGAAAGCTAATAAGCTTGCTAAGCTTATTGCTAGCATGGTGGATACCCAGGACAACATTTCTTGAGCTCTTCTGAAGTTGTTTCAGTTATGGACTTGTTTTGCTATCGTGTTTATTTGCACTAGTGGCCAATTTAGATGGCCAGTGTATCTAATATGCTGCTTTGTTCCCTAGATTCACACTGGTGGTGAAGTTTGATGCCCAGTGGATGTAATATGTGTAATAGCCATATAGCCTAGCGTTAGTTGCTTTATTATTGATTTCCTTATTGTGTTGTTTAGTTGTTTTCTTGTAGTCACTTCAGTTCTTTTTCCGCATTTTTCTAGTGGCCACAATAACCTATTTTTACAACTAGGGCACAATAACCATGGCAACACACGGACCGTTGTAACCATGGTCCTGCTACATGTTGTAGTGCCCATGGGCCTCCTATGGGCCGTAGAATCCATGGGCCTTCTATGGGCTGTAGGATCCATGGGCCTTCTACGGGCCGTATAATCAATGGGCCTTCTACAAGACAAATAATGTTCGGCCAAACATGGGTCGTACTATTCATGGACCAACAGCGGACCGCAAAATGGGCTGAAAACAGGCTAGAGTGGAAATAGTCTGTTTATGGCCCGACCATAACGGGCCATTAATAGGCCGTATTTGATGGCGCTGTGAAAATAGTGCAACGGGTTAACAGGCCACAATCGGGCCGACTGTAACCACGGGCCGAATTTAGCCCACAAGCAGAACATGCCAGTAACGGACCGTAAGTAACCGAATTCTGGAATTGAGCCCAAGAATAAAAGGCCCTTAGAAGGCCGAAGGTAACACGGGCTGGAGACAACCTATGAAATAATGGGCCATTAATGGGAATAAATTGATACATTGTTCATTATGGGCCAGCTTCCCCCTCGGGTCTTTAATGGGCCTAGAGTTACAAAGGGCCTCGTATGGGCCGAAATACGTCATGAGTCATACATGGGCCAGAAGTTACAACGGGCTGGAATCATATTGGGTGGCCCAAATGATGCTACTAGGTCCAATTCGTATAGTCCATAATGGGTCGTGAGTTAGGGGCTGTAAATGGGCTATATGCGAACATGTCGTTTACAGGCTTTCCGTGGGCTGGCTCACAACCTTTTGACCAGGTCAAACGGGCCGGCCTTTTCACCAGAATGGGCCTCTATTGGGTCGTGCCGCGTGTCGACCTATCATAGGCACCTCCGGTCCAATGAGTGGATCACATCTATCCCAACGGTGAGCTGACATGTGGTTCCTCTAACCATTGAGAATTTTACACGTGGAAAATCCCCATTGGTCCGGGCTATTAACGGGTTAGTGGATCCAAACCAAAACCCGATAGCTTAACGGTGACCCATTACGGTGGATGCCACGTGTCGGTTACCCTTGACGAAAGCACTTCTATGACGCGCGATTTATCGTCATGGAAGTGGACACTTCCGTGATGATAATTTTGGTAAACACTTCTATGATAGCATAGGTATGACTATCTTGATTCTGTCATAAAATTGTCATGGATGTACATGCATGACCAAAAACATGACCCACTATGACCAACACGTACCATCACAGAGGTGTATTTTTTTGTAGTGTCATAGCTTTGTATTTCTCTCCGACCTATCCGTTTGATTTGGCCAGCTAGATTGATTTATCTTGCAATGATAGATGTGCTTTATGATGGGTTCGATCTTGCGGTGCTCAATTCCAGTGACAGAAGGGGACAAGACACGTATTTGTATCGTTGCCATTAAGGATAAAACAATGGGGTTTATTCATATTAATTGGATTTACTTTGTCTATACCATGTCATCTTGCTTAAGGCGTTATTCCGTTCTTGATGAACTTAATACTCTAGATACATGCTGGATGGCAGTTGATTGTGGAGTAATAGTAGTAGATGCAGGAAGGAGTTGGTCTACTTGTCTTGGACGTGATGCCTATATACATGATCATTGCCTTGCAAATCGTCACAATTATTCGCTTTTCTATCAATTGCCAAACAGTAATTTGTTTACGCACCGTATGCTATGTTCAAGAGAGAAGCCTCTAGTGAAAACTATGGCCCCTGGGTCTATCTTTTTCATATATTAAGATCCAAAAATACCTTTCTGCAATTTATTTACTTTACTTTTATTTTGCGTTTTTGTTTATCTATCTATCACTACGAGATTTGATCCTTGTAATTAACCGCCAAGGGATTGGCAACTCGGTTTTTGCGTTGGTGCAAGTATTCGTTATTTTGTGTGTACGTACTGCTAACGAGGTGTTGCGTGGTTCTCCTACTGGATTGATAACATTGGTTCTTAACTGAGGGAAATACTTGTCTCTACTATACTGCATCATCCTCTCCTCTTCGGGGAAACCCCAACGCAACTCACAAGTAGCAGGAAGAATTTCTGGCGGCGTTGTCGGGGAGACATCATCAACATCTATCAAGTACCATCGCATAAACTTCCATCTCCTTGCATTTACTTTATTTTCCTTTTGCCTCTCGTTTCTCCCCCCACTTCTAAAACGTTTTTACAAAAACAGAAAACATTTTCCATTTACCTTTTTGCTTGTTTGCTCGCTTTATCATTATGGCTAATTCTTCCCTTGATATGTGTACCCCTGAAAATGAGGTTATCAATTGTAAACAAAGGGGAGGGGAGAGTCTAAAAGATGCTTGGTATAGGATTTGCGTTGCTGAAAATAAATCATCTTGTAAGCAATCTACTACCTTTCTTCTTCGCAATTTTTATGTGGGTGTTACCACCTGGTATAGATTTATTCTAGACACTATTATCGAAGGGAAATTCTTGAGTAGTCACCTATGGATGCCTTGAATGCTATGGGAAATTTAGTGGGATCACCACCTATTATTATTAATGAAACATAATTGATTTTGGAACATGTTATGCAAAGGTTAGATGTTATTGAAAATAAAATGCCTACCGTAGAGAAAATTTGTGAGACCCCTATAATTAAGCTACAATGATATCTGACTAATAATACCATGTGACCACCATTTTGCTAAGCTTAATTCTCACTTAGTTGAAAGCTATATCAAATTCAAATTCAAATGCGAGTCAAATATTTGCATATTCAAACATGCCAACAAAATAGTTCATAATTTTTTAAATAATCCATAAGTAATTATTTGAAAGAAGGAAACATCAGCAAAATCACCAAATTACTCAAGGAAATTAAAACAGGGCAAAACAACACCATTTTAGCCCCACTTAAATGCAAACATAATTTGAATGATTTCAAATAGACTTCAAACTTTCTGTGGCATCCCAAAATATTGCTTTGTATTTATGCGCAAATTTTCAAATTAAACTAAATTCATTTAGTGTGGAAAGGAAATGCAAAACAGAGGAGAAATAGAGGAACATAAAAGAATAAAAAGAAAAGGCTAAAACTTACTGTTCTACTGGGCCAAAGTGGGCTATAGTGCAGCCCAGCCCCACCTGCCCTGGCCTTTCATCCACCTCCTTCCCAGGGTGTCGGTTGCCGGGCGCGGGGTTGTGCAAAGAGTAGGTCCGGCAGTCAGCACAAGGATCGTTTACCCAGGTTCGGGCCGCGAGGATGCGTAATACCCTAGTCCTGCTTTGGTGTATATTTGAGTGTTCTTGAGCTCTCGAACTAGCTGTGGTGCATGCGTAGTCCAAAAGATCCGAAATTCCCCTCTAGTACTCCTCGGGCCTCCTTTTATAGACGAAAGGGGTTGCCACAGTGGCACACGGAAGGTGGAAAGGTATACCGTGTACAAGCTTATTGCCTGTCATTACGGGACAAGGCGCATTAAATGTGCACCATAGGTGTCCCGTTGCTTTATTGAGGACGGCAACGAGGCCCGTCCGGTCCGTCTCTGCCCCGCCTCGCTCCGACACGAGTCCAGGCCAACGATGCATGCAGCGCCACGTAGGCTGGCAGGCTGCTGAGATGGTGTGGTGGTAGGGTCTTCACGAAGATCTGCATGCCACCATGCAGGTGCTTGTTGAGTTGGCCTGGAAGCCGCACGTCGCCACGCAGGTGCCTTCCTAGCTGGTTGAGCTGGCAGCTGTATGGGAACGGTGGTGGAGTCTTAGCAGACGTGGGTCTGGTTGCGGCCCCGCAGGTGTCCTCGGCAAGGGTCTTGCCGTGGCATCACGGTCGTCCCCGGCAAGGATCTTGCTGGAGGTCCCGTGGATTGCCTCGGCGAGGATCTCGTGAGGATCGTCGTCTTCTGGTCCTCATATGATCTCGTGTCCTTATCATCTTCACAAAGATCTGCATGCCACCATGGAGGCGCCTCCCGAGCTTTGGTTCCAATGTGGTTGATGGTGTTGGAACCCTTGGTCTCAAGGGTGGCGCGCTCTGCTGGCGTTGGGCCAGTTCCCCCGGCAAGGCTCTTGCCGGAGCTGCGGAGGCCGCCCCGGCAAGCGTCTTGCCGGGGGAGTCCACCGCACCCTCTTGCTCTTTGTGTCTCTGGTATTGGCATTGCTTTGTCTGTCTTGTGATTTTGGCTAGAGAGCTGCTCTGGCATTCTTGTCCTTCTGCTCCCTCCCCTTGCCCTGCTAAGTGTGGCCGCAGGTGCGGCTCTGACTGCCCGTGCACAAGTAGAGGGGTAAAAAGGAGAGCCCCTACTTTTGTACACCGACAGGAGCCCCCGGGCATGGGCTACACATAAGAACAACGCGTTGTTGGGCCAGGCCCAGAAAAGTGCGCGGGCAGGCGGGGCGGATTTTTACCGCAGTAATTCCTTCGCTCGCTGTGCTTCCCCACGACCCGCGTTGAATGTGCGATGTGGAGGGCCGCGCGTGACGTGGGGGTCATGCGTGGGGCGGCTGCTGCCTTCATGCGTCACATTATGGTAAAGAGGCGGCTCGCCCCTTCCCCATAAAAAGAGGGAGACGCATGGGTGCGACTCATTTACTGAGCTGACTCCGGTCGTGGCCTTCGAGGCGCCCAAGCCCTACGATCACAGGGTGGAAAATGGTCGCCTCACTTGTCCCCTCAATTTTTGTTCATCCGCCACGTGTCCCTCATGCTTTGAAAATGGTAGGGGGCGGGTGCGGGCCTTGAATGACGAGGCGGGGAACCGGGCAGCTGCTGATTAGAGCAGCGGGTCGGTCTTGATTCCCTGCACTCCTGATGGCCGGATTGGTTGAGCGGGACGGCCGAGCCCCGACCCCGCCCCTTTATAAGAAGGGGAGGGGGGACGGCACCCCTCAATATTTCACCTGCCTCCTTCCACCTTGGTTTCTTCCTTTCTTTTTCTTTGGCGAGAGGTCGCGCCGGTGCTTCAACGATGGCGACGAGGGTCTCCGATCGATAGCGCACCCCTCCTTCCGAAGAGCTCGTGGCGGTGGAGTCGGCCACGAGGCTAAGGGGGAGGGCCCGAGGCCGAGGCCACCGTGGCGCTCGGGGAAGAGGAGGACGGGGCGGCACACGGGCCTCACCTCCGCCGGCGGTCCCTCCCCCAATGGATGGCCACGTCGGGGACCAGCCCCGCGAGTTCTTCATCAGGCTGCACCGGCCGGCACATCGTCGTCTTTGTCTCCCTACTCCATTCGCTCAGGAGATGGAGCTCGACCCACCACAGACTTGGAGACTGCATATGTGGGGCTGCAGGAATGGCGGCTAACAGATTTCGGGTTCCGGCAAAACCCTTAAGGTTCGAACACTGGGGTGCGCGCGAAGATCTCCCCCTCACCGATCACGCCCTCACACACTTCACGAATTCACGGATTAGCTCGCCGAACCCAAAGAACACAAGGACACAAGATTTATACTGGATCGGGCCACCGTTGCATTGTAATACCCTACTCCAATGTGGTGGTGGTGGATTGCCTCTTGGGCTGAGGATGAATAGTACAAGGGGAAGAATAGCCTCCTGAGGAGAGGTGTTCTTGTGCTTGGTGAGTGGTGTGTGGATGAGTATCGCTCCAGATGAGTTCTGGTAGGAGAGGATCCGACCAACTCTGGCTCAGTTGCCTTCTACTATGGTGGCTAGCCCTATTTATATAGGCCCTGGTCCTCTTCCCAAATATTGAGCGGGAAGGGAGCCAACAACAACCAATTCGAAAGGGGACAACTAGTACAGCTTATCCTGACAAAAGTAGTCTTCGCCTGCCAAAGGCTCTGGTGGTGACGTCGTCTTGGGCTCCACGATGACCTCCGTCTTGCCGTCCTGATGGTCTTGGTATCGTTGCACTGATATGGAAACCTTTGTTTGACGCCTCGGTACTCCTCGCTTGCACTTGCCCCCTTAGCACCAAAGAGGAAGCAAGGACACTGTGCGCACTGGCGCCCGCCTGGTCTCGTTCGTCATGGCTCACGTCACTGGAACCTCGCGAGGTTTGTCTTGCCTTGATCTCTCCGCCCCTCGCGAGCCAGCCTGGTGAGGCCGCTCCCGAGGAGGTCTTGTGTCATCCGCCTCGCGATGCTTGGCCCCTTGCGAGTGTCTTGAAAGCATGTTGGTGAAGATGGGTCGTACGGGCGCGCTCACAAAGCCATGCCGTGGGCTGTAGATAGGCAAGTCTGGGGACCCCCATTCCCAGAACACCCACAGTAGCCCACGGGCCCAAGGCGCACTCGGACATGGCTTCGAGGCGAAACCAAAGGGCAAGTGCGGCCTTGGTCGACGCATGGCGGTTGATTGGACGTGGGCGTCTCCGGTTCCACACGCTGCCTCGGCAACTTCCCGATTTGACGAGTCCCTGTTGCATGCAAGGAAAAACCATCATTACCTGTGATCGTGGGGGGCGCCGGTTGGCCTTCCCCTGCTATTAATGGAGGGGGCGGAGCCCCCCTCGCCCATCTCTTCCGATTCCATTGGCTTCTCTCCCTTTGCTCCAATGCCAGTAGCGACACCGATGGTGCCCGTCCGAAGGTTTTCCGCTGGGGAGGAAGGAAAGACCCCCGCTAGGGGCTCGGCTCTCCGGCACCCAAGAGTGGACGCGGCCATCCTCGCAAGCACACCGCGACCCCCGCCGGGGCCCTCCGCAGCCGCGGCGGTGCTGGTTCGCATGGCAGGGGGCGCCCCAGTCGTGGTAGCCCTGTTGATGAAGGGAGACGTGCCGTGGTCGCGCGGCCTCCCCGACTGTGCTTCCACTCGGCGGAAGTGCTGCCGGAGTTTGTCGTCTGGTCGGAGAACCTGGCCGGCAACTAGCTTCAGCTTCCGCGCTTCTTCGTCGACGAGCTGTCGGCCGCAAGTCCAGGCGGGCTCTAGCTGCAGGCGGACGGCTGCTGCAACAGGGCTTCCTAGGTCGCGGTGGAGGTCTCCGTCGTGGGCAACATAGCCCTGGCCCGCGACTGGCAGACGTTTGCCCACGCACGCGGCCTAGGCAGGCGGTGCACCCTCCATTTCAAGTACGACGATGATGCGACCCTCTACATGACGGTGTTTGGGGAAGATGGTCGCCGCGCCGGGTGCTGCCCCGAGGTCAACGACGGCGACGAGGTGCTCGGCCTTGGTGATGGTCGAGACAAGGAGGAGGGCGAACCCGCCCTTGGCGTCGACCGCGTCTCGTCCAGCTACGACGGCTCTTCCCCGGGCGACAGCTCCAGCAGCGGTGGTTACGACCAGCCGCCGCGCCGCCGCGCCCGCTTCGAAGGTGACTGCGGGTCGTCTCATTGCTGCGCCTCCATGAAGCACGAGCAGGGATCTGGCTGAGCTTGGGATGGCGCAACGAGCCCGCCCTCGCGGACCGCTGCAGGGGCATGCGCCGCTTTTATTTTGTTCTTCTTTTCCTTCCTGAATTAGAAGAAAACCAGTATGCTATGTTTGTGATCCATGTGCATTGTCGCAACATCGTCGTTTTATGTAGAAATAACTTAGCTTGGCCTGCTCGGGGTGGTCTCCTCTCCACGAGGTGCTCGCTTCCTAGTGCCTGTCGAGGCCCCCTTGGCCTGGTAGGTGCTTAGAAACTGCAAAAAAACTCGTTAGGAGGCTTAAATATTTCCTGAGCCTTGGTCGCATGCGTCGCTGGCCTTGACCCAGCGCTTTGTATCACGGTACTCGTGGGGCATGGGTTAGGAGAGGTGCGCCGGCTTGCGGGCTCGAATGATGGTGCCTCGCGAAAAGCAGAACAAGAAAAAACGCTCACGAGGGAAGGAAAAACTTTCACGAGGGAACCTGTCCAGCCCCCTCGCGAGGAATGCGAGAGAGAGTATAGGCCAAGCCAAAGACGGAAACAGAGGCAGAAGGCAACGGAACCAAATAAGCCGAGAACACCAGAAGCAAACTTCAATTAAAGAGGGGCGAGCCAACTACGGAAAGCAAATGAAAAGCCGCGTCCGGCACCTAGTCTAGTCTTCAATTCTTCTCACCAGCACGGAGCTAAGTGCTGCCACTAAGACGTGGGAGGGAGCCCCCGAGGCCCGAGGGTGGCACTCCTGAGACTCCGGGGCGTGTACAACCCCACTCATTATTACGTGAGAGTGTCACGAGCGAAGACCTTCACAGGCACTGGGCCTTCTTCATAGACGCTGGGCCTTTCCTCATGGGTAGAACTTCCGGAGGTGTTGGATGTTCCAGGCATTCTGGATGGGCACCCCGTCCTTTGTCTCCAGGCGCGCGACGCCAGGCCTGGAGACATGGAGGACCTTGAATGAGCCCTCCCACATGGGCGAGAGATAATGCAGCTCTTCCCTAGAGAGCACCCGCCTCAGGACGAGGTCACCCACCTCGAGCGTCCTGGAGCGGATGTTGCGACAGTGGTACCGCCGCAGCGCCTGCTGATACCTCACCGCTCACAGCGCGGCTTCACGATGGCGTTCCTTCCCCAGCACGACGTCCATCCCCCGCATGGCGTCCTGATGCGCCTCATCGAACGCCAAGACCCGCGTGAAGCGATGTTTGACCTCATGAGGGAGGACTGCTGCTGCCCCGTAGACGAGGAAGAATGGGGTCTCACCCGTCGGCTTGGTGACTGTGGTGCAGATGGACCACAGCACGGACTGGAGCTCGTCGTGCCAGCCCCTGCCGTAGGCCTCGAGCTTCTTCTTGAAGGTCCTGGTCGTGAGGACCCTCAGGACCTCTGCGTTGGCGTCTTTCGGCGACTTTTGCTCACGGGTGCGCCATCAAGCGAAAGGGCATCTCTGCGTTCCAAGGTTAGAACAATATGTCTTGAAAAGATTACTAGTGAACCGCAAGCCGTTATCGGTGATGATGCAGTTGGGGACCCCGAAACAGCTAACGAGACCCTTCATGAACTTGACCGGGGAGCCAGCTGGGATGGTGCGGACGGCCTCTATCTCCGCCCACTTGGTGAATTTGTCGATGGCGACGTAGAGGTAGTGGTAGCCCCCAGGCGCTAGAGGTAACGGGCGCAAGATATCCAGCCCCCAGACCGCGAAGGGCCATGAGAGTGGGATGGTCTGGAGGCCCTGAGCCAACTGATGAATCTGCTTGGCGTGGAACTGGCAAGCCTCGCAGGACTTCACCAGCTCAGCTGCGTCGTTGAGTGCCGTGGGCTAGTAGAATCCACTGCGAAACACCTTGCCGACGAGGGTCCGCGACGACGAGTGGTGCCCGCAGTCCTCGCCGTGTATGTCGGCCAGCAACTCTCTTCCTTGCTCCCCAAAGATGCAACATAGGGAAACGTCATTCGGCCGCTTCATATGTAACTCACCGTCCCAGATGCAGTACGCCGTGGCTTGTCGGGCCACACGCTCCATGTCCTCCTCCTCTTCTAGCAGCGTCCCTTGCGTGAGGTATTCCTTGAATTCCTTGATCTAGCAGCCCTCCTGACGTTCGAGCGCCAAGAGCAACCGCGCTCCTGAGGTCGGGCCGCAGGCCGGGGCTCCTGAGGCAGGCGGTTGAAGGAGCTCCTCACGAGGCAGCACTGTTCTTGAGAGCGGCAGCGTTGCTGATGGCTTGAAGAGCTGCTCCTCAAAGGCGCCGGGCTCTTGAGGTAGCCGCTTGGATTCTCTTCTGGCGATGTCAGCGGCTTCCTTGTTGGTGCCACGGGGCACATGCTGTAGCTCCAGACCCGAGAACTGCTTCTCCATCTTGCGCACCTCCGCGAGGTACGCTTCCATGTGCTCGTCCTTTGGCTCATATACCTTGTTGGAGAAGTTGAAGAGAAGCTGCGAGTCGCCCTTGATGGTGAGACGCCTCACCCCCAGGGCCACTGCAGCCCTGAGGCGAGCTATGAGGCCCTTGTACTCTGCTATGTTATTGGAGACCTTCTCGCCCTGCTGGAAGCAGAGCTGCACGGCGTAGTAGAGCTTGTCCGGGGTGGGTGAAATTAGCACCGCTCCAGCCCCCGCGCCCTGGCGTGAGAACGCGCCATCGAAGTACATGACCCAGCCATCCGGTGCATCGCTTCCTAGGGATAAGGATTGATCCTCACCTGCCTCGAACTTTGGGTCATCGGTCCATTCCGCCACAAAGTCTACGAGCGCAGCCCCCTTGATGACCCTGGTCGTGCTGAACTCCAAGTCAAACGCTTGCAACTCGATGTTCCATTTAGCGACTCGCCCGGCAGCATTGGGGCTCCTGAGCACTCTTTCTAGTTGGTAAGCTGAGACGACCTTGATGGGATGACCTTGGAAGTAGTGGCGCAGCTTGCGCGAGACCACCAGGAGTGCGAGTAGGATCTTCTGAGGCATGGGGTATCGTGCCCTCACATCCCGCAGCAATGTGCTGATGAAATACACCGGGTGCTCAACAAGGGCGGGAGAGTTGATGGAGCCCTCAACTTCCGGGGGTTGAGGTGTCCATTCGGGGTCTTCGGCTTCAGGGGCTTGGTGGTCTGCCGAAGTGGTCGCTGCTTCTGGATCTTGGCCTTGGTGCCGCACCGCTCCGTCTGGCCTAGTGGTTCCACTTGACGGGCCCTTGACCTGGCGTTCTTCCCTGACGGCTACCAGCGCTGCGTTGGCGGAGTGGGGTGTGGCAGACAGGTAGAGCACAAGGGCTCGAGGGGTCGAGGCGCTACCATCACCAGAGGACTGGTTAGGTATCTCTTGAGGTCTTGAAACGCTCGGTCTGCCTCTGTAGTCCACTCGAAAGGGCCCTTCTTCTTCATTAGCTTGAAGAACGGTAGGGCACGCTCTCCCAGCTTGGAGATAAAGCGCCCCAATGCAGTCACTCGACCGGCAAGCTTCTGCATCTCTTTGAGAGTCTGCGGTGGGCTCATGTCTTTGATTGCCTTGACCTTTTCTGGGTTCGCCTCGATCCCTCTGTAGGATACGAGAAAACCCAGCAGCTTGCCGGAAGGGACACCGGACACACACTTCTCCGGGTTGAGTCGCAAGTTCACCTGGCGCAGGCTTGCGAAGGTCTCCTCCAGGTCTTGGATCAAGGTTCTCGCCTCCCGAGACTTCACCACAATGTCATTGACGTAGGCCTCCGCGTTTCTCGCGGGCTGCCGCCCTAAGGCGATGTGCATCAGCCGCTAAAGGTCGCCTCCAGCGTTCTTGTGATCTGAAAGGCATGCAAGTGTAGCAGTACACCCCACACGGGGTCAGGAAGGCGGTCTTCTCCACATCCTCTACCGCCATCTTGATCTGGTGGTAGCCCGAAAATGCTTCTAGGAAGCATAGCAAATCGCACTCGGCGGTGGAGTCGACGATCTGGTCAATGCGTGGAAGCGGGAACGGATCTTGGGGGCAGGCCTTGTTGAGGTTGGTGAAGTCGACACACATGTGCTCCTTCCCGCCTTTCTTCGGCACAACAACGGGGTTCGCCAGCCACTAGGGGTACCGAACCTCGTGAATGGCACCCGCCGCCTCCAGCTTGCGGGTTTCTTGGATGATGAAGGCCTGCTTCTCCGTGGACTGTCGTCTCGCCCGATTCTTCATGGGGCGTACATTGGGGCACAACTTTAAGTGATGCTCAATCACCTCTCTTGGGACCCCCACCAGCTGTTTTGGTTCCCATGCGAATATCTCCTTGTTTGCGTGCAAGAACTTCACCAACGCTTCCTCTTGGTTAGGGTCAAGGTCGGCACCTATGGTAAAGGTGGCACCTGCTTGGTTTCTGCCTTGTCTTGGGTGAACAGCTGCTTCTTCTTGGTTGGTGCGGCTCCCCTGGCCTCGAAGGCGCCCGCGCCAGCGGGCTGCGCCACCCGCGGCGGTCTTGAGTGCAAGTTTGAGCGCCACCAGGGCCTCCTTAGTGTCCCCTTCGATGGTGAGGACGCCCTTGCTCCCAGGCATCTTCATGAGGTTGTAAGCCGGATGGGTTGCTGCCATAAACTGGGCAAGAGCTGGGTACCCGAGGATTGCGTTGTCCGGGAGCCCGATGCGGGCGATGACGAAGTCGAACAGCTCGGTGCGGTAATTGTCGCGCGTGCTGAAGGTGACATGAAGGCAGATCTGGCCCAGGGAGTAGGCGGTGCCGCCACCAACTCCTGAGAAGGGCTTGCTGAGGCGGAGCCACTCGAGTGGTACGTGAAGGAGGCCGAAGGCTTCCACGGGGAGCACGTTTAGGCCGGCGCCGTGGTCGATGAGGGTCTTGGTGACGGCCACGTTGCAGATGGTGGGAGTGCAAAGCATTGGGAGCATACCCGAGCTGGCGGTGGAGACGGGATGATCCCCTGAGTCGAAGGTGAGGTCGGCCTCGGGCGCGGCCCAGCCTGGAGGAGCCCCCGGGCGCTTGGAAGCGGCACCGATCTGGCGAAGGAAAGGCTTGATGTGGCGGTCCGAGGGCGGTGCTTGCGAGCCGCCGAGGAGGGCCGCGACCGCGTGGGGTGCCGGTTCCGCGAAGCGCGCGATGAAGAGATCACGCAGCTCCTCCCAAGATGCCACTATGGATCTGGGGAGGTTGAGCAACCAGGCAAGCGGCACACCGGTCAGGTCCATGGGAAGCCAGCTGGCCATGACCTTGTCGTCGCCTCCGGCCTTTGTGACGCCCCCGATTCAATCGTACACTAATCATGCATGCAAACGTGTACGATCAAGATCAGGGACTCACGGGAACATATCCCAACACAACTCTAAAAACATAAATAAGTCATACAAGAATCATAATACAAGTCAGGGGCCTCGAGGGCTCGAATACAAGTGCTCGATCATAGACGAGTCAGCGAAAGCAACAATATCTGAGTACAGACATAAGTTAAACAAGTTGCCATAAGATGGCTAGCACAAACTTGGATACAGATCGAAAGAGGCACATGCCTCCTGCCCGGGATCCTCCTAAACTACTCCTGGTCGTCGTCTGCAGGCTGCACGTAGTAGTAGGCACCTCCGGTGAGGTAGGAGTTGTCGTCAACGATGACGTCTGGCTCCTGGACTCCAGCATCTGGTTGCGACAACCAGAAAGAAAGGAAAGGGGGGAAAAGGGGGGAGAAAGCAACCGTGAGTACTCATCCAAAGTACTCGCAAGCAAGGAGCTACACTACATATGCATGGGTATATGTGTAAAGGGCCATATCAGTGGACTGAACTGCAGAATGCCAGAATAAGAGGGGGATAACTAATCCTATCGAAGACTACGCTTCTGGCAGCCTCCGTCTTGCAGCATGTAGAAGAGAGTAGACTTTACTCCTCCAAGTAGCATCGCATAGCATAATCCTACCCGGCAATCCTCTCCTCGTCGATCTGCGAGAGAGCGATCACCGGGTTGTATCTAGCACTTGGAAGGGTGTGTTTTATTAAGTATCCAGTTCTAGTTTTCGTAAGGTCAACGTACAACTCCAAGTCGTCCTGTTACCGAAGATCACGGCTTTTCGAATAGATTAACTTCCCTGCAGGGGTGCACCACATAACCCAACACGCTCGATCCCATTTGGCCGGATACACTTTTCTGGGTCATGCCCGGCCGCGGAACATCAACACATCGCAGCCCCACCTAGGCCAACAGAGAGGTCAGCACGCCAGTCTAAACCTAAGCGCGACAGGGTGCAGGCCCATCGCCTTAGCACACCAAGATATTGCGACGCTGCCGGAAGCAGACCTAGCCTAGCAGCGTTCGATCAATCCGGCGTGCCGCTTCGATCGGCCGACGCCACGAAGGCTTCGGCTGATACCACGACGCCCGAGTGCCCATATCTTTCCCACGTAGTTGGTTAGTGCGTATAGACCAAATGGCGGACTCGGATCAAATACCAAGATCTCGTTAAGCGTGTTAATGATGTAATCATGACACCGACTGCATGAGGCCCACCTCTCACCAAGGTAGTCTCAACTCTGCCTCGACGCCTCCGCCACAAAGATCCACACAGAGGGCCGTTGGGACAAAGGTCCTTTCAGTTTCAATCCGTGAATCACTCATGTAGTGCTCCACGAGCCGACCCGACTTTAGTCACCACATGTATCATGTATAAAGTATATAGTATATACCGTGACTACCTCCCGAAAGTGATCATGGCCCGATAGTATAGCATGGCGACGGACAAGAATATAGGGCCACCGATGGAATACTAGCATCCTATACTAAGGTGGTAGGATAGCGGTAAGGGTAACAATCAGAGCAACAATGACATGCTATGCATCAGAATAGGATTAACCGAAAGCAGTAACATGCTACACTACTCTAATGCAAGCAGTATAGAGAAGGAATAGGCGATAACTGTTGATCAGAGGGGGGGCTTGCCTGGTTGCTCTAGCAAGAAGGAGGGTTCGTCGTCGATGTAGTCCATCATAGGGGTACCGGCAGCGGTCTCGGGGTCTACCGGAAAGAAGTAACAGAGGTGGAACACAATAAATAACAGACCAATCAAAGCATCACAAAGCATAACATGGCAATACGCGGTGCTAGGTTGACCTAACGCAGTACTGCGCATGTCGGTCGGAGCGGGAAAATATTCGGAAGTGTTTTCCAGCTCCGGGAAATTATCGGTCAGATGAAACGGAGGGAAAAGTTCCATGTTCATCATGCTGGAGGCCTGTAGTAGGTAAGTGAGTGGCATAGTCGGATTCGTCTAATTTTTCAGATCATCTTTCATATATAAATTATTTCGATCCAAGTTACAGATTATTTTATATGATTTTTCAAAGCTTTAAATATTTTTTGGATTTTTCTGCATTTATTTAATCGAATTGACCAAGTCAATTTGACCGTCAAAAGGGAGATGGTGGCCCACATGTCAATAGCTATACCTAAACAAATAACTAAAACTAGCTTAAATAAATGTGGGGTCCACATGTAATAGGCTTAGACTAATTAATTAACCAACTAATCTAAACTAAATTAGTTTAGACCTAATTAAACTAGGTCACCACACACGTGTAGCACGACGCACACAAATACATTACACACACAATGCTAGGGAGTAACTCTATTCCTTTTAATACAAGATATCATTTTGTGATTTTTGTATGATTTAATCCATGCATTATCTGAAGCAGGTCCAATGGAACAAAATGAGGCTTGTTACGTCTACTTTGTGTTCATACAATTTTTACCCATGTTAGGACTTGTCTTATCGCTGTTTAGTGGCAGTTTAGAAGGCTAGTCATTGTAGAAATACAAAAGCTAGCTACTACTACAAAGAATCGAATGTTACTCAGAGTCACAGAGCATAAAGGCATAACGATCAAGGGAGCAGCGAAGCAAGCGGCATGCACATGGCTGGGCATGCCGGGCGCAGGTGGGACGGACGCGAGGCGTGGCGTGGGGCATGCATGAAAGCAAGGCAATGCAGTGAGTGAGCTGCCACGGCTCCGGGCGGCGACTCAGAAAGGCATTACAAAAGAACGCAGCGCAAAGAGGGCAATAGTGGGTGGGCGCGGGGCATCAGATACGGGCCGCGGAAGAGGCGCTGCAGGGTGCGTTCTGCAGCGTGAACGCAGGGGCGGACGGTGTGCGAGCGCGTGCGGGAGGAGAGCTCCGGCCACAGCAGACTACGGAGCTAAAGCTCGCGGGTAACGGGGCTACGGTGACTACGGCGACGAGGGAAAGGGGGAACGGGGTGGTGCTCACCGAGCAGGCGCAAGGAGGCCCATCGAGTGGCTTAGGAGCAGCAGAGATGGCCGGCATCGTCGTGGTTCCTCGGCGACCCGAGGAGGAAGAAGCTTGATCAAAGCGCTGCAACAGGAGGAGCTCCAACGGGTGGCACCAGTTGATGTAGAGGAAGACGATGAAGCGGACGGACACGGTCCTAGGCGGTGGGGAGGCATGGTGGCCGCGGTAGGACGAGATGTCCGGCGACGCGGGTGCACGACGAGGTGGATCTGGACCGCGAAGGAGTGACGAGGGAGAGAGGGGGCGTGGGAAAAATATATGCGCAGGGGGAGTGGAGTTGACGAGGCCGAGAGGGGGGAGGGCGCCTGCCTTATCCCCATGCCGACGCCGACGAGGTGGTTCAAGCAAGGCCGCCTCTGCTATGCACTGCAAGCTAGGGGAACATGGGGAGTAGGTGACCGGTGGGGGCTAGGTGGGCCATCTGGCTGAGCTGGGCCGAGGCCCAGGGGCTTCTCTTATTTATTTGACCTTTTGGATCTCCTGTCTTTTTTAATTACATTTCTATTTTCCTTTTAGTTTCATTTTATTTATTTATTTTAGTTTTGTAAAACATAATTTTTAGCATCTAAATTAGTAGTAATAATTAGGTCACTGCCACAAAAGTTTAACACTACAATAAAATAGATTTGTATTTGTTTTATTATTAAAGGCATTTAATAATTGCTTTTAGCCCCTGTTTTAATTAGTTAAGGGCATTAAACCACTTCACAAAGATGTTGGTTCACAGCCATAATTAGTTATGCAATATTTGCCACACTTTGCACATTTTAGTTTGCATGTTTGAGAATTTTAAATTTTGACTTTAATTCGAATTTGGAATTTGAAGTGTGTTTGAATGCAAAGGGGTATTAGTAGTAGTAAGAGTGATGACATGGCACCATTAACATGGGATTATAGTAGCTTAAGTATCCGGGCGTCACAATTCTCCTCCACTACAAGAAATCTCGTCCCGAGATTTAAGGGGTGTAGTAAGGGGGAAAGACTCGGTAAGGACAGAGTTCAACACAAGATAGGTACCTGGGGGCTATCTTAGTGAGCGTGGCCTAGAGGCATCTCGAGTTGAAATTCAAGAAATTCATCGAGAACAAGGCTAGAAGGTGCAATAATAAGCTTCAAGCAGATGGACAATCATTCGTTGTCTGAAACAGAGTGTGAAAAGGGGTTCGGAGCATCGAGAATAAGTGTTGCATCTGATTGCAGAATAGATCACAAGAAGGTGGCTCGTGAATTACATACGAAGCCAAGCGTGAGGAATAACTTTGGAAACTGGGCGTGTACATGAGAGTCAGGTTTTGATCCTGTGGAAATGTGGGTTATGGGCCCACCATGTGGGTTAAAGGTAGGAAGGGCGGTGACGTCTTGCACGATCATGTAAGCAAGACATGTCAGAGGATAGCATGTCAGTTATGTCGGCAACAACGTCGGTACCAAGGGCGAGGGACGAAGAGAACCATTTTCCTCCTCGTTGAAACGAGGCGGACCAATAGGCAAAGTTCTCATCCATCGGTGGTTTCCGGAATGTCATCAACAATAGTAACAGGGTCTTGCTGACAGAATGGTACACTGAGGTGTTTACATAAGTAGGAGAATATTACTGTTTAGATCATATAGATCACTAGAAAGGTTGAACCAAACAATGGAAAGGAAAATATGATTATCAAATTAAACAGAACAAGGGAAAGGAAAATGTGTTTAAGCACATATTTCAAGGGTATATCCATCCCAAGGACAAGTAGAGCATGATATCCATGACAGGATATAATGTAGAAAACTCTTTAGGTACAGGGAGAGAAATTTCCTGACATTACCCATACAATGGTGTTTGGATAATTGAGCAGGAAACATTTAGCATTGGGCTTCAAATGTTCTTGTTGAAAATTGGAGTACCATAGACATGCATCGAGATAGCATTTAGATGGTTATCAGGTGAAGATCAGACTTTAGAAACACAAAGGATCCATCAGGAACGGCTTGTAGAATAAGTCTTACAATTTCCTCATGGAAGAAAGGATAGCCTTGCAAAAAATACAAAACGGTAACAATAGGTCCTCCGGCCAGGTGTGCAAGGCACGATATCACCTTCCCGGGTCATATAAAGACCATTGTTATTACTCTTGGAAATATGTTCCCACCATCATATCTGATTGAGGTTCAGATCTAATTGGTGTCGAGATACCTCAGACTCGGGATGCCTGAGAAGAAAAGGCGCAACACCAATTGACAAGATGACATTGTAAGATTCTCGGGAAACGAACTATGGAAGCGAGTCCCGAAACAAGAGTTCGTCAGTAAACCCAGGAGAGGATGAGGAGGTGGCTGATGGACTCAGCAACAATTCATCGAGAATTTCAAAGGATAGATTTCTACAATTAGGTGAACAAGGAGATAGCATTTGGCAGCTCAAATGTTATAATGAGATATGCTCGAGGAAAACATACCCAATTAAACATCAGTTGAAAGGTGTAGCCGAAATATGGGCTTATGTAGCATGACCGATGTTAGAATGGTGATTCCATAACCAATGTACAAAGAATGAAACTATCGTTCATTATCTTACAAGCAATAAGGTTGCTAGTAATTTTGAATTCACACATCATAGTTGAATGGCTGGTATCCTGGTTAGAATCAACACGAGGACCAAGATATTAACAGAGATGGCGAGAAGTATTACTATATCAAGAATTCGTAAGAGGTGGAGCTATCATCGCAACATCCTTAACATAAAAGATGGTAATACTTCAAGGTAGAGCATAATACAAACTGCATAGCAAGTTGCATCCATAACAAGAACAAGTTTGTTATGAACGGAAGGAAATAAGGTGGTCGATGATAACACAAATCATCGAGGACAAGGATGGTATTCCTCATGATGAATTCAACTAATATCCTAGAAGAGCTCAGAATGCTGATGATGATCACGACACATTTGTTGAGAGATTTCATGAAGATGTAATCTATCGGCGATGACATCAAGTCAAAGGAAATATGAAGCAAAAGGTTATTAGAACCATGGGTACGACACAAACTCAAAATCAAGCTCCTTGTTCAAGGCGAAATGATATGATGAGGAAGATCGACGTAAGCTTAGATCATCATCGGAAGTTGTGCTCCGGGATTAAGGACCAGGTAGCACAGTTAAAATCAGCACGATAATGATATAGCCGATCAGGCTAGGAATGACATGAAGGATTATTAAACTCATAAGCAACAAAAATTACTTTGGATTATCGAACCAGAATGTGGAATCGGTTCACATATCGGTGTTCTCGGTTGACGACAACCCAGAACCCAGGAAAATTGGAATCAGTGATAAATAATAGTTAATGAAGATCCCATAAGAAGTTATGCATTTCCATGATATTTTTTACATACCAGAGTGTAATACTCGATGGTAGATCAAAGTAAAGGTTGGACAGGTGTAATGATTTTCAGAAGACAAGTACTTCGACTTGTCTGAGAATTGGTATTTAAAGGAGAACATGGCCGGAACCACGATTGCAAAAGGCCATGTCGGCGTTCTGGGAACGGGGGTCCCCAGACTTGCGTGCCTGCGGCCTGCGGCGTGGCTCAAGAGAGGCCCAGGGCCTTAGCCTATATAAGTAGAGCTAGCCACCATAGTAGAGGTGTCTAGAGAGAGAGACGAAAGGGCATCTTGGAGAGAAGGGATCCAGACCGGAATCCTCATCAAGAAACCAGTATCTAGAGCGACTGAACTCCACCTAGCAGTTCATCACACCCTCCAAGAACAGACCCTCGCGAGGCTGTTCTTCTTTGTATTGTTCCTCATCAGCCCAAGAGGCAATCCACGACACCACACACTGGAGTAGGGTATTACACCACAATGGTGGCCTGAACCAGTATAAATCTTGTGTCTCTTGTGCTGTTCTGTTTAGTAGTTTAGGTCCCAGTGATTCGGTGAGGTGCGAGACGGTGGAAGGTTGGATCTCCGCGCGCACCCCAGTGTTCGAACCTTAAGGGTCTGCCGGAACCCGAAATCCGACATTTGGCGCGCCAGGTAGGGGTGCGCCGGAATCCACCTTCTGCCACCTCGTGTTCCGTCGCATCGTCATCACCATGTCCGCCACCAAGCTGGCAACCCAGATCCTTGGCGGCGTGGCCCGCTTCACAAGAAGTGCCGGGCCGCCGGGCGACCCAGCGCCCTGTGCAGCTCAAGGGTCCACTGTGGCGCCGGGCCGCGGGCAACGCGGACAAAGCCGACGACGGCTCTCACGCCGCGGCAAAGCGCGGTCGGCAGCAAGGGCCTCCAATCACGCCGCGACCACGCCACCATACACCCGCCAGAGCAAAGCGACCTCGAGGGCCGCTCACACGGTGGCCGAGAGCTGCTGCAGTGCAGGCTGCTGGAGAGCGGCCGCGACGTGCTGCTGGAGCGAGTGGCAGAGCTCCTGGGCTTCGCTGCCTCGAGGGCTCACCCCTTCTGCACCCAGCATCCATCTCAGGCCCAGGGCGGCCCACACGGGGGCTCCGCGCGTGCCCGCGGGCTCCAAAGCTACTCCAACACCGGTGAAGTCAAAGACTGGCGGGCGGGGTTGCCCCGCCCGGTCCGCGGAGAAGAAGGGCTCGACGTAACCCACAGCCCAGGTGGACCGCTGCACCGCCACCCCACGGTGGGCGCATCAAGCAGAGCCGCATGGCACGCTCAGCACTACGGCATGGCCTTCGGGATGACGGCGCCAGAAGAATACGTGCCCCACATGATGGACCAAGGGCACCCGCATGAGGGAGAACAAGGCTCGCTCCTCAGCCCGAGCTGGGGAGATGAGGCGCCGGAAGCCGAGCTCTTCCAGGAGCCTCGGGACGGTCCCACTGGTCACTCCGGGGGCGACGATTATCGGGTACCGCTACTTCCTCAAGAGCAAACATAAGCTAACCATAGATCGCAGGAGGTACAGGTCGCCACGACGAGCGGCTGCCCCGCTCCTCAGCCTCCTACCCCTCGGGAGGAGGGGCAGGGGCTGCCGGAGAGGGGCAGATCCGACATCACCACCGCAAGGCGTTGAGCAAGGCGTTCTCGGGAGGTAGGCCCTCTGCTGGGAGGCGCCAGGCCTGCCTCGGCAGAGGACCCGTGGTCGTTGGGGAACCGCTATGCGACCGCTCTACCCCATCGGGCGGCGCCCTGGTTTCCGGCCGTCGTTGATGGCACTAGAGTGTGGCGCAAGGGGGCCCTCGTCTGGGCGATATGAAGCAAGGCGGTACTGTGAAGAAGGCCCAAGGTGCCTGTGAAGCTTCGCCACCCCGTGACACTCTCACGTAATAATGAGTGGGGTTGTACACGCCCGGAGTCTCGGGGTGCCGGCTTCAGGCCCCGGGCTCCCTCCCACGCCCAGTGGCAGCACTTAGCTCCGCGCTGGTGAGAAGACGTCCAAGACTAGACTAGGTGCCGGACGCAGCTTTTCTTCTGCTTTCTTCGCCTTTCCATTTGGTTGTCGCTTTCCCCCGCTGGATTTAAGTTGGATTCGAATTTGAGATTTGCGTGTGTTCGGGGAAGAGGTGCTTAGTCTCATTCGAGCAAATCTCTCGTGTTTCAGTGACCACTCCGCCTCATTGCCTCCCTCGCGAGCCCCTCATGAGTCGGGCCAGGCCTAGCTAGCAAGTAGCCCAGCCTGCCGCCGCCGCTGGCCCCTCTCTCGGAGGGTTTTACTGCAGGTCCTACGGATTCGATCACGAGACACTCAAGTCACCGCAGCCTCCCACAGGCTATCTCAGGGCTCGTACGAAACAAAGGTAAACTGGCCAACCAGCACGTCGCTTAGCCAACCACTTGGTGCGGGCGTATGGGCGATGTAACACCTATTAATACGATGAACACAAGTTTTACATGAGGGGCTCCCCCTCCCAAAATGCTCTCACAGCCGTCAGGCCAAAGCCTGAGTTCTATTCATCCAGGGTAATGGAACAGGGACAATACGTAATCAGTCGAATAAATCCCCCAATGCGTCCTCAGGAGCACCTCCCGAGCCGTTCTTTGGCGTCGGCCGGCCTCGCCGTCACTGTCTGCGTGGCCATCGGAGGCGTCAGGGCCGTTCACCACGCCGCCCTCATCAGCAGCCACGATCACGCCGTCGTTGTTCGAAGCAAAGGCCCTGACGAGAGCATCCACATTGTCTTCCACCTAATGCGCCAGGTCGCCCTGGACGGCCTGGGGAACTGGGGCGATGGCTGCGTCAAAGTCGAAGTGGGGGTCCATGTTCTGGAGATGGCTGAAGACACGAGAAAAGGCGCGCCCAAGCAGCGCGCGGCTCCTCTCCTCCACCAACCTATTGGCCCTGACCGACCGTGCCTCCAGCCGCGTCACCACATCAGTGAAGAACTGGAGGTTGCCGGCGTAGTTAACCGCGTGCGGCTCGCCAACAGCCGCCTCGCAGATGTTACCCAAAGGCTGTGTTGGCTCTTTCCCGGGCGTGGTGAGAGCATGGGGCCGTGCTCATGCTCCAGATTCGCCGACGTATCTCGTCGGCGATTCGGCAGCTGACGGCCTCGGCCTCCTCCACCCGTCGGCGAAGAAGGAGCACCTCGGCCCGAGAGGTGGTTGACTCCCCTGCCACCTCGCTGGGCGGCCCGAAGAGCATCAGCCCGGCCGCGTCGCCTCCTCGACTTGGCCCTCAAGGCAGCAGTCCTGCCGCCCGCCTCGGCCTGATCAACTCCAGCCTCTCTTCGAACTCGTGCTCGAGGTTCAAGCGCGCCGTCGCCACCCGACGCCCGACCTCCTCCAGGACACGGGCCTCCCGTGCGACGACATCATCCTCCGCCTGCGTCACCAAGCGCTCCCTCATCTCCAAACGCTCGTACTCGCGCGCGCGTTCGGCGGCTTCAAGCGTCAACGCTTCCTCGCTTCTGGAGCTCCGCCGGGTCGCCGGGGGCCACCTTCATCGATGCGAGGGCTGCCTCACGCAGCTCCACTTGCTCCTCGAGTGAGTGACACCGGGACAGGAGTTCCCGTGCCCGCTCCTCCGCCGCCTCTCGCCACCTGTTAGTTTCCCGGGCCTCTTCGACGGCCAGAGAACAGGCCTCCCGAGAGGCCGCCAGCGACGCCTTCGCCTCCTCGTCGTCAAGATCGCGCTGATGGCGCGCCAGGGCGATGGCGCCCTCCAGCTCACGCCTCTCTGCGGGGCGCAGGCCTCGGCCTCAAGGCGCGTCTTCATCCATGAGCTCCTCACCAAGCAGGCTCACCGCATCGGCCGCCCTTGAAGGAATCCTTGGCGAAGAGCGCGACGCTTCCGAAGCGCGCCGAGCACGCTCTTCCACACCATCACCTGCCCCAACCATGCGACGGGCCCACGAAGTCGGCGCTCCCCTGGCAGGGGAGGCTGGGGCTGGCACCCTCGCTGACGGCCGGGCACGCCGCCGCTGTAAGCCCGGCCTGGAGCCAGCCCACCCCCAGACGAAGGGCACGGGAAGCGCCTCAGCCAATCGCCATCCACGACCATGCGAGAAGCCCACGGCAGGCTAGCTATGGCACGAGAAGGCTCGCGAAGAAGGGTCGCGAGGCGCGCAGGGCCACGATGCGCCTCGGGACGGTTCGCCTCCCCGGTCGCCCTCACCACAAGGGCTCCACTGCTCGGAGCGCTCAAGGACAGGAAAGAGGGCGAAGCCAAGGGGGACAGCTCTTCGCCCATCTCCGTGAACTCAGCAGGAAGGGGCCTGCAGGGCAAGGATCAGTACAAGCAGCAGAAGAATCAGGAGCTGGAGAAGGAGAAGGCTTACTCATCAGTGGCGAAGTACTTCCTACGCTTTCAAAGCGAGAAGGGTAATCATCGCCCAGGGCCTCCCTTCTCTTCCGGAGGGCCTCGAAGTCCACGCGAAAGCGACCCAAGATTTGAGCGCAGGGGTCAGCTTGCGACAAGGGAGAAGCACCAAGGCGACCTGCATCAGGGGCAGCCAACTGACGGACGCTGTTGGTCGCCTCACCAAGAGAAGCGGCTGGGGCCTCGGGAGCCTCAGTCGCAGGCGCTGCGGGTAGCTGCGTGCCGCCCTCAGCCACGGCGGCGTGGGCCTCGGGAGATGCTCCCTCATGAGCGTCGCCCGGCGCTGTCACCCTGGCGGGGGTCCCTTCAGCCTCTGGCGGCTCGTGCCTCCCTGCTCCGCCACTTGAGGAGGAGCCGCCTTGGCCGACTGGAAGGGCTGTCACCATCACTGGATTCTCGCGAGGCCCCTGGAGACCAGTGGGGCACGGCCCACATTCATCGAAGATAGGCATCTGGTTCACAAAATCACCCCGGTTCTGGCAGAGGTACAACGAGGCCCTTTCATGCCGGATGCCATCGGGGTTGGGGTCGTCAGTCAGGACCAGGAGCACTTTCCTTAGCGCTTCAGGCGTCAGGTCTTCTTCCTGGAGCCTCATACGATCACCAGGCCCGCTGAAGGCCCACATCCGGTGGGAATGGCGTTGGAGAGGAGCAACGCGGCACATCAGAACTCCTTCACCACCTTGGGCGCTCACGACAAGCGACCTCGGGAACGCCAAGCGGTGCTGACATAAAGAGGAGCCGAGGGCTTGAAAGCGCCTCCTGGCCCGGCTGAATTAGGGACAGCGGCGAGGTTGGATCCGATAGAAGGGGCTGGGCACCCCACATCCACGTACAACCACCTCTCGCGGAACTCAGCTGGCGGAGGCAGGCTGAAGTCAAACCCCGAGGCCGCTTGTCTCGGGCGCGGGCGGCAAGCTCACACACGCCGAGCATTGGGTGGGGTCGACAAGGTGCGAGAGAGAAGAAGTGGCGCAGCAAGGCAACGAAGGAAGGATGCCCATCATTGCCTAACAAACGAAGGCGAAGACCGAGAGGAGAGTGATGGACTCGGGACCCGGATGCATCATGTGGATCTGATAATGGGAAAGCACGACATTGAAGAAATCGTAAAAGGGGAACCAGCCCCGCTTGTGGCGCCAAAGAAAATACCGGACCTCAGTGACTATCCTGTCGATGTAGAAGTGGGACGCGGGCCAGGCCGTTGTCCTCCCGCATTCGTTGAAGGTGGTGGCCAGAGCTGAACTAACCTTGCCCAAGCCCTCTAGATTGAGTATGATCGACGGGTCGACGGCGGGGGCCGCCGGCGGCGGCGAGCGAGGCGGAGGCACAGGTCTCTTCCCTTTCCCCTTCTTCGTCGGAGCCATGGCGATTGAAAGGGGGGGAGATTCGATATTGGATTGAAAATGGAAGCTGGAGTTCGAGAGGGGGAAGGACAGGGGCGCACGAGCAGCAGAGAGGGGAACAGATGTGTACGGCAGCGTGTCCGCCTAGCAAGGCACAAAATAAGGAGGCGTGGGGGGAACAGTGCACCACGCCCAATCAACCGCCACGCTGACGCCCAAGGCCGCAGGCTGTTAGGGCCCGTGGCGCTTCACACTTGCCCTTCCGCCTCTCTGCTCGGCCAAGTTCGGGCACGCCGTGGCCCCGGGGGCTACTGTCGGCGTTCTGGGAACGGGGGTCCCCAGACTTGCCTGCCTGCGGCCTGCGGCGTGGCTCAAGAGAGGCCCAGGGACTTAGCCTATATAAGTAGAGCTAGCCACCATAGTAGAGGCATCTAGAGAGAGAGAGACGAAAGGGCATCTTGGAGAGAAGGGATCCAGACCGGAATCCTCATCAAGAAACCAGTAGCTAGAGCGACTGAACTCCACCTAGCAGTTCATCACACCCGCCAAGAATAGACCTCGCGAGGCTGTTCTTCTTTGTATTGTTCCTCATGAGCCCAAGAGGCAATCCACCACACCACACACTGGAGTAGGGTGTTACACCACAATGGTGGCCTGAACCAGTATAAATCTTGTGTCTCTTGTGCTGTTCTGTTTAGTAGTTTAGGTCCCAAATGATTCGGGCGAAAAGTAGACGGTGGAAGGTTGGATCTCCGCGCGCACCCCAGTGTTCGAACCTTAAGGGTCTGCCGGAACCCAAAATCCGACAGGCCAGATCCCAGATATAAGATGAACTTATACCAAGGGAATATTAAATTGAAAAGAAGCTTTAATGATATGATCTACATCGTGTCCATGGGCATGAACACAAAGTTCAAGGTCGACTCCCACTTCTTTAATGCATATCATTTCATTCACCTCTCGCTTTGATAAGACTGTAGTGTTGGAATTTTATCTGGTAGAACACCGGAAGAGTATGACTTGTGAAAACTTTCGGGTTCTCATGGATTAGGGGAAGGCATAGGTTCAACCCATCGGGAATCTTAGTAACATATACCACAAGTTTCAAAAGTAAATACACAAGCTCGAAAGGTGGCATGGTTGGCCAAGCAGAGGATACAATTTACCAAAGGCATTATGTATCAGGGGAAGGACTCACAAGGTGATTGAATATGAAGGACACTGTCGGATAACAATCCAACAATGGATCAGGCGATCCACAACCGAGCTGATGTGAGTATCGGTATTCACTCAGAGGAAGAAGAACGCAGAGGGCATCAGATTATAGAAACAACTGACTAATTCAAAGATCAAATGCAAATAAATTATCGTTTCCAAATCAAGGAATCAGAAGCCAACGGTCTGATTTAGAATGGATAAGTCGAATAGATTTAGGGGTAAAATCGACAGCAATTTGATGGGTCGATAACCAGCTCCTGTTCAAAATGGCATCTGAGCCGAAAAGATAATTTAAAAGGATCAATCGATGATTGTGTGCCTTCACACTCATGTTGATTCAGTAGGATCAAAATGATGGTGTCAAAGGAGACTAATGAATATTGCCAGCCATATGGAAAGCATCCATAATGCAAGCAAACAAGTATTTGCAGAGCAATAAGCTGCTAAGGATTTTCGAAGAATCGAATAGTATATTCGAAGACTTTCGTGAAACACCTGAACAACTGGGGATGAGCGGATACTCGGTAAGTGCGAGGAATTATCCATAGGGGTATTCATGTGGCAAAGAACTGCAAGGCAGTAGGTACAAAGTATTCTCGGAACAACAACGAGTATATTGAGATATCTCGTAAAAACAAGAGCGATGAGGAATGATCAAGAGAATGACAAGTGCATACAGATATACATAGGGATATAATGGTGACAGTGGATTTCAATGGCGATAAGCACAAAAGTCTCAGAAAAATATCGAGGGATATCCTCAGAATCTTCTAACGTAGCAGGTGATCTTCTGGAATAAAGGCTCTCCGGGAGAAATAGTTACGAGAACCTAGAGTTAGAGTTAGCAAAATCATTTAACCCGAAGAAGAGAGAACAGAGTCCCAGAGTAAAGGTCGAGGAGTAAAAGATCCTAATACCACCCAATGGCGACGTGGGCCCATGGGACACACAGCCATGTTAGTAAAAGTTTTGTAAAGTCTAGACTCGACTTCGGCCAAGGAGTGTGGAAGGGGGATTCCTACAGGCAGTCGGCTCTGATACCAACTTGTGACGCCCCCGATTCAATCATACACTAATCATGCACGCAAACGTGTATGATCAAGATCAGGGACTCACGGGAAGATATCACAACACAACTCTAAAAACATAAATAAGTCATACAAGCATCATAATACAAGCCAGGGCCTCGAGGGCTCGAATACAAGTGCTCGATCATAGACGAGTCAGCGGAAACAACAATATCTGAGTACAGACATAAGTTAAACAAGTTGCCATAAGATGGCTAGCACAAACTTGGATACAGATCGAAAGAGGCGCAGGCCTCCTGCCTGGGATCCTCCTAAACTACTACTGGTCGTCGTCTGCGGGATGCACGTAGTAGTAGGCACCTCCGGTGTAGTAGGAGTCGTCGTCGATGGTGGCGTCTGGCTCCTGGACTACAGCATCTGGTTGCGACAACCAGAAAGAAAGTAAAGGGGGAAAAGGGGGGAGAATGCAACCGTGAGTACTCATCCAAAGTACTCGCAAGCAAGGAGCTACACTACATATGCATGGGTATATGTGTAAAGGGCCATATCAAGGACTGAATCAGTAGAATGCCGTAATAAGAGGGGGATAACTAATCTTGTCGAAGACTACACTTCTGGCAGCCTCCGTCTTGCAGCATGTAGAAGAGAGTAGACTGAAGTCCTCCAAGTAGCATCGCATAGCATAATCCTACCCGACAATCCTCTCCTCGTCGACCTGTGAGAGAGCGATCACCAGGTTGTATCTGGCACTTGGAAGGATGTGTTTTATTAAGTATTCGGTTCTAGTTGTCATAAGGTCAAGGTACAACTCCAAGTCGTCCTGTTATCGAAGATCATGGCTATTCGAATAGATTAACTTCCCGCAGGGTGCACCACATAACCCAACACGCCGATCCCATTTGGCCGGATACACTTTTTCGGTCATGCCCGCCGCTGAAGATCAACACGCCGCAGCCCAACCTAGGCCAACAGAGAGGTCAAAGACGCCGCCTAAAACCTAAGCGACACGGGTTTGGGCCCATCGCCTTAGCACACCTCAAGATGTTGTACACGCTGGCCGGAAGCGCACTCTAGCCTAGCGGTGCTGCCCAGTCCAATCCGGGCGCCGCTACCGTCGGCCGATGTCACGAAGGCTTCGGTGATACCATGACGCCGAAAGTGCCCATATCTTTCCCACATAGTTGGTTAGTGCGTATAGACCAAATGGCCGACTCAGATCAAATACCAAGATCTCGTTAAGCGTGTTAATGATGTAACGCGGACACCGACCAGGCCAGCCCACGTCTCACCCAGTAGTCTCAACTCGCCTGACGCCTCCGCCACAAAGATCCACACAGAGGGCCGTTGGGACAAAGGTCCTTTCAGCCCCCAATCCGTGAATCACTCATGGGTGCTCCACGAGCCGACCCGATTTTAGTCACCACATGTATCATGTATAAAGTATATAGTATATACCCGTGACCACCTCACAAGTGATCACGGCCCGATAGTATAGCATGGCGCATTTGACAAGAATGTAGGGCCACTGATGGAATACTAACATCCTATACTAAGCAGGTAGGATAGCAGGTAAGGGTAACAACTGTAGCAACAATGACAGGCTATGCATCAGAATAGGATTAACCGAACGCAGTAACATGCTACACTACTCTATTGCAAGCAGTATAGATAAGGAATAGGCTATATCTGGTGATCCAAGGGGGGGGGGGGCTTGCCTGGTTGCTCTGGCAAGAAGGAGGGTTCGTCGTCGATGTAGTCGATCATAGGGGTACCGGCAGCGGTCTCGGGGTCTACCGGAAAGAAGTAACGGAGGGGGAACACAATAAATAATAGAGCAATCAAAGCATCACAAAGCATAACATGGCAATACGCGGTGCTAGGAGTGACCTAACGCAAGATCACAAGATGTCGGTCGGAGAGGGAAAATATTCGAAGTATTTTCCAAATTGAAATTATCAGTCAGATGAAACGGAGGGAAAAGTTCCATGTTCATCATACTGGAGGTGTGTAGTAGGTAAGTGAGTGGCATAGTCGGATTCGTCTAATTTTTCAGATCATCTTTCATATATAAATTATTTCAATCCAAGTTCTGGATTTTTTCTGCACTTATTTAATCGAATTGACCAAGTCAATTTGACTGGTCAAAAGGGGAGATGGTGGCCCACTTGTCAATAGCTATACCTAAACAAATAACTAAAACTAGCTTAAATAAATGCGGGATCCACGTGTAATAGGCTTAGACTAATTAATTAACCAAGTAATCTAAATTAAGTTAGTTTAGACCTAATTAAACTAGGCCGGCCACACACGGCTGTGGCACGGCTCACGCACACACAGCGCACACACACAATGCTAGGGAGTAACTCTATTCCTTTTAATACAAGATAGCATTTTGTGATTTTTGTAGGATTTAATCCATGCATTATCTGAAGCAGGTCCAATGGAACAAAATGAGGCTTGTTACGTCTACTTTCTGTTCATATATTTTTTACCCATGTTAGGACTTGTCTTATCGCTGTTTAGTGGCAGTTTAGAAGGCTAGTCATTGTAGAAATACAAAAGCTAGCTACTGCTACAAGAACTGAATATTCAGCAGCCAGTAGCATAGCGCATAGACTACCGGAGCAGCAGCAAGCGGCATGCACACGGCTGCACATGCTGGGCGAGGGTGGGACGGACGCTGGCGTGGGCGGCCGTAGCTGAGCAAAGGGCACGGGGTGAGCGCGGCCACGGCTCCGGCGGCGACCAGAGCAGACTGCAGCAACGCAGCGGTAGTAGGCAACAGTGGGCAGGCGCGGGGCGTCAGAAACATGTCACGGAAGAGGCACTGCAGGGCGCGTACTGCAGCGTGGACGCAGGGGCGGACGGTGTGCGAGCGCGTGCGGGAGGAGAGCTCCGGCCACGACGGACTACGGAGCCTAAGCTCGCGGGTAACGGTGCTACGACGACTACGGCGACAAGGGAATGGGGTAACGGGGTGGTGCTCACCGAGCAGGCGCAAGGAGGCCCATCGAGTGTCTTAAGAGTAGCAGAGGTGGCCGGCGTCGTCGTGGTTCCTCGGTGACCCGAGGAGGAAGAAGCTTCGATCCGGCGCTGCAGCGTGAGGAGCTCCAACGGGTGGCACCAGTTGATGCAGAGGAAGACGATGAAGCGGACGGACGCGGTCCTAGGCGGTGGGGAGGCATGGTGTCCGCGGTAGGACGAGATGGCCGGCGATGCGGGCGCACGACGAGGTGGATCTGGACCGCGAAGGAGTGACGAGGGAGAGAGGGGGCGTGGGAAAAATATCTGCGCAGGGGGAGTGGAGCTCACGAGGCCGAGAGGGGCGAGGGCGCCTGCCTTATCCCCTCGCCGACGCCGATGAGGTGGTTCGACGGGGCGTCGCTCCTGTTGCGACCGCGCTAGGGGAACAGGGGGAGTAGGCGTCCGGTGGGGGCTAGGTGGGCTAGCTGGCTGAGCTGGGCCGAGGCCCAGGGGCTTCTGTTATTTATTTAACCTTTTGGATCTCTTGTTTTTTTAATTACATTTCTATTTTCCTTTTAGTTTCATTTTATTTATTTATTTTAGTTTTGTAAAACATAATTTTTAGCATCTAAATTAGTAGTAATAATTAGGCCACTGCCACAAAAGTTTAGCACTACAATAAAATAGATTTGTATTTGTTTTATTATTAAAGCATTTAATAATTGCTTTTAGCCCCTGTTTTAATTTGTTAAGGGCATTGAACCACTTCGCAAAGATGTTGGTTCACAACCATAATTAGTTATGCAATATTTGCCACAATTTGCACATTTTAGTTTGCATGTTTGAGAATTTTAAATTTTGACTTTAGTTTGAATTTGGAATTTGAACTGTGTTTGAATGCAAAGGGGGATTAGTAATAGTAAGAGTGATGACATAGCACCATTAACATGGGATTACTGTACCGGGCATCACAGCCTTGAGGACGGCTTCCTCGTACGCTAGCAGGAAGGCCACCAGATCCGCCACTCCGTCGTAGCGCGCCGGCATCTCCGGCTTGCACTTGGATGGCCATTGCAGCCGCCACAAGGTGGGAGCAAGGGCTCGGAGCCCCCAGGCCCCGTCGCCGGCATCGGTCGCCGGAGCAGGAAGTGTTGCGCTCGCCATGAGGGCGGAGCACGGTGGCAGCATGGAGCAGATCAACGGAAGGAAAACTCCTGCGCACCCCTACATGGCACGCCAAATGTTGTATTTCGGGTTCTGGTAAAACCCTTAAGGTTCGAACACTGGGGTGCGCGCGAAGATCTCCCCCTCACCGATCACGCCCTCATACGGTTCACGAATTCACGGATTAGCTCGCCGAACCCAAAGCACAAAAGGACACAAGATTTATACTGGTTCGGGACACCGTTGCGGTGTAATACCCTACTCCAGTGTGGTGGTGGTGGATTTCCTCTTGGGCTGAGGATGAACAGTACAAGGGGAAGAACAGCCTCATGAGGAGAGGTGTTCTTGTGCTTGGTGAGTGGTGTGTGGATGAGGATCGCTCCAGGTGAGTTCTGGTAGGTGAGGATCCGATCAGCTCAGGCTCAGTTGCCTTCTACTGTGGTGGCTAGCCCTATTTATATAGGCCCTGGTCCTCTTCCCAAATATTCAGCGGGAAGGGAGCCAACAACAGCAATTCAAAAGGGGACAGCTAGTACAGCTTATCCTAACAAAAGTAGTCTTCGCCTACCAAAGACTCTTGTGGTGACGCCGTCTTGGGCTCCATGATGACCTCCGTCTTGCCGTCCTGCTGGTCTTGGTCACGTTGCACCGATATGGAAACCTTTGCTTGACGCCTCGGTAATCCTCACCTGCGCTTGCCCCCTTAGCACCAAAGAGGAAGCAAGGACACTGTGCACGCCGGAGCCCGCTTGGCGCCCGCCTGGTCTCGTTCGTCATGGCTCACGTCACTGGAACCTCGCGAGGTTTGCCTTGCCTTGATCTCGCCGCCCCTCGCGAGCAAGTCTGGCGAGGCCACTCCAGAGGAGGTCTTGTGTCGTCCGCCTCGTGAGGCTTGGCCCCTCGCGAGGGTCTTGAAAGCTTGTTGGTGAAGATGGGCCGTACGGGCCCGCTCACAGAGCCATGCCGTGGGCCCCTGGCAGGAAAGTCTGGGGACCCCCGTTCCCAGAACACCGACAGTGGCACACGGTTTGATGTCGATTTTCCTGCCCCTCACGTCATGTATCTTCGTCGCGGATGGAAGACCTTCGCTCGTATCCATAGCCTGACGGCGGGGCTCGTTCTCTATTTCAAATTAATGGAGAACGGCCTGCTCTCTATCAAGGTCTTTGGAGAGTTTGGAACTCGCCTAAAGTGCTGCGTGGAGAGCTCCTCCGATGACGAAGACTCTTCCTCAAGCGGGAGTGACGAGGAGGACAACAACAGTGACGACGAGGGTGTCGAGTGGGGGAACACCGACTCGAACTCCGACTGACCGCGCCGCCCCTCCCTTGGCCACGTGCCCTACCGAGGGCCTTCCTCGTCAAGCTCTCCATCGGCGCGTTCCCCATCGCCCCCTTTTGCCTTCACCTGCCGCACCTGGGAGGAAAAGGGCAAGAACAGGAATCACAGGGCACTTATCTTTTTTTTAGTTTGTAAGCCTACGGGCCTTAGTAGAATTTATACCTTGTAATCCCCTCACTCATGTACTCATTCCGTATGAATTTTAGTTGTTTACAACATATGAATGAAAAGAATGGTGTTTGCCGGGTTTTGTTTGTGCGTGGGCGAGGGCCACACCGAGGAACGCATCCTCGTTATCTTAAGATAAACATTGTATCCCGGCAATAGGCCTTGCCGTCCTCCTGCTCTATAGCTCGTCTACACTCACGCCCTTGGCGGAGGTAGGGGCCGATTAGGATTAGGCCCTTCGCTCACCCCCTTCCCATCACACTACAACCAAGTTTCGGCCCAGAGTAAGGTTTTTGGACATGGGACAGAGGGAGCAAGATGGTATGAGAGCGAGCGAAGTCTTATACGTTCAAGTTTCATATGGAGGCACAGGGTGGGGGAGAAAGACTTATCTGATGTCGCAGCCCCCGGCAACCTTGGCTTGCCGTGATTGGATTCTTAGACCTGCAGCCCCCAGAAACCTTGGCTTGTCAGGGTCCGGGCGTTGGCCTACTCTATTTTCTCCCAGAATAGCTCAGCAGAAATCTCCATGCACCCTGCGAACCAAAAAAGGACGGGAAGGAACAGAGATATGCATACTCGACCTCTATGCTAAGGGTTAGTTGCCGCCAAGCACTATCAACCCTAACACAGAGAGACTCAACCTAGCATGCATGCTAAAACTTAGGGCGCCAGCGCTTCATTTATTTATGCTCAGGGTCTGCGCCTGGCTTTGTACAAAGGGTTACATGCCTTGCTGGCAAGGCTTGTACAAAAGGTGGTTTGCTGGGGACCCGACAACCGCGCCTTATGGGTAAAACTTGTGAGGATGTTCGATGTTTCAGGAGTTGCTCACTGGAATGCCATCTTCAGTCTCCAGGCGGACTGTGCGGGTCATGTTTACTCGTATTAGCCGATACGGGCGTTCCCACTTTGGCGTCAACTTGTTGGAATTCTTGGTCGACTGAACATGCCGAAGAACAAGGTCGCCTTCCTCAAAGCTTCAAGCATGAACCTAGCGGCTATGGTAGTGGCGCAAGGCTTGCTGGTAGTGTGCTGCTCGCACAGCCGCACGAAGACGATCTTCCTCAAGGAGTGTTGCATCATCTTGCCGCAACTGCTCTTGCTCAAGCTCATCATAAGCGAGCACTCGAGGTGACCCATACGTGAGTTCCATGGGGAGAACTGCTTCTGCCCTGTAAACAAGGAAGAAAGGTGTCTGGCTGGTGGCTCGATTTGTTGTCATTCTGATTGACCAAAGAACCGCCAGCAATTCATCAATCCAGCATCGTCCGCATCTGTGTGGCCTGTCAAAAGTCCTTGTCCGGAGGCCTCGCAACACTTCAGCATTTGCCCTCTCAGCCTGGCCGTTGCTCCATGGATGTGCAACAGAAGCAAAACAGACCATGATGCCGAGGTCCTGGATGTACCGCATGAAGGCGTGGCTCGTGAACTGTGTGCCATTGTCAGTGATGGCTCTATTTGGCACACCAAAATGGCAGACTAGCCCCTTGAAGAATTTGACGGCTGACTGTGCTATCACCTTTCTCACTGCCTCCACCTCCGGCCACTTTGTGAACTTGTCGATTGCAATGTACAAGTACTCAAAGCCCCCGACAGCACGGGGAAAGGGGCCAAGTATGTTGAGCCCCGAGAATGAGAATTGCCAGGAAAGAGGGATTGTTTGGAGAGCTTGAGCTGGTTGATGAAGCTTATTTGAATGGAACTGGCACGCTTCACACTTGGTTACTAGCATCGTTGCATCTTGGAGGGCTGTGAGCCAGAACAAACCTTACAGGAATGCCTTGCCGGCAAGGGCCCTCGACCCTATGTGGGAGCCACATATGCCTCCGTGTATCTCCGCCAACAGCTACAGTCCTTCCTCTCAGGGAATGCACTTCAATTTCACACCATTTGGTCTTTTTCTATACAAAACGTCATCAACAAACTGATACATGGCAGACCGACGAGCTAATTTCTCCGCCTCTTCCTGCTCCTCAGGGAGTTCCCCTGTTTGGAGGAATCGTACAGTATGCCGTGCCCATGCCGGAGCCTGGGGCTCGACGGCAAGGACCAAAGGCATTTCCTCTGCCATGGGAGCGGTTGTCTCTACGGCCAGGTCTTGACGCACTACCGGAGTATTTTGCCCCATGGCAGGCTCGGTGTCCACGGCAACATCCTTACCAACGGCTCCTGGGAGCGCGGCGGGAAAGTACTTGCCGGGGCCTGATTTCCTGCGCTTGTTTTGTTCTGTCGATGGTTCAACGGATGGTTGAGTTAACCGAAGCACAACAGTACCTGGTTCCACAGGTAGTTTGAGGGCAACGCATTTACACAGGTAGTCGGCGATGTTGTTCTCCACTCGGGGAACATACTCCGCTTGTATACTGTCAAAATGCTCCTCCAGCTTCCTCACCTCATCTACGTAGGCCTCCATCAACGGGCTTTGGTAGTCTTTGTTAACTTGCTTGACAACAAGCTGCGAATCACCCCTGACGATGAGCTTCTTGATTCCGAGGTCTGCTGCAATCCTGAGATCGGCAAGCAACCCCTCGTATTCAGCAGTGTTGTTCGTTGACATCTCCCGGGGAAAGTGCATCTGCACTACATACTTGAGGTGCTCTCCGATGGGTGCGACGAGTAGCACACCGGCACAGGCGCCCTGTAGCGAGAAAGCTCCGTCAAAGTACATAATCCAGTTGCGATTTCCGTGCTGGGGAGAGTGGTCTCCTGGATCACTTCATCGGGCGTTGATGTCCATTCTTCAATGCACTCTGCCAAGACTCTACTCTAGATTGTCGAAGTACTTTCAAACTTCAAACAAAGCTTGATAGTTCCAAGGCCCATTCCACAATCCTCCCGGTTGCGTCTGGGTTATGCAATATCCGTTGCAACCGGAGGCAGGTGATGACGGTGATTTCGTGGGCTTGGAAGTAATGGCGCAGCTTCCTCGAGGCCATAAGGAGGCCGAAGAGAAATTTTTGCATGCCGGAGTACCTTGATCTAGCCCCTGCAAGAGGGAGCTGATGAAGTAAACCGGGTGCTGCATCATCTTCTTCTTCTGCACCTCTCCATTTAGTTGCGTCGCTTCTGCTTCGCCAGCGCCAGACTCCATCGGGGGCCTTGCCTTACCGGCATCAGGCCCTGCCGGGGGGAGCTCTGGCTCGTCATCCGCCAGTCCTACCATTGCCACTGCCTCTTCGTCGACCTCCCTTTGCACCACTAGCACGGCGCTGACCACTTGGTCCGTTGCTGCTAGATACAGCAGCAACGGCTCTTGTGGGTTAGGCGCAACCAGTATTGTCGTAGAGGAGAGGTATTTCCTCAAATCCTGCAGTGCTGCTTCGGCCTTTGGGGTCAATTCCATTGGGCCCACCTTCTTCAAGATCTTGAAAAAGGGAAGGGCACGCTCGGCAGACCTGGAAATGAACCTGATCATGGCGGCAACACTGCCAGTGAGCCGGCACACATCCTTGATCCGCCTAGGCGCCTCAATTTGCTCAATGGCCTTGATCTTATCTGGATTCTCCTTGATCCCGCACACAAAGAACGTGAGAAGTTTGCCGGATGGAACACCAAAGACACGCTTCTCAGGGTTCAGCTTGAGGTTGATCTTGCGCAAATTCGCAAACGCCTCTTCTAAATCTTGTACAAGTGCCGCCTCGTCCTTGGTTTTGACCACTATGTCATCCATATAAGCTTCCATATTTCTATGTAGCCGGGGCTCAAAACCAATTTGGACTACTCTTGCAAACGTCGAGCCAGTACTCTTCAACCCGAAAGGCATTTGTAAGAAACAATAGATACCACATGGGGTGATGAATGTTGTCTTCTCTTCATCTTCTCTCGTCCTGAAGATCTGGTGGTATCCTGAGTAGGCGTCAAGGAATGATAACAAGTCGCACCTGGCCGTGGAGTCAACAACCTGGTCAATGCACGGCAACGGGAAAGGGTCCTTCGAACAAGCCTTATTGATATCTGTGTAATCAATACACAGCCCTCACTTCCCATTTGCCTTGCGCACCACCACCGGGTTGGCCAACCATGTCGGATGGAGCACTCCCCTTACCAAGCTTGCCGCTTCTAACTTCCTGATCTCCTCCGTGATGAACTCCTGCCATTCCAAAGCCTGCTTCCTGACCTTCTGCTTGACGGGTCGCGCATGAGGACAGATAGCAAGATGGTGCTCAATCACCTCCCTGGGAACGCCGGGGATGTCGGATGCTTGCCATGCAAACACATCGACATTCACCGCAGGAAGGTGATGAGCGCGCCTTCATATTTGCTGTCAATGGAGGAGCTTATGGTGAAAGCCCTTCCCGTGCCATCGTCCTTGACGGACACCTTCTTGGTCTCTGGTGATGCAGCTCTAGATTTTTTGCTCTTGTCGGTGGAGCTCTCTGGCACATCCTTGACGGGAGCACAACACTCCGAAGAGGTGCGCTTGCCAGAGTGGGTGCGAGAGGCCTTGCGGTCCCCCGCCCCGGGGCTTCGGCTGAAGGAGCAAGTGCCTTGGCGGCAGTCGCTGCGACTGCCTCCCGATAGAGTTGGTAAGCGCAAATCAGCGCATCCTTCTTATCGGAGGGGACGATGATGATGCTCATTGGCCCTAGCATCTTCAGTGTGTTGTAGGCGTAATGCAACGCCATCATGAACTTGGCTAGTGCTGGGCGGCCGAGGATCCCGTCGTAGGGCAAGGGGATCTCGGCTACATTAAAAACGATCCTCTCCGTCCTGTAGTTCAACTCGCCTCCAAACGTCACGGGCAGCGTGACCATTCCCTTCGACTGGCTCCTTCCCGGGTTGACCCCTTGAAATGTGCCCGTCTCTTCGAGGTCTCCGTCAGGAATCTGCAGCCTTTTGATCACAACAGGCGAGATCAAGTTCAGATCGGCCCTGCCGTCAACTATCATCTTTGTCACCTTGAGGTTGCGTATTGTTGGCGAAACCAACAACGGCAGACACCCGACCAAAGTCGTGCGATCAAGGTGGTCCTCGGCGTAAAAAATGATAGGCGTGCTAGACCACTTCAGTGGCTTTTGAGCATCGAGTGATGGTTCCGCTGCTGTGATCTCACGCGCCCACTGCTTGAGCTGGCGGTGAGAAGTGTGCAGCGAGGTGCCACCGTCGACGCACATGGCCTCCGTAGTTTTCTGGAACTCATGCTCGCCGGACTCGTCGTCCTCGTCATGACCATCGTCTTCCTGCTTCTTGTCGCAGCGCCGAGCGGGCCTCTCTTGTTGGTTATCCTTGCCACGGTGACCCCCTTGGCCACCATGCTTCTTACCGGATCCTTCGGCACCATCCTGACCCTTCTCCTTGCCCGCCCCTCATACTCAGCTTTTTGCTTCTCGGCAAGCAACTCAACTTGTCGGCAGTTCTAGAGGTCGTGGCCCTTGGTGCGGTGGATCTTGAAGTATTGCTTGTCAGAGCCTCCTGGCCTATCGGCAGCCGCCAAGGCCCGGCAAGTGGCACACCTGGCAATTTCCTTGCCGGGGTCGTCTGCCTTGGCCTTCTTGGCAGCGGCGGTGTCCTCGGATCCCTTGACGGCAAGCACGGTCTTGCCCTTGCGCTTCCTGTTGCGGCGTCGGCCCTTCTTCGTCGGGGTGGCTGTGTCTTCATATTTGGAGTCGGTTTCCGCACCGGCGTCCTAGCCGGGGTACTTCCTCCCCTCTTCAGCTCGAGCGCTCCTATCGGCCAGAACATAAAGTTCGGCCACATCTTTGACCTTGTTCATCGCTAGCTCTTCACGCATCTTGCGGTTGCGCACATTCTAATGGAATGCGCTGATCATGGTGGCAGGATGAACATCTGGGATGTTGTACTGCACCCGGCAGAACCTCTGTATGTACTTGCGGAGGGTTTCACCTTCCTTCTGGGGGATGATATGCAAATCGCTTGCCTAGCCATGAGCTTGGTGGCCTCCGGTGAAGGCGCCAACAAACCCATGACACAAATCCGACCAAGAAGAAATGGAATTCGCCGGCAAGTGCATCAACCATGACATGACATTTGGTTTAAGTGCCAACGGGAAGTAATTGGCAAGAACTTTGTCATCGCGAGCTCCAGTAGCTTGCATCACGGTGGTATAGATGCTGAGGAACTCGTACGGGTGGGTCTTGACGTTGTACTTCCCGCCAACGTCGGGCTTGAACATGCGGTGGGAGGGCCATTGGAACTGCCGCAGCTCACGGGTGAAGGCTGGGCAACCCACATCGTAGGGTAGGCCACCGAAGCCCCCCGGAGCTGGGTGGTCCGTAGTAGGCCCCGCTCGCCTATCTGACTAATGGCGCGCTTCGCGCCGCCGCTCGATGGTAGTTCAAGCGTCTTCATGGGCTCGCTCCCGAAGAACTTGACGCTGATCGTGGTGGGTCTTGGGTTGGACAACGCTATGGAGATGTTATCACAAGCGTCATCACGATGGAGCGGCACCCGCGGTAGCTGATGTTGGGGAGGAGAGTGCACTGCGGCCGCAGCACCTCCTGTCCTTTCACCATTGGCATGCGGTGGCTCGACGGAGCGCCGGCCTCAGGGCCCTGCTGGTCACGGTTCATCTTTGTTGGCAACACCAACGAGGCTCCGGATGGTGGCTCTCCACTCGTCGAGCTTTTCCGCAGCAGGAGGAAAGTCGAGGAGCAACTGCGCGCGCGCCAAAGCTTATGTTGGCATGGGTGGCGGCAAAAGCTGCATGGACCGGGACGCGCTCCGACTTATAACCATGTTAGAAGGAGCTCTATCACGGCCTTGCGGTTGCGCACCATTTTCGCCAGCGCATCTGTGTGCATGCTGGCCTTCGACGTCCCGCGAATGAGGCGCAGGACTCTTTCCATGGTGGCGCCCGGGGTCAGCAGCGTGGTGACGCAGCTTGTCGCGCACAACCTGGGAAGAGTGCTTCATGGGCGTCGGCATAGGCGTCTTGGAAGTCGCCGCGCCGCCGATGGGTGGCACGACGCCGCCCTTGGAGGGCCCTGCGCCGCCTGCGGGGGGCCCGGCTCCGTCTTTGGATTTGGCGGCGTGTGGCCCATCGTCTCGCGCACGAACGATGCCGCTCGCCAGGCTTTGACTGCCAGAGCAATGTGGGTGTTCGCGGGCCGCGCCTCGGCTTCCGTCCGCGACCGCCCCACCACTCGACCGGACTGGCACGGGCCGTTCGGCTCCAGATGAACTGATCACCGTGATCGTCTTCTTGGGAGCCATGGTGATGAAGAAATGCTAAACTAACTGCTAGACCGGATTTTCACAAATGCGCCCCATACCTGGCGCGCCAAAGATGTCGGTCGAAACGACACCTGTGGGATCACTGGGATCCCTTCTACAGTTCGCGGGGGCGGGGTTGTGCAAAGAGTGGGTCTGGCAGTCAGCACAAGGATCGTTTACCCAGGTTCAGGCCGTGAGGATGCATAATACCCTAGTGCTGCTTTGGTGTATATTTGAGTATTCTTGAGCTCTCGAACAAGCTATGGTGCGTGCGTAGTCCAAAAGATCTGAAATTCCCCTCCAGTACGCCTCGGGCCTACTTTTATAGATGAAAGGGGTTGCCACAGTGGCACAGAGGAGGTGGAAAGGTATATAGTGTACAAGCTTATCGCCAGTCATTACGGGACAAGGCGCATTAAATGTGCCCCTTAGGTGTCCCATTGCTTTATTGTGGACGACAATGAGGCCCGTCCCGTCCGTCTCCGCCCCGCCTCGCTCCAACACACGTCCAGGTCAATGATGCATGTAGCGCCACGTAGGCTGGCAGGCTGCTGAGATGGCGTGGTGGTAGGGTCTTCACGAAGATCTGCATGCCACCACACAGGTGCTTGCTGAGTTGGCCTGGAAGCCGCATGCCACCATGTAGGTGCCTGCCCAGCTGGTTGTGCTGGCAGCTGTATTGGAATGGCGGTGGAGTCTTGGCAGACGCGGGCCTGGTTGCGGCCCTGCAGGTGTCCTCGGCAAGGGCCTTGCCGACGCCTCGACAAGGGTTTTGCCGTGACATCGCGGTCGTCCCAGGCAAGGATCTTGCCGGAGGTCTCGTGGATTGCCTTGGCGAGGACCTCGCGAGGATCGTCGTCTTCTGGTCCTCATCTGATCTTGCGTCCTTATGATCTTCACAATGATCTGCATGCACCTTGGAGGCGCCTCCCAAGCTTTGGTTCCAATGTGGTTGATGGTGTTGGAACCCTTGGGCTCAAGGGTGGCGCACTTTGGTGGTGTTGGGCAAGTTGCCCTGGCAAGGGTCTTGCCGGGGGAGTCCACCTCGCCCTCTTGATCTTTGTGTCTCTAGTCTTGGCGTTGCTTTGCCCGTCTTGTGCTTTTGGCTGGAGCGCTGCTCTGGTATTCTTGTGCTTCTGCTCCCTCCCCTTGCCCTGCTAAGTGTAGCCACAGGTGCGGCTCTGACTACCCGTGCACAAGTAGAGGGGTAAAAAGGAGAGCCCCTACTTTTGTACACCGACACAGGGGGAGGCCGAGGCCATGGCATGGACGCAGCGCGCCCGTACGAGCCGCCATTGGAAACACGACGTCCATCCACCAGCCATGCGCGTTGGATAAGGTCAGCCTCAACCCCGTCGACGAACCCTGGCTACCCCGTTTCCCTCCTCAGGCACCGCTCTCTTCCTATCCTCCATGGCTGCCACTGTCGACGCCTCCACTCGCTTGCCCGCGTAGCCACCGGCCTCCCCTCGATGGGCCACCGTGTCCAGCCGCAGTGTCGACGTCCACTGCTTTGACCCCGATCACCAGCGCAAGCCGGGAGCCATGTCATCGACTAGATTGACGCCACCTTCCTTCTTCAGCCGCTGCAGTTCTTCTTTGATTTCGCCACCATCTGCGCTCCATGGTGAGCTCCCGCTCGAAACCCCTCTATGTATCGTTCAATTCCTTACCCGTAGCAGTAGTTGCCATCGCGTCCAAGCTCGCCGGCGCTGCCTCGCTCCGCCATCGCGGCCGCAACCCGCCAAGCTCGCGCCCAAGCACAGCCTCGTGCTCGTGGAGCACCCACGAGTCCATCGTGGCCACCCACGCGTCTCCCCATGCCTCCTAGCCCTAGATATGTCTTCGCCCGACTCCGGCCGCCGCCTTTTCTCGATGACGGCGCCTTTGTAGGCCACTCTAGCTGCTGCCACTGCCACCACTAGACGTGACACTTCGCCCGTGTTCGAACGCGCCCTTCCACGCGCCAATTGGTCGTCCGGGACACGATCCCAAGCCCCTCTGTCGTAGAGGGAGTCCTGGATTATGGGGTATCCGAACAGCCGGACTATATCCTTTGGCCGGACAGTTGGACTATGAAAATACAAGATTGAAGACTTCGTCTCGTGTCCGGATGGGACTCTCCTTGGCGTGGAAGGAAAGCTTGGCGATACGTATATGTAGATCTCCTCCCTTGTAACCGACTTTGTGTAACCCTAGCCCCCTCCGGTGTCTATATAAACCGGAGGGTTTAGTCCGTAGGACAATAACAATCATACCATAGGCTAGCTTCTAGGGTTTAGCCTCTACGATCTCATGGTAGATCAACTCTTGTACTACTGATATCATCAAGATCAATCAAGCAGGAAGTAGGGTATTACCTCCATCGAGAGGGCCCGAACTTGGGTAAACATCGTGTCCCCTGCCTCCTGTTACCATCCGCCTTAGACGCACAGTTCGGGACACCCTACCCGAGATCCACCGGTTTTGACCCCAACATTGGTGCTTTCATTAAGAGTTCCACTGTGACGTTGCTGTAAAGCTGGATGGCTCCTTCGATCATCGATAACGATGCGGTCCAGGTTGAGGTTTTCCTCCCCGGACAGATCTTTGTATTCGGCGGCTTTGCACTGCGGGCCAACTCGCTTGGCCATCTGGAGCTGATCGAGAGCTACGCCCCTGGCCATCAGGTCAGGTTCGGAAACTTGAATTAAACTGCCGACATCCGCGGAGACTTGATCTTCGATGGATTCGAGCCCATGCCAGGTGTGCCGCACGATCACGACGAGCATGATACAGCTCTACCATTGGACAGTGCCCGGGAGATCACACCAGTAACTACTCCGGCCTTCAGTTCGGAGCAAATAGAGCCGAACACTGACCTTGCCCTTCACGAGAGCCGTGATGCCGAACCAATGGACTCGTCTCCAGCCACGGACTCCGAACCGCCTGCGCCCATACCTATCGAATCCGACTGGGTGCCGATCATGGAGTTCACCTCCGCGGATATCTTTCAGCACTCGCCCTTTGGCGATGTGCTAAACTCGTTAAGGTCTCTCTCCTTATCAGGAGAACCTTGGCTGAACTATGTGCGGCTAGAATGGGATGCAGATGATGAAGAGATTCATTCCCCACCCACCACCCACTTAGTAGACACTGTCGACGATTTAACCGACATGCTCGACTTCAACTCCGAAGACATCGATGGTATGGACAACGATGCGGGAGACGAACAGGAACCACTACCCACAGGGCACTGGACCGCCACCTCATCATATGATATATACATGGTGGATACACCCAAAGAAGGCAATGGCGACAAGAAAGTGGAGGATGACCCCTCCAAGAAGCAACCCAAGCGCCGACATTAGTGGTGCCGCTCTAAGTCTCGCCACAGCAAAAGCGGTGATACCGGCACAGGAGATAATAGTACTACGGACAGTGCCGAAGACGATGACAATCCCCTCCAGCAAGATTTAGGGCTGGAGGACGAGCAAGCCAACTCTCCTGAGCGAGCGGCAGAGGGAGAGGCGGAGGATGACAATTACATGCCTCTCTCCGAAGACGAAGTGAGCCTCGGCAACGAAGAATTTGTCGTGCCTGAGGATCCCGTCGAACAGGAGCGCTTTATGCGCCGGCTTATAGCCACAGCAAATAGCCTGAAGAAAAGGCAACAATAGCTTCGAGTTGATCAGGTTTTGCTAGCAGACAGATGGACTGAAGTCCTTGCGGCCGAGGAATATGAATTCGAACGCCCTTCCAAGGGTTACCCAAAGCGTAGGTCGCTGCCCCGACTTGAGGAGGAAGCATTGAAACCTACATCACTAGCGTACGATGCGGCTGATCAGCCACCCCGTGGCCGAGATAGAGAGGCATTCCAGCCTGAAAATCAGCCTGCACCCCGCCGCCATTCAAACAAAAACACGCGAGACCTGCGAGATGTATTGGAAGACAGGGCAAAACACGCAAGATCGATCTACGGACCACGAGGGCACACCCCTACGTGGGACGGTGACCGCCCCGCTAGATACAGTAAAAGAAAATCCGGCCGGGCCGAATACAGCAGGCAAGACTCATACAAGCTGCGTCGCGATATAGCCCAGCACAGAGGTGCGGCATACCCCCTATGCTTCACTGACGAAGTAATGGAACATGAATTCCCATAGGGTTTTTAACCCGTAAATATCGAACAGTATGATGGCACAAGAGACCCCGTGGTATGGATTGAGGATTTCCTCCTCCACATCCACATGGCCCGTGGCGATGACATACACGCCATCAAGTACCTCCCACTAAAACTCAAAGGACCAGCTCTGCATTGGCTGAATAGCTTGCCAGCAGACTCCGTCAGCAGTTGGGAGGATTTGGAAGAAGCATTCCTTGACAACTTCCAGGGCACTTATGTGCGACCACCAGATGCTGACGATTTAAGTCATATAACCCAGCAGCCAGGGGAATCGGCCAGGAAATTCTGGACCCGGTTCCTAACCAAGAAGAACCAAATTGTAGACTGTCCGGATGCAGAGGCCTTAGCGGCATTCAAACATAATATCCGTGACGAATGGCTCGCCCGACACCTCGGCCAAGAGAAGCCTAAATCCATGGCAGCCCTCACGACACTTATGACCCGCTTTTGTGCGGGCGAAGATAGCTGGTTGGCTCGTAGTAGCAAAACAGCAAGCAAACCTGGCACATCAGAAGCCAGGGTAGCAATGGAAAAACACGATGCAACAAACATAAGCGCCGCAAATATGGTGAAAATGCCGAAAACACGACATTTAATGCCGGGTTCAGGGGCTCAAAGTCCGGTCAGCGGAATGGGACACCCAAAAATAAAAATCCGGGTCCTTCCAGTCTGGACCGCATACTCGATCGCCAATGCCAAATTCATGGCACCCCAGAAGTGCTAGACACCCATACCAACAGAGAATGTTGGGTCTTCAAACAAGCCAGTAGGGCAGGTTCCAGAGACAAAGGGGGGCCTCAAATCGACGATAGCGACAAAGAGCCCAGACCACCGAACACAGGAGGGAAAAAGAAATTTCCCCCGCATATTCAATCGGTGAACGTGGTACATACCACCCAAATTACCAACTCGGACCGGATATCCATCCTTAGGGATGGTGACTCAACGGAACTTTTCATCCCACAATATAAACTGGGGCTAGTCACGTTCAACTGCACGGATCGTCCGGTCAACGCCAATCAGGGCAATCCAGCCGCACTAGTCCTGGACCCAATAATATACGGGTTCCACCTCACTCGAGTCCTTATGGACGGCGGTAGCAGTCTAAATCTGCTTTACCAAGATACAGTGCGCAAGATGGGAATCGATCATTCGGCGATCAAACCCACTAAAGCCACTCTCAGAGGCATTATACCAGGTGAGGAGGTCGCTGTACAGGCTCCATTACCCTTGAGGTAGTCTTCGGTTCACCAGAAAATTACCGTATCGAAGTGTTAAACTTCGAAATCGTCCCTTTCTGCAGTAGTTATCAAGCACTGCTCGGACGAACCGCATTCGCTCGATTCAACATGGTGCCACATTATGCCTACCGTAAGCTCAAGATGCCCGGTCCACGCGGCGTCATCACAGTTAATGGCAAGGCTGAACTTTCCCTCGGCGCCAGCATATACAACACTGCCTTAGCAGCAGAGACAACGAGCAGCACCTTGCAGCCGAACCACGAGCAGATGTCCGACCTACGAATACCGTGAAGGGACTCCGACCTACTTCACAGAAGGATAGCCTGGCCCGTCCAGGGCTCAATTAAACACTCCGGCGAAGGCCAGGACAGGCCGCACTCGGCGGCTTAACCGCCCTGCGGCACATAACTATTTCTTACATTTCCCTCGTAGGTTCACCTTTGCGACAACCAGGATGGACTATATGAAGGCAGCTTGAACGTGTAAGGGAATCCTTTGAAATTCCCCGCAATGACCATCCGGTTATACTACGGATCCGCACTCGGCCCCTTCCACCTAGTTTCAGCAGGTTCCGCGGTCATATTCCTTTCTTTTATATATCACATTATTTGTACCTATACGCATAGACGTACCACCTAATTACAACATGAGGATTTATATGACGCTTATCTGCTGATTATTTCTTATTGAAATTATTTTGTTAAAGTGGCATCTGCAAATAGCGATTCGCCTTAAAATATGCCAGGGGCTACGTTTTACCCATAATACGGCAGTAAAGTCCGAACACCTTCATGGAAGTTTGGCACCCAAACTTATAGCATTATATGCATCAGCTCCGAATCATGTCTTGGGTCAATAGTTGGGTTTGCCCGGCTCCCATGTTTTGGTACCTTACGTTCCACTATATCGGCTAAGGTAGCACTGGGAGAACTATTGCGATTGTGTCCCGGTTCTTCCGGACGAACACCTCAGTAGAGAAAGGAAAAACTGATTGTCATGATAAGGCGAGAGCTGGTCAGCTGTTCGAGAGGTTGCAAAATATTTAAGGATTTCTTCTGCACAATGCCATAACCAATGCAGCGTGCGATGGATCGGTTCTTTCTCCGATCGGTAGCTTATAGAGCCCTCAGTACGGTCTTCCGAACACCAGGGGCTGCGCCGACCATACTAAAGATCCTATGGCTAAGTGAGAGTGATAAAGCCCTATAGTCCGATTGCCTGGTTCGTTGTGCTAAGCACCTCCTTCGAAGAACCCAAAACTGGGATAAAGAGTGCTCAGGTTTATCCCGAACACCCCCGTACTTCATACGTGGGGGCAAAAGCCGACGACTGGCCAACTCTCAGATTTAACATATAAAACAGCCGCACAGGAGGGTAAACTTTCATATAACGGGCGGTAATTGATATAACCGACCTTGTTTTAACACTACAAAGGACAACATGATTTACATTCATGGAAATATAAAGTCCTTGGTGCATAACTCTGCGGCAAGGTAGGATCCTTTCAGGACATTCTCATAATATAACTCGGGCTTGCGGTGCTCCTTCCCCTCTGGCGGTCCTTCGGTCATCAGCTTTTCAGCGTCCATCTTCCCCCAGTGCACCTTTGCGTGGGCGAAGGCCATTCGTGCACCCTCTATACAGACCGACCGCTTGACAACGTCAAGTCGAGGACAGGCACACACAAGCCGCTTCACGAGCCCGAAGTAGCCCCTGGACATCGCTCGTGGCCTGATGAGCCTTGGTGAGTTCGGACTCTTTCACCGTTAAACTCTGCTCCAAGGTCTCGCATTTCTCTACGGCCTCTTGTAGCTCATGTTCAGCTTGAATAACCCTGGCCTCGTGTTTCTCACGAAGAGCCTGCTTAGTGGCCGCCTTTTTCTCGGCTTTGGCCACAGCCGTCTTGAGGGCTTCGACTTCGGTCACAATTCCTAGCGCAATGTTATAAAGCTCAGTTCATACTGCGAATTCATTCGCAATGAACGCGAACAAGACTTGTGCATACCCTGTTTATCCCTCAACTGCATTTTCAACTGGTCAAATTCTTCCTTGGCCTGCTCTAGACTTTGTTTAAGTCCAGAGATTTCCGCAGTATGGGAGACGGCAGCCGCTATAGACGGCTGCTTATAACAGAAGAGAAATAACTGTCATTTAATGAGTCTTCCTGCGAATATATATTTGATCCTCTGTCTGGTTTCTTCACCGAACAGTGTATCAGGGGCTACTATCCATACCATGACACTCTTCGACAACACATAAAACATACCTCAAAGCCTCTTATAAGGATGATACAGGCTTCGTTCAGTCCACTCTCAGTTGACTGAGTTTTCTCGATCACCGCACCCATAAGGGCACGGTGTTCATCAACGAGGGAGGCGTCCCTCAACGCCACTAACAAAGCATCCGACACTTCCAGATAGACAGAGGCTGGTAATGGAACAGACACTCCCCCTCCAGCCAAAGGAGGCTGCCTACTTGATCCTGGAGCCGTACAGGTCTCTGGAATCGCATCCGGATGGGAGCCGCACTCAGTATCGCTTCCGCCATCAGCCCCCATGGGAATATTTTCCCTCATGTGTCCGGCCCCTGAGGTTTGACCTCCAGGTGCCGCCTTCACGGTTCTTTCCTTTCCTCCTTGGCCGGGGTCCTTCTGGGACGAAGCCTCGGTGTTGTACACCTGTTTGGAGGAAGGGGCCTATGGGGGCGTCCCGCTCTCCATAGCACTTGAGCTCAGCAAGTCCTTTGTTTAGGATTGTTTGGCACGAGACCCCGCCGGACTACAAAAAATATGGCTTGGGTTAAGATACTAAACCACGATGAGTCCGGACGCCTAAAACGTACTCGGATTTTATACACTTACGAGTTCACCAGGGGCTGGGCCCTGGGCTCCCATGTCGGGCCGCTGTCGGCGGCGGCAGTGGACTCCTCCGGAAGAGGAACCTTTCCCCTTTTGGGCAGCTCAGCCTCCAAGTGCATGGAGGCCGTCCTCTTCTTTCTTCCCCCCACAGGGGATTCATCTTCCTCCTCTTCCCCGCCCTCTTCGGAGGTAGAATGGGCATTGGAGCCTTCAGATATTGTGTTGAAAGTGCCGCGGCGACGGAGGCCGCCCCGGGTCTTTTTGGCCTCCTTCTCGGCCGTCTTCTTCGGCACCTTGTAAGGTGCCGGGACTAACATCTTCGTCAGAAGTGGGATGGCTGGTTGTTCGGGTAGCGGGGTCGGACAATGGATCCGCTCTGCCTTCTTCGTCCAACCCTGGGAGAGTTGTATAGCGCATGTTAAGCGTTTCTTTTGGGTTACACGGTTCAGAAAGTCTGATAACTCACTGAACTTGCCGGGCGGGACAGTTGGTACCCACGATCTTCGGCGGAGTCCGGCCATGATTTGCTGGACTTGAAGAGCACCCTCCAGATGTCCTTGTGCGAGGAGCCGAAAAGCTCCTGCAAGGTTTGGTGCTGGGCCGGATTGAATTCCCACAAATTGCAAGTCTGGTGCTGACAAGGCAGGATCCGGCGAATCAACATCACCTCGACCACATTGACAAGCCCAATGTTCTTGTCTCCCATATCTTCAATGCGCGTCTGGAGCACAGATAGTTCGTCGGACGAGGTCCAGTCCAGGCCTTTCTTGACCCAGGATGTAAGCTGCAGGGGGGCGCCGGATCGAAACTCGGGAGAGGCGGCCCACTCTGTGCCGCGCGGCTCAGTGATATAAAACCACTGTTGTTGCCAGTCCTTGACAGAATCATTAAAGGTTCCCTTTGGCCATAAGACATTGGGCATCTTGCTCACCATGGCGCCCACACACTCGGCGTGCTCATCACCCACCACCTTGGGCTTCACATTAAAGATCTTCAGCCATAAGCCGAAGTGCGGTGAAATGTGGATAAAAGCCTCGCACACGACAATGAATGTCGAGATGTTGAGGAAGGAATTGGGGGACATATTGTGAAGATCGACCCCATAATAATACATGATGCCGCGAGCAAATGGGTGGAGGGGAAACCCCAGCCCGCAGACGAAATGAGGGAGGAATACAACCCTCTCGTGGGGTTTCGGAGTAGGGACGATTTGTCCCGGCGTCGGAAGACGGTGGCTAATTTTCTTGGCCAGATACCCGGCCTTCCGAAGCTTTTTAATATCCTTCTCTTGGACGGTAGAGGCCATCCATTTGCCTCCCGCTCCAGATCCGGACATCTTCGGAGCACCTCTTGTGGACAGAGAAGAGGAACGCTTGGGCGTTGGAGCCTGAGCAGAAGGGAATGAGCTAGGAGGAAGGCGTGGGTTAGAAGAATAGATCCTTGTCCCCTTATAAGGACATAAGGGGCGATGCTCCTCCCCACTTGCCTGGTAAAACCTCTTGTTCCCCAAACACCGTAATTGATGGCGCGGCTGGGTTACCCACGTCCGTATTGATGAGAATCTCATGGGGACATGATCTCTACTTCGACAAAACGTGCCAAGGAAACCGCCTCGTGATATGTGCCGTGGCTGGTTGAGAAAAATGGTTCGAATAAAGACCGAGCTGTGGTGTGATGTCATGCTTCAAGATGCGTCAGCAGATTAGATTTGTGGAAATATTATTCTCTCTATGGTGGTATGTGGAATTTATTTTGCAGAGCCGGACACTATCCTTGTGTTAAAAATCTTCTATGGTGGTATGTCGAAGACAATCTGCGCGCCGGACTCATCGTCATTGAAGCCTGGTTCAGGGGCTACTGAGCGAGTCCTGGATTAGGGGGTACCCAGATAGCTGGACTATATCCTTTGGCCGGACTGTTGGACTATGAAAATACAAGATTGAAGACTTCGTCTCGTGTCTGGATGGGACTCTCCATGGCGTGGAAGGCAAGCTTGGCGATACGGATATGTAGATCTCCTCCCTTGTAACCGACTCTGTGTAACCCTAGCCCCCTCTGGTGTTTATATAAACCGGAGGGTTTAATCCATAGGACAACAACAATCGTGCCATAGGCTAGCTTCTAGGGTTTAGCCTCTACGATCTCGTGGTAGATCAACTCTTGTACTACTCATATCATCAAGATCAATCAAGCAAGAAGTAGGGTATTACCTCCATCGAGAGGGCCCGAACCTGGGTAAACATCGTGTCCCCTGCCTCCTGTTACCATCCGCCTTAGACGCACAGTTCGGGACCCCCTACCAGAGATCCGCCGGTTTTGACACCGACAATCGTTCTTGTGGTTGCTAGAGCTCTGTTGCCGGCGCGCCACCGCCCATAGCCGCTGACTCGTGGACCCCATGGGATTAGCCACTAATTGGCTAGGTAACAGCCACTGACATGTGGGCCCGACACTTTAGCATTTAGGATTAGATTTAAATTAACCACATAATTAGTGTAGCCACTGACACTAGGCCCCATTCGACTAATTCGCTTAACTAGATTAATTAAACCTTGTTAACAACATGTCTAACTGATAAGTGGACCCCCTGGTCCCAGTTGACCAGTCAAATTTCTGACTGGGCTAGTACGAGTCAATGACAGGTGGGTCCCCTGGGCCCTGTTGACCATTCAATGGGTCAACAGTTGACCTTGCTGACTCAGCCCCTGGCCCCACCAGTCAGCCTGTGCTGACTAGGCAGTTGACCGAGTCAACTGGGTCCACTGTCAGCCACATATGCACATCTATGAGTACACTTCTGTGTACCCATAGCATTTATATTTAATATAATTTCTAATTAAATTAAATCTACTAGATTTAGAAAATCATTTAAACTTTGAAAAATCATATAAAATAATCCATAACTCCGATTAAAATATTTTATATATGGAAGTTGATCAGAAAAATATAATGAATCTGATTATGCCATCCACATACCTGCCACACCCCTTTAACATAGTGAACATGGAAATTTTGCCCCTTGATCAATATAACAAAAACTATCTGCAGCTGAGAAATTATTACCAGATAATTTCCCTCTTCTTTTAAATTGCCTAGGGATGCATTAGTGCATATCATGATCACATATTGCCATGACATGCATTGTGTTGCATTTGTTTTCCCCATTATTTATTTCTTTCCCCCTCTCGTCCATTCTTATCGGTAGACCCCGAGACTGCCGGTGACCCAGAGTACGACTACGTCAATGATGACTACATCGACGACGACCCTTCCTTCTCGACGGAGCTTCCAGGCAAGCGAAACCCCCTTGATCATTCTGATATAGCCTAGTGTTTCCCTCTACTGCTTGCCTTAGAGTAGTGATACTATTACTGCGTTATCAGATGATCCTATACTTCTGGATAGCCTGTCCTTAATACTATTGATACCTAACATGTTATCCTATATGCTTAGTAAAGGGTATGCTAGAGTCTCATCAGTGGCCCTACATCCTTGTCTGTTTGCCATGCTATACTATCGGGTCGTGATCCCCTTGGGTTGGTGATCACAGATATATTATATACACTATACTTGAAACATGTTCATACTAAAGTTGGGTCGGCTCGGAGAGCACCCATGAGTGATTCGCGGACTAGGGGTTGAAAGGACATTTTTGCCGATGGCCCCTAGTGAATCTTTGTGGTGGAATGATAGGTCAGGTAGAGACAACCTAGGAGACAGGTGGGCCTGGTCCTTGGTCGGTGTCCACAGTTATTTCACGATAACACAATTAACGAGATTGGGTATTTGATCTGAGACTGCCATTTGGCATATACACGTTAACCGCCGCGTGGGGTATTGGCTTATGGGGCCCTTGGCGTCATACGCTCCTTTCGAAAGAGATCTTGATGTCACAGTTTAGAGATGTGGGCTGATTGTTGGGATGGAGGGTAACCATCTGCGCTTCTATAAGGAGGCGGGTCTGGTCCCCGGCCAGTCACGCAACATGCCGGAGTGCTTAGGGTGATGGGCCCATGACCCCCTTTGCACTTCGGATTTAGACCGGCATGTTGACCTCTCTAGAGAGTCTAGGTTGCACAATGGCGTGTTGATCATATGAGTCTGGGCATTACACAGAAAAGTGTGTTCGGCCAGAGGTAATCGAGTGTATTAGGTAATGTGGTCCACCCCTACAAGGAAGTAATATATTTGAATAGCCGTGTCCAAGGTAATAGGACGACTTGGAGTTGTATTGTGACCTCTTACAACTAAAACCGGGTACTTGATAAAACAGACCGAAATAAGAGACAAATACACCGGTGATCACTTTCTCTCAGGGAGACGAGGAGAGGCTCTCCGGGTAGGTTTATTACTATACGTTGCTACATGATGCTACCATTTTATGGTACTCTCTTCTATTGCTGTGAGATGATGGCTACCAGAAGATGTAGTCTTCGATAGGCTAAACTTCTCCCCCTTATTCTGGCATTTCTGCAGTGTAGTCCACAGATACTACCCTCTTTCATTTGATACAGATGCATATGTAGTGTAGCTTTGATGTAGTCTTGCGAGTACTTTGGATGAGTACTCACGGTTGCTTTGCTACCCCTTTTTCCTTCGATCTGGATGTTTGCAATAGATGATGGCATCTCAGATGGAGCTCCCCCCAGCGGAGCCTCCTACGTGGAGACTGACGACCAGGAGTATCTGGAGGTCCTAGGCAGAAGGTCTCGCCTTTCGATCTAGCGTCGTTGTTTTTCTCAGCATTCTTAAGGCAAAACTTGTCTAACTATGTTTGTACTTAGATAATATTTGCTTTTATGACTTATGTATTTGGGTCCTCGTGGCCCCTGGCTTGTAATATAAAGACTTATGTTTATGCTTTGTGTCGTAGAGTTGTATTGTGATACCTTCACGTGAGTCTGTGATCTTGATCGTGCATGTTTGTGTGTATGATTAGTGCATGATTATGTTGGGCGTCACAATATCGAAAATTTGGATAAAAAGGTTCATAATCACATTACTCAATTTGGGTCATAGGTAGGAAATTTTTTTAAGATGCTAAAAGAAAAAGAACCGATTATTAATGAGAGGGTGGAGCAAAGTTCCGCTAGGATTGATAAGTCGGAAGAAATTATTAATAATTTGGGTTCTGCCTTTTCTTTCATTAAAACTGTTGAAAAAACTCCTCCTAGTAATAATTGGAAGTTTATGTATGTTCCTAAGGATAAGGGTAGCACATCTAGTAATGGAAGCGAAGATCTTAAAAAGATAATTGTAGACCCTAACTTCGTTGATTTAATAAAGGTACCCGTATACAAGAATAGATTCCTCAACTTTATCCCTAGGAGTGTGATTGTTTAAAAAATGTGTGTTGAAACTCCTAGGAAGTATGTATGTGTGATTGAGGAGTTGGAAACTAAAGATGACTACACTTGAAACAATAGCGCTTGTTGGGAGACAACCCAATAGCTATCTTAATTTGTCTTGTTCTTTTCCTATTTTTTGGCGTTCACACAATTATGCTACTACTATGGTTGTGTTTTTGTGTTTAAAGTAGTGTCTGTGCCAAGTAAAGACTTTGGGATGATTTCGATGATAGTTGCTTAGGTTCTGTGAGAAAATAGAAAGTTTTTCGCCCAGTAATAGAATTGTTGAGATTCACTGGAACGTGATAAATTTCTGAATTATTTTACACATAACTGATATAAAAATTGCCCACATTTTCCTATTTTTCAGAATTTTTGGAGTTACAAAAGTATGGTCATTGTTCGAATCATTACAGGTTATTCTATTTTCGACCGATTATGTTTCTGTTTCATTGTTTGTTTGTTTTGATGAAACTATGGATTGTATGGGAGGGTATAAGCCATGGTGAAGTTAGAATATAGTATGTGTTATGAAATAATAAAATATTAATGGGTTTACAATAGTACCTAAAGTGGTGACTTGCTTGTTATACTAACTGATCTCACGAGTTTTCTGTTGAGTTTTGTGTGCTGAAGTTTTCATGCTTTGAGTGATATCATGATGGATGAAGGAATAATGAAGCTCGTGGATGCCTGAGGCAACCCAAACTAATATTCAAGGACTCCCAAGTATCTATGCTTGGGGATGCCTCGGAAGGCATCCCCTCTTTCTTCTACCAACTATCGGTATATTACTTGGAGGTATACTTTTATTCATCACATGATATGAGTTTTGCTTGGGGCGTCGTGTATTATAGGAGTGTTTTGTTTCCTTTTTAGTTTTCCACAATCATCTTTGTTGGACACACCTTTTTTATAGGGACACACATTATTCATGATTTGTTACAATACTCTATGTGCTTCACTTAAATCTTTTGAGCTAGGCAGTTGCTCTAGTACTTCACTTATATCTTTTAGAGCACGACGGTGCTTTTATTTTAAAGGAACAGTTGCACTCTCAGGATTCACTTATATTATTTTGAGAGTTGATAGTAGTAATGGTAAAATGCACTAAGTTATGGATTTGGTCCTAATATGATAGATATTCAAGAGGGATATAATAAAAACTTTCTTGTAGATCACTGAATATGGTAAGTTTGATTCCTTGCAACAGTTTTGTGATATAAATGTGGTAATATGTGGGGTGTGCTAGTGAGTAATTGTGGTTTAGTAAGAATATTGGTGTTAAGGTTTGTGATTCCCTAAGCATGCACGTATAGTCTCTCGTTATGCTATGAAGTTGGACCATGATTTATTCTTGATTGTCTTCCTTATGAGTGGCGGCCGGGGACGGACGATGGTGTTTTCCTACCAATCTATCCCCGTAGGGGCATGCTTAGTAGTACTTTGCTTCGATGGCTAATAAAATTTAGCAATAAGTATGTGCGTTCTTTATGACTAATGTGAGTGCATGGATTATATGCACTCTCACCTTTCTGCAATTTGTTAGCCTCTTCGGTACTGTGCATTGCCCTTTCTCACCTTGAGATTTGGTGCAAACTTCGCTGGTGCATCCAAACCCCATGATATAATACGCTCTATCAAACATAAGCCTCCTTATATCTTCCTCAAAATATCCACCATACCTACCTATTATGGCATTTCCATGGCCATTTCGAGATATATTGCCATGCAACTTCCATTTTCCATTTTTATGACACACATCATTATTGTCATATTAATTGTCATAATCATATAGCTGACAAAGTATTTGTGGCTCTGCCACCATTCATCACTTTTTATACATGTTACGCTATATCATTGCACATCTTGGTACACCGCCAGAGGCATTCATATACAGTCATATTTTGTTCTAATATCGAGTTGTAATTTTGAGGTGTAAGAAAATATACCTGTGATGATCATCATTATTCATTATTAGAACATTGTCCCAAGTGAGAAAAGGATGATGGATACTATCATTCCCCCACAAGATGGGATGAGGAACTGTAGGAAAAAAGAAAGAAAAAAAATAGGCCAAAAAGAGCCCAATAAGAAAAGGAAAAAAGGGAAAAGAAAAAAATGAGAGAAAAAGAAAAAAGGGTCAATGGTACTATCCTTTCCAAACTTGTGCTTCAAAGTAGCACCATGTTTTTCATATAGAGAGTCTCCTATGCTTTCATTTTCATAGAACTAAGGGGAATTTTTCATTATAGAACTTGGATTGTATATTCCAATGATGGGCTTCCTAAAATGCCCGACGTCTTCACGAGCAAGCAAGTTGGATACACACCCACTTAGTTTTCTTTTTGACCTTTCATACACTTATATCTATTAGTGCATCCGCTGCATGGCAATCCCTACTCCTTGCATTGGCATCAATTGATAAGCTTCTCCATAGCCCGTCCATTATCCTCGTTAACGTGGGACTTTCTCCTTTTTTTCATCTCCATACTATCTCTACCACCAAACTCTATTCCACCCATAGTGCTACATCCATGGCTTGTGCTCATGTATTGCATGAGGGTTGAAAAAGCTAAGCCGCGTTAAAAAATTTGAACCAATTGCTCGGATTGTCATCGGGGTTGTGGATGATAAATACTTTGTGTTAAGAAGATGGAGTATGACAATGCTATATGATTTTGTAGGGATACTATTTTTAAGCATTGATATTTTGAAAGGCATGATTGTTTGTTGGTATGCCTTATTATTATTGTTTTTATGTCAAGTTATACACTATTGCTTTGAATCATTCAGATCTTAATATTCATGCCAAAAAAGAGAGATTACATGATGTACATGTTAGGTGGCATTCCACATGGAAAATTCTATTTTTATCATTTACCTACTAGAGGACGAGCAAGAATTAAGCTTGGGGATGCTTGATACTTCTCCAACATATCTATAATTTATTATTATTCCATTCTATTGTAGTATCAATCTTGGATGTTTTATATGCAATTATATTTTTTTGGGACTAACCTATTAACTTAGTGCCAAGTGCTAGTTGCTGATTTTATGCCTATTATTGGTTTTCCAGGAAATCAATACCAAACCAAGTCCAAATGACATAAAGCTATTTGAGGATTTTTTTTTCTGGACATAAGAGACACTAGAAGCTTCGGGAGGAGGCTAGAAGGTGAAGGAAGTGTCCACAAGCCACCAGGGCGCGCCCAGGGGGTGGGCTCACCCTGGTGCCTCATGGGCCCCCCGTTCCTCCATTTGACCTAATTCTGACTATATAAATTCTCTAAAATCGGGAAACTAATATGGAGATCCACCCAAAATACTTTTTCCACCACCGCAAGCTTCTGTTCTCACGAGATCCCATCTGGAGGCCTTTTCCAGAACTCTGCCGGAGGAGGAATCGATCATGGAGGGTTTCTACATCAACCATGCTACCCCTCCGATGATGTGTGAGAAGTTTACCACAGACCTACGGGTCCATAGCTAGTAGCTAGATGGCCTTTTCTCTCTCTTTGATCTTGAATACAATATTCTGCTCGATGTTCTTGGAGATCTATTTGATGTAATCCTTTTTGCTGTGTGTTTGTTGGGATCCTATGAATTGTGGGTTTATGATCAAATTATCTATGAATATTATCTGAGTCTTCTCTGAAATCTATTATGCATGATTGTTATAGTTATGTATTTATATCTGATCTATCCGTTTGGTTTGGTCAACTATATTGATTTGTCTTGCAATGGGAGAGGTGATTTGTGTTGGGTTAGATCTAGCGGTGCTCAATCCGAGTGACAGAAGGGGACATGACATGTACTTGTATCGTTGCCATTAAGGATAAGACAATGGGGTTCCTTCATATTGATTGGATTTACTTTGTCTACATCATGTCATCTTGCTTAAGGCGGTACTCCGTTCTTTATGAACTTAATACTCTAAATGCATGCTGGAGAGCGATCGACGTGTGGAGTAATAGTAGTAGATGCTGGCAGGAATCAGTCTACGTGATGCCTATATATGTGATCATTTCCTTGGATATCGTCATAATTATTCGCTTTTTTATCAATTGCCAAGTTGTAATTTGTTTACCCATCATATGCTATGTTCAAGAGAGAAGCCTCTAGTGAAAACTATGGCCCCGGGGTCTATCTTTATCATATATTAAAATCCAAAAATACCTTGCTGCATTTTACTTACTTTTATTTTATTTTGTGTTTTTGTTAATCTATCTACGGGATTTGATCCTTCCAATTAACCGCCAGGGGATTGACAACCCCTTGTCTGCGTTGGGTGCAGGTATTCATTATTTTGTGTGTAGGTACTGCTAACGAGGTGTTGCGCGTTTCTCCTACTGGATAGATATTATTGGTTCTTAACTGAGGGAAATAATTATCTCTACTATACTATATCATCCTCTCCTCTTTGGGGAAATCCCAACGCAGCTCACAAGTAGTACCTCCACGCCAGATCCAATGAAAACCCTGCTCCCCAATGCCTCCACCTCGCCTCATGGGCTGTCGAGGCCCTCCCCAAGCTTGTTTATTGCCTTCACCCTGGCACGATGTTCCCCGCAACTCTTGATCGCCCAGGAAACTCCCAACTGTGCGACTTCGACATCTTCCAACACCCAGCTCGCCTCTGATACGTCTCCAACGTCACTATAATTTTTGATTGTTCCATGCTATTATATTATCTGTTTTGGATGTTTTATATGCATTATTATGCTATTTTATATTATTTTTCGGACTAACTTATTAACCCAGAGCCAGTGCCAGTTTCTGATTTTTCCTTGTTTTTGATTTTACAGAAAATGAATATCAAACGGAGTCCAAACGGAATAAAACTTTACGATGATTTTTCTTGGACCAGAAGACACACGTAGGACTTGGAGAGGAAGTCGGAATACTCCCGAGGGCTCCACAAGCCCTCAGGTCGCGCCCTACTGGGGTGCCCTTGACTTGTGGGCCCCTCGGCACTCCTCCAACCCTAATTCTTGGCCTATAAATTCCCAAACCAATAGAAGCGTCCACCAAAATACTTTTCCGCTACTGCAAGGCTCTGTTTCCGCGAGATCCCATGTTGGGGCCTTTTCCGGCATCCTCCTGGAGGGGGATTTGATCATGGAGGGCATCTACATCAACTCTATTGACCATCCGATGAAGAGTGAGTAGTTTACCACAAACCTATGGGTCCATAGCTAGTAGTTAGATGGCTTCTTCTCTCTCTTTGATCTTCAATACAATGTTCTCCTCAATGTTCTTCGAGATCTTTCTGATGTAATCTTCTTTTGTGGTGTGTTTGTCGAGATCCGATGAATCGTGGATTTATAATCATATTATCTATGAATATTATTTGAATCTTCTCTGAACTCGTATATGCATGATTTAGTATCTTTGTATTTCTCTTCGAATTATCGGTTTGGTTTGGGCAACTAGATTGGTTTTTCTTGCAATGGGAGAGGTGCTTTGTTTTCGGTTCAATCTTGCGGTGTCGTCACCTAGTGAAAAAGTAGGGGTAGCGAGGCACGTATTTGTATTGTTGCCATCAAGGGTAAAAAGATGGGGTTTTCATCATATTGCTTTAGTTTATCCCTCTACATCATGTCATCTTACTTAAGGCGTTACTCCTTTCTTATGAACTTAATACTCTAGATGCATGCTGGATAGCGGTCGATGTGTGGAGTAATAGTAATAGATGCAGAATAATTTCGGTCTACTTGACACGGACATGATGCCTATATTCATAATCATTACCTTGGATATCGTCATAACTTTGCGCTTTTCTATCAATTGCTCGACAATATTTTGTTCACCCATCGTATTACTTGCTATCTTGTGAGAAGGCTCTAGTGAAACCTATGGCCCTCGGGTCTATTTTCCATCATATATTTTCAGATCTATAAACCAAAAATACCTTGCTGCAATTTATTTACCTTTATTTTTTTATGTTTTACTAATCTTGTATATCTATCTCTATCGGATCTCACCTTTGCAAGTGACCATGAAGGGGTTGACAGCCCCTTTATAGCGTTGGGTGCAAGTGTTTGATTGTTTGTGCAGGTGCATAGATTGGAGACTTGCGCGTATCTCCTACTTGATTGATACCTTGGTTCTTAACTGAGGGAAATACTTATCTCTAGTTTGCTGCATCACCCTTTCCTCTTCAAGGGAAAAACCGACGCAAGCTCAAGAAGTAGCAGGAAGAATTTATGGCGTCGTTTTCTAGGAGATCTCTTCAAGCCTACCAAGTACCCACCATAAACTCCCATCTCTTGAATTACATTATTTTCCATTTGCCTCTTGTTTTACTTTCCCCCTCTTCTAAAGCGTTTTCAGAAAAAAAAAAAAACACAAAAAGATTGGCCTGTTTATTTGCCCTTCTTCCGTTCGTCTTTTCGTTTACCTTTCTATTTGCTCGTTTGTTAGATCGGTTTGTTGCCACCATGTCTAAATCTATGGAGGCTATCATTGAAAATTTTCAGGATCTTGCTAGTATAAATCTTGAGGAAGAACTTGGGTCTTGTTCTTTAGACCACGGGACTCCTCCTAAATATGAAGCAAAAACTTTTCATGTGGGAGACGGTAACATTATTGGGAAAAGTGTTATTCAAGAATTCTTTGATTGTACAGGAACTATGCCTATTATTAAGAGATCTATCCTTCTCGATACAAATTGTTATGTGGATGCCATTGTCATGATTATTGAAAAACTAGAAAGAAAATTTGTCCACATCCATCCCGCTTTACAAAAGGTGTTTTATGAACTTCCCAATATTAATCATCCTAAAGCCAAAAAGATTGCCACTATCATCCTTATGCAGGAATTTGATTTTATAATACAAGAGGCTAGGGAAATTTTTGCTTTCTATAATAAAGATAGTGAACAGCATCCGATTGAAGAAATCCTCCACGATAAAGAAACTTTGCGTAGTTTGGAATCTAGAGATTATCAATCTTACAGTGACAATCTTAGGAGGAGAGTTCCCTACTCAGAAATTACTCATACCTTGTACCTTGAGAATTATGATAACTTTTATTGGATAAAAAGGGGAGTTTATGTAGGATAATGATGATTGGTTGGAAAAGATGACTAGGGAACCGGTTAAAATGAGATATGTATTTTATATGATGATATATATGGTGATGATCCAGATTATGGGTTTATGAATGTCAGAATCACTAATCAAAGTCCTATTAATGAACTAAGTTCACCTACTAGAAGGTAAATAAAGGAAATGATAGATTTGTTAAGAAATGTTTTGGAAGATTTGATTAAGAAGGAATTGCATACCAAAGATGACAATACCTAGATTTATGTTTTATGCCTAGCTAGGGGCGTTAAACAATAGCGCTTGTTAGAAGGCAACCCAATTATATTTTTATTCTTGATTTTTTGTTCCTGTTTTCTAATAAATTTATCATCTAGCCTCTCGTTAGATGTGTTTTTACGTTTTAATTTATTGTTTGAGCCAAGCAAGACCTTTGGGATGATCTATGGTGATAGTTGATTTGATCTTGCTGAAAAACAGAAACTTTTGCGCTCATTGCCGGAATTTCTAAAAATCACAGAAGCGTGGAAAAACATTGAATTGTTTACACAAGATTCATATATAAATTTCCTCTATTGTACTAATTTTTCAGAAGTTTTGGAGTTACAGAAGTATATGAAGTTTTCAGATTTCTTGAGATTGTTCTGTTTTTGACAGATTCTGTTTGCTTTGTGTTGTTTGCTTATTTTGATGAATCTATGGGTAGTATCGGGGGGTATGAACCATGGAGAAGTTGGAATACAATTGGTATTACACCAATATAAATAAAGAATGAGTTCACAACAGTACCAAAAATTGGTGATTTATTTTCTTATACTAACGGATGTCATGAGTTTCCTTGTTGAGTTTTGTGTTGTCAAGTTTTCTAGTTTTGGGTAAAGATTGGTTGGACAACAGAATAAGGAGTGGCAAGAGCCTAAGCTTGGGGACGCCCAAGGCACTCCAAGGTAATATTCAATGAAAACCAAGCATCTAAGCTTTGCGATGCCCCGGATGGCATCCCCTCTTTCGTCTTCGTTTATCAGTAAATTTACTTGAGGCTATATTTTTATTCACCACATGATATGTGTTTTTGTTGGAGCGTCTTGTATCATATGAGTCCTTGCGTTTAATTTGCCACAATCATCATTGTTGTACACACCTTTTGAGATATTTACACATGAATTACAAATTTATTAAAATACTCTATGTGCTTCACTTATATTTTTTGAGCTAGGCAAGTGCTCTAGTGCTTCACTTGTATATTTTTAGAGCACGGTGGTGAATTTATTTTAAAGAAATTGTTGAACTCTCATGCTTCACTTATATTATTTTGAGAGTCTATCTAAACAGCATGGTAGTTTTCTTGGGTTATGAATTTATTCCTAATATGACGGGCATCCAAGAGGACTATAATAAAAAGTTTCATATAAAGAGCTTTGAATACTATGTGACTTTTGATTCCTTATGATTGTTTTGAGATATAAAGATGGTGATATTAGAGCCATGCTAGTGAGTAATTTTGGATTGGTAGAAATACTTGTGTTAAAGTTTGTGATTCCCATAGCATGCACGTATGGTGAACCGTTATGTGATGAAGCCGGAGCATGATTTATTTATTGATTGTCTTCCTTATGAGTGGCGGTCAGGGACGAGCGATGGTCTTTTCCTACCAATCTACCCCCTAGGAACATGCGTGTAATACTTTGTTTTGATGGCTAATAGATTTTTGCAATATGTATGTGAGTTCTTTATGACTAATCTTGAGTCCATGGATTATACGCACTCTCAGCCTTCCACCATTGCTAGCCTTTCTAGTACCGCGCTACTTTCGCCGGTGCATTAAACCCACCATATACCCTTCATCAAAACAGCCACCATACCTAACTATTATGACATTTCCATAGCCATTCTGAGATATATTTCCATGAAACTTCCACAGTTCTGTCTTATTATGACACACACCATCATTGCCATATTGCTTTGCCTGATCGTAAGATAGCTAGAATCATGTTTTCATGGCTTGTCCATTTTTTTGATGTCATTTGCTACACTAGATCATTGCACATCCCGGTACACCACCTGAGGCATTCATATAGAGTCATATTTTGTTCTAAGTATCGAGTTGTAATTCTTGAGTTGTAAGTAAATAAAAGTGTGATGATCATCATTATTAGAGAATTATCCCATGTGAGGAAATGATGATGGAAGGTACGATTCCCTCACAAGTTTGGGTGAGTCTCGGACTTTATAAAAAATAAAGGAGGCCAGAAAAAAATAAAAGGGGCCAAAGAAGCCCACCAAAATATGAGAGAAATGAGAGAAGGGACAATGTCACTATCCTTTTTCCACACTTGTGCTTCGAAGTAGCACTATGATCTTCATGATAGAGAGTCTCCTATGTTGCCACTTTCATATACTAGTGGGAAATTTTCATTAAATAACTTGTCTTGTATATTCCAATGATGGGCTTACTCAAATTGCCCTAGGTCTTCATGAGCAAGCGAGTTGGATGCACACCCACTTAGTTTCTTTTTGAGCTTTCATACATTTATAGCTCTAGTGCATCCGTTGCATGCCAATCCCTACTCACTCACATTGATATCTATTGATGGGCATATCCATAGACAGTTAATATGCCTAGTTCATGTGAGACTATCTCCTTCTTTTTTCTTCTCCACAACCACCATATTCTATTCCACCCATAGTATATCCATGGCTCACGCTCATGTATTGCGTGAAAGTTGAAATTTTTTGAGAACATCAAAAGTATGAAACAATTGCTTGGCTTATCATCGGGGTTGTGCATGATAAAATACTTTATGTGATGAAGATGGAGCATAGCCAGACTCTATGATTTTGTTGGGATAAATTTCTTTGGCGATGTTATTTTGAGAAGACATGATTGCTTTATTAGTATGCTTGAATTATTATTGTTTTTATGTCAATATTAACCTTTTTTTAAATCTTATGGATCTCAATATTCATGCCACTATAAAGGAAACTACATGCATAAATATGTTAGGTAGCATTGCACATCAAAAATTCGGTTTTTAGCATTTACCTACTCGAGGACAAGTAGGAATTAAGCTTGGGGTTGCTTGATACGTATCTAACGTATCTATAATTTTTGATTGTTCCATGCTATTATATTATCTATTTTGGATGTTCATATGCATTATTATGCTATTTTATATTATTTGTAGGACTAACTTATTAACCCAGAGCACAGTGCCAGTTTCTGTTTTTTCCTTATTTTTGAGTTTTACAGAAAAGGAATATCAAACGGAATAAAACTTTACGACGATTTTTCATGGACCAGATGACACACGTAGGATTTGGAGAGGAAGGCAGAAGAGTCCTGAGGGCTCCACAACCCCTCAGGGCGCGCCCCCTGGCCTGTGGGCCCTCGGCACTCCTCCAACCCTAATTCTTGCCCTATAAATTCCCAAATATTCCCAAACCAACAGAAGTTTCCACCAAAATACTTTTCCACCGCCGCAAGCCTCTGTTTCCGCGAGATCCCATCTTGGGGCGTTTTCTGGCATCCTACTGGAGGAGGATTCGATCATGGAGGGCATCTACATCAACTCTATTGCCCTTCCGTTGATGTGTGAGTAGTTTACCACAGACCTACGGGTCCATAGCTAGTAGCTAGATGGATTCTTCTCTCTCTTTGGTCTCCAATACAATGTTCTCCTCGATGTTCTTGGAGATCTATCCGATGTAATCTTCTTTTGCGGTGTGTTTGTCCAGATCTAATGAATTGTCGATTTATGATCAAATTATCTATGAATATGTTATGAATCTTCTTTGAATTCTTATATGCATGATTTGATATATTTGTATATTTCTCATCGAATTATCGGTTTGGTTTGGCCAACTAGACGGTTTTTCTTGCAATGGGAGAGGTGCTTTGTTTTCGGTTCAATCTTGCAGTGTCCATGTCACAGCCCCAGATCAGCCCTTGCCTGACTTTGCTTGCTCATCATGTCATCATGTCTAAAATTATTGAAAGTTGAAATGGGGATTGCTCAAACCCTAGCACCCAAACCAAATCAACTAGGTTCAAATAAAAGTATTCTCAATGAACCAAAAATGCCCTGCAGAAAAGTTTATCATTTTTGGATTGGTTTAAAACCTCTGCCAAAAATGGTGCACATATTTCTAGGCCATTCTGGATTTTTGAATTAAATCATATGGTATTTGCATTTGGGCATTTAATTGCTAAATAATATTTTAAATGCTCAAATAATCACAAACTAAAATGTTCATCAGAGGATATATTCCCAATAGTGATCATGAGTAGTTTCATGATTTTTGGAAGTGTCTAGGTATTTTTAATAAAGCCCTAAAACTACAGAATAATAGAAAACAGAATATATTAGAAAAGGACAGAGAGAGAGAAGCCCAACCACTTACCTGGAGCTGGCCCAGTTGGCCCAGTCCACCAACCCACCTTGCCGGGCCATCGCCTACCTGCCAAGAGGGCAAAGGAGGGACACGGCGCACGCGCCCGAGCTCGCCACGCCTCCTCCCTGCTCGCCTGCCTCACCGAGGCGCCTCGAAGCCCCTCCTCGGCGCCGCTCTGGACCCCCTGGCCCCTCTCCTCTCTCCCTGGACCTTTCTCCCTCCTCTGCTCTCTCCCCACGACGCCACCGAACACGCCCGCCGCCGCCGCCACCACCGCGGCCACAGCCACCTCCTCGCCCCTCCCCCGTGTCTGGAAGGTCCGGCGCGACTCCATCTCCCTCTTCGCCGAGCCACGCAAGCCAAGGATCGCCACACCATCGTCTTTGAGCTCGCCATTGCCGCATCTACTCGCCGGCCGTCGCCGTCGTTCGCTCGCTGGAGGTCGTCCCCGAGCCCACTGAGCTACCCTGCTGCCTCCCTGTGAGCTTGCTGTCATTTCCCCTCACCTCTCTCTCTCTCTCGCGCGCGCCCTGTAGCCGCCGCCCCGCGAGCACCCGAAGCCGCCGTCCGACATGGCCGGCGAGCACCGTGCCCCCGAGCAGCTCTGCCTCGCATAGTAGCTCCGACATGCTCCTGCTGCCCTTTAGGTGCTGCCTAGCACCTCCGTTCACTCGCCTACGAGTTGCAGCACCGCACCCGCACTTAGCCGAGCTCCGGCCACCACAGGCCCGGCTAGCACCACCTAACGACGCGCGCCGGCGAGGGCACTCCGACGCGCCTAGCCGCAGCTCGAATCATGCCCCGTAGCGCAATCCCGAGCCCCACCGCCGCCTCTGGCCTCGCCGGCGATTAGCCGCCGGCCTAATCCCGGTTTAACCAGCGCTAATGACTCTGTAAACACCCCTAGCGCCACTGCCATGTGGGCCCTGTGCCTGTTTAGCTTAAGTTAGTTTTTCTGTTTAGATTAGTTCTTAACCCAGTGGGACCCACATGTCAACTTTGACCCTGCTGACGTGGCCGTTGACCTGGTCCGACGTGTCAGCCGCTGAAATCGGCACTAGGTCACTGACCAGTGGACCCCACTGGTCAGGTTTGACCTGGGTGGCGCCTGTTGACCTGCTGAGGTCAGCATGACCTAATACTGATGCAGTAATAGGTTTTTCTGGATTTATTTTAATACAGGAAATTCTAGAAAATAGTGCTAACTTCTAAAAATCATAGAAAATCAACCGTAACTCCAAATCAAATAATTTATATATAAAAAATTATCAAAAAAATCCAATCTATCCATCTGTACCATTTTCATGCTTGTTTGATCAAGTTAACTTCACTGTTTAGGATGAAACATGAATAGGGCAACTTTGATATTAGTTTTGGAGTTGGGATTTGATATACTTTTGAATTCCACTTCAATTAACTTGGCTTACTGCTGCATTAGCTCAAAACACCAGCATATTGCCATGTCATTATCATGCATCATATTGTTGCATCGCGTTGATTGTGTTCTTTCTTGTTTGCCGGTAATTGCCCCTCTCGGTGAGACGACGCATCGATGATGAATTCGATGACACCGATGAAGAACTATATTATCTTGAAGTGCCGGGCAAGCAAAACCCCTTGTTCATTCGATATAATCCCACTCTCTCGCTCCTGCTCTATTTTACTGCATTAGGACAACAACGACTCATGTGTTACTTGCTAGTAGGCTGAACCCCTTTATCCTCTGCATGACCTGTCATTCCACAGTAATTAGATGAAACCCACTAGCATGAGTACGAGTTGCTTGAGCCATGTTGTGCTTACTCATTCATGCTTGTTTGTCATGCCTGCTACTGCTTAGAGTTGAGTCGGGTCTGATTCATCGGGGGATGAATCGGAGGTGTGTGAACATGTCCTACTGTGTGAGCTAAGTGTGTGAACACGATTTGGTAAAGGTAGCGGTGAGAGGCCATGTAGGAGTACATGGTGGGTTGTCTCATTGCAGCCGTCCTCGTGAACTGAGTTACGTGTTTGTGATCCATGAAACAATTAATACCACACATTGGGATCCTTAATTGACTCTCTCGGCTTCTTAACCACCCTTGTCCTCTGTCCGGGAGTTGCAACTAGTTTACGGTGTTTGTAGGATATGTGTTGGAGGTCAGATGAAGGCCGACCCTAGGGGTGGGATATGATGCGGTAGATACACCGTGGCCCGATGTACCGAATGCCCGTTTGGTATCTCGGGAACCCTGCACACATCGTTCGGGGCCGTTAGTGGAAACCTCGGCGGACTCTGTGGATGGAACCGAATAGGCGATAAACCTGGACTAGGGACTTGAGTGTTTAGGTAGGCCGTGACCGACACCCACGTTGGGCTTCCGCTTGAAGGTTGCCGAGTACATGTCGTGTAAACGGCGGTAAGTGGTGAGAGCGTGTGTGAAGAAGTACACCCCTGCAGGGTTAATAAGATCTATTCGAATAGCCGTGTCATGGTAAAGGACTTACAGGTTGCCTATATCAGTTCATAGACAAGTGAAAGTGGATACTCTAAAATGCGCAAGATAAGCATGAGTTCTATGGATGGCGTTCTCGTAGGGAGATGGGAGTGGATCCATAGTGGTGTATTGATATGGTGGATATGTGGACTCGTGTGCGCCACCTCAAAAGAGTTACTTGCAGACGTAGTTCAGGATAGCCACCGAGTCAAAGCTGGCTTGCTGCAGTCAAACTCCACCACCCCTTTGTTGATCTTGATGCATATGTAGTTAGTTACGATGTAAGTCTTCTTTGAGTACATTTGTACTCACGTTTGCTTATTTTATGTTTTGCGAGAGACGCTGGTCTCGCTTAGTAGTTCCGTGTGGACTTGACGTTTAGCTTGATACCTCAGCCACGATCTTGTGCCCTCGGCAGATCTGGTAGATAGTCGCTTCTCGGCCTTTTTCATTTGTAGATGTTTATACTCGGACATGTTAAGTTTCCGCTTGTGCTTTGACTTGTATGTTTCCGAGTGTTGGGTCATGAGACCCATGTTTGTAATATCTCGCTCCTCGGAGCCTAATGAATAAATATTTGAGTCAGAGAGTTATGTTGTGATGCCATGTTGTATTTACACATATTGAGCATATTGTGTGTATGTTTGAAATGCTTGGTATGTGTGGGATCCGACAATCTAGTTGTTTATCCTTGGCAGCCTCTCATATGGGGAAATGTAGTCTCGTGCTTCTGAGCGATAGTAGTCCGCTACAGCCCGGTTCACCGGAGTCCTGCTAGCCCAACACTACTGCTTTGGACACTTGACTGGCCGGCATGTGTTTCACTTCGTTCCTATGTCTGTCCCTTCGGGGAAATGTCACGCGGTGATATCCGGAGTCCTGCCTAGCTCACACACTGGTTACCGGAGTCCTGTTAGCCCAGTGCTACAGCCCGGATCCATACGTTGATGACCGACATGCTCGATGTGATTCATGTATGCCTGTCCCCATGGGTTAGTGCCGCCTTGGGTTCATGACTAGCCATGTCGGCCTGGGTTCTTTGTCATATGGATGCTAGCGACACTATCATATACATGAGCCAAAAGGCGCAAACGGTCCCGGGCCATGGTAAGGAGACACCCGTGGGAATACCATGCGTGAGGCCGCAATGTGATATGAGGTGTTACCGGCTAGGTCGATGTGACTTGGAATCGGGGTCCTGACAGCGTTGGTATCAGAGCCTGACTGCCTGTAGGATTACCAAGCCAAACCGGTCAAAGTTGAGTCTAGAAATGTTTTAGTTATGTAAGGGAATTGATTGTGGAAGGGAACGTAAGGCTCTTTTTACTCCTTATATCTCATGGCCTTCTGATCTGAGTCATCCTCTTCTCTTCTACGGGGTTTAAGAACTAGGCTTCTCATCTATCAATCAGGATGACGTGCTACTAATCCATAGACTTTTAAGATTGTTGATTTGAAGCCTCAGTTCAGTTCCTACTATTTCTGTATGTTAACTGTTGATTTTGAAACCTTGATATGATGTTGTTGAGTGGCTATGCCACCATTTTGCATGATGTCTCAAATCTTTTTGAGCATTTACAGCCGTTATCTTTGTCCGAGTCATCCCAGGTCTCTAAATAGTCTGATGCATTTGCAAATCCTTTCCTTCCGTTCCCGATGTCCTTTTTGGTCGGAATAAGCACACTATTCGGTAAGTTGAGGTACTTTGTTGCCTCGGCATAGATGTTGGAGCTATCATTATGACCCTAGGTGTTTAGGAAGTCACCTAGCAATTTAGCAATGCTTTTGTATCCCCAGTGTGATGATTCTGGCCGTCATTCTCGAAAGCATCCCGTGATGTTATTAGTTAGTAGGCATTCTATTCCTGGGTTCTTGAACCCGAGATTCACCCTACTTACATCATGTTGATAGTGTTTGCTAGTCCCTTTAGGATATTAGTAACTTTGCGATAGTCCTCGAGGTCCATGATATTTCCTTCTTCCAAATACCATGAACTAGTTATGGCAGAAGTTCCTCTTTGAGCCTAAAGATCGCAATCAGAATACCCTTGAAGAGTACTCCATTCATATTGTGACTCTGCCAGTCCTACCTTCCCTGCATGGGTTATCCGGAAGAAACCTGTTGAACTTGATTCGACATACTAACATATGCATCCACAACTCAGAAAGTTATATGCTCCTCGAGTTGTTCCTCCTTAGTTGTATTCTGACCCCCGCCTGTCAATTGATAGTCAAGGGTATGCGTGCATTCGTTTATCGATGCCTATTATCCTTGTGGTCCGTCAAGCCATTCTATTTCGGAATGACTAGGAGAAACAAACTCCAGTACCTCATCCATTTCTAGGATTGGGTCAAAGTAGTTGTATCCCGCAGATCAAAATGCCAATTCAGCTTTGTTGTTTCTACCTTGGAGTATTACCCCCTTTATGTCAGAATTGACATGAGAACTGCACCAACTCTCATGAATTTTTGACGTAGTGATACTTCTCACCATCATCATTCATTCCTCGGTCCCGTGTTGATGTAACCGGATTGCCGACAAGTGAATTTTGATGTGTGAAATCAATACTCCGAGCAACTCGTTGCTTGGCAGCTAATGGACAATATCCTCATTCTTAGCGTTTTGATTATTAAATCATCATCCTAAGATTGATCGTGCTACCTAGTCCTTATTTCTGGTGCACACTTCGATTGATGAGTTAGGATCTTGTCAAGTCCTCCCTCATTTGATCATATCGTCCTGCCTCAAAAGCAAGATTGTTCTCGAGCTTAGTAACATATCGGTGGTTCGTGACTTTCCAAATATCTTCTTGGAAGTGTTACCGGGTTGTTTCCTGATTGTTATGTTGAGCTCGTGATCAAGTTGGTTTCTTGTGAACCACCCTTTCTCCAAGAATCTGTGTTGGATATCCCTGAGCTAGTTGGTTAAGCTAGACAACAACTTGGAGAGTTGGAAGATAAAAGCTTGCCTAACTTAGTTCATTCCAAAGGGATATTCTTGCATAGTGTGTGTTGAAGAAAGATGATATCTTCATCGATTGGTCCTCGTGATCAGTTCTTTGGACCTATTGTCTTATCAATCCTTTGATTTGAGTGTGGGTTATCGTCAAATCAAATCAGTATTAACGATGCTCGTAATGTTGTCTTACTCGTGGTTGATCCTCGAGCATACACCATTACATCTTTGGTCCGACCAATGCTATCACCGTGTTCACATGATGGTGGAAGTCCAAAGATATGGAAATTCCAATGAGTTGTTGTTGAGCCCATCGCCAGCATTTTGTCTCCCCCATGAGTCATGTTGAACATCAACCTAGTGTTGGAAACTTGTGTAAGCATTTCTTCGTGTTTCGTTCATGAAGCATATGTTTGGATGAAAGTAGTGACTTCCTCTAATTCATGTGCATCTGATGCAAGTTGCCGCCGTGAATTTGAGAAAGGTTTGTTTTGCCTCCTCTGGAATCATCCCAATTCAGTCATGCATATGTGTGAAGTATTCTGTGGTCTGGAGACTTGCAACCTTCATTCTATATGTATTCCTAGCACACCAAGCCACTAATCGATTTGTTCAAGGAGAAGGAGTTCCTTCATAACAACTAGTCATGACTTATGTTAGGACTTCGTTATCCTCGATGATCGTTCCCAACCTGAACTCGGTAGTGTTTCATTATAAGACTACCACGTGATCATGCTTGTCTAGGACAGCATGTTCACATGTGTGTAGCAGAACCAGCTCATGTTTTGGAGCTTGCTATCGTAGTTCATATCCCGAGAATCTCGCAAAGTTATCTCGTCGATTTGTGTTGCGACCTTTCTTTTCAGACATGCTGAGTCTGGAGTATCCTATTACCAATCGGATCTGAATCTCAGGCAGATATGATGGTTGGAACATTCCCAGCATTTGCATTTTGTTCCCAGCTTGTGCCGTCCTTGTGCCATTTCACTATGGGCTGCCTTCTTAGTAATTCTTGTCCAGGTTCATCTTCAAAGGTGGACTTACCATGGGTCCCCTCCACCTCCGATGATAAGCAAAATCATCCATTGTGTTGTCTTCAACAAGTTAGTCCACATCATCTATTATGGTATGAGCATGCCATTCTTTCGAATTCGTTCACACGATCGTTTGTAATTGCCTTAGGCTGGTATAAAGAGTCTCAATGATTTCTAAATCAAAAGTAATTCTTTTTACTGCTTAAGGTAATAATTCCACCAAATCACTTTTCCCAAGGTGCCCGTTCACGGGATCATGGTAAATATTTCCTCGCCACCTTGACACCATCCACCATCCCACCGGCGTGGAATTGTTGCCCACCAATCAAACCCGTCGCTTGTCCTTCCATCCCTCTCGATGTGTTTTGTGTCTCAACTCGAGATGTTTCAACATCTCATTCTGTGAGTTGATCGTGGGTTGCTCGATCTTTAAGAAGATCGATTCCTGCAGAGTTCCTCTCTGTCGTTGTCGTGTTGGATGAAGTTCTCGAAAGCAAAGACGTCAAGATCAATATAAAGCAATGAATCAACATCTTGAAAAGGACAGTTGGATTGTGAAGATCGTGTTAGCTTGTGACCCCTCTGACTTTTTACCTCACGTCTTGAATCTCGGGACAAGATTCTTGTTTAGTGGGGGTGAGTTGTCACAGCCGCAGATCAGCCCTTGCCTGACTTTGCTTGCTCATCATGTCATCATGTCTAAAATTATTGAAAGTTGAAATGGGGATTGCTCAAACCCTAGCACCCAAACCAAATCAACTAGGTTCAAATAAAAGTATTCTCAATGAACCAAAAATGCCCTGCAGAAAAGTTTATCATTTTTGGACTGGTTTAAAACCTCTGCCAAAAATGGTGCACATATTTCTAGGCCATTCTGGATTTTTGAATTAAATCATATGGTATTTGCATTTGGGCATTTAATTGCTAAATAATATTTTAAATGCTCAAATAATCACAAACTAAAATGTTCACTATAGGATATATTCCCAACAGTGATCATGAGTAGTTTCATGATTTTTGGAAGTGTCTAGGTTTTTTTAATAAAGCCCTAAAACTACAGAATAATAGAAAACAGAATATATTAGAAAAGGACAGAGAGAGATAAGCCCAACCACTTACCTGGAGCTGGCCCAGTTGGCCCAGCCCACCAACCCACCTTGCCAGTCATCGCCTACCGCCAAGAGGGCGAGGAGGGACTGGCCAAGACGCGCACGAGCTCGCCACGCCTCATCCCTGCTCGCCTGCCTCACCGAGGCGCCTCGAAGCCCCTCCTCGGCGCCGCTCTGGACCCCCTGGCCCCTCTCCTCTCTCCCTGGACCTTTCTACCTCCTGTGCTCTCTCTCCCCACGACGCCACCGAACACGGCCGTCGACGCCGCTCGCCACCACCGCGGCCACAGCCACCTCCTCGCCCCTCCCCCGTGTCTGGAAGGTCCGGCGCGACTCCATATCCCTCTTCGCCGAGCCATGCAAGCCAAGGATCGCCACACAGTCGTCTTCGAGCTCTCCATTGCCGCATCTACTCGCCGCCGCTGCTTTCGCTAAGGCTGGAGGTCGCCCCCGAGCCCACCGAGCTACCTACGCCTCCTCGTGAGCTTGCCGTCATTTCCCTCACCTTCTCTCTCTCGCTACCAGACAGCCGCCGCCCATGAAAGCACCGAAGCCACCGTCCGCCATGGCCGGCGAGCTCCGTGCCCCCGAGCACCTCTGCCTCGCATAGTAGCTCTGACATGCTCCTGCTGCCCTTTAGGTGCTGCCTAGCACCTCCGTTCACTCGCCTACGAGTTGCAGCACCGCGCCCGCACTTAGCCAAGCTCCGGCCACCGCTGCCGAGCTCGTAGCCGTTGCCTCCGGCCACCACAGGCCCTTCTAGCACCACCTAACGACGCGTGCCGGCGAGGGCACTCCGACGCGCCTAGCCGCAGCTCGAATCGTGCCCCGTAGCGCAATCCCGAGCCCCACCGCCGCATCTGGCCTCGCCGGCGATTAGCCGCCAGCCTAATCCCGGTTTAACTAGCGCTAATGACTCTGCTAAACACCCCTAGCGCCACTGCCATGTGGGCCCTGTGCCTGTTTAGCTTAAGTTAGTTTTTCTGTTTAGATTAGTTCTTAACCCAATGGGACCCACATGTCAACTTTGACCCTGCTGACGTGGCCGTTGACCTGGTCCCACGTGTCAGCCGCTGAAATCGGCACTAGGTCACTGACCAGTGGACCCCACTGGTCAGGTTTGACCTGGGTGGCGCCTGTTGACCTGCTGAGGTCAGCATGACCTAATACTGACGCAGTAATAGGTTTTTCTGGATTTATTTTAATACAGGAAATTCTAGAAAATAGTGCTAACTTCTAAAAATCATAGAAAATCAACCGTAACTCCAAATCAAATAATTTATATATGAAAAATTATCAGAAAAATCTAATCTATCCATCTGTACCGTTTTCATGCGTGTTTGATCAAGTTAACTTCACTATTTAGGATGAAACATGAATAGGGCAACTTTGATACTAGTTTTGGAGTTGGGATTTGATATAGTTTTGAATTCCACTTCAATTAACTTGGCTTACTGCTGCCTTAGCTCAAAACACCAGCATATTGCCATGTCATTATCATGCATCATATTGTCGCAACGCATTGATTGTGTTCTTTCATGTTTGCCGGTAATTGTCCCCTCTCGGTAGACGACGTACCGACGATGAATTCGATGACACCGATGAAGAACTATATTATCTTCAGAAGTGCCAAGCAAGCAAAAACCCCTTGTTCATTCCGATATACTCCCACTCTCTCGCTCCTGCTCTATTTTAGTGCATTAGGACAACAACGACTCATGTGTTACTTGCTGCGGTAGCTGAACCCCTTTATCCTCTGCATGACCTGTCATTCCACAAGAATTAGATGAAACCCACTAGCATGAGTAGGAGTTGCTTGAGCCATGTTGTGCTTACTCATTCATGCTTGTTTGTCATGCCCGCTCTTGTTTGAGTTGATTCAGTGCGATTCATCGGGGATGAATCGGAGGTGTGTGAACATGTCCCTCTTGTGTGTGAGCTAAGTGTGTGAACACGATTTGGTAAAGGTAGCGGTGAGAGGCCATGTAGGAGTACATGGTGGGTTGTCTCATTGCAGCCGTCCTCAGGAACTGAGTTACGTGTTTGTGATCCATGAAACGATTACTACCACACATTGGGATCCTTAATTGACTCTCTCGGCTTCTTAACCACCCTTGTCCTCTGTCCGGGAGTTGCAACTAGTTTACGGTGTTTGTAGGATATGTGTTGGAGGCCGTGCATAGCGCCGACCCTAGGGTGGGCTATGATGCGGTAGATACACCGTGGCCGGTGTCAAGAATGCCCGTTTGGTATCTCGGGAACCCTGCACACATCGTTCGGGGACGTTAGTGGAAACCTCGGCCGGACTCCCTGCGGATGGAACCCGAATAGGCGATAAACCTGGACTAGGGACTTGAGTGTTTAGTTAGGCCGTGGCCGACACCCACGTTGGGCTTCCGCTTGAAGGTTGCCGAGTAGATGTCGTGTAAACGGCGGTAAGTGGTGAGAGCGTGTGTGAAGAAGTACACCCCTGCAGGGTTAATATGATCTATCCGAATAGCCGTGTCCGCGGTAAAGGACTTCTGGGTTGCCTATATCAGTTCATAGACAAGTGAAAGTGGATACTCTAAAATGCGCAAGATAAGCGTGAGTGCTATGGATGGCGTTCTCGTAGGGAGACGGGAGTGGATCCATAGTGGTGTATTGATATGGTGGATATGTGGACTCGTGTGCGCCACCTCAAAAGAGTTACTTGCGATCGTAGTTCGGGATAGCCACCGAGTCAAAGCTGGCTTGCTGCGGTCAAACTCCACCACCCCTTTGTTGATCTTGATGCATATGTAGTTAGTTACGATGTAAGTCTTCTTGAGTACATTTGTACTCACTTTTTGCTTATTTTATGTTTTGCGAGAGACGCGTCGGTCCGCTAGTAGTTCCGTGTGGACTTCGACGTTTAGCTTGATACCTCAGCTACGATCTTGTGCCCTCGGCAGGATTTGGTAGATAGTCAGGCTTCTCAGCCTTTTTCATTTGTAGATGTCTGTACTCAGACATGTTAAGTTTCCGCTTGTGCTTTGACTTGTATGCTTTGAGTGTTGGGTCATGAGACCCATGTTTGTAATATCTCGCTCCTTGGAGCCTAATGAATAAATATTTGAGTCGTAGAGTTATGTTGTGATGCCATGTTGTATTTACACATATTGAGTTTATTGTGTGTATGTTTGAAATGCTTGGTATGTGTGGGATCCGACAATCTAGTTGTTTATCCTTGGCAGCCTCTCATATGGGGAAATGTAGTCTAGGGCTTCCTGAGCGATAGTAGTCCGGTACAGCCCGGTTCACCGGAGTCCTGCTAGCCCAGCACTACTGCTTTGGACACTTGGTGGCGGCATGTGCATCACCGTTCCTATGTCTGTCCCTTCGGGAAATGTCACGCGTTGATATCCGGAGTCCTGCCTAGCCTGCTACAGCCCGGTTAGAGTCCTGTTAGCCCAGTGCTACAGCCCGGATTCATACGTTGATGACCGACATGCTCGATGTGATTCATGTATGCCTGTCCCCATGGGTTAGTGCCGCCTTGGGTTCATGACTAGCCATGTCGGCCCGGGTTCTTTGTCATATGGATGCTAGCGACACTATCATATACGTGAGCCAAAAGGCGCAAACGGTCCTGGGCCATGGTAAGGCGACACCCGTGGGAATACCGTGCGTGAGGCCGCAATGTGATATGAGGTGTTACCGGCTAGGTCGATGTGACTTGGAATCGGGGTCCTGACAGTCCTCAGCCAGTGAAAAAGTACGGGTAGCGAGTCACGTATTTGTATTGTTTCCATCAAGGGTAAAAATATGGGGTTTTCATCATATTACTTGAGTTTATCCCTCTACATCTTGTCATCTTACTTAAGGCATTACTCCGTTCTTATGAACTTAATACTCTAGATGCAAGCTGGATAGTGGTCGATGTGTGGAGTAATAGTAGTAGATGCAGAATCTTTTCGGTCTACTTGACGCGGACGTGATGCCTATATTCATAATCATTGCCTTCGATATCTTCCTAACTTTGCGCTTTTCTATCAATTGCTCGACAGTAATTTGTTCACCCACCGTATTATTTTACTTCAAGAGAGAAGCCTATAGTGAAACCTATGGCCCCCGGGTCTATTTTCCATCATATATTTTCAGATATATAAACCAAAATACCAAAAATACCTTGCTGCAATTTATTTACTTTTTTTCTTCATGTTTTACTAATCTTTTATATCTATCTCTATCGGATCTCACCTTTGCAAGTGACCTTGAAGGGATTGACAACCCCTTTATCACGTTGGGTGCAAGTGTTTGATTGTTTGTGTAGGTGCATAGATTTGATACTTATGTGTATCTCCTACTAGATTGATACCTTGGTTCATAACTGAGGAAATACTTATCTGTACTTTGTTGCATCACCCTTTCCTCTTCAAGGTAAAAAACAATGCAAGCTCAAGAAGTAGCAGCCTCCAGCTACTGCAATGACTGTCGTTGCCCCGCCATGACCTCCACTCTCTCCTTCCTTCTTTTCTCCCGTGCTCAGAGCCCAACCGTCGTCATAGATTTACAGGAACAACTTCACCGCACACGTTCAAAGCAGCCAACACAGACGCCCGAACTTTCTATCGCCGGAGACCTCTATTCACGCCTTCACTGGATTTGTACTTGGTCGGCGTCAAGTAAGGGGAGAGGAGCAAGTTTCCGTGTCGAGTATAGACATAAAACTGGGTTGGGATGAAGTTCTAAGTCCTGATTTGACATGTTATTGTTTCAGGGCGGGGCAAGTTGGATATTGAGGATGGGCATGCAACTAGTCAGGGTCACGAGAGGAAAGTTGTTTGTCGAGAATGGACATGCAACTGAGTCCATGCCGTGGGAAATTATGTGTCGAGAGGGAATATGCAACTAGGTCGAGGGCAAATTGAGTGTCAAGGATGGGCATGCAACTGGGTCTGAGTTAGGGGCAAGTTGCATGTCAAGAGTGAACGTGCAACTAGGTTGAGGGGCAAGTTGCGTGTCGAAGGTGGACATGCAAATGTGCCAGCAGAGTTGCGTGGCGGACATGCAACTGACTCGCAAGCCCTAGTGGCCTATTCGCAGCCATCTTGGGGCCAGGCAGATGCAATTTGGGTTGCAACGTTTGTAGTTGTCTAGTGCTGGGCATGCAACTAGGTGACACTCCCCTAAAGGTCCGACCCAGTTGTATTAAAGGCCATGCAGTTTCAGGTGCAGTCACATTGGGGTCATGTAGTAGCAGCCGGGTTGCAAATACTTGCAGTCGCAAGTCTAGTGATGGACATGCAACTAGCCGACAACTTTGCTTTTCTCCAATTTTACAGCCACATTGAGGGCCGGCATGCACTTGCAATCGGATTGCAACACTTGCAGTTGTATAATTTCAATGTTGCTTACATGTTTATTTGCTCAAAATGCACTCAAGTTGATCCATTTTTGTTTTCAATAAAGATAAAATAGTATGAAAAAAATAAAAAATTGCTAGTCGACTAATAATGCACGATTCTGTACATTTCTTCACCGTTATTGACTAGAAGAAACAAAAAATAAATAGCACCAAAAAAGATAACAATAACACCACCCGTGCACAAAAAATGAGGCATGCACCAATAGAAACAATGAGAGAATAACTCTCCAAACGCGGCCCATATCATGCCATCCCCAATAAAAAAAAGGAGACAACCATCAATAAGTTCGCAAAGCCTCGTACTCTAAGCTCACCGTGCCAGCAAAGCTAACTAGTGCTCGACCACATGACACATGTGGTGGCCAATTTTGGTGTTTTGAACCTTTGCGCAAAGTTTAGCCGGATCTAAGCCCGATTTGAAAATATTTTGATATTTGACCCTTTTTTCTACCGTTGTGGAGGCTGGCGGTAGGGTAGAACAGGCTACCGCCGGAGGCCTCGGGTAGCCCACTCATCCATGTCAGTTTTGGTAAATGGCAACCGTCTCCAGCCGTCCACCATACTTCCAGAGGCCTCATCGGTATTCTATGCAACCCTACACCTTGAGACCCCAGCTGTAGGTTCTCAACAATTATAAATCCGCCACCCATGAACTCCAGCCCCCATCTTTTCGCATGCGTCGTGGCATGCCGTAGGGGATGAGAGAGGAATTCTCTCATCCCCTCCTCTCCCCCTCCGATCTTCTTTGTTTCTCCACCATTTTTGCGGATCGAATGCACTCCGAAACAAGAAAAGTAAGCTCTCTCAATCCCTTCAATTCATTTTAGTGAAAAAGCTTTTGATTCGGTGCATTATTTGGCACAAGATGAACCCTATTTCAACTAGTAGATTTGAATTTTGTTGTTTTTAGGTTTGTTTAGTTAGGAGTAATATGATGTATGATGTGGTTGAATACGATATAACCCTATTTCAACTATTTGATAAACCCTAGTTCATTCTTCTATAATGTATCAACATGAAACCTAGTTTGTGTTCATATTTTTTTTGAATTGTTCATTGATGTTTTAAGTGGTCGAATATGATTCAATTGATAAAACCCTATTTAATCTAGTAGATGAATCCTAGTTCATGTTTCTGTTGGTTCATGTTCATGAATTTTTTTTAATTGTTCATTGATGTTTGATGTGGTTGAATATGATTGATGCAGTGACATGGTTGATGTGGTTGAATATAATTGGTTAATGTGGTATGATGGATAAAAATGATTGATTAGAGATATGATGGATATATATGACTGTTGATTCAATACGATTTAGTTTCATTAAATATGATTCATTCACATTTATATAGTAACTAGTTTTATAGTTTAATTAACATTATTCATTTGCATATTCCATTGTTTATTAGATATTTTATGATATATTTATTGATTGATGTTAGTTGACTATGCTAGAATTGATTATTATGATATGATGCATGTTGGTTGAATATGACATAATTCATTTGCATTTTTTTTCAGGAGCCCCCCCTTGCTCACACCGTCGACACTAAGTACACCATACTTGAGCATGCGTTCGACAAAGGTCATCGCACCCGTTTTATGGAGAATGGAGTGGTAATAACTATGATCAAGTTGTTGCTCCAAAAATTGGTTATTATGAGAAATGAAGTTACTAACTATTTTTGTTTATGTTTTGACAGATGCTACCCCCATTGCGATGAGGGGCCACACCAAGGCCATTCAGATGCAGTATGACAAACGTCACATGCCGTACTTCAGGAGAGTACGGCTGCTGGGTGTGCTTCAGTTCAAGCTAAAGCAACCGACACTCGTCCACTCAGCTCTCACAACATTGGTCGACCGGTGGTGCCCCGAGACCCATAGTTTCCATCTCCCATGTGGTGAGATGATAATGACACTCGAGGACTTCCCCATGATAACGACCCTACCGATCCAAGGCCAGGCTCTCACACTAGAAAAAAAAAGACACATCCCTAACATTTTGGGCCGAACGAATTTTTTTGTGTCATGCTTATGACACTTCTATGACGATAATTGTGACAAAAGCACGTATCATCATAGATGTGGTGGCCTCCTACTTATATGACAAAAAATCATGATAGAAAATGTGTTTTGATCCTAGGCGGGCCGGGGCCGCACCTGCATGACATTCTTTGGGTCGTCCATGACAGAAAAAATCATGGTAGAAGCGAGGGCGAGGAAAATTTCAAGGAGTTCTAGGTTACGGTGGGTGGCCGGGGCCGAGCGATGCACAGAGTTGTGCGTTTCTCTTGTACACATACGCGCGTGTGTGCAGGCGTTGGGCTCTATCTAAACTCGAGCGGGGTGTTCGCTTAATGAACCCGAGCGATTGCACTGGCTACGCATTACTGAACTCGAGCAATGGATCGATCCCTTGCTGCTAACTAAACCCGATCGAGCGATTCCTTCGCTACTGCTGTTAACTGAAGGCGATCGAACTTGCTGCCTCTTGATGAACAGTGACCATTGTTGGGGCTTGCACTACTGGAATCAGCTTCTTTGTCGTCTGCCATGGCGAACGGCAAAGGCATGGATCACGGACGGCAAACTTCTTTGCCGGACAGCAAACTGTACGTCTAAACATGTGCCAGCAAAGGCCTTCTTTGTTGTCTGCTTCCTGGAAATGGACGGCAAAGGATTGTGTTGTCCACCGTTGGTGGCTAGCAGACGGCAAAGATTGTGGACGACAGTGAGGTGGGGTGAGAGCCGTTAGGGGTTAACGACGTGATTTTCCATCAGCATGCGGACGGCAAAGAGGCTAAGGTCTTTGTCGTCCACTGGTTGACCGCAAAGTGCTCAAACATGCCAGTCCCAGGAATCACAGGTAGCTGACAGGTGGTATGTTTGCCATCAGCTAGCTAATGGCAAAGAGCCTGTACATCCTTGTTTTTAATTTAATTCATTCAATTTGACAGCAATTCACAGATATACACAGATATACATATATACACAACAAGCATATCCAACACACAAGTTTCATCATATATACAAACATAGCCAACACATATATAGTTCCTTGCTTACATATTACAAAAGTTTCACATTCATCCAACACCGTTATCCATCCATCCATATAACAAGTTCCAACCATGCAAGTTCATTGATACAAAATAAAAGCACAAATGGAAAATAAGCACTCCATCCATGCAAGCTTCCGTGAATTAAATCAAATCTGTAAAATGATAAAAAAGATGTTAGAAGAAGAAGAAGACTATAAGAAGTAAGCATACTTATTATGAAAACTTGGTCATTTTGTGCTAACATAAGTAATTTTGGAGTTAACCTATAGGAAACTAAGCATATTAGAGCTAACTTATGTCATTTTGGAGAACAAGAATAAGAAGAAGAAGAAGAAGAAGAAGAAGAAGAAGAAGAAGACTATAAGCTTATTGTGTAAACTTGGTCATTTTGTGCTAACATAAGTAATTTTGGAGCTAACCTATAGGAAACTAAGCATATTAGAGATAACTTAGCGTATTAGAGCCAACTTAGGTAAAATGGAGCCAACCTAGCTAATTATGCCATCTTTGAGTGAACTAAGCATATTAGAGCTAACTTATGTCATTTTGGAGAAGAAGAAGAAGAAGAAGAAAAATACTATAAGCTTATTATGTAAATTCCGGCTTCCAAGGCCAAGGTAATCAAGGCAATCAAGGTGGTTTTCATCAATAGCCTAGTTAGGGGAATCAGCAGCAGCAATTTGGTTATCAAAGTAATCCGAATCAGCTGAATAGTGGGCAGTACCATGTCTTCACCATGAGTTTATGCAAGCGGGATCAGAATCTCCATAGAAGTGTTGTGAACGCTGTTGAGCCGGTGGTTCCCCATTATTTGCGATGGTCTAAGCAGCCCATTGTGTGGAGTCGTGAGGATCACCCGCCCCGAGTTGATAATCCGGGTCACTTGGTGCTGGTGGTGGCACCTCAGGTTGGAGGATACAAATTCTCCAAGGTGCTCAAGGATGGAGGCAGCAGCATCAATATCCTTTACTATGAAACTTTTCGTCGCATGGGATTGACTGACAAAAATCTTAAGCCGTCGAACATTGTTTTTCACGGTGTGGTGCCTGGTAAGCCGGCATATCCGGTTGGTAAAATATCTCTGGAGGTTGCTTTTGGAGATGAGTATGATTCCAGATCTGAGACGTTGAACTTTGAAGTGGTTAAAATCAAGAGTCCTTATCCTGCTCTATTTGGGCGGCCGGCTTATGCTAAGTTCATGGCAAGCCCTTGTTATGTTTATTTGCAGCTGAAGATGTCAGGTCACAAGGGCACTATAACAGTGCATGGGAGTCGCAAGATAGCCTTGGAGTGTGAACAAGGCGATGCTGCTTATGCTGAGTCTGTGTGTGCGACAGAGGAATTGAAGTTTTACAAGGATAACGTTGACCCTGCGGATATGACATCTTTGAAGAAGTCAACCACAGAGCAGGGCCCTTTGTTAAAATTTAAGTCGGCAGACGACACCAAGCTAGTTGACTTTGTTCCTGGCGACTCATCCAAGCAGTTCAGTATCAATGCTAATTTGGATCCGAAATAGGAAAGCGCGCTCATCAGGTTCATCCGTGAGAACCGGGACATCTTTGCATGGAATCCTTCAGACATGCCAGGTGTACCGAGGGAACTCACTGATCACACTCTCAATATTGATCCAAAGTTTAAATCGGTCAAACAATTCCTTCGCTGTTTCAAATAGGAGAGGCGTAAGGCTATCGGTGAGGAGGTAGCCCAACTCTTGGTGGCCGGGTTCATTGTTGAAGTTTTTCGCCCTGAGTGGTTGCCTAACACGGTGCTGGTGCTAAAGAAAAATGGCACCTGGCGCATGTGTGTGGATTATACGGACTTAAAAAAGGCTTGTCCGGCTGATCCCTTTGCTCTCCCCCGTATTGATCAAATTATTGATACTACTGCGGGTTGTGAGCGTCTAAGTTTTTTGGGTGCTTATTCTGGTTATCATCAGATCAAGATGACAGTTAAGGACCAGGAGAAGACAGCCTTTATCACTCTGTTCGGAGTCTTCTGTTATGTCTCTATGCCTTTTGGGCTCAAGAGTGCCCATACGACTTACAAGTGGTGTGTGCAGAATTGTCTTCATGATCAGATTGGGTGCAATGTTCATGCCTATGTGGATGATATTGTGGTGAAATCCAGGAAGAAGGAAACCTTGATAGATGATTTAAAGGAAACCATTCACAATCTCCAGATTTATAAGATGATGCTTAATCCAGCCAAGTGCGTTTTTGGTGTGCCAACAGGCAAGCTCTTGGGGTTTCTGGTTTGAGAATGGGGTATTGAAGCTAACCCGGAGTGCATAAAGACTATCACCTCTCCGGCTAAGCCGGCGTGTATCAATGATGTTCAGCGTTTGGCGGGTCGTTTCACTACTAGGGAAAACCCTAGTAGTAGCGCTTGAAATATGCATAGCAGTAGCGCCGGGCCAAGCGCTACCACTAAGGCGCTACAGCTAACTAGTAGCAGTAGCGCTGCAAAGGGAGCGCTACTCCTACACCTAGTTAGCAGTAGCGCTTTCCTTTGGATAGCGCTACTACTAAATTTTCCTGTATTTTAAAAAATACAGATTATTTTCATTGTGTGGTTTTATATACAATACTTTCATCATATGATTTTATGACCATGATTACTTATTATATATAACAGTGGGTGAAGTGAACGTGGAGTAGATTCAAGTGGAGGCAACATGTGGTGCATGTCGAAAGTACTACTCTAATCCAAACTTGATCTAGTTTGGATTAGTAGTACTTTCGATGTGCACCACATGTCGGCTTCAGTTGAATCTAATCCAGGTTCATTTCACCCACTTTTATATATAATAAGTAGTCATGCTCATATAACAACTTAGCATCATGCATCATCGATCATAATAACAAATAACTCATCATTGGTATAATAATAACGAGTCATACTCATCATCATCGATCATACAACTTCTACTCAATACCACATCCTCATCATAGTCATCTAACCAATCCTACTTAGTTCTTCTTAGCACATGATCATGAGTATTATTAGCTAGGACCTACTACCTTCTCTTAGGTAAAATAGCATAAAACAAGATAGGTTCTGACTGTCCATTATGGAGAATGGAGATTATCCTGTCTTGAATTCTTGCCTTTCGCACAATGTTGCTTCCAAGTACCTCCTTACGACTGTCCATACATCTTTTCCATTCTTTGATTTTCATGCCTCCACTTCTTTTAGAAATCCGATATGGACAAGTGAGATTCGTAGGATGACCTGGCCATATGTTCAAAACATCAAGGTGACCATTCTGATACATCAGATGAGGCGCACAATCATTCATGAGTTTTTGAAAAACATAGTAATAACTTTGTAGTTAGCAATGTAGTTATGTTTTAAAATAATTTATGCAAAAGATGCAAGGATGTCGTAATACTAAAAAATCTTACCATGGCATCTCCATGGATGTTACCGTAGTTCAACATGTGCACTAGTGGCACGTATTGACCATAATGTGGAGGTGTTTTATAATAGATATTGTAATTCTCAAGATCAGTACAAAATGCGACCAGATGATTTTTCTCCTGATAAGTTAACTCAGAGCCATCGGTGTAGTAGGTTTTGTCTACCATGTTCTGCACATTGTTTGAACAATGAAAATAAGCTGTCAATGGAAATAAGCTATCAACTATTTTGAAATGAACAATATAAATTAGTTAATACCTATGTTTGAGAAACTCACATAGCGGTAGAATTGGAAGCGTATCAACAAGGACCCAAATGTCCATATTGTCTTGGTCGATGTCAGGATCACCAAGATCCATGGTGACAAGCATACCCCCATAAAAATCATACATCTTGAAAAGTGCTTCTCAATTTTTGCAACCAAAATGGGTTACGCTCTCAGAATTATACAGATTTACTTTGAAATCCATATCATGCTGGGTCCTGAGGCGCATTTTCTTTGTTTCGAAACTTTCATGGTCTTCAAGACCCATCCTCTCCAAGACATAGTGTCTTGCATGGCATGGGATAAGCTAGTCAAATTGTAAAAGATGAAAATTACATGTTGAAATGGTTGAAGTCATGCTTAATTAATTACGAAAAAAACACTTGTCGTCGTTGCGTACCGTTTCAACATCAAAGGTCTCCTCGAGCTTAATACTGAAGCGCTGATCTTCGTCCAGGTGAGGCCTTTCACACAGACCTCGGTCGTCGTTGCACCAGTTGCACTCCCCCGGGAGACTTTCGTCGTCCGATGACGACATTTCCTAGATTCATAATTCAAAGATTAAACTTGTACAATTAAATGTATGTACTATAAAAATTAAATTAGATCATTATTACCAATCATGGGTTGACTATCGGTGTGCCGAGTCTATATGGTGGAGACTCTCCCTCACTGATTCCTCCCTAACATTTGCGACCGTCGGTGATGGTCGTTACTCCTCCTTCCCCTAGTGCATAACAAAGGTATAGCACAAGGAGAAGAAGGAGAAACGACCCCCATGACAACAGTCGGGATTCTTCGTCCTGTCTCATATATGGTGGATACACTCCCTCATAGATTTTTCGACCGTCGATGATGGTCGTTATTCCTCCTTCCCCTAGTGCATAACAAAGGTCTAGCACAAGTAGAAGAAGGAAAAACGACCCCCACGACAACAGTCGGGCTTCATCATCCTCTCTCATATACGGTGGATACACTCCCTCACTGATTTTTTGACCTTCGGTGATGGATCCTCGACAGACTTAAAGTCAACCCAAAATGTCGTTTAATTATTTTTCGAGAAAATCCAGGCCACTCGATATTTCCTACATATTCTAGCACAAGTCATGCCAGAATTCACGGAAAAATCCGGCATAACCTTTGCTCAAAAAGGACATATCGAGCGCCTGAAATTTGCCGGAACGGAAATTAATCAACACTCCGGCAAAACATTGGCCACTATATGAGGTGTAACCTGCAAACATGGCCGGCCACTTGGGCAAGCACATATCCTATTTGAGCAACACAAGATATACATGTTTATATCTACATCATATGAGCATTCAAATGATGGAGTAGTTTTCCAATTTGAGCATTCAATAAGCAAAACCAAATCATAAATAAATTAGTATTCAAATTAGCATTCATTCAATAAGCAAAAATAGACCGTATCTTTTGTCCGTACATCGTCGAATATTATCACTAATAGATCTCGAATAGTATCATACATATAACATAACTAATACAGCTAAAATTGTAGCGAACAATGGGTATCGGCGCGGGTGGTGGACATCCAAAGAGAAGGAACCATCACAGGACCATAGCTCCAGTGAGATCCCTGAAGAACCTCCCATGTATTGGAGAATCTGCCCTCCAACGCAGCCATGTAGCGACGGACGTGCTCGTCCTCCTCGCTGACACAGTGACGTACCACCTCCGCGGGGTCCTCAAGCCTCCGCACCATCACTGCCCACGTGACCGCCACCAAAGAAGGTTCGATTCAACGACGGGCTGGCTAGTCACCAAGCTACGCCCCCCGGAAGGTAGCACCTCCCAGTACCAGCCTGGCGGGGGCGAGGGTGGCTGGCGGGGGAGGAGGCCGGTGCGGCGGAGGGTGGCCGGCGGGGGAGCAGAGCCGGCGCGGGCGAGGGCGGCGGGAGAGCTCCGGCGCGAGGGACGGCGGTGCACGGTGGAGGGCGGCAGCGACGATGGCAGAGAGAGGAGAGTGAGTGTGTGAGGGTGGGGGAGTGAGAGAGAGAGAGAGGTCGAGCGCGGGCCATTGGGCTGGATAAAGAGCCCATAGGAATAGTGCTTATATGTAGAAAGCCCTACTGCTACGTCCGGTAGCAACTGCTCTTCATACATAAAAGCGGTTCTAGTATGCCTGGCCTGCCGGCAACGGCCTGGCAATTGTAGTAGTAGCGTCTTTTACTAAAACAGCGCTACTGCTAAGTGCATAGTAGTAGCGCTTTTTATAAAAAGCACTACTGATAAGTAGTAGCTACACTTAATTATAAAAATTGCTACTACTATGCTACTCTCTATAAGCATTTTCCTAGTAGTGTATTGCGGCCTTAAGCCGGTTCATAAGCCGGTTGGGGAGAAGGCCATTCCTCTGTACCAGATGATGAAGAAGACAAATCACTTTGTCTGGAGTGATGCTGCTGATCAGGCATTTAAGGCCTTGAAGAAACAATTAGCTGAGCTGCCAGTTCTTGCTGCTCCCATTGATAAGGAGCCTTTGTTGTTATATGTGGCTGCCAATAGCAGAGCCGTCAGTGTAGCCATTGTGGTGGAAAGGAAGGAGTCAGGGAAGGAGTGTCCGGTTTAACGGCTGGTTTACTATATCAGTGAGGTGCTTATTGAGTCCAAGTAGAGGTATCCACATTGGCAAAAGCTGGTATATGGGGTTTTCATGGCTAGTCGAAATCTAGAGCAATATTTTTTGGGTCATCCCATCACTGTTGTTAGTTCTACTCCTTTAGGGGATATTATTCAAAACAGAGAAGCCACAGGTCGGGTAGTGTCGTGGAATTGTCACGGCAGATGTCCTCATGAAAGGACTTAGTCGTAGGGCCATCGTACGGGTTAACCTAGAGGGGTTAAAGCGGACACAAGACACGGGAATTATACTGGTTCGGCCCCTTCGATGAAGGTAAAAGCCTACGTCCAGTTGTGATGTGATTGATATGATATGATTTCTTTGAAGACACAGCAAGCTAAAGAGCGCCGCACGACCCGGCATAGTGGCCAACGTATTACCTCATCCGGTTTACCAGACACACCAACCCGGAAGCGTCGTCCCGAGGTGACTTGCTCTCCTGAAAAGCGTTATCCCTTAAAGGGTTTCTTCCGATGTCCTCTGAATCCATCTGACCCAAATTATCAGGCCTCTTCCGGTTCGTCCGGCGGTTCATCAACCACGCAACTGCCTCCGCTTAAAGTTGCTGCAGGGTATGCAACCGCTGTCCTGTCCGTTCGGTTTACAATTGCTTTGTCCAATTTTTCTTTATTCCATTCCGAATATTGTAGCACCAAGGCTCGCTTGAGCAAGAAAGCAAAACCCTTGACCCTCTGCGGATGCTGATCCGGAAAAAGACCCCAGAACAAACCCACAACAATCCTGAAGCCGCCAAAGATAGTTACGGCGAGTTGTACAAAGATGATCTGCTGACCCACGGAAGTTGAACCGGAGGTCCAAATGGAAACTTCGCAGCCTGCTCCATCAAACCCGTCCCACAGGCGGGTCGTGATTGTTGAACCGCCGAGCGAGCAAGGCGACATCAAGCCCAAAGAAGACCGCTGAAAATGGCGATGTTATTGTGACCGGTGCGGGCTACACTGCTCCTAGCCGACCGGTCGCTTTAGCAAAGCACTGACATCAAGGAAGGTTCCACTACTATGAGCAAGGACAAGGGAAGGCGATGCAGCCGACTACGACAATTTCTGCCCTTAAGAACTTCATTCCGGCTTTACGAACCGGCTCTACACCAGCCGTGACTTTGAAGCTAGTGCAGTAAACGGATGAAGGACCGCTATGAGGTAATGAATTATGTCTTTCACGTACTTTAGCTGTATAGTAGCCCCCAAGGGTCGGTTCAACTCAAAGCATAGTTAAACCGGGACTTGATTCTGTACCCAAATGGCAAACGAGATCAATTAGCCATTAGCCCCCAAGTGCCAAGGTGAATATGTATATTGAGCTTGGGACTTGATAATGAGACACCTAACATGCTTCCTTTGCTACCGTAATGAAATAGAGCAGCAAGGCGTGCAACTCAAAGACACATGCGAGCCAATCTGGAGACTCTGCAAGCAGAAACCACTAAGGCCAAGGACGAATTGAGAACGGCCTTGGCCACTATGGAACAGATGAAGGAGTGGTATCAATCCGAACAAGCCAACTGGGACACCGAGAAGGCCGGTTTGAAAAAACGGGCGGAAGAAGCCGAAGCAGCCCTTAAACCGGTGACCGAAGAGCTTGCCGGACTCAAGCGCCAAGTGCATGCCATGACCTCTGCCGTCTTTGGTAAGAAACGATGCACTGGCTATCTTAATTTTGATATTTCCGCCGGTTTATCCTGAGTTGTCTTAAACCGGTGCAGGCAAACGTATTGCACATATGGGCTCTGATGTGCGGAGGAAACTGAAGGCCGCTTATACGCTGATTGAGCAGCTGTATAACGGCGCCAAATGAAGTCATCATGCTACATCATACGACAAAACGGGCGCCGTCCCTCGATCAGAGAAACCTGGACCGGTTGTCCATGGTTCCGGGCAGCTTGAAGAGTTGAAGCGATCCACGGCTCGGGCTGGCACATTATCGTTTCCGACGCGCCAAAGGCGTGGATAGCGAATCTTGATCCGGCGGACATAGCGAGAGGTTTCCCGGTGCTCAAGAGAATGGTGAAGCCTTTGATAACGACGCTCAAGCGGATCACAAAGGAAATGCGTTCATTGGGCGAAGTCAATCGGCAGACGAAGCCAACCCGACGGTTCACCGCTTTTTTATGGCGCCAACAACAAGCGGGTGGATTTTGTCATCCCTGAAGTGCGTAGCCTTGTTCCCCAATCCGTAAGCACACTTACGCCTCGACGTTGATCCGGCTGAGCTGATAAGTGAAGAAGCTGTCTTTCGTGCCTTAACCGGATTGATTGGTCCACCAATGACTTCCGGGCTTTGGGTGAGGAAGAAGAAGAAGTTGAACCGACGTCAGCGCCTCTACCTCACGTCAACCCGGCGAAGCAGCGTAATTCGTCAAGCCGGGTGACGCCTCCGAAGCTTCAAGGCATAACCCCACATGAAACGCCGGGCCTCAAAAGGCTTAGTAATAGGATAGCCAATACTTTGTTTTGAACAATGTTGTTACAACCTCAGTCTGTAAACTTTTGCATGGCGGTGCCGGATGCTTTGGTTTTGAAGTAGTGAACCCTTCAACATATTTTGCCTGCAATCACAAATTCTTAACCCGCCATGGCGGCTTGCGCCTCCAGCTAGATTGTGATGCCAATATATTTATATAAGAAAAATTTGTGATACAAAGATACCTGCCAGTGTCGGGCACACAGGTGGCTTTAGCCAATCCTGAAGCGGAGGCTTTATAAACCATCACCGTCAAAGGAGAACAATCCTGTGTGTATAATGCCGATTCTTTGTGTAAATCGTGGTCGGGCATGATAAGCCCCTGTTACTCCATAATGGGATGTTAACAGCAAAATCAATCCGGAACAATCAATCGCGGATTAAAATGGACCAAATTCTGAAAACTTGAATCAGGATGAAAGAAGCTTTGTCGGTTTAAGACAACAAACAAAAGCCAAATTATATGTATAAAAAACACATGGAAGCAAAAACAACAACAAAGACTGTTTGCAAGAAGAGGCTTTATTGAGCTGATCGAGATGGGCGTTACCATGGTCGGACAGGACCAAGCTCCCTATAAGGTGTAGCGATGGTTCAAGTCAGCCAGGTCCCCAACTGACATCGTGGCATTACGCCGATCAAGTGGTATTGCATTGGTTCAGGTTCGACCAAGCCCCCAAGTGATTCTATGGCCTTAGGCCGACCAAGAGGCGTGTTGGTTGGGGCGTGACCATGTCCCCAAATGATCTGGTGGCTTTTCGCTTTGTCAAGAGGTGTTGCATTGGTTCGGACCACGACCAAGCCCCCAAATGATCTGGTGGCTTTACCGCCAAGAGGTGTTGCATTGGTTCGGACACGACCAAGCCCCCAAGTGACAAAAGTTTCACAAAAGCAAGGCCAAGGATTAAACCGCGGAGGCCGCTTCAATGACAAAGATCTCCATGTACCCAAACCGGACTTTGATACGTAATGTATACCCGCTTTAGTCTAGTATCCGGTTTATTGCCTTTAATCATAACATATACATTGACTTAAAATGTACATAATTGTAGCCGATGGCTCGGGTATAATAAGGCGAAGATGAGCTATGTTCCATGGCTCGTTGGTCTCCTCTTCGACGCGGCGTGAATCCTTTTCGCTCTCGAACATCAATCGATAGTAGGACCCATTGTATAGATTCTTGCGACCACAAAAGGCCCCTCCCAAGGTGGGGATAGCTTGTGCATATCTTTACGGTCTTGAATGAGCTGCAGCACTAAGTCTCCTTCTGAAAGGTTACGGTTTTAACCCGCCGGCTGTGATACCGACGAAGATCCTGGCGGTAAACCGCCGAACGAGCAGCTGCCATATCGCGCTCTTCATCCGGTCGATCAAAATCTTCTTGCCATGCTGCGTCGCTATGTGCATAAACATACGCTGCCACTCGTGGCGTGTCGTGACGTATATCGCTGGTAAGGACCGCCTCCGCTCAATATACCATAAAGAACGACGTGTATCCAGTGTATCGGTTGGGAGTAGTATTTATACTCCATATCACCGATGGTAGCTCTTACACCCAACAACCCGGCGTCATCTCTAAAGGGACCATAAGTCGGGTTTGATACCTTTCAAGATCTCTGATTAGCTCGTTCCGCTTGCCCATTGGATTGCGGGTGGGCTACGGAAGAAACATCAAGCGGATGTGCTCTCGTTCACAAAAAGTCCTTCATAGCTCCTTTGGACAAATTGGTGCCATTGTCCGTGATGATACCGTGTGGAAACCCAAACCGGAAAATCACCTTTTGATGAACTGAACCGCCGTGGCGCATCACACTTGCTAATGTGCTCTGCCTCAACCCACTTGGTAAATTTATCAACCGCCACCAACAGTGGGTCTTTTGTCCTTGGACCTCTTGAAAGGTCCAACCATATCCGACACCAAGTCGCAAACGGCCAAGTAATTGGAATCATCCTCAATTCTTGGTGGCACATGAGCACGCCTAGAGAACTTTTGGCAACCATCACATCGTCGACCAGATCTTCCGCATCGGCATGGGCGGTCAACCAATAGAAACCATGGCGAACGCCTTAGCCACCAAGGACTTTGAGCAGGCGTGGTGACCACAATCCCCTTCATGGATCTCTCGCAATATCTCACAGCCTTCTTCGGGGACACACAACCTTTGAAACGCCTCGACACCTTTGCAATGGTGCAACTCGCCATTAACAATGGTCATAGACTTAGACCGCCGAACTATCTGTCGGGCCAACGTCTCATCTTCCGTAACTTCGCCCGGTTCATGTATGCCAAATAAGGGAGCGTCCAATCCGGAGTGACATGCAAGGCCGCCACCAATTGAGCCTCCGGATCAGGGATAGCCAAATCAATTTCATCCGGAAGCTTAACTGACGGATTGTGCTGTACATCAAGGAAGACGTTGGGCGGGACGGTTTACGTTGAGAGCCCAGCCGCTTAAAGCATCGGCCGAACCGTTCTTCCGACGATCCACATGGTCCACCTGATATCCTTTAAAATGTCTGCAACGACATCCACCTCCCGACGATATGCAGCCATGAGTGGATCTTTGGAATCCCAAGTACACGATACTTGCCGGGCCACCAAATCCGAGTCACCAAAGCATTTAACCCGGCTGAGATTCATTTCCTTAGCCATCCGGAGACCATGGAGCAAAGCTTCATACTCATTGCATTGTTAGTACAAGGGAACATTAGGCGGAGAACGTAATGTAACTTGTCACCTCGTGGGGAAGTTAATACGACGCCAAATTTCGAGCCCTCAATTATGCGGACGCATCAAAGTGGATGGTCCAATAGGTATGATCCGGCTTCTCTTCAGGCGCTTGCAACTCCGTCCAATCATTAATGAAATCCACAAGTGCATGAGATTTTACGGCCGTCCGAGGCACATATCTTAAACCGTGCGGCCCAAGTTCTATAGCCCACTTAGCAATCCGGCCGCCGCTTCCGGTTACGTATGATATCGCCCAAGGAGCCGAATCGACCAACGTGATGGGGTGCCCTTGGAAATATTGCCTTAGCTTCCGGCTTGCCATAAAACCCCGTATACCAGCTTACGCCAATGCGGATATCTCTGTTTAGACTCAATGAGGACCTCGCTGATGTAATAAACGGCCGTTGAACCGGATACTCCTTCCCTGCCTCCTTCCGCTTCCACCATGATAGCCACGCTAACTTCCACAGCATTAGCAGCAACATATAGCAGCAGCGCTCTTTGTCAATGGGGCGGCTAGAACCGGCGGGTTGGCTAACCGCCGCTTCAAATCCTCCAATGCTTCATCACCGGTGAACTCCGGACAAACCGATCCGTTTTTTCAACATACGGTACAAAGGAATGGCCTTCTCGCTTAGACGGCCGATAAACCTGCTTAGCACAGCAATCCGCCTGCCAAACGCCGGGCGTCATTGATGCACCGGCTTAGCCAAGGAGGTGATAGCCGTAATTTTTCCGGATTAGCTTCGATCCCCTGTTGGACACGAGAAACCCAATAACTTGCTGCGGAACACCAAAAACGCACTTGGCGGGTTGAGCATCATCTTGTACACCCACAAGTTGTCAAAGGTTTCCTTTAGATCCTCAATCAAGGTTTCCTTCTTCCTTGACTTAACCACGATATCATCCACATAAGCATGCACGTTACGGCCGATCTGTTCGTGCAAGCAACTCTGAACGCAACGCTGATAAGTCGCTTGGGCGCTCTTGAGCCCAAAAGGCATAGATACATAGCAGAAGGCTCCAAAGGGGGTGATAAACGCCGTCTTCTCCTGGTCCTTAACTGCCATCTTAATCTGATGATAACCGGAGTCTGGCGTCCAAAAATCTCAAGCGCTCACAACCCGCCGTAGCATCAATAATCTGGTCAATGCGGGGGAGGGCGAAAGGATCTGCTGGACATGCCTTGTTGAGATCTGTGTAATCCACACACATGCGCCAAGTGCCATTCTTCTTAAGAACCAACACCGGATTGGCAAGCCACTACGGGTGAAAGACTTCGACGATAAACCCTGCCGCCAAGAGCCTAGCAACTTCTTCTCCGATGGCCTTGCGCCTTTCCTCATTAAACCGGCGAAGAAACTGCTTTACCGGTTTGTATTTTGGGTCCACATTAAGAGTGTGCTCAGCGAGTTCCCTCGGTACACCTGGCATGTCAGAAGGCTTCCATGCGAAAATGTCTTGATTCTCACGGATGAACTCGATGAGCGCGCTTTCCTATTTAGGATCCAAGTTGGCACTGATGGTGAACTGCTTGGACGAATCGTCGGGCACAAAATCAACAAGCTTCGTCTCAGCCGCCGATTTGAACTTCAAGTCCGGATCATGCTCCGTAGTTGGCTTCTTCAAAGGGGTCATATCCGCCGGATCAACATTGTCTTTATAATATTTTAGCTCCTCGGTGGCACAAACCGATTCTGCGTAAGCCGCATCACCTTCCTCGCACTCCAAAGCGATCCGGCGGCTCCATGAACCGTTATCGTTCCTTTGTGACCCGGCATTTTCAGCTATAAGTAAACATAACAGGGCAGCCATAAATTTAGCATAAGCCGCCGCCCAAAGAGGCGTGGTAAGGGCTTTGAATTTTCACCACCTCAAATGTCAATGTTTACGATCTGGAGTCATGTTCGTCCCCAAAGGTCACCTCGAGCTATCTTACCGACCGGATACGCCGACTTGCTGGGCACCACTCCGTGAAACAACTTGTCTTTGGATGGCCTAAGATGCCTATCCGTCAACCCCATACGCCGGAAGGTCTCGTAGTACAGGATGTTGATGCTGCTTCCTCCATCCATAAGGACCTTGGTAAACTTGTACCCTCCTACCTGGGGTGCCACCACCAGGGCTAGCTGACCCGGATTGTAAACCCGGGGAGGATGGTCCTCTCGCTCCACGTGATCGGGTTGCTCGGACCAGCGTAAATGTCTTGGCCAGCCGGTTCAACAATCTTGACCGCCCGCTTACGAAGTTTTCGGTCTCGTCTGTCCAAGCTGGTGGTAAAGACGTGGTACAGTCCCTCGTTCAACTGCTTTGGGTTACTTTGATAACCCGATCGCTGTTGTTGATTGTAGCCCCTTGGTTACGATTGTTCTGACTGCTCGGTTACACCGATTATTACGATTGCCTTGCCCGCCGGATTACCACGAATCCTGGGCGGAATTTCCTCCACCGTAACCGGGCGGACCACGAACCGCCGGGCCCTTGATCATACCGGAAAGAGTTGGAGTTTTGAACTCCTGCATAATGTAACAATCCTTCCAAAGGTGGTTCGCCGGTGCCTCCTTCGTCCCATGCTTCGGACAAGGTTGATTCAATATAAAATTCAAACGATCCGGATTGTGACCGCCCGGTTTGATTGCCTACCCTGTGCCGCTGCCCTTGTCCTGCTAGCGTTGGTGTTGGCCACAAAGCCCATGTTGCTGTTAAACTACGCTTGTTCCTCCATTGCTGCCGAATGATCTGCTGGCCCACAGGGTTGCCGTTCTGTTTTCCCTTCCCCACTTCATCATTCTCAGATTCGGGAACCTTGGTACTATCAGAATCAGCGTACTTTACCAAAACGCCCATTAGAGTGCCCATGTCATGGCAAAAGCGCTTCATGCGGCCCAGCTTCAATTTCAATGGCTCGAACCGGCAATTGGCTTCCAAGGTCAAGATCGCGGAACCAGGGTTGATCCGGTCCGAAGAATGTAAAACTTCAAACGCTGGCGCGCACCCAATGGGTTGTGGATTCTCCTCCGTCTCGGACACAAGCTGCTAAATCCACCACACACATGGGCTGCTTACAGGTGTCTTTGAAATTTTGAATGAATCGGGTTATAGAATCGGGTCCACAAACCGATAGAGTTGGGCGGCAAATTTTCAACCAAGTCCGGGCCGTTCCTTCCAACATCATTGTGAAGTATTTCGCACATGCGGCTTCATCCACATCTAGCATCTCCATGGCCATCTCATAGCTTTCTATCCATGCTTCGGAGCCAAATCGGCAGATAATTGGGCACCTTGCGCGCCCCTTGAAGTCCTTGGGCAGCGCACATTACGTAAAGCGGGACGAGGCAAGGCACCCCAAAGAACGAGACGTGACCCACGGCTCGAAGATGGTCAGACGAACGGCGAGCGGATGATCCTCTGCTTGTGCCGCTAACTTTCGGCCTCCCTACGCGCCTGGCGCGTCCACTACCACTTGAGCATCCTCAAAGCCGCCCGTCGGATTGTTGCATGGCGGACCATGCTGCGCATTGCTTGACACGGCGGTTAAATCGACGGCGTCGGTTATAGCTCCGGCTTGGGCGGGGTGGAGTGGATCCGATCCGGTATGCGAATATGCTTCTTGCTGAGCGGGGCCGTCCCGAGGAGCTCCTTGACCCGGGCGGGTTTCGACCGCTGTGGTGAATCGCCCTCGATCGGAATCGCCTCAACCGTGCCGCAGCCGCGACAAGGTTATCCATCGGGTTGGAGTAGTGACCGGAGGTGTCTGCACTGACTGAGGTGCGCCCGGTGTGATGATGAGGTAGATCTATCACACGAGGTTGAACCGGCGCGCCGTCCCAGTGCTTTCGGCGGTTTACCACCGGTGGCGAATTACTGGTCCCCGCCCCTGGGGTGTTGAAAAGCTCTCTTCCCTCGAAAACCGAAGGTAAACGGGACCTGTACTTCCTTTTCATGACTTCATGCGACGCGCTCTGATCCAGCATGAGCCTATAAGCCTGTGCATCCAAAGCGGCCCGTTCCGCCGCCATCCTCGCGTCCGCGGCCGCCAGGTCCGCTTTAGCTTTAGTGATCTGTTCCTTCACCTTTGCAATCTCCGCGTTGTGCAGGTCCTAATCCGGTGGATTAGCCTCTGCCATGAGCACAGCCAATGCGTCAAAAAGCTCTGACAAAACTTGAGCCGGTGGGCGCACAGGGCCTCCTTCCCCGGCTGCCATCACCGCTGTTGAACTGACGACCAGGGGCACCGCGGTCGAAGAGTGAAGCGCCGCCTGCGTACCGGCCATGAAGATCCCAACCCGGTTGGGTAGATCGAAGGGGTCCGGAACACTCTCACCGTCGGAACAGCCCCGATCTGGCCATCTTGTAGCTGGTATAGAGACTCGGTTTCTCCGGCCGACGATTCGTCACCCGAGTAGACAACAGTTTCGTCACCAGATCTGATCCGTCCTCGCAGCCTCCATGGGCGACTCCCACGAAAACATGCACGACCGCCGGTTTAGCGAGGCAGGACTCTTCTTCGCCATTGAGCCGTGTCAGACGACGAGGTCAAGACAGACGTCCGGCCCAGGCCACGGCTCGCCGATCTTGCCAATGAACACGTGTATGCCGCCAAGGGGACCCGGTACCGTACTCAAGCGAGCCGCCTCGGGGCCCCAGTCCGCATCGTCGATGTCGAGCTTGCCGTGACGACTCTTAGTCATCCGGCCCACTGCATAACCTTCGAGTCCTTCGAACTTGCTCTCTAAGATCATCAAACCATCGTGCGATAGCCCCACGGTGGGCGCCAACTGTCGTGGAATTGTCACGGCAGATGTCCTCATGAAAGGACTTAGTCGTAGGGCCATCGACGGGTTAACCTAGAGGGGTTAAAGCGGACACAAGACACGGGAATTATACTGGTTTGGCCCCTTCGATGAAGGTAAAAACCTACGTCCAGTTGTGATGTGATTGATATGATTTCGGCGACTAGGGAGCAATAGCTTTGCCTTAGCCTCGAATCCTCTCTCCTAATCCGCCACGGTCGTCCCCTTATCTACACGGTTTGGCCTCGGCCGGTCTGAGAGTCCCGATCCGGCTCATACAAGCGTCGGCTCGGTCTCTCCTTTCTTAACTTACAACACAAGTTACAATACTAAGGCGGTTTACATAGATGGACCTTAATTCGCCTCTGGGCTCTAGGCCTCCTCCGTGGGCCTGAATCATGGACGAGGGTAAACCGGCCCCTCCGGGGCGGTTCACACTCAGTAGTTGTGTCCCCAACAGGTAGCCAAGTGGGCCATTGAGCTTGGACCTCATGGTTTGAAATATATGCCTCGAATAGCCATTAAGTCTCAAGCGCTTGTGGATTTCATAAACGATTGGACATAGCTGCAGATGCCTCAGGAGAAGCCGGATAACACTTACTGGTCTATTCATTTTGATGGATCTAGGCAGTTGGAGGGCTCTGGGGCTGGAGTTGTCTTGACTTCCCCACGAGGTGATAAATTTTCCTATGTTCTCTGGTTAATGTTCCCTTGTACTAACAATGCAGCTGAGTACGAGGCCTTGCTCCATGGTCTTCGGATGGCTGAGCAGATGAACTTAAGCTGGGTGAGGTGTTTCGGTGACTTAGATCTGGTAGCTCAGCAAGTTTCTGGCACTTGGGACTCTAAGGATGCACTCATGGCGGCTTATCGTCGAGAGGTTGATGCTATCGTAGGTCACTTCAAGGGTGATCAAGTTGAACATGTTGATCGCTGGAAAAATGAGGCGGCTGATGCTTTAAGCCGGTTAGGGTCTCAGCGTAAGCCGGTGCCACCTAACATTTTCTTGGATATTCTGCATAACCCTTCTGTCAAATTGCCTACAGAAGAGGATCTTGCTATTCCTGACCCAGAAGCACAATTGGTGCTGGCTCTTCATGCTGTGACTAACTGGATAGTTCCGTATTTGGCTTATATGACCCGGGGTGAGTTACCTAAGTCAATGTCCATTGTCAACGGAGAGTTACATCATCGCAGTGTCACAGGGGTGTTTCAATGTTGTGTTTCTCTTGAGGAAGGCTGTGAAATTTTACGGGAAATTCATGAAGGAGATTGTGGTCATCATGCCGGCTCTAAGTCTCTTGTAGCCAAGGCTTTTCGTCATGGATTTTATTGGCTGAAAGCTCATGCTGATGCAGAAGATCTGGTCAGTAGATGTGATGGTTGTCAGAAATTTGCATGATGAGCTCATGTGTCGGCTCAAGAATTGAGGATGATTCCAATTGCTTGGCCATTTGCTGTCTGGGGGCTTGACATGGTTGGGCCTTTCAAAAGGTCCAAAGATAAAAAGAACCACCTTTTGGCGGTGGTTGAAAAGTTTACAAAATGGGTTGAAGCAGAGCCGGTTAGCAAGTGTGACGCAGCAACGGCAGTTCAATTTATCAAAAAGGTGATTTTCTGTTTTGGCTTTCCCCGAGTATTATAACTGATAATGGCAGTAATTTATCCAAGGGTGCTATGAAAGAATTTTGTCAACATTAGCATATCCGGCTTGATGTATCATCATTGGCTCACCCCCAGTCTAATGGTCAAGCTGAGAGAGCCAACCAAGAGATCTTGAGAGGCATCAACCCCCGACTTATGGTTTCTTTGTAAAGGACGCCCGGTTGTTGGGTGGAGGAGTTACCCTCAGTGTTATGGAGTATCAATACTAAACCCAATAGATCTACGGGTTACACGCCTTTCTTCATGGTTTACAGAGCAGAGGCGGTTCTCCCTAGTGACATGCATCACGATTCGCACCGTGTGGTGGTTTATGTTGAAGTTGATAATGAAAAAGCATGCCAGGACGCACTTGACCTGTTGGATGAGGAGCGCGACCTTGCAGCGGCTCGTTCGGCGATTCACCAGCAAGATCGGCACCATTATCACAGCCGCCAGGTTAAAACCAGAACCTTTCAAGAAGGCGACTTGGTGCTCCAGCTTATCCAGGATTAAACTGATATGCACAAGCTATCCCCACCTTGGGAAGGGCCCTTTGTGGTTAGCAAGAATCTGAACAATGGATCATACTACCTTGTCGATGTTCGAGACCACAAGGACTCACGTACGTCGGAGGAGGAGACCCGCCGGCCGTGGAATATTGCTCATCTTCGGCCTTATTACACCTGAGCCACTGGCTCTTATGATGTACATATCTTAACAATGTATATATTACGATGAATATAATAAAGCCGGCATCCCTGATAAAGCAGGGCATCTTAAGTTTCATTTCTGATAATAATGAATCTTTATGGACACTTCATATGGTCACTTGGGGGCTTCCTACTCATTGAGCATAGCTATACTACCCTTTGATCTGGCTTACATGCTGGGCTGTAAACATCACTTGGGGGCTTCGTGTTCAAACATAGGCGTATTCACCAAAGAGAGCATAGCATCACTAGCCTCTTGGCTGGCTTGGAACACCAGGTGTATTCACCAAAGTTTCCATGTTATCTTGTTTACACATAGGTGTATTCACCAAAGAGGACATAACCTTTTTTGGCGTGGAATGCCAGGTGTATTCACCAAAACTTTCCAGGTTATCTTGTTCAAACATAGGTGTATTCACCAAAGAGGACATAACCTTTTTCAGGCTTGGTAGCCAGGTGTATTCACCTAAAACCCCATGTTATCCTGTATTTTTAAGTCTGCCACTCCGCCCAGGTAATCCTGGAATGATCCGCCGTACTTTTGACAGTCAATCTTATGCAACATCCTGAACTTGTCAAAGTTAAAACGACGATTGGTCATGTGAGGCCCGACTTATAAGGTTTAAAAGGTTTAACTCAGCGGCTATGCGGCCCATGAAAGCACTTGAGATTTAGGCTTGGCGGTCTATGAAAGCCTTGTTTTTCTGATTTATTATTTTTTATTTGAAGATTTTTTCGGGTTCACCTTTATACCATATTGACGTATGGCTCAAAACAATTCAGGCCATGTAGCGTCAATCTCTATGGCTCATATTTGAGTATATATGTGGTTTCAGATAACCTGACCTGGCTTTGGACTATAAGTCGCCAGTATATGATGATATTACCCGTTGCTGCATACGGCATTGAAAGCCGGCAGTATATGACAAACAGGGTATTATGTGCTCAATCTTTTGGGGTCGTCACCCTTACTGCACTGGTATGATAAGCCAACTGTCGGATCACGGGTTCCGGCAAAACCCTTGAGGTCCGAACTCTGGGGTGCGCACGAAGATCTCTCTCCCCCTAGCTCACGCTCTCACCACGATCTCAAAGCTTAGCTCGCCGAACCCGAAGAACAAGGGACACAAGGGTTTATACTGGTTCGGGCCACCGATGTGGTGTAATACCCTACTCAAGTGTCGTGTGGTGGATTGCCTTATAGGCTGGGATGAACTGGTACAAGGGAAGAACTACCTCCTGAGGAGATTTGTTCTTGAGCTCGGTGAGCTTGTGCGGTTGAGGATGATATGAATCATCTCTTCCCTTGCCAGGGGGTGGCTAGTCCGATTTATAGAGGCCCGGGTCCTCTTCCCAAATATTAGGCGGGAACGGATCCCACAACGGCCAATTTGAAGGGGGACATCTAGTACAAGCTATCCTGACAAAAGGTGGTCTTCGCCTGCCAAAGGCTCTGGTGGTGACGCCGTCGTGGACTCCGTGATGACCTCCGTCCTGCCGTCATGCTGGTCTTGGTCTCGTTGCATCGATATGGAAACCTTTGCCTGATGCCTCGGGACTCCTCGCCTCCGCCTGCTCCTTTAGCACCAAAGAGGAAACCAGTACTCTGCGCCCGCTGGCGCCCGCCTGGCCTTGGTCGTCATGGCTCACGTCATGAGAACCTCAAGAGGTGCCCCTTGCCTTGATCTCCCTGCTCCTCGCGAGCCAGCATAGTGAGGCTGCTGAGGGAGTCCTGGATTAGGGGGTATCCGGACAGCCGGACTATATACAGCGTCCGGACTATTGAAGCGTGAAGATACAAGACTCAAGACTTCGACCCGTGTCCGGATGGGACTTCCCTTGGCATGGAAGGCAAGCTTGGCGATCCGGACTTTATATTTCCTTCCTTGTAACCGACTCCATGTAAACCCTAGCCCTCTCCGGTGTCTATATAAACCGGAGAGGTTGGTCCTTAGAAGGCCGATCACAATTACAATCATATCATCATAGGCTAGCTTCTAGGGTTTAGCCTCTATGATCTCGTGGTAGATCTACTCTTGTACTACCCATATCTTCAATATTAATCAAGCAGGAAGTAGGGTTTTACCTCCATCGAGAGGGCCTGAACTTGGGTAAACATTGTGTCCCTTGCTTCCTGTTGCCATCAGCCTAAGACGCATAGATCGGGGCCCCCTACCCGAGATCCGCCGGTTTTGACACCGACATTGGTGCCTTCATTGAGAGTTCCTCTGTGTCGTCACTATAGGGCTCGATGGCTCCTTCAACCATCATCAGCAACACGGTCCCGGGTGAGACCTTTCTCCCGGATAGATCTTCGTGTTCGTCGGCTTCGCCCTGCGGGCCAATTCGCTTGGCCATCTGGAGCAGATCGATAGCTACGCCCCTGGCCACTTGATCAGGATCGGAAACCTGAACTGCACGGAAGATATCCGCGGTGACCGGATCACCAACGGATTCGTGCCTATGCCATGAGCACCGAACAGTCACAACGAGCATGGCTTAGACCTGCTGTCGGACAAAGCTCGGGGTATCACCCCCGCAGTAGCCTCGGACCTAAATCTGGAGCAGGATGCGCTACCTAAGGACAGAGGGCTGGACCCCGCCCCGCAGGTCGCACACTCATCGGCAGTGGAGCCGAACACGGGACTTACCTCTGTGGTGGCCTGTGACTCCGGACCCCCGGGTTCGTATTCGGATGTTGGTTCTGGTCCACGCACTCCCGATCCAGTCGAGCCAGGTTGGGCTCCGGTAATGGAGTTCACCGCTGCGGATATCTTCCAGCACTCGCCCTTTGGCGACATGCTGAACTCGTTAAAAACTCTCGCTTTGACAGAAAATTCTGGGCCAAACTATGTCCGGCTCGAATGGGAAGCAGGCGACGAAGAAATTCGTTGCCCACCCACCACCCACTTCATAGCCACGGTCGATGATTTAACCGACGTGCCTGACTTCGACTCCGAAGGCATCGACGGTATGGACGACGATGCAGGAGAAGATTCGGAATCTATGGGGCGCTGGACTTCTGCCTCGTCACACGACATATACATGGTGGATACGCCCAAAGAGGACAAAGGCGACAATCCGGAAGATAAAACCCCCGGGCAAAAGCCAAAGCGACGGTGCAGACACCGTTCTAAGTCCAGCAACAGTAAAAATAGCGACAAGAGCGCCAGAAGGATTGATACTACAGTCAACTCCAAAGGCAACAACGACCATACGGACCCAGCGATGGAGCAGGGCGAACCAGGCCACCCCGAACACAGTTCGGAGCAGACGCCCGAGGACAATGATCCCGGCGGACGAGGTCACAAACACATCCAGATACAGAGGGGCTTCTCACCCCCTGTGCTTCAGCGAAGAAGTACTGGACCATGAATTTCCACAAGGCTTTAAACCTGTGAATATAGAGTCATACGACAAGACGAGCACCTGTGTGTGCGGATTGAGGATTTTATCCTGCATATACATATGGCTCGTGGGGATGACCTCCACGCCATCAAATACCTTCCCTCAAACTGAAGGGACCAGCCCGACACCTGGTTGAAAAGCCTCCCGAAAATTCAATTGGGAGTTGGGAGGAACTCGAGGACGCTTTCAGGCCAATTTCCAAGGGACCTATGTCCGCCTCCGGACATCGACGATTTAAGTCACATAATCCGACAACCCGGAGAGTTCGCCCGCAAGCTTTGGAACAGATTCCTCACTAAGAAGAACCAAATTGTCGATTGTCCGGACGCCGAAGCTTTAGCGGCATTCAAACACAGCATCCGTGACGAGTGGCTCGCCAGACACCTCGGCAAAGAAAATCCGAGGACAATGGCAGCCTTAACAAGCCTCATGACCCGCTTCTGCGCGGGTGAGGATAGCTGGCTAGCCCGTAAAGGCACCAGCGACCCCAGCACATCCAAAATAAGAGATGGCAACGAGAAGCCACGGCGTAATAAAAACAAACGCCAAAACAAGGAAGAGAGCCCGGATAACACAACAGTTCATGCCAGATTCAAGGGATCTCGACCTGATCAGCAAAAGAAGCCATTTAAAGGCAGTAAAGAGGGACCGTACGGTCTGAATAGAGTCCTAGACAGACTATGCCAAATTCATGGCACCCCTGACAAACCTGCGAACCACACGCACAGAGAGTGCTAGGTCTTCAAGCAGGCCGGTAAATTAAATTTCGAACACAAGGGAAGGGAAAAACCAAGTGAAGACGAGGATGAACCTCGCCAGCCAAACACTGGGGGACAGAAAAAAATTCCTGCCAGAGGTTAAAACAGTGAACATGATCCATGCGACTCACACATCCATGAGAAGGCACGAACGTGCGTATAGAGACGCGCTCGATAGAGCCCATCGTACTCACACCTAACCACTGGATGTCTTATCCGATCACCTTCGATCACTGGGACGGCCGAACTAGTATTCCGCGCGGAGGATCAAAGGCCTTGGTGCTTGACCCAATAATCGACGAATACCGTCTCACCCATGTCCTCATGGACGGCGGCAGTAGTCTCAATTTAATATACGAAGACACTGTCCGCAGGATGGGGATAAACCCATCCAGAATTAGCCAAAGCAACTTCGCCTTTGAAGGGGTGATACTAGGCGTTGAAGACTACGGCAGGGGCTCCGTCGTACTGGAGGTAACATTTGGCTCCCCAGGCAATTCCCGAAGCGAAGAACTACTCTTCAACATCGCACCCTTCCAAAGCGGCTATCATGCATTGCTTGGAAGAATGGCCTTCGCCTGATTCAACACATTACCGCACTATGGCTACCTTATACTCAAGATGCCCGGTCCACGGGGCGTCATCACCGTTAGCGGAATCACAGAGTGCTCTTCACGCACAGAGGAACTCGCGACAGCCCTAGCGGCCGGACTATAAGCGGCCTCCAATATCAGAAAACATGACTGGTCATTAAGACCACATACACGGTTAGACGAGTCCGGTCGCCCGGATAAAATTGAATCAGGGCACCGTATATGTAATCCCATAGTGGACACCAGGGGCTATAAATATTTAATACAACCCCACACTTGGCTCAACCTTATTGGCAGGCCAACATCTTACACTTTTACTATCCATCGCATACTTATGTTGTACTCTCCTACGAGTTCCCTTTTTTCATAGACAACGTTCGCGCGATACCCTTCCAGGATACGACACAATGGAGACAAAGGCGCAGACGTGCAGCAGGGCCCTGTTCAACAGGTTTCTTTTTAGATTAAGCTCCTGTGTAAACCTTTTCTATTGCCTCTTGTTGTTTAACCATCACATGGGTTCCATACCCACAGAGGATACTGCCGTTATTGGCATTTCGCCACGACAGATTAATGCACGTACCTGGAAACACAGGGTTTATAATGAATGGGCATTCTTGAACCCATCGTCTGTTATAAGGTCCGAATACCTTCGGGAGTGTTCGGCGTCACGAGTTTGGCCTTATATGGAGCAGCTCTGAATCATGTCTTTGGTCAAATGTTGGGTTTGCCCGGCTCCTGGGTTTGCCGCCTTACGTTCCATTATTATCGGCTAAGGTGGCCAAAGGAGAACTACTGCGATTGTGCCCTGGTTATTCCGGACGAGCACCTAGGTAGAGAAAGTCAAACCGGCCGTCATGATACAGCGAGAGACAGTTCAACCACTCGAAGACTTATCGGAATCTTTAGGATCCCTCCGCATTAACGAAGGACCGTTTCCCGGTCATGTACACACGCGCCCATATTCGGATGCACGCGAAGGTACCAGGGGTTACATAGTAGCCCCAACGTTAGACTCCCATGGCTAAGCGAAAGTGTTACAGCTATATAGTCCGGTTGCCTAGTTCGACGTGCGATCACCTCCTTAATGGACCAAGACGTTGGATCAAGGGTGATTAAGCATATTCGCGAACACCCCCGCATAGTCTGCGTGGGGGCTGAAGCCAACGACCGCTAACTTTCGGATTAAAATTTCATATATATATATATATATATATATATATATATATATATATATATACCCACATACAGATATGTATATATATATATACATATATATATATATATATATCTGAGCGGTCTATTCTGCTAATATTAGCAGAATAACTATTCTACACACCACTTGACGCACTGCACGCTCAATGAAGCGCCTTCTGCGTCATTTTGACGACGAGCATTGCAATAGAGACTAGTGAACTTCTCGTCGGAAAAAACTGCACGCGTTATTTTTTCGGTACTGTTTTTGCTCTAATTTTTTAACCATTTATCGGAATGAGGCGTGTAATATACCATTGAAAAGCTATGGATTAGGCGCAACTTTGAGATGTTCAACACTTTTCGAGATTCCACACGGTTTAAGAGCAGTTTTGAAAATAGTGCGGCGGATGACGAGTGGCAGTGAGCGTTTTTTCGCGTTTTTTTCTAACCCGCTTGTCGGAATGAAGCAAATGATACTCCGTTGGATAGATATCGTCGAGCCGCATCTTTTTCATATATAAATCTTTCTCTAATTCATTACGGTTTAAAAGCAGTTTCAAATTTACTAAATCGCCGAACTCTGTTTTTCAAGTTTTTTAAAATTTTCGGTACTGTTTTCGCTCCAATTTTTGAACCGTTTGTCAAAATGAGGCATGTGATACGCCGTTGGAAAGCTACGAACGAGGCGCAACTTTCATATGTTGAAATATTTTTGAGATTCCTTACGGTTTTAAGTTAATTTTGAAAATCGTGCGGCGGACGACGAGTGGCAGCGGCCGTTTTTCGCGAAATTTTTGCAAACCGCTGGTCGGAATGATTCAAACGATACGCCGTTGGAAAGATATCAACGATACGCAACTCTTTCATGTAGAACACTCTCTCTAATTATTTACGGTTTAAGAGGAATTTTGAATTTACCGAAATGCGGACACTCTGTTTTTCGCGACACCCAAATCGACGTGGGTACTTCATCCGACTGAAAACAGCACTGCAACGGATGAAAAATCGTACTTCATCATACGGGTAAGAGAACTGCATGGTTTCTTTTATTGAAACATAATTTTTTTCAAGAACGAGAAAGTAGAGTGCACTTCACATCGGGTGTAGATGAACCACAACACTATCAAGAAGTGAACCGCATTACTTTTTTCGCTTCCGTAATAGTTTTTTTGCACTTACGGGATGAACAACATCATGCGGCCAACCACACTGCTTCATGTGGAAACTACACCGCATCAGACGGGCAAGTGAACTTCATGATTTCTTTCGTCCTTTTCCTAAAAAAATTATGAAACACAAAACACATGGTACCTCATTGGATGAGTGCAGTACAGATCATGGGGGAAATGAATGGCTACACAAATCAAAAGTGGACTGAATGGGGTTTTTTGTCGCTTTCAAACTACTTTTTTATAAATACGTTCAAACTGAATTGTCGAGGCTAGCGTACTGCATTTTTTTTTGCAATTTTTTTTTGTAAGTATGCATGGTTGAGGTTAGTGAAGAGAATGACTTGGATGTTTTTTCTTGCGCTAGTGAACCACTCGACTCGCTACATGTCCTGCACAGGGGGGGTACATAAAAATTCATTCACTAATGACCCACTCGACTCGCTAGTGATATGAATTCATAAACTATACTGATTTCTGTACTGCAACATACAACAATATGACATAATTAAAAAAGTATGACACCGCCGACCCAAGTGGAGTCTACTTCTTTCCCGCGGCTAGCGAACATCAACTAGCTGATGAGAGAGCAGCTTCTGAAATCTGGAGGCTCATTGACGCCGCACAGAATAAAGAAATCGCACTGCAGACACTAGGCAGAGAACTACAGCTAATAGGTGTATTTCACTCCTTTTTGCGTTCCGATGATATCCCCTCCTGCAAAACCAACAAAACCACAACCCTTAAACTGCGCGCGGACGAACTTCTCACCAAACGAACTACATCAGCGCAGCCACTGGACTGAACCAACAAGTGCCCGTACCGCAGGGCATATGCCAAAAATTGCGTGAACTTCATCGGCAGGCTGGCCAGGACACCTCCAAGGCTGGCACTGGACAGAGGAGCAGAGGCCCTCCGGCTGTCTGAGGTGAGGTGTAGCAGTGCCTCCGCCTGGTTCTATGGCCGACACGGTTTCAGGGATGCATGCCTGCTCCCTCCGAGCTGCAAGCCGCACACACCGCACCACCCACAAAAATCACACTTTGTATCATTCTGGTAAGAAAGGCAAAATTAAAAAGAATTACAATCAGATATTTTGCATTTTCAACAAAAATATCCTTCATGTGTACTCGCGCACTGCACCATTGCGCCTGCTGTACTGCATGAATAAATGCCGCACACTGCAAGCTTCACAATGGAGTGGATCCATTGGGCTGTTGCACTAGCGGACTGCAAGCATGCGCCTGCTGCACTGCACCCATACACGCCACAAACTGCAGACCTTTCGCGCCGCCACCGTTGGGGAAGGGGCCCGTTTTGCTTGTCGGGGTTGACCGCCGTTAGAGGAGGAGGTTGGGGAAAGGAGCGGAGCCTGGGATCCGGTGGATTTGCACCAACAAAAATTAGACTGAACACCCGGGCGTCCTGAAACACGCGCCAGGAGCCAGGGAACTGCACGGCGTCGCTAATCGAGCTGGGGAGAGCACCTGCGCACGACGGCTAGGGGGAGTTTGACACCCACCGCGGTCTCGCGTCCCACATCCACTGCCTGACCGAGTAGAAGCATATCGGGAGGCAGGAGGCTCACTAGAGGGGAGGGGACAGGGACGGTTGGTGGCCTCAGAGAAGCAGGAGGCTCACCTGCCGAGTGTGGCTGGGATCCCATCCCTTTGCAACCGCGTGAGATGCGAGAAGCACGGCGACGGCTGGATCCAGATCGGCGGAGGGGTGGGGTAGGCTTTGCGATGTTCATGGTGACACCTGTGTTCACGAGCGAGTTGAGAGGGTGCGGTGAGAAGCAAGAAGGAAAGGAGGGAGAGGAGGGCAGCCCGGCTCCAGTGTAGCTCTGGCTGTCCTGCACGGCGGTGGTGCAGATCGGCGACGCGTGGGAGGCGGTGGTCGGGCGGCGCGTAGGGGAGGGTGGGGCAACACGGGAGCGGCCGTGGCCGCGTCAGATCTGGCGAAGGGGAGGGTGGGACGGCGCGATGCGGGCTGCGGCGCGATGGCCGGCAGCGCTGTGGCCTCGGGCACGGAGGAAGGTGCCAGGAGGGAAGCGCTGGTTGGGTCACGGGCATGGGGGCGCCGGCGCACGGAAGAAGGTGGTAGGAGGGGGCGGTGGCTGGGGAGGAAGAGGGCTGGAGGTGGGCACGGGATGCGGGAGTGGGAGGGAAGGTGTGCGGGTCGGGAGAGGTTGGTGGGTTGCGGGAGGGGGAGTGGAGTGCAGGCGCGATTCGTTTTGTGCTGAGCTTTGTTGGTGCGCTAGGTGTTAGCAGAATAAGGTTTTTGAGGTGCAGAATAAGGTCTTAAGGGGTGTTATCATAATAGACCCACCCTATATATATATATATATATATATATGTATATGTATATGTATATATATATATCGGGTGGGTCTATTATGATAACACCCTTAAGAGTCTTATTCTGCTAACAGCTATGCTTATTCTGATAACACCTCCGCTCGAACATGGTAGCTACAATCTCTTCCCCACCTGGGCGCCGCACCACCTTAACCCCAACCACAACCCCACGTTCTTCATCCCTCTCCCTACCCCGGACCCCCTCACCCCCAGCCCACCTCCTTCCTCTCCCGCTTCCCCAACCTTCTTCCTCCCCGCTCCCTCCACTTCCACCAGCCCTAGTCGTGGCCTGAACCACCGGATCCGGCTGCCACCAGCCTCTGGCGCGGTCCCAACCGCTGGATCCGGCCGCCACCAGCCCCAGGCACGGCCTCAAACCGCTGGATCCGGCCACCACCAGCCCCCAACGCGGCCTCAAACCGCCGGATCCGGCCGCCACCGGCTCCCGGCGTGGCATCCACCATCGGATTTCGGCCACCATCGGCTCCCGGCGCGCCTTTAAACCAGGGGAATCGGTCGTGACGGCCATGGATGCGGCAACCAACCCCCCATCTTCCCTCGGCCGTCTCTGGACTGCATCTCCATCACCGAAGGGCTCCCCTCTCCTCTGGCCGGATCCGCCCATTGTCGAGGTGTGACGCCGTTCCCCGATGCCGACGAGCTGCATCGTCCATTCCCTGCTCACCCTCGTTCCTGTCTTCGTTTGCAGGTCGCCCGTCGAGGGCATGTGGTCCACTAAGTGGAGCTAGGAGGCCACGGGCAGAGAAAAAAGAGGTAGGAGGGTTGAGGGACTCCTGGATTAGGGGGTGTCCAGATAGCCGAACTATCACCGTTGGCCGGACTCCTGGACTATGAAGATACAAGATTGAAGACTTCGTCCTGTGTCCGGATGGGACTTTCCTTGGCGTGGAAGGCAAGCTTGGCGATACGGATATGTAGATCTCCTACCATTGTAACCGACTCTGTGTAACCCTAACCCTATCCGGTGTCTATATAAACCGGAGGATTTTAGTCCGTAGGACGGACAACAATCATACCATAGGCTAGCTTCTAGGGTTTAGCCTCTCTGATCTTGTGGTAGATCCACTCTTGTACTACCCATATCATCAATATTAATCAAGCAGGAGTATGGTTTTACCTCCATCGAGAGGGCCCAACCTGGGTAAAAACATCGTGTCCCTTGTCTCCTGTTACCATCCGCCTAGACGCAGATTCGGGGACCCCCTACCCGAGATCCGCGGTTTTGACACCGATATTGGTGCTTTCATTGAGAGTTTCTCTATCTTTGTTGTCAGGAAGGATGCCTCATCCGTCTTTAAAGACGGCACCGTGCTAAAGGAGCTTTGGCCACCGGCCAAACTCTCCGGCTAAGCGGTTTTCTTATGACCGCTGTTCGGTCGCTTGCCGACGATGACTTCTCGGGTCATCGAAAGCAATCTTCACGTTAACTCAGAGCTCGCCGAGCAATTAGATCCGATGGAGCTCTCTTCCTTAAACGAGCTCTTGGATCGCATCGCCGCCCTGGGAGTCGCTACAGACTACGATCAGATTGGGCCTAAAACCGATCTGAGAGAGATCAACTCTCCCCAGGCTACCCACCACGGTGCTGTGGTAGAGGAACAATACGACGAATCTTCTCGCACCTTAAGGACTAGCTATGTCCGGACTCCTGACCCCTCCATGCCGGATTCCCGCGGAGGGGAGGACACCACTCAAGCCCTTAACTTAAAGTCAGGCAGCGGGCTAGATTCATTGGACAACCTCCAAGAACCCAAGCTTCCAAGTTCGAAACTTCTTGGCCTCGAATCTTAGATCGGACGGGGTTCGGAATTTAATTCCACCCGCCCACCCAAACATAAGCGATCTATCCCAAACCCGGCAAGAGCCCAGTGAAACAGTACATCATTACTGGGCCAGATTGCTCCTGGTTATGGATAGGATAAAGGATCGCCGTGAGGAGGACGCAATCTCATTATTCTGCAATAATTGCACGGATGAAGAGCGCCTGGAAAACCGAAATCAAATTTTGGGATAATCCGGCCCCGAATACGACCCTAGTCCGAAATAAAAGGGTGCATCATCACCAGGCACCTGGGTTACATACCAAAAAGAAAAAAAAACCCAAAGGGCATGGAACCGTACTGGAGGGATGACCCAATGGACCCTGCAAAATTCATAGCATAGAGGGCGCCACTCAAACTCATAGCCTTAGAGCATGTTGGATACTACGTCAGGTGGCCAAAAGTGGCGAAGAGCTCTTAGCTCCAGAGCACCAGCCCAGCAATACCAGTACGGTATTAAAAGTCTTCGAGACTTTCGCATCAAATAATATGCGGAAACAAACACTCCGCAGCCTCGCCGAAGTCTACCAGATAGCAACAATAAATCCATGGAGTGACACGGCTATTACCTTTAATGCCAGTGACGAACCTAAAATCCGAACAGCATTAGCACTAGCCGCATTGGTCCTCAGTCCAATAGTGGACGGCTTTCGCATTACCAAGGTACTCATGGACGGCGGCAGCGGATTAAACCTCATCTTCAAGGAAATCCTTCGAAAAATGGAAATAGACTGGAGCCGCATTGAGCAAAGCAGCACAACCTTTAGTGGAATAATCCCGCCGGGAAGCATCTTTGACAGAAAGATCACTTGGATGTGGTGTTCGCACGCCGGACAATTATAGGTCCCAGGAGGTCACATTCCAAGTGGCCCCGTTCAGCAGCGGATACCATGCTCTATTAGGGCGAGAGGCATTCACAATTTTTCAAGCTATACCCCATTACGGGTACATGAAGCTCAAAATGCCCGGACCCAACGGAATTATCACTCTCGCTAGTGACCCGGACATAGCGCTCCGCGCCGAAAGTAAAACAGCCGCACTTGCCCTTGATGCACTATCCGAAGCCCTAGCGGTAGAGGAACTCACTACGCTGCGCTCCATGGTGAACAGGGACGATGTGATACTCGATAAGAGATCGAAGTCCACCTCTTTTAAACCGGCAGACGAAATAGTGAAATTCCAAGTCCATCCAACGGACCCTACAAAAACGGCCTCCATCAGGACACAATTAAACCCTGATGTGGACGCCAGACTACGAGAATTCCTACGAGAAAATTGGGACATTTTTTCCTGGGACCCTTCAGACATGCCAGGAATCCCACGCCGGCTGGCCGAGCACAGCCTAAATATCCTAAAAGGATTCAAGCCAGTCAAACAAGCTCTTCGAAGTTTCTCCGAGCCCAAGAGACAGGCCATGGGAGAGGAGCTAGCCAAACTATTGGAGGCCGGATTCATCAGAGACATTAAACATCCGGACTGGCTAGCAAACCTGGTAATGGTACCAAAGAAGGACAAATCCTGGCGCCTATGTGTTGATTTTAAGGACCTTAACAAGGCTTGCCCAAAGGATCCCTTCCCTCCCCGCATCGATCAAATTATCGACGCTAACGCAGGAACACTATTCATTGTGTTTCCTCGACGCATACTCGGCTACCACCAAATTAAGATGGCAGAGCCAGACCAAGTCATAGAACGGCATTCATCACTCCATACGGCCCATTCTACTTCAACACAATGTCCTTTGGGCTCAAAAACGCCGGCGCAACATATCAGCGCATGATTCAGACATGTCTGGCAAACCGTATCAGCAAAACAGTGGAGGCATACGTAGACGATGTGGTCGTCAAATCCAAGCTTATGAAACCCTAGTCGACAACTTGAGGCTCACATTCGATAATCTCCGAACATATGACATCAAGCTCAACCCAGAAAAATGCGTTTTGGTATCACCGGAAAGCTCTTGGGCTTTATTGTATCCGTAGAGGAATTGAAGCAAACCCAGCCAAGATCCGAGCTTTGTCACAATTGGATATCCCCAAAGACCTCAAACAAATACAAAAATTGAATGGATGCGTGGCGGCTCTAAGCCGCTTTATCTCCCGCTTTATAGCCTCCTCCGGCGCACCGAACACTTCGAGTGGACGGATGCCGCCACGGCCGGACTCGAAGAAATCAAAGCCATATTGGCAACAAATCCGGTCCTGGCCGCGCCCAACATGGGCGAACCAATGCTATTATACATCGCAGCAACCCATAAAGTTGTAAGCGCGGTGCTCATTGTCGAACGAGAAACGGACGGGAACAAGTTCCCTCTCCAAAAACCAGTTTACTACGTGTCCACTGTCCTAACTCCATGCAAGTCACGGTACCCGCATTATCAAAAGATAGCATACGCGGTGTTCATGGCATCCGGAACCTGCGACACTACTTTCAAGAGTGTTTGATAACAGTAGCCTCCGAAGTACCTCTTAATGACATTATAAACAATCGCGACGCAACGGGCCGGATTGCTAAATGGGCCATTGAGCTCCTCCCGTTCGACATAACCTACAAGCCACGACGAGCTATTAAGTCGCAAGTTTTGGTTGACTTCATCGCTGAATGGACCGAAGCCGAACTCCCTAAAGAGTACGGCGCATATTCCAACTGGATCATGCACTTCGACGGCTCCAAAATGTTGGTCGGGCTGGGTCAAGCGTCGTCGACGTCCCCAACTGGAGATACAGTCCAATACGCACTTCAAAAAATGTACACGGACTCCAACATCGCAGCCGAATATGAGGCCCTTCTACATGGTCTCCGGATGGCAGTCTCCATGGGCATTCAGCGCCTAGAGGTGCGCAGGGATTCGAACCTCGCGATATCCCCAATAAATGGGGACTTTGATGCCAACGATCCGAAAATGGCAGCTTATAGCAATGTCGTCCTAAAAATGTCAGCTCGATTTGAGGGGCTCGAATTTCACCATATAGCCCGGGATAACAACCAGGCAGCGGACGTGTTGGCACGCATTGGCGCAAAGCGGGATGCCGTCCCCCCAATATCTTCCTAGAGAGGCTCTTCAAGCCATCCGTATTATGGGAGGGAGAGTCCGAAAATAACAACCCGGACCCAACCACACTGCCCCACACCGAACATTCCGAAATAGTTGGTGGTTCCGCCAACGAAATAACACCGTCAGCCCACACAATAATGGCAGTCATTGCCCCGTGGACAGAACCATTCCTAGCCTATCTAACTAGGCAGGAACTTCCCGAGGACCAAAACGAGGTCCGCTGCATAGTGCGGCAGTCTAAAGCCTATAAGGTCCATTAGGGAGAGCTTTATAAGAAAAGCACAACCGGAGTCCTTCAAAGGTGTATCTCCGAAGAGGAAGGGCGGAATCTCTGGCTGAAATTCATGCTGACTCGGTGGGCACCATGTCATGCCCGGCCCTTGTAGGCAAGGCCTTCAGACAGGATTTTATTGGCGACGGCCCGGGCAGATCTCAGGACTTAGTCCAACAATGTGTCGGTTGCCCGACTCTTTGCTAATCAAAGCCACATGCCACCCATCGCCCTCAAAACGATACCCATCACGGCCCTTCGCAATTGGGGCTTGACATGGTTGGACCCCTTAAAGGAGGAACCCACAAGCAAAAATACCTATTGGTCATGGTGGATAAATTCACCAAATAGATAGAGGCCAAGCACAGTAAAGACGGCGAATCCGGACCGATGATAGACTTTATATCGGGGTAGTACACCGTTATGGCGTCCCCATAGCATCATCACCGATAACGCACACGAACTTCACGGCCGACGAGGTCAAACTACGGTGTAAAACATGGGCATCAAGCTTGACTACGCTTTTAGTCTATCACCCCCAAACTAATGGTCAAGTTGAGCGAGCAAACGGTCTAATCATGAGCGGCATTAAACCCAGTAGTGCGGTCCTCAAGAAATCTAACACGCCTTTGGGTTGAGGAGGTCGACTACGTACTGGGGGCTGCGGACCACGCCGAATCGCACTACCGGATTCACACCATTTTGTATGGTATACGGCACAGAGGCAGTTTTGCCCTATGACATAATTCATGACTCACCTCGCATGCGCATGTACGAAGAAAGAGAAGCCGAGCTCGATTGGCAGGACAGTTTGGACGCCTTGGAGGTGGAGCGCGACGTGGCAAAAGCTCATTCCGCATTCTATCAATAGCAGGCTCGAAGATATCAAAGCGAGGAAATGCACGGGCCAAAGCTTACAATGTTGGCGAACTAGTTCTACGCCTGCCGGACAAGAAAAAGGACAAACTCAAGCCCAAATGGGAGGGCCCTTCATCATCGACCAAGTCCTGACCGGCGGAGCGTGCCGTCTGCGAAACACATCGGATAACCGACTCGAGCCGAACACATGGAACGCAGCCCGTCTCCGAAGATTCTACGCCTAGCGCCAGATTCTGAGTTCATCTCCTTCCTCCGTCTATATTTTATACTTTAAGCTGTCTTTTATTTCTCTCCTTCTTTCTCCTTTTTTCCGAAGCCGTTAAAGGCTCGTTCGCGCATTGTTCGCACACACTTGACGCGCTATCCGCGCTCATTATACTGGGGCTTCTCTATGAAGCTTATTTATACGGGCTTTATGCCCAACACACGTGTCACACTTCCGCATGTACCTTTTATTCACCATTATATGCATCGATATGACTTAAGTTTTGGCCAAGCTAGGTTGCTCGGCTCCACATGCTTACCCCTACGTTCCCGATTGTTCGGCTAGGTGGTAAAGGGAGCACCTCTGCGATAGTTACCGCCGGGTCAGCCGGACGTGTACCTCAGACTGGGTGAAGCCGAAAGCTAGCGTTCTTAAGGGAATATTCGGCCGGTGAACTAAAAGACGATTTTTTATTTTTTATTTATCTGCCCCCAGATGCTTTTCTGCTTTTTTCGCAGTCCGGACATGCACTTTAGGGCATGCCTGCCAGGGAAAGGAACCCCTAACGGAAATATTCTCCCTGGAAGATGTTTCTTGCTAACCATATAATATAACATAACTAGTTGGGCACTTGTCTGATAAAGCACTCATGACCCCTACGCCTGGTCTCCATGCAGGCCCCGGTTTTTACATAACCGCGAGGGTATTCGGACACACTCCGGACGATTGGGTCCCGAGGTTGAAGCGAAAAGGTCCTCTACGACAAATGATCTACAATCCGGCTAGAAGGCATTTTACATGTCATTTTAAATTACATAGTCAAATTGACTGATTGTATTCCTATTCAATGCCATCTAATAGGCTGTCTAGTTCTGATCCTGCTGGGAATACTTTTCGCCAACTCTACTTGGCCGTACACTAAACTCACAGGGGATCTCCTTGCCGTGCCCCACAGTCCGCCTCGCCATGTGGTTTGGGTCCGCCTTCGTGTACCGTGTCTTCACCATGGCTCAGGCCTCCCTGACGCCTTCACGACAGGCCGATATCTTCCATAGTCGGAAGCGCCGCCGTGCTCCGTGAAGCTTCTCTGCAAGCTCTCCAAGGACTTCGGGCAGGGAGATAGATGGCCACAAGGCCTGTGTGACGCCTTTCATCACCTGCCGAACTCGTTCGTGCAGTTGCAATAGCTCGGGAAGAAGGTCACCCGTAGAACCGGGCATTTCCTCTGCAGGACGACCCGTGAGCATACCTACAGACATAACTCTGTTAGTTGACTTCCTCGCTGAACTCTTTTTCAAAGTTCGCTCAAGCACTTACTGTAAATGCCGCGACGAAGTCGCCGATTCTCCTTCACGGAGTCAGACAGCTGGGCACGAACATCCTTTAGTTCCTCACCCAGCTGGGTGTTGGCATCCTGGAGATTATTTTTCTCTTGCCTAACCCTTGTAAGCACATTCTCGCTGGCCTTCAACCGGCGCAAGAGCTGTTGCTTGTCCGGATCGAGTCCGGCGCCATCTGCAAAATTATTGTTAGATTTACACACACGCTGCACTTCACAAACTACTTATCTTTTGAAGCATATATTACCAGAAGGGGTCTCTGTGGCTCCCCCTATAGCAGCTAGTGCGGCCTCAAGTTGGGCCTTGCATTCTTCAAGCTCCAGGGACAGTCGGGTATTCCTTTTTGTAAGATCCTACATAACAAATGATCCTTAAATCAGTTATTCTAACTATTTTAAGTCTCGGAGCTCTTGGCATATATAACCGTCAAATTTCCTCACCCGTATGTCCTTTACATACTGCTCCGTGGCTCTGGCTAGACCATCTTGAGCGGCACGGAGGTGCGATCTCCGAATTGAAGGCATTCAATGCCTCTTGGGAGAAACATGTGTCACGAAAAACTGTCCGGCGGCGCCTGCGATTCATGGCGCTCTCCACCTCGGAGTTGGTGGCGGACAATCTGTCGGCATCCTCTGTCGGAGGAGCGTCCGACGCACGCCTCGTGCTCGCCTACGCTTCTGGACCCGGCTTTGGAGCCTGGCTGGCGGAGGCTCGATTTGCAACCTCTCCGGACACAGTCCGGCGAGCGCTCTTTTTCCTGAAAAGGGCACCAGCGTTAGTACGCCTTCCAGGAATCAATCCTGGGAATATGGTGACGCGCCATACCGTTGTGATGGCGTTTCGATCCGGACCACACTTCTTTTTAGCCTGCGGGGCCGTGCTGCCCCTTGTTGGCTAGCTGCCGCGGGCTCGGCCTCCTGCCTCGAAGGCACCCCCTGCGAAACACCATTGGTATACGGTGATAAAAAATAAGCACGAATGGGTCATTATCAGAGTATTGGGACCTCGGTCTCAGTTACCTGTGAGGCTGGAAGTATTCCGGGGTAATCGGCTGTAATGGCAACCAAGGCATTATCGATGCTCAGTTGGTGAAATACCCCATCAATCAACTCCACCAATATGTCCGGATCCTCTTGGGAGGCCGGATCGAGGAGCCGTTCCGGATCCTCGGGTTGTGGAGGCGGGCTGTTTATGTCTTTTACGGCCTGGCGCAGTTCCTGCGTCGAAATCACAAAATGAGATACCTAACCATGGGAATACGGATCAGATGTGCAAAAAAGAAATGTCCGCTTACCCAACTTCGAGGATTGTTCATAGAAAATCCGTTCAATGGACTGACATGGAGAAAATCTTCCTCTTCTCCCTTGTATAGCACGGACAAGGTCTTCAGCAGATCGGTGACCGATCCCGGCCCCTTACGGCCATGACGGGTGGCATCGTCATCCCCGTTGAAATCCCACATGGGGTGGCCCCTATAATGGAGCGGCTGCACCCCCCTCATAATACATGTGGCCATGACACCGATCATGGTCAGTCCGCAATGAGCTACTAATCAGGTAAAGGACGTCCCTGTCGTCTTCCCTCTGGGAGCTCCGCGGGTGGCAACTCAGGTGTTTCTTCAAAGGAGCATTGCTGAACTCCAGGAGACCGATCCGAACAGGATCCGACAGCGGGACGTCTTCTATATAAAACCATTCCGAAGGCCAGTCTTCGGACGCCTTCTTCGGGTTCGGATAGATATCCGTCCCGGCGATGCGCCATAGCTCGGCTCTGCCCACTTGATATATTGACACCTCATGAGAACGGGGTACAAGGCAGAATAATCTCTTCCACAGTGCAAAATGAGCCTCGACGCTGAAGAACAGTTCGCAAAGGGCCACGAAGCCCGCGATGTGCAAAATGGAGGCAGGCGTAAGGTGGTGCAACTTGAGGCCGTAGAATTCCAAGAGCCCCCGGAGAAACGGATGAATTGGAAATCCGAGTCCTCTTACTAGATAAGAGACAAAGCATACCCGCTCTCCTTTGGAGGGATCGGGGACACTCTCCGCTTGCTTTCCGCCCTTATAGGTGGCGAGTCCGGCTCGAACCGGAACCATGAAGGCTGGGGGAAGAAATCCCTTGGTTTGGAGTGTCACTAGCTCGCTATGCGGGACTGAGCATCTGTCCCAATTTATGTGCCGAGGGCTGGGAGCGCGAGAGGAGGAGCCGCGGCCAATCGTCCATGATGGAATGGATTTTTGTCGAGGCGCTCCGATGAAAGCTCGCGGAGGGGGGATGGTGTGACTTAGATCTAGATCCTCGTCCCTTTTATAGGCGGCTCATTTGCGCAGCTAGGGGGATAAGTGTAAAAATACTCTGGCTTTTCGCATTCATTCAGACATGTGGAAGATGGCCATTATTGGGCGTGGAAGCCAAGAAGCACAGCATTTATCAGAAGCCGGACACTATTCGACAAGTATATGGAATTCGGAGAAGAACCCGCCTCGCAATGCCGAAGACACCCACGCTACCGGACTCGCCGCCATTGAAGCCTGGTTCGGGGCTACCGAGGAGTCCTGGATTAGGGGTGTCCGGATAGCCGAACTATCACCGTTGGCCGGACTCCTGGACTATGAAGATACAAGATTGAAGACTTCGTCCCGTGTCCGGATGGGACTTTCCTTGGACTGGAAGGCAAGCTTGGCGATACGGATATGTAGATATCCTACCATTGTAACCAACTCTATGTAACCCGAACCCTATCCGGTGTCTATATAAACCGGAGGGTTTTAGTCCGTAGGATAGACAACAATCATACCATAGGCTAGCTTCTAGGGTTTAGCCTCTCTGATCTCGTGGTAGATCCACTCTTGTACTACCCATATCATCAATATTAATCAAGCAGGAGTAGGGTTTTACCTCCATCGAGAGGGCCCGAACCTGGGTAAAAACATCGTGTCCCTTGTCTCCTGTTACCATCCGCCTAGACGCATAGTTCGGGACCCCCTACCCGAGATCCGCCGGTTTTGACACCGACAAGGGTTCTCCTCCGGCGCCGCCCTCGTGGAGGATCCAGCGAGATCCTTCGCGCCCAGTCCACATCGCCACCAACCAGCACTGATCTGGTGCCCCCCCCATGCCCCTGCCTAGATGAGATGTTCTTTCTGTCGTGGCTCTGCCTTGCCTTGCAGCCTTGCATCAGCCCCGCGGCGGAGCTCTCCTAAGCTGCGCCGCCCTAGTTCCCTCCTATGTGGAAGCCGTTGCTGTGGTGTGCAGCGCAACCATGGCTGTGCTAGCTCATCCCCGGTGGCGTGCGGTTCGGTGCGTGGGGTCGTGTGGTTCGGCGCCCGTGGACGTGCTGTTCTTTTTTTGGGGGTAAGCACGTTGCAAAAATTACAGTGCGGTTTGGCGACGGCGGAATTGCGGTGTGTTCGGGCGTGTGGAGGTGTTGCTCGCCCACGGGGATCTTGTGTTCTTTTCTTGTCAAAAAAATTATGCTTGACGAGGCCACAGGCGCCCCCGACAAAAGCAGTACTGATGGTGACGCCGTGCAGCTCATCAGCGACATGCGCGTGGTTTTGCACATAGCAGCGTGTAGTTCGGTAGCCACCTAATACACAGCAGTACAGTTGTATCCCATGGAGTTTCAGATGCTTATTTCGGTGTTCATATTTGTAGTGCAGTGCGTATTCGTGGAAACCAAAAAATGGTTGTTTATTCTTAATGCTTTTTTTGCATTAAAAAACTTGTTATGCCTTAAGCAGTGCAGTAATTGTTGGATGTTGTACTCTTGACTTTGTTGTGTAGTGCGGTTAATTTATAGGTATAGGCGAACAAAAAACAAGAAAAGAAAAACAAACAGGAAAAACACACGAAAAGACATGCAGTCCACTCGTCTATGTATGAAGTGCAAATTTGTTCCGTGTGCTTTAAAAATCAGTCGACTACATTAACGCAGGCAGTGCTTTTGGTCCTCGGATGTGGTTCATTTTTTAGAGTGATGTTGTTCACTTGTGCCCAAAAATGAAAGTGCTAAAAATTTAGCGTAACAACAAAGATAGTAATGGGGTTCACTTCGATATATGTCGCGGTTCACTTGCCTCCTCTCTGTGGTCCACTCTCGTTCACAAAAAAAATGAAAAAAAAGACAACAAAAACTCATCTGAGAAAAAATACATTCGAAAAAATAAATTATGAAGTTCACTTGACCATTTGATGCAGTGCGGTTTTCAGTTTAAAAGTAGTGCGGTTTTCTTCCTTGTCTTCAAAAATTTACGTCCCACAAAAAGGAAATCATGCAGTCCGCTAGTTCGTCTGATGCAATGCTGTTTTCTTCCTCGTCTTCAAAAATATACGTCCCATTAAAAGGAAACCATGCAATTCTCTCACACGTCTGACGCAGTGCGGATTTTCGTCCGATGCAATGCGGTTTTCAGTCGGATGAAGTACCCACATCGATTTGGTTGTCGCAAAAACAGAGTGTTCGCATTTTGGTAAATTTGAAATTCCTCTAAAACGGTAAAGAATTACAGAGAGTGTTGTAGATGAAAAGGTTGCGCCTTGTCGATATCTTTCCAATGGCATATCATTTGAATCATTCTGATCAGCGGTTTGTAAAAATTTTGCGAAAAACGGCCGCTGCCACTCGTCATCCGCCGCACGATTTTCAAAATTAACTTAAAACCGTAAGGAATCTAAAAACTATTTCAGCATATGAAAGCTGCACCTCGTTCTTAGCTTTCCAACGGCGTATCACACGCCTCGTTTCGACAAATGTTTCAAAAACTAGAGCGAAAACAGTACGGAAAAATTGAAAAAAATTGAAAAAACAGAATTCCGCGATTTATTAAATTTGAAACTTCTCTTAAACCGTAACGAATTAGAGAAAAATTTGTATATGAAAAATATGCGCCTCGACGATATCTATCCAACGGCGTATCATTTGCTTTATTCTGACGAGCGGTTTAGGAAAAAAAAACGCGAAAAAACACTCGCTGCCACTCGTCATCCGCCGCACCATTTTCAAAACTTCTCTTAAAGCGTGAGAAATCTCGAAAAGTGTTCAACATGGCGAAGTTGTGCCTAATCTATAGCTTCCCAACGATATATTACATGCCTCATTCCGATAAACGGTTAAAAAACTAGAGCGAAAACAGTACTGAAAAAATAACGCGTGCAGTTTTTTCCGACGAGAAGTTCACTCGTGTGAGTACTGCAGCACACTTGGTTTGAAGAATAGTTATCAGAATAGTTATTCTGCTAATATTAGCAGAATAGACCGTTTGTGTGTGTGTGTATATATATATATATATATGAAAAATCCATCCAACCACCCAGTGGTAGCTACCCCATATAGGAAATATCTTAGATATAGTATATGAACATATTTAAAATAATAAAATTGTATATATAGTACCACATGAAAGTATATATATATATATATGTATATAGGACAAATTTTATCTACCACCAGTGGTAGTTACGACCACTTGAGTTTTATATGTAGTATGTAGTATTTATCAAATCGGAGAGTATGTACGCGTAGTATCTAGTATATAAGAATGTTTAGGTAGTATATATACTATTTTTGGTAGTATGTATGATATTTTGAGTATGCTCTCTTTTATGTACAAATATGTACGTATTTCACAAATATAATAAAAACCATGGGCCAACTTGAAATTTTTTCATGCAACTCACTTTGGAGTATCTTATATATAGTATATGAACATACTTAAAATGATAAAGTAGGATATATACTACCATAAGATAGTATATGAGACATGTGGGGTAACTACCCCAGATGGTAGGATGGATTTTCCTATATATATATATATATATATATATATATATATATATATATATATATATATATATATATATATACTGCGTGTTATGAAGCTCGGTTCGTGTGGGGGACTTAATGGTTTGTGAGGCACGTGCCACATCAAAGTACTGCATATATATTAGGTATTCAAACATCACAACCACACATCTCCATATATGTGTTTGGCCCACAAGAAAGCGAGGGAGGTTGTCCTCTAGCACACTCACGGGGTTTTCGGCGAGATGCTCTGTCCATCTCTGTGTGCCCGCTTGGTCAATCACTTTGACCGACGGCGAAAGAGGTTAAGTTGACTTATAGTTAGGAGGGGATTACAATTTGGTTCGTCTTATACGGTACGGTACATGAATGTCATGATGTGAGAGATACCATATTATACTTTGAGCGCATGTGTGCGCACGAATCCCTCCCACCGGGTCGACGAGGGGGGGGGGGGGCAAGCACGCGACGCGTCATGAACCAAGTCTGTGTGGTGACTGTGCGATCTTTGACGCATGCATGTGCCACATCAAAATGTTGTGCTTTCGGTATTCAATCATATATGCATGCATCATGCATGTCCATACATAAGTTTGGGGCACATCCATGCAGTGGTTTTCTTTGGCACTCTTCCTCGCTAGGTTATCATCGACAACCTACATATTCGTGGGCCCTCTTGGACGTCCATCACGTCGACCAACAACGCTAGAGAGGTTACCAGGGTATATTCTTCTTCTCTTGGTTCACGTTACCGTATAGTCGTACGTCGATCCTAGAGAGATTCGAGGCCTAATTAAGTTCAAGGGCTTGCATACACATGAATCCCTATATATATAGTATATGCACCGTGAACCCTTGCTCCATGTGGGGACTTTCCGGTTCCAAAAGCACGGTACCACATGAAAGTTGTGCATTGGGCATATTCAAACACCACATGACACTTCATACATATGTTTGCATTGGGCCACATGCACGCAGTGGTTGTCTTCAGTCACTCCCTCGCATGGTTATCGGCGACAAGCTAGCCTATTTTGCAGGGCCACGTGTGGACTTCCATTCATGACTTCGACCCAACAACAAGAGAGATTATACAACAAAGGTGGTGATTCTTCTTGGTCAGTCTTATAATACGCCTTGGTGAGATGCCCCCTCCCACCGACTCAAAGTGTGTGTGGAGGGGGGCACAATACTAATTCGCACTAGATGAACCTCTGTGGGGTCGGGGATCTTCCGGTTAATTTGTGATGCACATGTGCCACATCAAATTTGTGATTTGGTTATTTAAATATCACACAGCACATCGTTTTCACACACACACACACACACACACATACACACATCGGGCCACCCGCAGGTGTGGTTCATATGTGGTCTCACCCATCTAACGCCAAAAGAACACATATGTGGGCCCACACACGGTCCACATTTGATTGGAAGCAAGGGGGGTTGACCATGATGTACTCCTTTCGGTTTTGTGTTATGATAGGCTGAGATGTCAACCCTAGCTATTTCGGGGCATGCGTTCATAGCTAGGATTCCCCTCCCGCCAACATGAAGTGGGTGTGTGTGTGTGTGTGTGTCTGTGGGGTGGGGGGTTAGCAATAATAATGTGCGCTTTGTACGACAGGTGCCACATCAAAGTTGTGCATTGGGTATTTGAACATCAAACCGCCCCTTTCATACATATATTTGTTCCACATGCAAGTGTGTTCGTGTTCTGACCCTTTCCCGAGTTTTTTCACCAAATTTATAAACACCAGACGAGTCAGATGCAGCAACCATCTGCGATGGGGTACGAAACAGACACAGTTCCCTATGACTACCCGTGTGCCACGCCCCTGCCCCTATCACCCACATGATCAGAATAGATTGGGATCCACAAGGCTTCCCTCCCCCCCTCGAAAATATCTACTCCCTCACAATCTCGAAAATATCTACCCGCCTAGATGGTTTTTCTGTTTGATAGCACACAATTAGTATGTCTGGACCATGTGCGATGTCTGTTACTCTCGCTCTGCTTCAATCAGTAGATCCAAATTTTCAGTTGCGCCGCAATTTTACTCCCACCTGCATCCCTCGCAATCTCAAAAATATCTGCTCGGCCGAAGTGTTTTTCTGTTTGATAGAGAACGATTATTATGTTTTAACCGTGTGTGATGTTCGTTACTCCCGCCCCGCTCTACTTCAATACCTTAATCCAAATTTTCGGTAGCCCCGCCATTTTACTCCTGCCTAGTATAATTTTCAGTACCCGCGGCTTTTCCTCAAACACCACCTTGGACCCCCCCCACACATACATACACCCTAAATCCTTCGCTCACCCGAAATCCCCCGGTCACACACGTACAAACCACCCCTCCCTCGCTCGAAACCTAGCTAGGTTGCTGCCGCTGCGCCGCCTCCATCGTCAACCTCTGCCGGTCTGCCCGTGCGGTCTACCCACTGATATACATACCCTCACTGCCCTGAGTTTCTTAGATGACGCTCGCGAAATGCCCCCTTTCCCACAAATACCCATCCCCACCCCCTCCCCCACTCTAGAGCGTTGCAGCCTAAGCTCGGCTACGCTTCCCGGGGAGCTCGAGGAGCGAATGGCCCAAAAGAGCTTTACCACGGCCTCTTCGCCCGAGGTCGCTGAGGTGGCTGCCGAGGAATCAGACGACGAGAATGGACCAGGATGGAGCCTTTCAATCAGTGGGCTAGATTATTCTAGCATGTCGCAAACACTGTCTACGACATCGAGGTCGTCGGTAACGACAGCTTGACGTAGGCTATGTCACAGCTTAAGTTGCCCACCCCGACCCTTCTAGTTCGACAGTCGTCGATCTCATCGATGGCCCTGCTGCCGATCTCCTACTGCTCGTTATGAACGATTTGCCATCCTTCATCGCCATGTAGCACCTTTTGTCATTTCTGAAGGACACGTTGTGCAACGCTGGCTTGGGATCCTTAGCTGGCATGTCAGACCTCATCTACGGCGACCACGAGGAGGAGCCAATCTTTGACAAGTGAGGAAACCCATGATTTTTTTTGTCGTGCCTCTTCACCGGGGGAATCCCATAATTTGTTTTATCGAACTCCTTTTATAGTGAGAACCTGTCCAATATTTATTGCTATATTTGGTTGTTTGCATCATGCCTTGTTTATTTCTATGGTTTTTGGTTGTTCGATTGTTCGTAGTCAGCATATGTCCAGTTTCAATTTCCATCTTTGGTTGTTCGTAGTATGCCTTGTTTATTTCAGCTATTCACACTATGATGTTCTATATGTGCTAGTATGAACTGTGCAGTTCAATTTCATCAATACCAATTTTAAAAATAGCTCTATGAATGATTATATTTGGTTGCTGTTAAGCATGTTGTACTCCCTCCGAATCATTTTAGTAAACATATAAGATTTGTCTAAAGTCAAGCCTCGTAAGGTTTGACCAACTTTATAGAAAAAAAATACCAACATTCACAATATGAAATCAATATCAATTGATGTGTCATGACTTAAATGTACATATTGTATAACTTTAGCATGGTACATGTTGAAATTTTTTCATATAAATAAGGTCAAACATTATGAAGTTTGACTTTAGACTATTATTGTATGCAGAGTAAAAGGACCAAAGGGAGTTTTTAACACGCCTTTCCATTTGATTTAACAATGGCACTGTTTGGATATTCTAACTTAGCAAGAGGTTGGAGTTAGTTTCTAGCTCATGACAGTTAAAAGGGAGAGAGAGAGAGAGAGAGAGAGAGAGAGAGAGATTGGTGGAATAGTTGATTCTATTGCTTGATCCTCGTGGGCATATATATAGGAGTACATGGTCATCTTGGAGTACAAGTCAAGGTAGAATAATTCCTATGCTATCCTATGTTTTCTAAATAACAATGATACTCAACAATTACTAACCCTAAACTAACTCTAGCCAAAGAGGTGTTTGGATGACAGGGTTAGATTGACAATAAATGCACTAGGAGAACTAGTCCCAATTAGCACCTCTTGGGTGGGATAGTTATTTTGGGTGGGTTAGATGCAACTAGCTCAAACTAGCCCTCATCTTTGGATACTTTACGGCTATTTGAGCCCAAACTAGCTCAAACTAACTCTAACCCATGGATCCAAACAGGGCCAATAACTAGTGTACTTTGACCTGCACGATACAAGTTTGAATGACTATGTTTGCTTGTTTTAAAATATTAGGCTTGTTGTAGTTAATAACACACCTTTCCACTTCTTGTTTTTAAATATTAGGTTTTTAACAATTTGGTCTTGCACATGTATGTCCTGCTGTCAGAGATTTTGACCCACTGTTCGACCCTTATTGCGTATGGGGAAATGAGATATCCATGAATAACAGTCAAGTCAAGAAACTTAGAAAGATTGTTAGGTTAAAGAAATTAGTGACAAAAAACAACAAGATCTTTGTCTGCACAACGAAGAAGACATCCGTTCATTACAGCATGGTACTAACTGTTATACCTTGTATTTTTTATTCCTTTCCGCCATTTCAAATATAGAGAAGATATTTATGCATATCCTTGTTTTCAGGCCTTTCCAAAGCAGTTCACCGATGATTACCTCTCAAACCACCTATATGGACTACAGGAATCAGACACTTTGCCGTGGCTGACGGCAAAGGCATGCCTGGTGGACGACAAAGGTCTTTGGCGTCCGCCAGCAGAAGGCAACAGGTCTGCCTGAATAAGCTACGACAAAGGGTTCTTTGTCGTCGGCTGGTGGACGGCAAAGATGAAATGGTCTTTATCATCCGCCAAGGGACGACAAAGAGCCTGGACGGCACACGTGGCAGGTGAGGTCCGTTAGGGGGTTAGCTGTAACGCCCTCGATGCGGCTATATCTCCCACGTGTCGAAGCACGACTTAGAAGCATAACCGCATTGAAAGCAATGTCGCAAGTGAGGTAATCTTCACACAGCCCATGTAATACATAAGGGAAAGAGATACATAGTTGGCTTACAAATGCCACTTCACACAATACATAAATAAACATCCATCATCCGTAATACACTCAAGGTCCGACTATTGAACCAAAATAAAAGAAGATACCCCAAATGCTTCACAGATCCCCGATCGTCCCAACTGGGCACCACCATCGATCATCGTGAAAAGACACATAGTAACGACCACGTTCCTCGTCGAACTCCCACTTGAGTTCGGGTTCGCCACCGTGACCGCATCACAAGACTGCAACTGTTTTGGTAGAATCTATGAGTCACGGGGACTCAGCAATCTCACACCCGCGAGATCAAGACTATTTAAGCTTATAGGAAGGATAGAGTTGTGAGGTGGAGCTGCAGCAAGCGTCTGCAGAGAGCGAGAAGAGAAGCAAAGCACGGTCGTGAAGCTAGTAGCGATCAAGAAGTGATCCTGAACTACTTACGTCAAACATAACTCCAACACCGTGTTCACTTCCCGGACTCACGAGAAGAGACCATTGCGTTACACACGCGGTTGATGTGTATTAATTAAGGTCAACTTCGGGTTTTCTACAACCGGACATTAACAAATTCCCATCCGCCTCATAACCGCGGGCACGGCTTTCGAAAGATAATACCTGCAGGTGTCCCAACTTAGCCCATTATAAGCTCTCACGGTCAACGAAGGATATTCCTTCTACCGAAGACCCGATCGATCTCGGAATCCCGGACTACAAGACATTTCGACAAAGAAGAAAAGAAGACCAAAGAAAGCCGCCTGATTGTGCCGACAAATCCCGATAGGAGCTGCACATATCTCGTTCTCGTGGCACATCCGGATAAGTCAAGCTACGAGTAAAACCAAGCCTCGAGTTTCCCGTGGTGGCCCCAAGGTTGCCGGTTCGGGCCAAAGACTCGAAGGAGCACCGGTCCGGGGTGTTAAAAATAAAGATGACCCTCGGGCTCGCGAAAACCCGGGGGAAAAAGGCTTAGGTGGCAAATGGTAAAACCAATGTTGGGGCTTGTTGGAGGAGTCTTATTCAAAGCGAACTATCAAGGGGGTCCCATAAATCACCCAACCGTGTAAGGAACGCGAACTCAAGGAACATAACACCGGTATGACGGAAACTAGGGCGCAAGAGTGGAACAAAACACCGTGCATAAGGCCGAGCCTTCCATCCTTTACCAAGTATATAGGTGCATTAATTATAGCAGATATATTGTGATATCCCCAACAAGTAAACATGTTCCAATAAGGAACAATATCTCCGTGTTCCAACAAGGAACAAACTTCATCTTCACCGCAACTAGCAACGCTTATAAGAGGGGCCGAGTAAAGCGGTAACATGGCCAAACAACGGTTTGCTAGGAAAGGATGGTTAGAGGTTTGACATGGCAATATGGGTGGCATGATAAGCAAGTGATAGGCATCGTAGCATAGGCATAGCAAAAGAGCGAGCATCTAGCAAGCAAAGATAGAAGTGATTACGAGGGTATGGTCATCTTGCCGCAAAGTTCTCGTGAGTTGTCGAAAAGCTTGATCCTCGTAAGCGTTCTCAACAGGTTCCTTGTTCACGCACTCGCCTCCGGCTCTACCCAAAGCAAGAACACAAAAAGGAACCACAATAAATCACGGTGCAATGCACAAGCAACATGATGCAAAACATGACATGATATGCGAGATGTGATATGCAATGCGTATGCGTTCGAAGGAAATGATGAACCAGGCATCAACTTGGCAAACCAAGTATGCCGCTGAAAGATGAGATGATTTCGTTGAAATCGATATAAAGATCACCGAAATCGGATGCACGGTTTGCAAATGACAAGCAAAACAAGAATGGCACAAATCTGCCATTAACAGCATGATACCACATAGCAAGCAACAAGAAATTAAGCTACTACACCCAAACGTACCAGCAAAACATATGGCGGTGATCTACTCAGGATGCTTGACAAAAGATGAACACTGAGCTACGGCTAAATCACATCATAACAGGTCCAAACAAGCATGACAAAAGTGCAAAATATATCAGCTTCACAGACTTAGGGAAATTACTGAGCATGGCAAAATCAGCATCAGGAAGCAATGTTCAGAGCAAGCAAACAGCATGCTACAGGAACTTATAATAGCAAAACAAGGCATGGCATGAATCTACTCAAAGCATATAACAAAAGTCTCTTACTGACCATAAGCGAAAAAGGATCAGAAAATACAATAGCACCCATGTAAACATAGCAAGTTTCGTTAACAGATTCAGCAACAGGGCATGACAAAAACAGATAACAAGTAGGAATGTTTAAGAGCTCGATGCACTCACTACAGAGCATCTCATGATAAACTAAGCATACATACATCAAGAAGACATGGCATAGAAGCTACACATGGCAAGAATAACATCATAGCATACACGGATCCACCACACAACCTTGGCAAAATTGAATAACATGTAAACAATCTGCCAGGAAACATTTTGTAGCAAAAGTAGAGCTCGATTGACTCAAGCTATGGCACTCCATAATTGAAAACAAAGGCATAACCATATGTTAAAAACATCCTTACTGAAGTATCTCAAAATATGCATGGATCTCTTGGTAGCATCAAGTTAACATGGCATCAAAATATCAGCTAAACAGGGCTGAAATCAAGAACATCAGAAGCCTACTTTGCATGCTTGTGCTAGTCACCACATGGATCACAAAAATACATGGCATACACCCCTGGAAAGATGGCATGGCATATTACAAAACACATGTAAGACTCAAATTCAAAGGGTGCACACATCAATCATGGCAAAAATAACAAAAGTGCATGTTCTGTTAAGAAACAGAAACTAACATCACATAGCCTTCTTCTAACAGCATTTCGGGCATCAAGATGAGCTAAAATGAAAATGATTCAATGAGATGAAATGATCTACTCTTCGGGGCGAACATTTTGACATATTACACGCACGAAACGGAGCTACGGATGTAAAGTTATGATGCGTTGAAAATGCCACAAAATAATCAACGGAATAAAAACTTAAACGAAATTAAAGGGCGGGAAAGTCAACCCTTGGGACCCGATCGAAAACCGGCCAGGACGAAGGCCAGGACGGCGGCGCGGCTCGCCGGAGCTCGGCCCGGGGCCGGGGAGGAGAGGGCGGCGGGGCCGGGCGGCCGAGGGAGACGCTGGTGGCTGGCAGCGGGCGGCGGCGGCCGGGCGCCGGAACGGGTTGCCGGGCGGGCGGCCGGAGGCGCATCGCCGGGCGGGGAGGCGGGCGACGGCGTTGCCGGCGAGGCGCGGCCGCCGGAGGCGCGGGCGTGAGCGCCGACGGGCGCGGTCATGGGCGCGGGCGGCCGGAGGAGGCGCGGAGGGCCTGGGCGCTGCGGCCGGCGGCGGCGCGGGCGGCGATACGTGGCGCGGCCCGATTGGCCGGGCGCGGCAGCGGATTTCGTCCGGCCGGGCCGGACGTGTCCGGGGGCGCGAGGTAGGGGAAGGCTAGGGTTTGTACCGTGATTTGGAATGGGGGGTGTATAAATAGGCATAGAGGGAGCTAGGAGAGTCCAAATGAGGTGTAGTTTTCGCCCACACGATCGTGATCGAACGACGGAGAGCATGGAAGTGACTTAGATGGGTTATTGGGCTGTTTTGAAAAGGTGTTGGGCTGCAACTTAAAAGACGCCGAGAGTGCGGTTAACCGTTGGAGTACCAAACGAGCTCCAAATGACCCGAAACTTGACAGGTGGTCTACCGATGGTAGACCAAGGCCACTTGGCAAGGCTCGGTCCATTCCGAGAAAGTTTAGTACCCGCTCACGGAAAAACGTAAATGGGGACGCCGGGGAACATAGGAGTGCCGGATTGCAAAACGGACAACGGGAAAATGCTCGAATCATGAGACGAACACTTATGCAAATGCGATGCACATGATGACATGATATGAGATGCATGACACGGACAAAATGCATAAATGAAGAAAACCCAACCACGGAGGGAATATCATATCACAATGCCGAAAATGGCAAGAGTTGGAGTTACAAATATGGAAAGTTAGATCCGGGGTGTTACAACACTCCACCACTACAAGAGGATCTCGTCCCGAGATCTAGAACTGAAAGAACTCGGATATTCGAACGGAGGTGATCCTCGCACCCCTGTGTGGCTTCTCGGTTGGAATGGTGTGACCACTTCACTTTCAGGAATTTGATTGACTTGTTGCAGTCTTGCGCCGGTTTCTTCAAGAATAGCAACGAGGTGCTCATGATAAGAGAGATCTTCTTGAAGGTCAATTTCTTGAAGTTGATAGTGCGCTCAGAGTCTTGAAGCACTTGGCGGTTGCGTGACACGTGAAACACATCGTGCACGTTTGCAAAGTAGGATGGAAGCTCAAGTTGATAGGCGAGATCGCCTCTTTTGCCAATGATCTTGAAAGGACCCGCGTATCTAGGGGCAAGCTTCCCTTTGATACCGAAGCAACGAGTGCCTTTCATTGGAGAGACGCGGAGGTAGACATGGTCTCCGATTTCAAAAGCCACATCACGGTGCTTGTCATCATAATAGCTCTTCTGGCGTGATTGCGCGGCTTTGAGATTCTCACGAATGACTTTGCACATATCTTCGCTTCGTGGATCAAGTCATTGCCAAGAAGTTGGCGCTCACCTGTCTCGGACCAATTGAGAGGAGTACGGCACTTTCTCGCCATAGAGAATTTCAATGGGGCCATGCCCGAACTCGCTTGGAAGCTGTTGTTGTAGGAGAACTTCGGCATATGGAAGACAATCTTCCCACTTCATACCAAGGAAATGACACAAGCCCCGAGCATATCGTCAAGGATTTGATTGACTCGCTCGACTTGGCCACTTGTTTGGGGATGGAAAGTCGTCTGAAACGAATGTTGGTGCCCATGGCCTTCAAAAGAATCCCAAAACTTGGAGGTAAAGATGCTGCCACGGTTCGAAGAGATCACTTGTGGAATGCCGTGCAAGGAGACAATCCTGGAGGTGTATAGCTCGCCATCCGAGCTGCTGTGATCGATTCTTTGATAGGAAGAAAATGAGCCACTTTAGTAAGCTTGTCAATGACAACGAAGATAGCATCATTTCCACGCTTGGACTTTGGAAATCCAGTCACGAAGTCCATTTCAGTATGATCAAACTTCCATTCCGAATAGCAAGAGGTTGAAGGAGACCAGCTAGTCATTGGTGTTCGCTTTCACTCTTCTACGAGACATCACACTCATTCACGAATTGAGCAATTTCTCGCTTCATTCGAGTCCACCAATATGACCGCTTGAGGTCATGGTACATCTTCGCATTTCCGTGATGAATGGATAGAAGCGAATTGTGTGCCTCTGCTCATAATGACTTTACGTAGATCACCCTTTGGAACCACAATCCGGTCCTCAAGAAAAGAGTATCTTTGTCATCAATGTGGAAGCACTTGTACTTGAAATGCCCTTGTCGATACCACGCTTCACCTTTTTCACCATGGTATCCAAGTTGAGCCTCACGAATCTGATCTTCCAAAGTAGGAGAGACTATGAGGTTGGCAAGAAAGCCTTGAGGAACAACTTGAAGATTCAGCTTATGGAAAGCTTCACAGAGATCCGTTGGAAGGGCTTGAGGATTAAACTGCTGCAAGAAGCCTTCCCGCACAAAGCATCTGCAATCACATTGGCCTTGCCCGAGTATATTCAAAACTTGGGTTGTACTCTTGAATCATTTCACCCATCGAGTTTGCCTCGAGGTTGAGGTTGGGTTGAGTGAAGATATACTTGAGACTCTTGTGATCGGTGAAAATGTCCACTTTCCTTCCCAACAAGAGGTGTCTCCATGTTATCAATGCATGGACAACCGCCGCCAACTCAAGATCGTGAGTGGGGTAGTTCTTTTCGTTGGGCTTCAATCAAGTAGAGGTATAGGCCACAACTCTCTTCTCTTGCATTAACACAAAGACCGAGACCTTGAAGAGAAGCATCACTGAAAACTTCGAATGGCTTGGTTTCATCAGTAGGAGTCAAGACATGAGCTGTGACGAGTTTCTCTTTGAGATTATTAAAAGCAACGTCACACTCAGGAGACCGTACATACTTCACATGCTTCGGAGGAGGTTGGAAAGAGGCTTTGCAATCTTAGAGAAGTTCTCAACGAATCTTCGCAATAGCTTGCAAGACCAAGAAAATCATGGAGCTGCTTGACATTCTCGAGGAGGTTCCCAATTCACAAATCGCAGACACCTTCTCGGGATTAACAGCGATGCCCTTGGCGGAGATGATATGACCAAGGTAAAGCACTTCATCAAGCCAAAATTCACATTTGGAGAACTTCGCATAGAATTGATACTCTCTGAGCTTGTCTAGCACCAACCGCAAATGTTTGGCATGATCCTTCTTATTCTTGGAGAAGACCAAAATATCATCAAGATAGACCAAGACGAATTCATTGGTGTAGGGGTTGAAGATGAAGTTCTTCATCCGAGAGAATGTTGGAGGAGCATTGACAAGGCCGAAAAGACATGACAATATATTCATAAGAACCAAAGCTTGTTCTCAATGTCGCCTTTGGGAATATCTTGTTCACGTAATGCGAATCTGATGATAACCCATAATGGAAGGTCAAGCTTAGAGAACACTTTAGCACCTTTGAGTTGCTCGAAAAGCTCATTGATGTTGGGAAGTGGATACTTGTTCTTGATTGTCTTCTTATTCAATGGACGGTAATCGACGACAAATGGTCCGTGCCATCCTTCTTCCGGACAAAAAGAACACCACAATCCCAAGGAGATGAACTCGTCCGATCAAACCCAGACGCTCTTGTTCATCAAGCTGCTTCTTCAATTCCTTCAGCTCATCAGGTCCAAGCTTGTATGGACGCTTGCAAACGGGTTCAGTGCCAGGCTCAAGATCGATAACGAACTCAACTGGCCAATGAGGAGGCATTCCTGGAAGCTCTTCTGGAAAGACATCTTGGTACTCACAAACGACTGAAATCTGAGAGATAGCATCGAATTCGCCCTTCTCATTGAGAGAAAACAACCAAATGGTTTCATCACGAGCGGCATAGATGATCACATCATTAGAAGAGTGAGTCAATTGAATTTCCCTGGCAGCACAATCAAGCTGAGCTTTGCCGAGAAAGCCATCCCATCCCAAGAATAAGATCAATATCCGAGTCACCAAGAACCATTGGAGAAGAAAGAAATCTATAGTTGCCCATCTTGATAGAAACATCTGGAGCCATCATTTTTGTATTCATGAACAAACCCGGAGAGTAAACCGCTATCGGCTTAGGCAGATCAACAGTATGCAAATTGTTCATGGATGCAAAAGGTCTTGATATGAAAGAAATAGATGCACCAGTATCAAATAAGACTTTTGCAGGAATATCATTAACTGAGAGATTACCCATAATCACATCGAAGAAACCTTCGCTATGCTTGCATTCATCATGTTAACCTTTGCAGACTTAGGATTATGCTTGACCACTGCATTGCTGGAAGATTTCACAGGAGGAGGAGGCGGAAGGCGCCTTTGGTTGAAGCATTTGTTCGCATAGTGACATTTCTGCTGACACTTGTTGCAAGTCACCTCTGAGAGCGGACGGTGGTAAGGAGCACTTGACCTTGGAGCTTGAGAATTAGACTTGTTCTGATAGCCTGGGTTGGGCGGGTGGGAAGATCCACGACCACCGAAGTTCTTCTGCCGATAAGGCCGACAGTAACGGAGGAGGAGGAAGATAGAACTTCACGCTTAGTCGCCACTTGAGAGGAAGAAGAAGACTGAATCGCATCCCCGATTCTCTTCTTAGAAGCCTCACATTTGAGCTGGGCAGCTTCTTGCTTCAGTGCCATGTTGTAGAATTCATCATACTTTTCTCGCTCAAAAAGCACAAGAGCTAATTGCAGATCTTCTCTCGAGACCACCTCCGAGTTGATAGATCATACTCTTTTCATCGTGGACGCCTTGCTTAGCGTAACGAGCGAAGCTCGAACTGGATATTGTATTGATACACGTACATGTTGCCTTGCTTGAGATTGCGGAACTCCTCATGCTTGCTCTCAACAACACTTTTCGGAATGTGGTGAGCTCTGAAATCTCGGCGAACTCATCCTGTAATGACACGACCTCCTCCTCGAATCTTTGTATTGCCGGAACCACTCAAAGCAGCTTGGTCCTTGAGTTGAAACGAAGCAAACTTGACAAAGTCCTCGTGTCCGACATTGCTACATTCAAAATGTTTGCAGATGTCCACAAGCCAATCGTCGGGCGTCTGTGGCCTCGGCACGTAAACCGAAAGACTTCGGCTGATTAGCGAGGAACTGATGAGAGTAGCAAAGTGCGGCTGGTTGTTGCCTTGGCCTTGATTTCCTTGATTGCCTTGCCCTTGGGTACGCTCTTGCAAGAGTTGCAAAATCATCTGAACATTGGCATTGGTGGCTGCCATGATAGCTTGCCATGCCTCCGAAGGCGGAGGTGGAGGTGGAGGATTCGACTGACTCTCATCATTGCGATCCGGATTCAGACGCTACATGGAGCCATCCTCAAGAGGGTGACATTCGTTAGCACTTTGATAGATGATAGACAAGTTGAATCAACGGATAGAAATTGCAACACATAGTCTTCACAATAAACATTCGAACAAGGATGAACAAATGAATTCCAAAAGCTAACATCACACGTCCATTAAGGTGAGAAGCCACTTAGATAAAGGTATGGAATCATCATCTGCCTTTGAAACAACTCGAATAGCACAACTGAAAACAAAACAAAAGATTGGCTTCTAGAATAAGCGGAACAAACACATGATAGAGATTTACGCCCAAAGTGTTATGGTGGGGCCCACACGGGCACTACGTCTGACTGGACGTCACGAATGACAAAAAGACGCCCCGAATCAGCATAGCCAAGGATTCTTTAAGACGCCTCGCGACCATCGTGAATCGGCCGTGAATGGGCGGACCACTAGACGTTGAACCCCAATCTCAAATCATACATCCGCCGGGAAAGATATCCTGTAAGCTACTAGAATTCCCACCTATAAACTCCCGAAACTTTCTGGTTATGCAATCTGGTGTTGGGGATACAGGGACACAAAATATATCACCCAAACTAACAATACCTAGATCCATTGTATCCATCCGTCAACACATAACCAAGAAACCTTCGGAAATCGTGGTACCTCGACCTTGAAAAACATCCGTTATATTTAGTCATGGACTCGAGCTCGCCTCAAGATCTTTGGGTTATCGGGTTATCTCACCAACAACTTCACAAAAGAGATTTCGATGTCGGCAAAACTCAGTATTCCAGAATGCAACGATAAAATTGTGACGACAACACCTCGGAGCTCAACTCCCCGGGACACTGCCACAACCCCTAAATGTCAGGAGGCACCAAGAACAATGTTCTCGTCACAAGACCATCGGAACGATCCCAAGATACCCATGTGATCCTAAAATTTTTTTAGTGAAATTTGAGGAGAGGAGAGTCAAAACTTCTACGTCAAGAGACCTCACCAGAGCGACGAAGGGACTGGGGAGTAAAAAGAATCCTACTCTCCGATATATATAATCCTAAGACTCAAAATATTTTCCGTTCTAGACTCAACAACGCCAAAGAAACAATCAAGTAGGGGGCTCCTAAGTCGGGAAGGCTCTGATTACCAACTTGTAACGCCTCGATGCGGCTATATCTCCCACGATGTCGAAGCACGACTTAGAGGCATAACCGCATTGAAAGCAATGTCGCAAGTGAGGTAATCTTCACACAACCCATGTAATACATAAGGGAAAGAGATACATAGTTGGCTTACAGTGCCACTTCACACAATACATAAATAAACATCCATCATCCAGAATACACTCAAGGTCCGACTACGGAACCAAAATAAAAGAAGATACCCCAAATACTACACAGATCCCCTATCGTCCCAACTGGGCACCACTACTGATCATCAGGAAAAGACACATAGTAACGACCACGTTCCTCGTCGAACTCCCACTTGAGTTCGGCTATGCCACCAGACCGGCATCGCCGGCACCTGCAATCGCTTTTGGTAGAATCTGTGAGTCACGGGGACTCAGCAATCTCACACCCGCGAGATCAAGACTATTTAAGCTTATAGGAATGACAGAGTTGTGAGGTGGAGCTGCAGCAAGCGTCTAGCATATATGGTGGCTACATTCGCAAAAGAGAGCGAGAAGAGAAGCAAAGCACGGTCGTGAAGCTAGTAGCGATCAAGAAGTGATCTGAACTACTTACGTCAAACATAACTCCAACACCGTGTTCACTTCCCGGACTCCGCCGAGAAGAGACCATCACGGTTACACACACGGTTGATGTGTATTAATTAAGGTCAACTTCGGGTTTTCTACAACCGGACATTAACAAATTCCCATCTGCCTCATAACCGCGGGCACGGCTTTCGAAAGATAATACCCTGCAGGGGTGTCCCAACTTAGCCCATTATAAGCTCTCACGGTCAACGAAGGATATTCCTTCTACCGAAGACCCGATCAGTCTCGAATCCCGGACTACAAGACATTTCGACAAAGAATAAAACAAGACCAAAGAAGCCGCCCGATTGTGCCGACAAATCCCGATAGGAGCTGCACATATCTCGCTCTCGTGGCACATCCGGATAAGTCAAGCTACGAGTAAAACCAAGCCTCAAGTTTCCCGTGGTGGCCCTCAAGTTGCTCGGTTCGGGCCAGCACTCGAAGGAGCACCGTCCGGGGGTTAAAATAAAGATGACCCTCGGGCTCATGAAACCCGGGGGAAAAAGGCTTAGGTGGCAAATGGTAAAACCAATGTTGGGCCTTGCTGGAGGAGCCTTATTCAAAGCGAACTGTCAAGGGGGTCCCATAAATCACCCAACCGTGTAAGGAACGCGAACTCAAGGAACATAACACCGGTATGACGAAAACTAGGGCGGCAAGAGTGGAACAAAACACTGCATATAAGGCCGAGCCTTCCACCCTTTACCAAGTATATAGGTGCATTAATTATAGCAGATATATTGTGATATCCCCAACAAGTAAACATGTTCCAATAAGGAACAATATCTCCATGTTCCAACAAGGAACAAACTTCATATTCACCTGCAACTAGCAACGCTATAAGAGGGGCTGAGCAAAGCGGTAACATGGCCAAACAACGGTTTGCTAGGAAAGGATGGTTAGAGGTTTGACATGGCAATATGGGTGGCATGATAAGCAAGTGATAGGCATCGTAGTATAGGCATAGCAAAAGAGCGAGCATCTAGCAAGCAAAGATAGAAGTGATTTCGAGGGTATGGTCATCTTGCCTGCAAAGTTCTCAGAGTTGTCGAAAGCTTGATCCTCGTAAGCGTTCTTAACAGGTTCCTCGTTCACGTACTCGTCTCCCGGCTCTACCCAAATCAAGAACACAAACAAAGGAACCACAATAAATCACGGTGCAATGCACAAGCAACATGATGCAAAACATGACATGATATGCGAGATGTGATATGCAATGCGTATGCGTGCTCCGGAAGGAAATGATGAACCAGGCATCAACTTGGCAAACAAAGTATTCCGCTAGAAAGATGAAATGATTTCGGTTGAAATCGATATAAAGATCACCGAAATCGGATGCACGGTTTGCAAGTGACAAGCAAAACAAGAATGGCACAAATCTGCCATTAACAGCATGATACCACATAGCAAGCAACAAGAAATTAAGCTACTACACCCAAACGTACCAGAAAAACATATGGCGGTGATCTACTCAGGATGCTTGACAAAAGATGAACAATTAGCTACGGCTAAATCACATCATAACAGGTCCAAACAAGCATGGCAAAAGTGCAAAATATATCAGCTTCACAGACTTAGGAAAATTACTGAACAGTGCAAAATCAGCATCAGGAAGCAATGTTCAGAGCAAGCAAACAGCATGCTAAAGGAACTTATAATAGCAAAACAAGGCATGGCATGAATCTACTCAAAGCATATAACAAAAGTCTCTTACTGACCATAAGACAAAAAGGATCAGAAAATACAATAGCACCCATGTAAACATAGCAAGTTTCGTTAAAAGATTCAGCAACAGGACATGACAAAAACAGATAACAAGTAGGAATGTTTAAGAGCTCGATGCACTCACTACAGAGCATCTCATGATAAACTAAGCATACATAAATCAAGAAGACATGGCATAGAAGCTACACATGGCAAGAATAACATCATAGCATACACGGATCCACCACAACAACCTTGGCAAAATTGAATAACATGTAAACAATCTGCCAGGAAACATTTTGTAGCAAAAGTAGAGCTCGATCGACTCAAGCTATGGCACTCCATAATTGCAAACAAAGGCATGGATGGATATATCATAACCATATGTTCAAAACATCCTTACTGAAGTATCTCAAAATATGCATGGATCTCTTGGTAGCATCAAGTTAACATGGCATCAAAATATCAGCTAAACAGGGCTGAAATCAGCAACATCAGGAAACCTACTTTGCATGTTTGTGCTAGTCACCACATAGATCACAAAAATACATGGCATACACCCCTGGAAAGATGTCATGGCATATTACAAAACACATGTAGGACTCCTGACGTTATGGTGCGTTGAAATTGCCACAAAATAATCAATGGAATAAAAACTTAGACGAAATTAAAGGGGGGGAAAAGTCAACCCTCGGGACCCGATCGAGATCCGGCCGGGACGAAGGCGAGGATGGCGGCGCGGCTTGCCGGAGCTCGGCCCGGGGCCAGGGAGGAGAGGGCGGCGGGCGGCCGGAGACGCCGGTGGCTGGCGGCGGCGGCGCGGGCACGGGCGCCGGAGACGGCCGGGCGGCGGCCGGAGGCGACCGCCGCAGGAGGCGGCGAGGGCGCTGCCGGCGAGGCGCGGCCGCCGGAGGCGCGCGGCGAGCGCTGGGACGGGCGCGGGCGCGGGCATGGGCGGTGGCCAGGAGGCGCGGAGGCGCTGGAGGGCTCATGTGGCCTCGCGGCATGGGCGGCGTGCGGGCGCTGCCCGATTGGCGGCGGATTTCGTCCCGGCCGGACGTGTCCGGGGCGCGAGGTAGGGGAAGGCTAGGGTTTGTACCGTGATTTGGAATGGGGGTTGTATAAATAGACATAGAGGTAGCTATGAGAGTACAAATTAGGTGTAGTTTTCGCACACACGATCGTGATCGAAAGACTGAGAGCATGGAAGTGACTTAGATGGGTTATTGTGCTGTTTTGAAAGTGTGTTGGGCTGGAACTTAAAAGAGGCTTTACGAGAGTGCGGTTAACCGTTGGAGTACCAAACGAGCTCCAAATGACCCGAACTTAACAGTGGTCTACCGGTGGTATACCAAGGCCACTTGACAAGGCTCGGTCCATTCCGAGAAAGTTTAGTACCCGCTCACAAAAAAACGTAAAAGGGGACGCCGGGGGACGTAGGAGTGCCGGATTGCAAAACGGACAACGGGGAAAATGCTCGGAATCATGAGACGAACACTTATGCAAATGTGATGCACATGATGACATGATATGAGATGCATGACACGGACAAAATGCATAAATGAAGAAAAACCCAACCACGGAGGGAATATCATATCACAATGCCGAAAATGGCAAGAGTTGGAGTTACAAATATGGAAAGTTACATCCGGGGTGTTACATTAGCGGCATGCTTTGCCGTCTGCTGGCGGATGGCAAAGACCTTTGTATCTTTGTCGTCTGCCAGCTGATGGCAAAGTGCCCATGTAGGCTAGCCCAGGTAGCTGACACGTGGCATGCTATGCCGTCAGCTGGCCGACGGAAAAATATATAGGTATCAACTTTCACATTATTCATCCTAAAAAATCAAAACAAAAAGGAAGCACAAGGAGAAGAGTAGACTCCATCAACACAAGCTTCCTCATCGAAAGCAAATCTGCAAATTGGGAAAGAAGAAAGTTAAAAGAAGAAGAAAAAGAAGACTAGAAGAAGAAGACTAGCTAGAAGAAGAAGAAATTTTCTTCTCTTTATTTTTCTCCTCTCCTCTTATTTATCTTCTTCTTCTTCTAACTAACATAGGTAAAAATGCCATTTTTATCTAACTTAGGTAATTATGCCATTAGGAGGAAAATAAGCTAAGTATGCATTTCTTAAGCAAAACACCAGAGAAAACTTACCCTCATCACAAAAAATGTGATGAAGATCGCAACAAAGGTAACAATGGATCCAATGGCATAATGATACCAAGCCTCATTATCAATGGCATATTTTCTAATCTACTTAAGCTTCAGACGCATTGCATCCATCTTCAAGCGCATTGCATTCATCTTCATCTTATGATCATCGACGACATCGGCAACATACAACTCCAATATCATCTTCTCTTCTTCAATTCTTTTAATTTTTTCTTTCAAATACTCATTTTATTTTTCTACTAAATTTAACTTCTCGACAAGAGGGTCGGTTTCAAATTCCGGTTCACATACCTCCTAGATTAGAATATCTCTATGTCAACTTGATGGCCATATTGTCATAAATGTGAAATGCAACAAATAGTTATAAAAGAGAATTTGCCACATCCGAATCATAAAGCGGGCGAGGGCCGACGGGGACGGAAATCAAGACCATGGCACTATGTATAAGAAACAATCATACAAAGTAAGAAAATTCTGCAAATAACTATATAAATTATACAATCATACAAGTAACTATATAATCAACTACAACATACAAAATTGAATACCTAATAATAATCTGGATCATTGGGATCAATAAATGCATCATCATCATCACTATTAGTAATGACATGCTCATCATAATCATTAATAAATGCATCATCATGTGGAAGGCCACCTTTACGTAATCGGCCAAGCATTCACAGGTCATCCGCAGCAGTAACCTCTTCTAGTTCAGGCTCTTCTTGTTCCGGCTCATGGGTGAAGTCGGGTTCACTATCGCTGTCTACTTCAATGTTCTAGGGTGAAGTAGAGCGATTCTTGAAATGTTTTTTGGAAAGACGTGTTTCTTGGAAGAATTCGCCTTCATATGTGTCTGGGTTAATGTGAGGTTCATAATCCTCTTCATTGGGTGGAGGTGGTCTAACACATGGCGGCACTTCATAAACGACATCCCAACCATTGAGATTTGGATCACTTTGACATGCCCACGGTAGAAAGAAAACTTGGGTTGCCTGTTGAGCCATAATATAAACATCGGGAACATCCAAATGGGTGCTTTGTTTGATTTCCACTAGCCCTAAGTGTTCATGAGTCCTTCTAGTCTCCTTCGTCTGGAACCAATAACATTAGAAGACTACGACGTTTGGTGGGTTTGCACCATATAATTGAAGTTCATAAATTGCTTCAGCTCTTCCATAATACTCGGTATCTCCTTCGCCGATAGAAGAGACAAAACAATTTGTAGACTTTCGGTCGGCCATAGATAGCTCTTTGCCATAGGTACGAAAGTGATACCCGTTCATGTCGTATTTGTCAAATGAACGGACATTAAAGTCAAAACCATTAGTGACTTGTCTCAATTCGGTGTCCATTAACTTTGAATTAGCCTACAAGTTTAATACGAAAGGGACTGTTTCATTATCCACAAATTAGACGAAGAAATTAAATGGTCTAATGGAAATTATCATTTGTTTGAACCAAGAGATGAAACTGGAATGGCCGCGTCCATGCTTTGCCAGAAGCTCATACACTTCGACGGAATCCTTTTGGATCAATGCTGCATACGAGAATTTGGCGATGTATCGATTGTATCAAATTTATCCGGGAATAAGAGCAATTCAAAGGAATTAGAAGTTGTGAAACAATGTACCAAGAACTTACTTGATGTACGGCCGCACTTCTGTTAGGTTGGTGAAGATATACAACGAAATGATCTACCGTTCTTCGAATTCCAAGGTTAAGGAATTAGAAGCACCGGCTGGTGCGAGATCCCCTTTGAATAGGCTGAGGTTGGATCCATCCTTTTTAGGGTCTTCAGTAATGTACCAAGGCTTTTTCGGATTATGCAAATGACGATTTTTGGCTTTGTAGTGTGCTATCACGAAGTTTGCTGCCTCCTCAGTAATGAATGCCTCAGCCATCAATGTTTCGATTGTACGTTTATTTTTACATTTTGCTCGTAGGGTCTTCTGCATCCTCTTAGTTGCGTAGCACCAACGATTTTGCATGCCCCCACCCCCCAATCTTGCCTCAGTTGGGAGATGCAAAATCAAGTGCTGCATTGGATTAAACAAGCCCGACGGAAAGATCTTCTCTGGCTTGTAGATCAACTCCGGCGCCGACTCTTCCATTTCTTCCAGCAGGTCAGGTGATAGTTCTTTTGCACAAAGAACACGGAAGAAATATCTCAGCTATGCAAGTACTAGCCATTCGTCCTCAGGGATGAAGCCATGCAACATCACCGGCATTAGCCGCTCAATCCATATGTGCCAATCATGAGTCTTGAGACCAAATATCTTCAATTTATCAAGACACGCTCCCTCTCTAGATTCGCTGCATACCCACCGGGGAACATCAACTGTTTTTTTTAAAGTGGAGACAGTAGGAAAGGCTCCTACTGCATATATATTGAAATAAGAAGAACTATTACATGATGGTAATTACAGAGGGTGGTAGTGAAGGTCTAGAACTAAAATATAGACCAAGTACTATGGAGGGTCCTGTGGTAGGTTTTGCAAGATGGAAGAGACCACATGTCTCTTATGAGTAGGCAATCTATATTGTATGTTACAAAAATCAGTCTTGAACCGAGCCCACCAAGAGGTCATCAAGGGTGCAATATGTCTGAAATGGTTATTGTTGCGCTCCTTCCATAGGCTCCAAGCAGCAACCAAGAAGATTTCCAAGATCATTTTGCGGGGATGTCGTTCCTTCAATTGTCTCACCAGCTCCAACCTGTCCCCCTCCTCGGGCCAGCTTATTTCCAAGCGTCGCCAACACTCGTTGCGAAAGGTACAGTGGAAGAACAGATGTTCTACCGTTTCTTCGATGTGCAGGCCACAGAGCAAGCAGTCAAAGTTTGAACCAATGTTATAGTGCCTTCTTTTAAGCATGTTACGTGTATTGAGGCGATCTGACAATAAGAACCAACCGAAGACTTTGATTTTGGGGGTGCACTTGGCTGCCACAGTGATGTAAAGGCTATATGAGCAATCACCTGCCGAAAGAAGAATTTGTAATACTTGGCTGTTTTGAACTCTACGCCTCAAAGAAAGAGGGACCAAACATCATTATGCTCATCAAACCTCACAGCTGCGACATCAAGTTGCAGCAGTTTGACCTCCTCATGAGCTTGCACGGAGAGGGGAAGTTGAAAGGTTTCATGCAGCGTGGGGACAGATAAAAAGTCTCTGACCGACAGGTCTTCATTGGTGACATACGAGAAAGCACTCGGATATTTATCGGCGTAGATATCATTGTTCCAGCTATCCTTCCAAAAGAGTGCAGACGTGCCTTGTTTTATATGCACACTAGCTAGTGATTCTGCGGTATATAAGAGAACCAGGTCTCGCCACCAGAAGGAACCACATGCATCCGTAGCATGGGGGATTGAATCGACGTAGTATGTATTCCAGATTAGCTGCACCCATGGGATATCCATCCTATTGTAAAACTTGTGCAGAAACTTCAGAAGCAGGCCATCATTTTGAACTTTCAAATCAAGAACTCCGAGACCACCACTAGATTTGGGTCTACACACCATGGGCCAGGCAGCTAGTGAGTTATGTTTGACGCCATCCGCAGTTTTTTGGGTCCACAGGCAGTGTCGCCGTATTTTATCCAGTTGCGCAACGATTTTTGGAGGCAATCTCATGGTACCCATCGGATATATAGCAAGCGATGTAATGATCGAGTTGATCAAGGCGAACCTACCAGCATGCGACATGAGGGTCATGGCTGCGGTGATCCTTCTTTCAGCTTTGCACACAAAAGGTGTCATGTCAAGAACAGAAGGTCGGGTGGTCCCTAGGGGTAAGCCCAGGTATGTAAACGGCATGTTGGCCTGGGTGCACCCAAAAAGAGCGGCCATATCATTGCATGTGTCCACCGTTCACACATATAATAGGCACGAGAGTTGATTTATGAAAGTTGATCTTAAGTCCAATGGAGGTGGCGTAGTCTTCAAGGATTTGCTTGATCTTAGCTGCTTGACAAATACATGCAGGCAAGAAAATGATAGTGTCGTCCGCATATTGGATCACCGGGTACTTGGCATTGCCCTTGGGAGGGATGGGGTGGTTTATCAAACCTTGTTCAAGCGCTTCATTGATGGCCGATTGCAAGAGGTCGGCTGCGATGACAAAAATGAGGGGAGACATGGGATCACCTTGACGCACACCACACTTGCATGAGAACTGCCGACCAGGTACACCATTTAGGAGCAAAGAGGACTTGCCAGAAGAGAAGATGTTTTCCATCCAAGTGAGCCATTTAGAAGGGAAGCCCATTTTCCTCATGATTAAAAGCATAGCAGAATGCTCAATTGTGTCGAAGGCTTTGGCAAAGTCAAGTTTCAGGAGTACAATTTCTCTCTTCAAAGCTTGACATTGGTGTATATACTCGAAGGCCCAGGCCAAGCAGTCATGAATGGATCGCCCACGGAGGAAACCATATTGATTTTGATGTACCAGTCTAAGGATAATTTTCTGGAGGCGATCGACAAGTATTTTAGTGATCAGTTTTAGGCAGCAGTTCAGGAGCATTATGGGCCGAAAATCGTTGACCGTGTCAGGTGAATTCGTTTTGGGGATCAACGTGATATAGCCAACATTGATACTTTCCAAGTTGAGGCCTCCCCGATGGAACTCATCACACAAAAGATAAAAATCCTCTTTGAGGATAGGCCAACATGCTTTCAGAAAGGCCCCATTGAAGCCATCAGGACCTGGGGCGCGGTCAGGTGGCATGGCCGCTACAACATCATCAATATCCTTATGTGTGAACAGGGCCACAAGATTGGTGAAGATCGCTTCATCTTTGAGCAGATGATCTAAGTTAAATTTCATGGGCAAAGGGTTAGCTTGTCCCATCCTAGCCTTAAAGGCCTCACATAGGACAGATTCTTTTCCAGCATGGGAACATCAACTGTTGTTGCACCCACAAGATAATTTCCCTCATAGCTGGCCTTCCAAGATTGAACCATGCCTTTGGCTTCATTCCCCGCTCGCTTTCCTTTTGGTTCTTTCATGTTTTGTAACGGCCTATCACATAGCGCCTCCAGATCAACTCTAGCCTCAGTATTATCCTTTGACTTCCCATCTATGCCGAACAATGTACCAAAAAGTGCCTCGGCGATATTCTTCTCAGTGTGCATCACGTCGATTTTGTGTGCGCAAAGGAGGTATTTGAAGTAAGGCGGATCCCACAAGCATGTCTTGTGAGTCCATGCGTTTTTCGAATTATACCCCTTGAAATACCCTAGACGCTCTGGATCTGGCTCGAGAGCGTTTAACTAATCCAGGGTCTCTTGGCCTATCAACGCAGGAGGTGCAGAGTTTTTGACAACTCTACCTCTGATGAAGTTCTTCTTGTCTTTCCTAAACTTATGGCAAGGATCCAGGAACTGTCTATGCATGTCGAAGCAAGAAAACTTGTGACCGGCCTGAAGCGAACGAAACTCAAGAGAAACCTTGCATGTGGGGCACGAAAACCTTCCATGCACACACTAGCCAATGAATAGCGCATACGTCGGCAAGTCATGCGTCGAGTACATGTACCAGACACGCATTATGAAGTTACGTTTGCTAAAGGCATCGTATGTCTTGAACCCATTATACCATTCTTCTTGCAATTCGTCCTTCAGCGGCTGCATGTACACATTCATATTCTTCCCCAAATAGTTGGGCCCTGAAATTAGTCAGGAAAATGTTTTTTCTTTGCATAATTTGTCCGGAGGGAGATTGAGTGGAAAGAGAAATATGGGCCAACAACTGTATTGGGCTGCCATCAGACCAAACACACTGAACCCATCCGTGTTGATGCCGACTCGAGGATGCCTCGGATCTACCGCTTTGTCATCATGTAATGCATCGAAGCTCTTCTATGCTTCACCATCCGATGTGTGCACTATCATCAGCTTCCCATCTGGATCTAGTTGGGTTCTTTTGCCCGTTTTGCCATGTCATCTGTCTGGCCATCTCTTCGACCATGAAAAGACGTTGAAGTCTTGGTACGATTGGCATATATCGAAGAACATTAATGGGGATTTTGGTATGCGTCTTCTCACCCATACCGTTGTCTACCACAACATACATGGAAGACTTGCAAATGGGACAATAGTTCAAGTCCACATACTGAAGCCTAAATAAGGCACATCCTTTCTCACAAGCATGTATCTTATCATAGGGCATCTTAAGAGCACGGAGGATTTTGTTTGACTGGTACAGGTTTGCAGGTAGTACATGGCCTTCGGGTAGAAAACGCCAAATAGTGTAAAACATTGCATCGTAGCATTCTCTACCCAAGTTGAATTGAGCCTTCAGAGCCATTATTTGTGAGATGGCATCCAGCTGACAAAGCTCAGTGTGCTCGTGGAGAGGACGTTTTGGAGACTCCAACATTTCATTGAAGGCCTTTGCAGATTCCTCCATCTCATCGTCCGAGTCCCGAGCATCATCAAAGTCTTGCACCATGTCTTGCATCCCGTTACCATGCTCGTTGATGCGACGACGAAGCACCTCAGCTCTGGCACGTTGGGCAGACTCGCCATGCAATGTCCACACCGTATAATCTGGCATAAAACCCCTCTTCTGCAGGTGTTTGCCCATTTCATCCTTTGTACTCTTGTGCCAATTGTTGCACCCAGCACAGGGGCACCATGTTGTCCTTTGGCCATTTGCAAATGCGGCCCTCAGAAACCCCTTGGTTTTTGTTAACCATTGAATGGTAATGTCTTTCTGACTTGTGTGACCGGTGTACATGCACGCACGATCAGTCATCTTGCCTAGCTACTGGACACATAAGATATATATATATATATATATATATATATATATATATATATATATATATATATATACATCTGGGCTATTCTATTACGTGTACTGAACTGATGAATTCAAGCGGCTGAACTGATGAAATTCGAGTGCTTGAACTGATGCTTTCTGTTTTTGTTAAAAATCATCTTCTTTAGTTCAACTTTTTTGCATTTTTTTGTCCAAACGGGGCGTGCAATATATCGTTGGAAAGCTCTTGACATCTATATTACAATTTTATAATTTTTTTTTGCAAAAAAATGATGGTTTAAGAGCAGTTTCAAGAAAACCGTTTTTTCAAAACCGAAAACGCAAATCGTATTTTGGATTTAATTTTCAAACGGTGTCGGAATTGAGCAAATGAGATGGCATTGGAAAGCTTGTGAAAATCCGCATCTTCCATATATCTACTATTTTTCAAATTCTATATGATTTAAAATTAATTTGAAAAATGGTGAAATTCTGGGTGAAAAGTATTTTCGCTGTTTTTTGCAAACTTTTTGTCAGATTGAGGCAAACGATACGGCGTTGGAAAGCTATGGAAAATGCGCAACTTTTGCGTATAGAAAGTTTTTGTAATTCCTTATGGTTTAAATAAAAATTCAAATACGGTTAAAGTTGGTTATGAACGTGATTTTGTTAAAAAGTTTATTGAAATGGTGCAAATAATATACCATTGAAAAGCTACCGAAAATGCGAAACTTAGTCATGTTAAACATTTTCTCAAATTCGCAATCGTTTAAGTGTAATTTTGAATACGACAAGACGGATCCTGCTGTTTTCCCGTCTGAAAAACAGAGTACTCGTACTGATATATGTGTGTGTTTGTACTGAGCTATTTTTTGTAGAGCAATTTTGAATTATTTTCAAAAAAGAGTACTTGTACTGATATTTGCATGGGTTTGTACTAAGCATGTTTTCACTAACTAGACTTTGCTCTCTTTTTGGGTAATATTTTTGCTAGTAAATTTTCAACGATTTACTGTATCGTCGCCCCTGTACTTGCATGGTTTGTATCATTGAACTGAATGATATTTTATTCAAAAAGAAAATGTTTTGCTTTATTTCTTTTTTTTGAACTCAACATTTTTTGACAACGATGTTCTGAACTTCTCTCATTTTATGACTTGTACTGAGGTACTTACTAAGCATGATTTTCATGGGGTTTCTTTTTTTGCTTGAACTTTTACAATTTGAATTTCTGCCAATTCTTTTATTCCAAACAGACCACCGTTTTTAACTCGTACTGAGGTACTTACTACGCCCGAACTGGGGTGGCTGTCGCGTGTCACGGCGAGGAAGAAGACGAAGCTCGGGGACGAGGCTGGATTCGGCCGGCGACTGGTCCGGTCGGTAGGATGCTGCGCAAGGCGGGGGTGACACGCGCAGAGCCGCGGGGCTCGGAGTGACGGCTCACAGCGGAGGGGCTCGGGGTGGCGGTGCGCGGTAGCCGCCGGAGGCGGGGACGGGCTGGCGCGCTCGTCGGAGGGGAGGCGCGCGGGGAGGATCCGGCACCCGTCGACGGGGAGGGGCCGGTGCCTATCGGAGGGAAGGCGCACTGGTAGGGCCGGCGAGCCCGTCATTGGGGACGCGTGCGGACGGCCGGCTGGCAGCAGCACGTGGGTCGGAGGAGCGACCCGTCATGGTGCGGCGGGCTTCCTCGCTCCGGCTGCCGTCGTCGCTCGCTCGCACGCGACGGCTGCCTCCGGCGGTAGGAGGCGGGTTAGATTGGGGTCGGGTAGGGGAGTTTCTGCTATGGCCTGCGCGTCGCGCCCTTATAGGGCAGAGGGTTAACAAAATAATATTATGTGACTAGTCCAGCCCTATATATATATCATCAGTTAATGGAGTTTGTCACTTTTATTACGTCTCGGCAATAAGCAGAGAGGATGTGTACCCGGAGAACAACATGGAGGCACTGACAAAATTCTGCATCGGATTCGGAGTAGAGCACATGGGAAAACGAACCCAATCTACACATACTCGGGTTGTCCATGGATAACGATGGACAATTCAAAATAATCATGGTTATAAATATGCAAATGCATGCATATTTATAGATGTAACCCTTTCGAACAGGAGACGCATAGTGGTGACGCATACTGATGATTAAAGAAACCTACAGCTAGCAAGTTTCATCGGCACGAAGAACGGAATAGAGCAAATGAAGGGGAGAGGAGGAGATGTCATTTGTGCTCACCCGCAAACGCAAGGGCGGAGCTCGTCGAACACTAGACCCTCGCAGCGACGAAAAAACTGCACATTTAAATCGCAAGATGAGTAACATAGCAATTTTACTTTTTCCATCAACCTAACTAAATATTTACAACAGGACTAGTCGGTTAGGGGGTTCCTCGGTGTCCAGGGAACCCAAAATAGTAAGTATCATCGGTGCGAGATACATGTTGCGCTCGACGTTGAACACTAGATCCACATGCCACAAGTGAAGCTGGCGCCCGGCGTCCCGCAACAATAGTTCGGGTGGCCGATGACGGTCGAACACCTTGGCGAATTTGCCTGGCAGCCAAGTTTTGAAAGTTCAAATATCCAAACCGACTTGAGTCAGTTTGGGTGTTTCAAGTTTAAACACTTGGCTTTTAATCGTCGTTGCAGAGGCTGCAAGACAAATTCACAATGGTGTTCGATCGCCATCGATGTCGAGAACTATTGCTGTGGGACGCCAGATGCCGGCGTCACTTGTGGGACGTGGATGTAGTGTTCGACACCGACGGCCACATGTATGTCCAACCGACCGTACTTTCTATTTAGGGTTCCATCGACACCGAGGAACCCGCTCGACCCGTTTCGTCGGTGATGCACCCCTAATCTTCTTCTTCCTCCTCCTCCTCCTCTTCTTGTAGGGGTAATTGTCCACGGGCACCCCGAAGACAGCGAGACAATAATTCAAGACATCGGGGCTGGCAAAGCCCCTCAGTCCAACTACCTGGCCGCTCCTGCCGGCTCCCCGTCCGGCTGCTCCACCCGGCCGGCTGCCGGCTGCCGGCTGCGCCAACCAGCCGGATGCCTGAAATCAACTACAGCCCGATGCGACCCCGACGAGATGGTTGTACCTGAGCACTATGCACGCATCACCCCAACCATCATGTATAGTGTCACTTGTCCCTGGTCACTATTTATGAAGTGACCCAGGGGACAACCTTGACATCGACCATGCCTTACCCATGCCACCACTTAGCTTAGATAGTAAGCTAGCCACACTATAAAGCAAGCCATCCATCCATCCAATAGGGAGGAGAAATCACGTATGCATGCTAGTTATAAAGATAGCTAGTTAGCACACAGGCATTCATTCATCCATCCGCCCATGGCTAGCCAGCCAGGCGATTTGGCTGCGCGCACACATGCTTGTGCTCACACACCCATGCATATACGAGGCCACATGCCTGCGGCACTGACCTCAGATACAGCTCCAGGAGTACTCTGTACCAGATATACCATATATATTTAGACATGCAGGAGTAGGGGTATTATCTCTCTGGAGAACCCCGAACCTGGGTAAACTACCGTGTGATACTCGCATACCCGTCCCTGGATATTCCGGCCATAGTCTTGCCCTCACACTAAGCCACCCTCTGTGAGAATACCACGATAGTTGGCACCCACCATGGGGCTAGCTGCTGCTGGTTTCACAGTCCGGGCGAGACCATCTTCATCATCTCCGCCACTGCGTCGCCGTCGTCTCTCCGGTAGCGCTCGGGGGCCCGACATCGACACGCCCCCGGAGCGGCCGCGAGTGGCAGCACATCCTCGTCGTCGGCCTCTTCATCATCACCACCGTTACGACGCTGGCCGATAGACCACGGGCGCGCCGCGCGCGAGGCCTTGCTTTGGTCGGCCGCATCACCCACGCGCCGCTCGCATCTGCTACCCTCCGCATTGCACCTTTTCCGGCCGAAACGAGCGTTCGCTCCTCCATATACCATCTATGCAAGCTAGCTAGATGCAAGTCAAACCATTAGCCAAACACACAAGTCGGACAATGCCCATATGTGCCTCATACATATCCCGGATACTACCCAGATAATGTCCATACACTCCCGTATGCTCGCTCGCCTCTGCTCTATGCACTCGCCGGACTCGCGCCCGCACCGCCATGGCCGCGTCCTGCCAGCTCTTCCTGCTGCAACATGCGGCTGCTTCCCCGAGTGCCTCCCGCGGCTGAGCGCCTTTGCCACGCGCGTCGTGCCCGCCGCTCAAGAGCTGCTGCTCCCTCCATTGCTGCTACCGCTACCTCTTACTGCTTTTAGTGTCACCTGCTCGAGCGTAGTTGCTGGTTCTGCTTGCCGAACGCCTCTGCTCCCTGCTGCCTCTGCTTTGCTGTTGCCTGATTGGGCTTCACATGCGCGCACCTCACCTCCGCCGCCTAGCGGCCCCGACACCACGTGCCCCGTCGGCGCGCCGTGCCTGGCTCCTCCGCAGCGAGCTCCTGGCTGGTCAGCGCACAGCCCGCTCTTCTCTCTCACCTCGCTCGCTGGTAGCCAGGGTAGGAGCCCCTCGCGCAGTGCCTTCACCCTACTCCTTGTCCGAGCGCGGCGGCGGCCGCGCGCCCGCGCCTCGCCGGTCTGCCTCCACTCGTTGTTTGGTTCCAAGCGGCCCGAGCGCCTCCCCTCTGCCACGGCTCCACCCTCCCCTGCAGGATGCTACCATGGCGCATTGACGCACCTACGCGGGGCTCCCTAGATTCCCTCCGCGCCTCGTCTCAACCAACCGCGCAGCATCCTCCTTCGCCTGCGTCGGCTCTGTCTTCGTCTAGCCGCTTCGCATCCCACACCGGCAGGGTCGCCACTGCCGACTACGCACATCGCGCCGGCACTGCACTCGGCCCTGCCTGCTCTGCGGGCCGTCCCTCCGCAACGCCTCGCCTGACGGACTCCGGCCACCCTGCGCGGCACGTCGGGCCGTCCACGCAAGCCGCTTCCGGCTCCTCCCGTGCCTGCGCTGACCGTCTTCCGCGTCCGCGTGCTCCAGCGGGCTGCGGCGGGCCGGGCGGGCTTTCGCCGCTCCATGGTTGCCGCCGCCTCGCGCTTCGCCCTCCCACCTGCTGGCTGCCGCCAGCTAGCTCCGCCTCCTGCAGCACCCGGCCGCCCTATCGCAGGTGCCTCTGCGCTTGGCCCGGCCGCTCTGCTCAAGCCCTTGCCGGCCACCACGCGCCCGTCGGGTCGCCGCCCCGTGTTGGCCGGCTTCCCCACGCCGGCCGGCCGATGCCGCCTCCCCACGCTCTGAAGAATGGAACAGAGAGAAGTGGTGGCTGGCTAGAAAGCAAAAAAAAGAAAGAACTTGGCCGGTTGCCCGCGGGGAAAAGTTGCTGCCGGTTGGGAGAAGAAAAGTCAAGGGCGCCGGCTGCAAAGAAAAAAAAGTGAGAGCGTCCGGCTGCTCACAGCCGAGCCGGGTAGAGAAAGAGGCCGACTGCCTTCCAGCCGGCTGAAAAAAAAGAAAGTAAGTCCGACTACCCAGCCGGATGAAGAAGAAGAAGAAAACATCAAGTTCGACAAAGTAGACAAAGTAGTTGCCGGGAGATCCGGCCTGACTGCTCAGTAGTCGGCCCGAATCTCGGGGGCTACACCCAGGGGGTGCGCTCACGCGCCACTGCCAGGAAAAAGAAAAAGTAGTTGCCCGGAGATCCGGCCCGACCGCCGCCAGATGGGCCTGAATCTGTGGTTACACCGATGGTGTTGGCGCGCCTCACGGAGGATTGGAAGAAACAAAAACAAGAGACAAAAAACGTATCCGGCTGCCTGTAGCCGGTAGAAGAGAAAAAGATGTCCGACTGGGCCGTCCACCTGCTAGGCCACTCGGACCACATGGCCGGCTATGCCAAGACGGCTCGGCCTCGTCCCGCTCGCCCTCTGACCGGTCAAGCCCGACCGGCTGGACCCTCCTCGAGCGCCCGGAGGCTCGAGGGCTACACCTAGCGGGTACGCCGACGCGCTCCGCGAACGCCGAGCCACGCCGGCTGACTTCGGCAAACTCCGCCTCGCCTAAATGAAAATCAATGTGAGCTCCTCACCCGCATATTTTTTGCACCGCGAAAGCACGAATAACCTCGAGCGATGCTCGGGGAGGCTATCTCTCCACATTTTATTACAGTTGCATCATCGTGGCCTTTGCTACCGCCAGAGTTGGTCTTGAGGTCGGCCGCTTGGCCTGAGACGTTAGTTCCCGTAGACAGCTTAGTAGCATGCGCGGTACCAAAGGCACACTCTTAGTCACAGACCGCAGAGCGGCTGTCCGGCTAGCAATAGTGAACGCTGGAGGCCACCCACGCGAAAACGCCCGGAAGAAAACGGTTGAGGCGACCCGCCGCTTCCTTACTGAGTATCTCGCCGGTCGAATATGCTCCCAGAGTCTGAGTATTGTACACTCCACTTCACGGCCCACTCTCAGCCACAGACCGCAGAGCGGCTGTCCGGCAAGCGAGAGCACAAACCAAAGAGTGGAGGGAACACGGAAAACATTAAGGGGGCTGGGACGAAACCGAGTCGGCACCCTCCACATAAAACTTGCAATGCTAAAAGCAATCATTTGATATATCTGCGTGGACTAACTTTGTCTTTTGCATGGTCATTTCCGTGGGGAACCCCCCCCCCCTCCTCGCTCGGAGGCTCGGAGCCCCAGCGGGTGCGCTTGCGCGCCCCTTCGGAAGCAAGCCGCGTCGGCTGCGGTCCGCGGCAGGCCGACACCGACATCTTCTACATCAACACCCACCAAATAACCTCCGCCCAACTTCGCCAAGTTGCCCGGAGGCTCGGGGGCTACTGTCGGGGTAATTGACCACGGGTAACCAGAAGACAGCAAGACAATAATTCAAGACATCGGGGCTAGCAATGCCCCTCAGTCCGACTACCCGGCCGCTCCTGCCGGCTCCCCATCCTACTGCTCCACCAGACCAGTTGTCGGCTGCCGACTGTGCCAATAAGCCGGCTGCCTGAAGTCAACTCCAGCCCAACGCGACCCCGACGAGATGGCCGTACCTGAGCACTATGCATCCATCACCCCAGCCATCATGTATAGTGTCACTTGTCCCTAGGCACTATTTATGAAGTGACCCAGGGGCCAAGCTTGACATCGACCATGTCTTGCCCATGCCACCACTTAGCTTAGATAGTAAGCTAGCCACACTATAAAGCAAGCCATCCATCCATCCATCCATCCATCAGGGAGGAGAACTCACGCATGCATGCTACCTAGCAAGATAGGTAGCTAGCACACACAAGCATCCATTCATCCATCCGCCCATGGCTAGCCAGCCAGGCTATTGGGCTGCCCACACACACGCTTGTGCTCACACACCCATGCATATACGAGGCCAGATGCCTGTGGCACTGACCTCAGATACAAATCCAGGAGCACTTTGTACCAGATATACCACATATATTCAGACATGCCGGAGTAGGGGTATTATCTCTCCGGAGAGCCCGGGACCTGGGCAAACTACCGCGTGATTCTCGCAGACCCGTCTCTGGATATTCCGACCGCAGTCTTTCCCTCGCACTAAGCCACCCTGTGGCACTTGTCGCCTCGCAACACCCCCCCCCCCCGTGAGAATACCACGAAACTTCTTCTTCCTCCTCCTCCTCCTCCTCTTCTTCTTCTTCTTCTTCTTCTTCTTCTTCTTCTTCTTTTTCATCTTTCTTCTTTCTTCTTTCTTCTTAACCTAAACTTAACCTAATAAACTTAACCTAAACTAAACTAAATCTAAACCTAAAAAAGAGAAGAAAAAAACCTTAACTAAACCAAGCCTAAATATAAACTAAACCTAATTAAACTAAATCTAAAAAAAGAAAAAAAGAAGAAAAAGAGGGATGTCTCACGGGGCTGCTCGGGCGACTGGGCGCCTGTATGGGCACCGGGGATCCTCGCGGCGGGCGGCCAGTTAGGGCGCCGCTGGCTACGGCAGAGTGGCGGGGGCGGCTGGGGCTTGGGGCAGCGGCACGGGTGTGATGAGGGAGGGAGAGAGAGAGGGGAGAGAGAGAGGGGGACGTGGGGTTGGCCGCTTTTTAGTTTAGGTCACAGCTCTTTGTCGTCTGCTAGCGGACGGCAAAGGGCCTAGCTAACAGAGGACAAAGGATGGACGGTCAATCATCCACAGGATTTGCCCTAAAGTGGCAAAGACCTTCAACATCAATGAAGGCTCAATATTCGCCTTCCACTTCAGCAGTTTTCCAAATGAGATTCATCAGTCTATGTACTGTCTATGATGCTAATTCCCAAAGGTTATAGATGTTGCATGTCAAACATGGTGCTGATGCAGTTGTGTAATGGGGTACTTGAGTGCTCAAGCTATATGATGTTGTACTCTGATGTATTTCAATTATGAAATCCTGCTTCCTTAATACGAAAAGGAAATATATTGTGTGATTAATATGAATTTCAATTAGATTAATAAATGGATTTTCAATAATAGGTCAATTAGCCAGCTAATTGGTTTTTCTCTTGCAAATGGTTATTGAGAAAACACCGTGGGCGATGACCTCAGACAACGCACATGGTTTCTAGGAATAAAACGTGTTGGATTAATGAACAATCGCACACGAGTTCCTCTAGAATACTGTTTGTGTTATGCCACCACGTGCAAACATTTACCACATAAAAAGTGTGTGGGATGGACAACCTATGTCACACAGTTTCTTCTACGCACCGTGTGTGATGCATTCAATAATGCAAATGATAAAATTGTTAATATCGTCTGCAATGGCAACGCTATCACAAATGATTTAATGGGGAAAATTGTGTGTGATGTACTTACGAATGGAAACGTTTTCCCTGGATTGACTGTGTGGGATGTACATAGGAACGGAACATACTTATTGGATTGACTGTGTGGGATGTACATACGAACGGAAACATACTCCTTGGATTGACTGCATCGAATGTACATACCTAAGGAAACGTTTGTCTGGGACTGACTATGTAGTATGTACTTACGAATAGAAACGATTGCGCATGTATAATTGTATTTTTAACACAACTGTACGTATAACCGTATCTGATCGCTCGCCCGTCACACACGACGTCATTTTGCCCGTGTGTGACTGGAGGGCCTATCCCTGACGGTTTCTGGGTCGTGTGGGAAGGACCCCCCCCTATCGCACACACTCACTTGGCAACAATTCAAAACACCGTTGTAGAAAGGGTTAAAAACCGTTTGTATAGCACCTCGTTGTATTAGTGGTCTGGTGGTAAAACCGATCCCGTGATCTATTTCCAGCAGCATGATCTTGGGTACGCGGTAGAAAACTTTAATTTGGCGCTAGTGTAGCGTACCGCGTGTCCCAACAGTGGCGTCAGAGCCTCCGCTATGTGGTGATATATTTGATGATATGCATATGAGATATGTAGATTGGTTCAGGTGCGGGTCGATGAGACCGGTCGCGCACGTCAGTGTTGAAGGTTGGTTTCGTGATCTTGTTTCGGCGATCGTGACACAAAGGTCCCAACAAGAGTTGCCCCTACCGGTCAATTTCCACCATCGAGATAGAAAATGGATCATAAATCCTGATGCACCATGCGAGGATCAATGAGATTGATTGAATCATAACATAGATCAACACTATGAGAATATGATTTTAGTAGTGCTGAAATCTGTTGGAGCGGTCACGATAAAACGGCTATAGCTTTTGCATACAAACTCCGATTTTGCTCCACCACTGGTCAAATTGAAGCTAATGAAAAGTTGGATTAGCAGCAAAATGTTAGAACAAGATTTTGGCGCTGCTGGCTAGGCCAAAATCTGCTTGGAAAATAGAGCTTCAGAAGGTTTTACCTTCGGCGGTAGAACGTCTGACTTGGTTTTGCAGGGAATGCTTGTGATTTGGAATAGCGCATGAATGTTGCTTGTACATTTTTATTTCATGACCTGCGTGTCATGAGTGCGGCAAACGGCAGGAGCCATATGGTTGTCCCGTTATTGTATTAATGACCTGCGTGTCAGCCTTAGAAGCCATGTAATGCAATTTACTCTAAGTAGCTATTAGTTTGGAATAGCATATTATCTTATGTAACACTTGATGGTTGACACATGGCGTGGAGATAGATATCACCACGAGGTCAACCATGCATGGAGACGGAGATCACCATGAGCGGGCCGTTCACGTGGAGATGGAGATCACCATGCGTAGTCAATTGTAACATCCCAATTTCCAATTTGGATGTTATACATAGGTCATCATATGCATATCATATTTTATTTGCATTTTGGTTGTGATCCTAGAAATCTTAAGCAACTCAAGGACCCAAGAAGAGAGTTGGAGGTTTCACATATTTTCATATTTGAATTTTCTCAAATTTGAAAAGAGGATCAATTTGGTTTTAATATTTTTCTCCCCAAGTATTTCTAAAATTAAAAATAAAAGAGAGAAGATAATATTACTTCTTCAAAAGGAGAGGGATATTGGAGGAAAAAATTTAAAATCAAATAAATATTTTATTTGGATTTTATTTGTTATTTTATTTGTTATTTTATTTGAACTAGAAAAATATGCATTATTTAAAATTGCATTTTTAGGCCAGAAAAATGTTCACTTTGTTCTAAATATTTTATTTAGATGGTGAAAATTGTTTTTGTCATTTTCTCAGTTTTTTATATTTTCTTACGATTTTCTTCGATGGTATTTTATTTAAAAAAATCTTTCCCACCCGACGGGGCCGAAGGCCCAGCCGAGCAGGCCGGCCCAGCCGCGCCGCCTCCCCGCCGACTCGGGATGGGAGTCCCGAGGTTCACAGCTGCCATTACCGTGTCCGGCTCAGACACGAGCCGCCGCCGCCTCCTCCCGCAAGGCAAGCCCCTCGGCCCCTTTATATATCGCCGCCCCGCCGCCCTCTCCTCCCCAAGCCATCGCGCCGCCACCTGCACTCCACCGTCCCGCCGCCGCCCACGCCAGATCCCACCGGAGCCGCCACCCACCGCCGTTGACCCGCCGCCCGTTGACCGGTATAAAAGACTGCTCTGGTTCGCCGGTTCACTATGATTTTTTTGGTTTTCTCTTTCTAGATTGGTTTAATTTTTAGGGTTAGGGTTTTCTCGGTTTTTCTCGATCGGGTCTATTTAGCGAATATTCACCCGAACGCCTCTGTTCGTGAACGCGTTCGTCCGTTCATCTCTGATAGCGAACGTTCGTTCGTTAGTCTTTTCTTTTCATTTTATTTTCGGCCAGGGACCTATCCATGATTATTTTTATCGCAGATTAGCCTCTGATTTTCAAACCCTCACAACTTCTTGCTCGTTTATCCAAATCCAATGAAACCAACGCCAAAATCTTCGTATCGAATCCCTCTTTCCAGTTAATCAACTTGAACATGGTTTTGACAAATTCAAATTTGGTTTCAAGCAGATTTGTATTCGAACTTCTTTTAATCGTAGTTTGAGTTTTGTAGCTCCGATTTGATTGATTCTTTTTGCAAATCGAAGCTCTTCATTTGAACTTTAAGTTGGGATCTTTTTATTTGAGTTTTACCCTTGCATCTATGCCTGATTGCTTATGTATTCTATCGTTTGTTTGCGATAGAATTTTTGGAGTGCGAAGCGTGCTACTATGAGTCACTAGGGTTTTCCGATCGTCAGCAAGGCAAGTAACACTTTGATCATGCCCCTTTATTACCCAGTTTTTATGCATTAGTTCCAACCCTCAAACATTGCATGATTAGGATCTGATTAACATGTGGGTTTTCGGAAGTATATGATGAGGTAGATCCTATTTGTCCTATATATCAAACCCTGGGAGTTACTTCTACGTTATGCTTATACTGCTATGCTATGCTCGTAGACGTGGTTTGGTTGAGTGTATCCATGACAGATGTAAGAGTTGTTAATTAATGGTTAACTTAAGGTGGCTACTTTAGTACACATCTGGGTGGATTGGTTGAGGCACCCTGGTTGTCTAGGCACCTGGAGCAATCTAGCTCTGTCCTGGGATATCCTGGAGTACCCGTGTGATCATCCTATGGTTCGCCACCCAGGCTCAAAGGGATCATAAGATTATTCCTGCTAGAAACTTCCATGTGCAGCCACAAGCCATTATGGGCTCTGGCATAGTTGAGTAAGTTGTGGGAATCCTTTCCATGATGGGCTAGCAGATGTAGGGTATTGTAGGTGTATCGGCCTATCTATCAGTTAAGGGGACCTCTTCGGAAAGACTGTGTCTCGGTCATCCGTTTCTCAAACACCATGCAGTGCGAGAAATACAACGGAGGAGATCGAGTCTTGTGGGGAAAAGTGCGCAAACCTCAGCAGAGTGTACAAACTAATCATGGTTAGCCGTGTCCCCGGTTATGGACACCTTGAGTATCTGGTTCTTGAATTATTGATTTGATCTCATCACTCTTTTAATTAACTTGTTGGGTTATTAATATTTGTTTAATTGGGATTGAGTTGGAGGAACCTTCTTAATATTTTATCAACCAACTTGGTAGTTAAATAAAATATATTCCTTTGCAGTAGGGAAAAATTGGCTTTACGCAAACATGAAAACCTAGGTTCTCCACCAGCCATATATGCATATAGATGTAGTTGTTATCCTGTTCATTGCTCTACAATGTTATTTTGCCAGCATATTCCATGTGCTGACCCGTTTCGGTCTGCAACTTATCATGTTGCAGACTTTTCAGACGAAGAGTAAGGTGCGCTAGGTCGTTGTCGTGCACTCAGCTATGCCGTTGGAGTTGATGGACTCATTTACCTTTGATGCTTCTGCAGTTATCTTATTTAGATGGCCTTAAGCCATATTATTGTAATAAGTTCTCTTTTGAGACATTCGATGTAATAAGTGTGTGATTGCACTCTGTTATAAATCCTTCAAGTACTGTGTGTGTCAGCATTACCAATCCGGGTATGACACTTATGCACAGAGATTTGACTGTTTGAGGTCGGATCGCTACATCAGTAGGGGATATACCATATCACACATATATAAACTACCTGTGAAAGTTTATCCCTTTTCTGCACCCTTCTTTTGCATGGTAGATGTTTTTAGTAGGGTGATCCCTCAAAGAATGTCAAGAATAAATGCCTCCCCAATTGTTGCACCTTCACATCTCAAGCATATTTAGTGGTGGGCCTATAAAATTAGGGTGCCGCTAGATCTCCTTGAAGTGATGGGTTTGTGTCGGACACTTACATGCGAAGCATTGGTTGACTTGTTGTGGCTATCAAAACAGGTTAGGACCACGAGGCATAGGAGTTCGCACGACATGAGATGCCCCCAACAACAAGAGTCGTATGGAGATATGATTATCAAGAGTTGCTTACCGAGTGATCTTATCTTCTAGCAGTGATACAAAAGCTCACTAGTTGACATGTTGATCTTGGATCTTGAATCAAAAGTATCAACTGAGGGATGTTGATTTTTGTGGGAGTAATGATCTTATTAAAATGTTTAATACGAATGACCCTTCATGAATATATGTCTTAGTTTTTTGCATATTTCTGTTGTAGATCGATGGCACCACCTGCTCAAGTTACCCCTTTTGCATTGAAATCAATCCTGGAAAAAGATAAATTGAATGGAACAAACTTTACCGCCGGGTATAGAAACCTGAGAATTTTTCTTAGGCATGAGAAAAAGGAACAAGTTCTAGAGAATCTGCTTCCAGAGGAACCTGCCGATAATGCTAGTGCCACAACCAAGAATGCCTACCAAAAACTTATTGATGAATAAAACGAGAAAAGCTATCTCATACTGGCTTCTATGGAGCCCGATCTGCGGCAGCAGTTCAAAAATATTGAGGCTTTCGATATGATTTAGAACCTCAAGAGCATGTTTCAAATTTAGGCTAGGAACGAAAGGTTCAACCTCTAGAAATCCTTGATGGATTGTAAGATGAAAGAGGGTGATCTACTGAGCCCGCATGGGATCAAGATGATCCGTTACATGCATGATTTGGATCGGTTGGGCTTCCCACTTGGGGACTGAGGGAGTACAGTATTATGGGGTCCTCGGGCGTCCGGGCTATGTGATAAGGGTCGGACTGGTGGGCCATAAATATTCAAGATGGAAGGCTTCCCCCCATATCCGTATGGGACTCTCCTTTGCGTGGATGGCAAGCTTGGCGTTCGGATATGAAGATTCCTTTCTTTGTAAACCGACTCTATACAACCCTAGGCCCCTCCGGTGTCTATTTAAGCCGGAGGATTTAGTCCATAGGACCAATCATAATCATACAGGCTAGACATCTAGGGTTTAGCCATTACGATCTCGACGTAGATCGACTCTTGTAATCTTCGTATTCATCCAAGTCAATCAAGCAGGAAGTAGGGTATTAACTCCATTAAGAGGGCCCGAACCTAGGTAAACATCCTGTCCCCCGCCTCCTGTTACCTTTGATCCATAGACGCACAGTTCGGGACCCCCTACCCGAGATCGGCCGGTTTTGACACCGACGGGGACTAGTTGTCCACAGATACAATTTTGGGTTCTCTTCCAGATAGCTATAGGACATTCATCTCGAACTACCATATGCATTGGATGGAAAAGAAGCTCACTGAATTGCATGGGATGCTCAAGGTGGCACAGCAGGATATCAAGAAAGGTACGCATCGTCAAGTGTTGATGGTGCAGAACTTGGCTAAGTACAAGAAGAGCTAGTCAAAGAAAAAGGCTATGGCAAAGGGCAAGGGCAAGGAGAAGGAGGCAACTCTAACTGCCGCTGCTGCGCCTAAGTCATGGACGGCCTCACGGTCTGTTTGCTTCCATTGCAAGGAACCCGGGCACTGGAAAAGGAATTGCAGTAAGTGGCTTGCCGAGAAGGGCAAGAAGACTAGAAGTATGGCTTGTTCTTAAGGAACACTTGTTGTATATGTTATAGACATTTATCTTGCTGATGTTTCTAGTATCTCTTAGGTATATGATATCGGATCGGTTGTTCACATATGCAACTCGATGTAGGGGCTAAGAAAAACTAGGAATGTCGCAAGAGGAGAAGTTGACATTCGTGTCGGGAATAAAGCAAGAGTTGCTGCATTGGCCGTTGGCACTATGCAACTTAATTTACCTTCAAGATTTGTAATGGAACTTCATAATTGTTATTATGTTACGGCTTTGAGTCAAAACATTATTTCTTCCTAATATTTGATGAGACAAGGTTATGAATTAAATTTTAAGGACAATGGTTGTTCTATTTACTTGAATAATATGTTTCATGGCTTTGCACCTGTTGTGAGTGGGTTATTTATCCTAGATCTTGAAGGTGAGTCAGCCTATAACATAAATGTAAATAGAAATAAGCCTTATGAGATAAATCCGACTTACATCTGGTGTTGTCGACTAGGAAACATTATTCAAAAGCGCATGAAGAAGCTCCATGATGATGGATTCTAACTTCGTTTGATTTTGAATCATTCAAGACATGCGAGTCTTGCCTACTCAGCAAGATGACTAAGACTCCTTTTGCAAAGAGTTGCGAGAGGGCGTCCGAGTTGTTGGAACTTATACATAGTGATGTATGTGGACCAATGAGCATGACAGCTAGAGGTGGTTTCCAATACTTCGTGACTTTTACCGATGACTTGAGTAGATATGGATATGTCTACTTGATGAGGCACAAGTCAGAAACTTTTGAATATTTCAAGGAGTTTCAGAATGAAGTGGAAAATCAACTCGGTGAGAGAATCAAACTTCTACAATCTGATGGTGGCGGTGAGTATATGAGCCAGGAGTTTGATGATCATCTGAAGAATTGTGGAATAGTTCCACAACTGACTCCTCCGGGTACGCCACCGAGAAACAGCGTGTCAGAATGGAGGAATCAGACCCTGTTGGACATGGTCTGATCAATGATGAGTCGTTCATATTTACCCTTGTCATTTTGGGCATACGTTCTAGAAACTACAGCTTTCACACTAAACAAGATACCATCTAAGTCTGTAGATAAGACACCATATGAGATATGGACTGTGATGAGTCACAATTTTTCTTTTCTAAAAGTTTGGGGATGTGAAGCATATGTCAAGCGACTCCAGTCGGACAAGCTCACACCCAAATTTGAAAAGTGCATATTCGTGGGATATTACTTCTACAAACTGTGAGGAGGGCAAAGTATTTGTCTCTCGACATGGAGTTTTCCTTGAGAAAGAATTTCTCAATCGGAAGGCTAGTGGGAGGACAGTCCGACTCAAAGAAATTCGAGAACCACAAGGGGAAATTTCGGTAGGTGATTCTATCACACCGGTGTTAGTCAGGGAACCCATAGTGGACTCGACGCCGGTTCCACGAAGGACGGAAAGGTTGCGCAATATCCATGGCTGCAATGTGTTGTTTTTGGAGAACAACAAGCCGACTACGTGTGCGTAAGTGATGGAGAACCCTGATTCTGAGTTTTGGCCTGAGGGCATGAGATCCGAATTAAAGTCCATGGATGACAATCAAGTTTGGAACTTGGTTGTGTTGGAAATATGCCCAAGAGACAATAATAAAAGGGTTATTATCATATTTCCCGTTCATGATAAATGTCTATTATTCATGCTAGAATTGTATTGACCGGAAACCTAAATACATGTGTGGATACATAAACAACACAGTGTCCCTCGTAAGCCTCTACTAGACTAGCTCGTAAATCAAAGATGGTTACGGTTTCCTAACCATATAAATGAGTTTTCATTTTATAACAGGGTCACATAATTATGAGAATGATGTGATGGACAAGACCCAACCATAAGCTTAGCAACAGATCGTATCGCTTAGTTTATTTATTGTTGCTTTCTCCATGTCAAGTACATGTTCCTTATACCATGAGATCATGCCACTCCCGGATCTCGAAGGAATGCCTTGTGTGCTATCAAACGTCACTTCATAACTCTAAGGGTGCTCTACAGGTATCTCTGGATGTGTCTGTTGGGTTGCATGGATCGAGACTGGGATTTGTCACTCCGTTTGTCTGAGAGATATCTTTGGGCCCTCTCTGTAATACAATAAGAAGCTTCATCTGACTAATGTGTTTAGTCATGATATCTTGTATTATGGAATGAGTAAAGAGACTTGCCGGTAATGACATTTCACTAGGTTCGAAGATACCAATGATCGAATCTCGCTCAAGTAACATATTGCTGGACAAAGGGAATTGCATAAGGGATTGACTGAATCCTCGACATCGTGGATCAACCCATAAAGATCTTCGTGGAATATGTAGTAACCAATATGGGCATCCACGTCCCGCTATTGGTTATTGATCGGAGAGGTGTCTCGGCCATATCCACATTATTCTCGAACTCGTAGGGTCCACACGCTTAACGTTCGGTGATGCTAGAGTAGTATTGGGATATGTGCATTGGTAACCGAATGTTGTTTGGAGTCCCAGATAAGATCCCAGATACCCAGAGGAGCTCTGGTATGGTCTGGAGGTAAAGATTCATATATAGGAAGTCCTGTTTTGGTCACCAGAACGGTTTCCGGCATTGTCGGTATTGTACGGGGAGTGCCGAAAAGGGTCCGGGGGTCCACCTGCCCCGGGAGGCACATGGGCTATAGGGGGTGCGCCTTGGCCCATTTTGGCCAAGGGCACCAACCCTAAGGGGCCCATGCACCAAGAGAGAGGAGAGGGGAAGAGTCCTAAGGGTGGAAGGCACCCCCCGAGGTGCCTTGGGAAGGGAGGAAACCTCCCTAGGCCTGGCCGCACCACCTCCCTTGGAGGAGGGGCCAAGCGTGCGCCCCAACCCTTCCTTTTGCCTCCTATAAATAGTGGGGGAGAATTAGGGTTGGACACGCCAAATCCCAAGCCCCGGCGGCAGCCCTACCTCTCCCAGAACTTCGTTTTCTCCTTAGATTGGTTCTGACAGCGTTTGGCGAAGCCCTGCCGGGATTGCACCACCACCATCTCCACCACGCCATCGTGCTGGTTGAGATCCATCTACTTCTCCTCTCTTGCTTGCTGGATCAAGAAGGGGGAGACGTCATCCAGCCACACGTGTGCTGAACACAGAGGTGCCGTCCGTTTGGCACCAGATCGGATTGGATCATGATTGGATCGTGAAGAGTACGACTACATCTACCGCATTATATACGCTTCCACTTCCGGCCTACAAGGGTATGTAGAAACACTCCTCTCTCGTAGCTCTACATATCCTAGATTAGATTTTGTGTGTTTTGTAGGAATTTTTTCGATTTTCATGCAACTTTCCCCACAGTGGCATCACATCTTGGTCTATGCGTAGATGTATATGCACGAGTAGAGCACAAAGTTGTTGTGGGCGTTGATGTTCAAATTGCTTACTTCCCTTGACTTATTTTGATTTGGCGGTATTGTGGGATGAAGTGGCTCGGACCAGCCTTACATGTCCTCACACATGAGACCGGTTCCACTGTTTGACATGCAACTTGTATTGCATAAAAGTGGCTTTGCGGGTTTCTGTCTCCCACACTTTAGTTGAATCTGATTTGCCAAAGGCGGTCCTTGTAGAAGTTTATATCACCATTGTGGTTTTGCATAGATAAGAATGGTTCTCATAGTATGCCATAGCAGCCACATAAAAATTGCAACAACAGAGTAGAGGACGTCACTTGTTTTTGCAGGGCATGTTGTGATGTGGTATGGACAAAACATGATGTGATGAGTGTTGATGTATGAGATGATCATGTTTTGTAATAGGTTCACGACTTGCAGGTCGATGAGTACGACAACCGACATTAGCCATAGGGTTGTCTTTAATTTATTGTATGACCTGTGTGTCAATTCATAAACGCCATGTAATTGCTTTACTTTATCACTATGCGTTAGCAATACTTGTAGAAGCAATAGTTGGTGAGACAACCACGTGACGTCACGATGATGGAGATCATGGTGTCATGCCGGTGACGATGGAGATCATGCCGGTGCTTTGGAGATGGAGATCAAAAGCACAAGATGATAATGGCCGTATCATGTCACATATTTTGATTGCATGTGATGTTTATATTTTATGCATCTTATTTTGCTTAGGATGACGGTAGCACTATAAGATGATCCCTTCACTTAATTTCAAGATAAAAGTGTTCTCCCTAAGTATGCACCGTTGCGAAAAGTTCGTCGTTTCGAGACACCTTGTGATGATCGGGTGTGATAGACTGTATGGTCAAATACAATGGGTGTAAGCCAGTTTTACACATGCGGAATACTTGGGTTAAACTTGATGAGCCTAGCATGTACAGACATGGCCTTTGTACACAGGAGACCGAAAGGTCGAACGTGAGTCATATAGTAGATATGATCAACAAGGATATGTTCACCGTTGATGACCACCCCATCTCACGTGATCATCGGACATGGATTAGTTGATATGGATCATGTAACACTTAGACAACTTGAGGGGTGTTGATTTAAGTGGGAGTTCACTAGTAATTTTATTAGCTGAACCAATTATCGTGAACGTAGTCTTAATGTATTTGTAAACTAATGTTGTAGATCAATGGCTCACGCTGTAGCTCCCCTGAATTTTAATGAGTTCCTAGAGAAAGCTAAGTTGAAAGATGATGGAAGCGACTATGTGAATGTGTCCGTAATTTGAGGATTATCCTCACTGCTGCACATAAGGCTTATGTCCTTAATGCACTGCTTGGTGATGCACCCCCTCAAGGCTCGCCTGCAGATGTTATGAACGTCTGGAAGGCATGTTCTGATGATTACTTAATAGTTCAGTGCGCCATATTTTACGGCTTAGAACCGGGGCTCCAAAGACGTTTTGAGCACCACAGAGCATATCAGATGTTCGAGCAGCTGAAATTGGTATTTCAGGCTCATGCCTGGGTTGAGAGGTATGATACCTCCAATAAGTCCTTTAGCTGCAAGATGGAGGAGAACAATTCCGTTAGTGAGCATGTACTCAAAATGTGTGGGTACTACAACTGCTTGAATCAATTGGGAGTTCATCTTCTGGATGAAGTAGCAATTGACATAGTTCTTCAGTCACCGCCACCAAGCTTCAAAGGCTTTGTGATGAACTATAACATGCAAGGGATAGAAAAGATGATCCCCGAGCTATTCGTGATGCTTAAGCCATAGAGGTAGAAATCAAGAAAGAGCATCAAGTGTTGATGGTCAATAGGACCACCAGTTTCAAGAAGAAAGACAAGGAAAAGAAAGGGAACTTCAAGAAGAATGACAAACCAGTTGCCGCTTCCATGAAGAAACCCAAGGCTGGACCCAAACCCGAGACTGAGTGCTTCTATTACAAGGGGAAGGGTCACTGGGAGCAGGACTGCCCCAAGTACTTGGCAGATAAGAAGGTCAACAACATCTACAAAGGTATATGTGATAGACATGTTACTGATGTGTACCTTACTAGTGCTTGTAGTAGTGTCTGAGAATTTGATACTGGTTCGGTTGCTAATATTGGTAACTCGAACCTGGAGTTATATATTAAACAAAGACTAGCCAAGGACGAGGTGACAATGCGCGTCAGAAATGGTTCCAAGGTTGATGTGATCGCGGTCGGCACGCTAACTCTACATTTACCTTCGGCATTAGTTTTAAACCTAAATAATTGTTGTTTGGTGCCTGCGTTGAGCATGAACATTATATCTCGATCATGTTTATTGCAAGACGGTTATTCATTGAAGTCAGAGAATAAGGGTTGTTCTATTTATATGGATAATATCTTTTATTATAATGCACCCCTAGTGAATGGTTTATTCTTGTTGAATCTCGATCGTAGTGATAAACATATTCATAATATTGATGCTAGAAGATGCAAAGTTAATAATGATAGTACCACATACTTGTGGCACTGCCGCTTAGGTCATTTTGTCGGCGTTCTGGGAACGGGGTCCCCAGTCTTGCCTGCCTGCGGCCCACGGCGTGGCTATCCGAGCAAGCCTGTACGGCCCATCTTCATCAACAAGGCGTTCAAGACCCTCGCGAGGGGCCAAGCCTCACGAGGCGGACGACACAAGACTTCCTCAGAAGCGTCCACACCAGGTTGCCTCGCGAAGAGCAGAGATATCAAGGCGGGGCGAACCTCACGAGGCCCTTGTGACGTGAGCCATGACAATTGACACCAGGCGGGCGCTAGGCGGGCGCTAGCGCGCGCAGCGTCCTTGTTTCCTCTTTGGTGCTAAGGAAGCGAGCGCGGGCGCGGAGTACCGAGGCATCAGGCAAATGTTGCCATATCAGTGCAACGAGAACAAGACCAGCAGGCCTGCAGGGCGGAGGTCACCGTGGAGCCCAAGACGGCGTCACCACCAGAGCCTTTTGCAGGCGAAGACCGCTTTTGTCGGGATAGCTTGTACTAGCTGTCCCCTTTCAAATTTGCCCGCCGTTGTTGGCTCCCTTCCCGCTCAATATTTGGGGGGAGGACCAGGGCCTATATAAGTAGAGCTAGCCACCACAGTAGAGGCAAGTTGAACTGATCGAGTTCCCACCCCCACAAGTTCACCAAGCACAAGAGCACCTCAACCTCAGGAGGCTGTTCTTCCCCTTGTATTGTTCTTCATCAGCCCAAGAGGCAATCCACCACCACACACTGGAGTAGGGTATTACACCACAACGGTGGCCCAAACCAGTATAAATCTCATGTCTTTCTGTGTTGCGAGTTCGTCGAGTTTGTCCGCGAGATCTTAGCGAGCTAGGACGTTGATCGGTAGGAGGGAATGAACTTCGCGCGCACCCCAGAGTTCGAACCTTAAGGGTTTTGCTGGAACCCCAGATCCGACATTTGGCGCGCCAGTTCGCCGAGCTCGTTGATCCGTATCTCCGTCGTCTCCATGCCGGACGCTCGCCGTGCTCGAGCTGAGCGTCAGGCTGCCCTCACCGCCCACGTTGCTCAGACGGCTCCCGTCGGTTGGCCACCTTGTCGTTCTCTGTCTCCTGTCGCCAACGCCGCCACCGGCCCGGCGGAGAACGAGCAGCAAGCGTCCTCGCTGCACCCATCGATGCGGCAGGACGGCCGGACCGCCACTCCATCACTGACCCCGGTCGGTTCCTCGTCACATGCACGTCGCGCTCCCATGGATGCGCAGGCCGTGCTCCTCATGGCGAACGAGCTCCTGCGCTATCGTCCGGTTGACGACCTCTACGAGGACTGGCTCGAACGCGTCGCTGAGCCCGTCCGCGCCGCAGGGGGCTCCCCTGAGCCGTCCCACTCGCTGCCTCGCCCTCCGCCAGTAACGGGCGACGTGGCTCATGGAGCGCCTCCACCACCTCTGCCCCAAGACGGTGCCTTGGCACCAAGGCGCGCGGCCCCACGGCGTGATCCACCATGCCTGGTGCCCGCGCGCGAAGAGAGAAGCTGCCAAGAGATTCCTCGGTCGTGAGAAGCTGCACCTGTGCTCCCCACGCCACCTCGCCAAGACCGCGCGCTGCCCGTGGTGGCGGCGCACGAACCCCATCAAGACCAAGCTCCACCTCCAAGATGGGCCCCAGCAACCACGGCCGGCTGCCGCGCCTTCACTCTCGAGCTGCGTAGCATCGTTTGGCCAGGCAAGTTCAAGCCAGATCTGCCTCCTCGCTATGACGGCACCGCCGACCCCACGGAGTTCCTGCTGCTCTACGAGCTGAGCATCGAGGCGGCCAACGGCGATGAGAAAGTCATGGCGAACTAGTTTCCTGTGGCTTTCAAGGATGGTGCCCGTTCGTGGCTCCTGAACCTGCCTCAGGGCTCGATCTCCTCCTGGGATGAGATGCGCGACCGCTTCGTCGCCGTCTTCCAGGGCACCCGTGACCGCCCGCCGGCCGCGGGTGACCTGCGCCGCATCAAGCAACAACGAGGAGAGACCCTCCAGAAGTACATCCAGCGCTTCAACAACACTCGCCTCAAGATCCCCAAGGTCACGGACGAGGCCATCATCTCCGCGTTCTCTGACGGTGTCTGCGACATCAAGATGAAGGAGGAGCTGGCCATCCACGAGGAGCTGTGCACATCTCAGGAGTTGTTCAACCTGGCGACCAAGTGCACAAGAGCTGAGGAGGTTCACCTCTCCCTCCTCGAGTTGCCAGCTGCAGGAGCAGAAGAGAAGAAGGCCAAGGCCAAGGACGTGAAGCACAAGGAAGCCGCAGTGCTCGCAGCGGAGCCAGACACCAAGCGAGGCAGGGACCAGCCGGGTCATCCAAGGGCAGCCGAGCGTTCTGCGCCTTCCACAACCTCAACACCCACAACACCAGTGACTGTCAAGAGCTCAGAGCCATTCGCGAAGGACGCTTCGGTCGACGCCCCGAGTGCAGCGACCGGGGCTACGGTCGAGGAGGAAGACTTGGAGGCATACGCTAGGACGACCGTGGCCCGCGCCAGGAATGGCGCGACAGGCCTCGTGAGGACCGTTGGCAAGATCATCCTTGTGAGGGCGCTTGGAGGGACCAGCCTCGTGTGGATTGTCCTCAGGGCAACGCCGGTCTTCCCCCGCTACCGCCATCACCAAGAAGGAACGACGATCAACATCAAGACGAGGGGGCTGGGGGCTTCCAGGAGCCGCGTGCTATTGCTTGCATCTTGGGCGGCTCTCAGGCCCCAGCCTCTCAGCGCATCTTCAAACAGTTCGCTCGTGAGGTGAATGCAGTCCTCCCCAAGCTCGAGGCCACGCGCCTGCTCAGTGCTCCTGGCGCCATCACCTTCAACTCGGCAGATCAGCTCAAGTGCGCAGCCACCGCGGCGCCCTCCCAATGCTATGCTCCCCAGTCATCAACAATGTGCAAGTTACCAAGACCCTCATCGACAGTGGCGCAGGGCTCAACATCCTATCCGTCGACACGTTCGACAACCTCCAAGTCCTGTATGAGCAGCTTCAGCCTACCAAGCCTTTCTCAGGAGTGACCGACGGTTCCACCACACCGATAGGGCAGGTCCGCCTGTTCGTCACCTTCGGGGAACGCAAGAACTACCGCACCGAGCTCATTGACTTCGACGTCACGCCGCCTGCCATACAACGCCATCCTCGGGTATCCGGCCATGGCCAAGTTCATGGCGGTGACCCACCACGGCTAGAACGTCCTCAAGATGTCGGGAAGTGGCGGAATCATCACGGTCCCATGTGAAGAGAGAGATGCGGTGTGCTTCCTCGAGTGCGCCTTCCAAGATGCAGCAATCAACGACCCTGACAACAAAGGAGAGGGCCCTCCTGAGGTCCTCCCAAAGAAGAAGAAGTAGCTGCTCCATGCAGGATCTCAGGAGGATGCAGTCGCAGCAGGGCCTCCTTAGGATCAGCCCCCACTCCAGGGGTGCCTCCCTCCATCGCATAGGAAGGCGCGCCCGGCGCCCTCCTTTGGCAGGGCTCGGGGGCTCTCTTCTGGAGGGCCTCAGACCTTGCCAACCTCATGAGGGAGGCGCTTGGGCACCACTTGGAGGCGTGCTCGCAGCACGTTTCCCTCAGGAGAACACAGGGCAAGGAGTGCCCACCACTCAGGAGTTCATCACCAAGACCACTCAGGAACTGCAAGACGCATGGGGCATGCGCGGCGACCGCCGCTCACGAAGTGCAGCTCCCCATCCAGGCGAGGATGCCGGGCTGCGCGTCTGCATCAACGTCCCAGGGCTCAAACAGGGCCGCATCTCAGGAGCTTTTCTGGCCTTCGCGTGTGGGCCGTTGCGAGGGTCCACCACACAGCTACGTTCGCATGCCCTTCGGCTTGCCGAGCGTGGCGTCAGCCTATCAGCGCAACATGCGGCGTGTCCTGGCGGCTCAGGAGGCCAGGTACCACACCGTCCTGGCAGAGATGGAGACGGTCTTCAGGGAACCACCCGTGCCCCAGAGCCTCCCGAGGCTTAGTGCCCCGGTGGCTCGTGAGGAGCCATTCCTTCACCGCGTACCTTCAGCTGCCCCAACTCTTCTTCGTCAACAGAACCAGGTGACGTTTTCCAAGTTCATTTAGCTGGGAGCACCCCTCGGGCTGTATTATTCCCAGGCCTCGTGGGTCCGTCCCTGTTGCATGTATCCCTTTTGCTTATGTCTTTAGCTTACCTTGCTGGAGGCGCCCCTCGGGCTGCATCATCCACAAGCCCCTCGGGCCTGACCCAGTGGCATATATTTCTCTGAATTTACCGAAGCCGATTTGCTTTCCATGCTTAATCTGCCTATGATTATCACCCGCTCGATTGCCGCCCGCCACGGGTACATCCCTTCATCATGCAATCCGCTTGCGCGTTAAAAGGGGGGCTCCTGAGCATCGCGACTTAGGAGCTCTTACTGGCTTTCCAGCCCTCATCCCTGGCCTTGACCACGGCATCGCCACTTCGCATACAAGCGGCGGCTGGGCTCGCTCGAGGGCCGGGACCTGAGGACATAGAGCGTCTGCACCTAACCGTCTCGCAGGAACGCACATCTATCAAAGACTCAAGACCAGGCGCAACCCGTCTTGAGGTAGGGCCTCGTGAGTCCCGTGCTGGCTCACGAGTGCCCAGTTACACCTCGCAGCCCTACCGTGCAAGCCACGTGTCAGGGCGAGGTTGTACACGCCCCGGGGCCTCCTCCTGGAGGGGGCCCCCCCTCCCATGCACAAGTGGAAGAACCATGCTCCACACTGGCGGTCGACACTGCCGTGGAGCGGCTATTGTCGGATTTCGGGTTCCGGCAGACCCTTGAGGTTCGAACACTGGGGTGCGCGCGGAGATCTTTCCCCTACCAGCTCACGTGTTAATGGCTTGCAAGGGATCTAAACTATGAACGATGAACATCACAAGAGACATGAGATTTATACTGGTTCGGGCCACCGTTGTGGTGTAATACCCTAATCCAGTGTGTGGTGTGGTGGATTGCCTCTGGGTCTGATGAAGAACAGTACAACGGAAGAACAGCCTCGCGAGGGGCTGCTCTTGAGCTGGTGCGATGGACTGCTTGGGCGAGTCCATTCGCTTCCCTCTCTCTCTCTGGTAGGTTCGACTTCCCCCTTCTCTCTGTGGTGGCTAGTCCTATTTATAGTGGCAGGCCCTGGGCCTCTTCCCAAATAATGAGCGGGAAGGGCGCCAACAATTGGCCATTTCGAAGGGGAACATCTAGTACACTTATCCTGACTAAAGTTGGTCTTCGGCTGCCAAAGGCTCTGACGGTGACACCGTCCCGGGCTCCACAATGACCTCCATCTTGCCGCTCTGCTGGTCTTGTAGCACCGAAGCGGTAACCTTTGTCTGACACGTTGGCCTGTGCTTGCCTCCTTTGCACCAAAGGGGAAACGAGGACACTGCGGAGGCTGGCGCCTGCCTGGTCTTGATCGTCATGGCTTGCGTCACGGGGCACCCTCGTGAGGTACCCTGCCTTGGTCTCTCCGCCTCCTTGTGAGCCTGCCTGACGAGGTTACTCCTGAGGAAGGTCCCTGTCGTCCGCCCCGCAAGGCTTGGCCCCTCGCGAGGGCCTTGAGCTTGAGCTGATGAAGCTGGGCCGCGCTGGGCCCCCACTTGAGCCGCGCTGCAGGCCGCAGGCAGGCAAGTCTAGGGACCCTCGTTCCTAGAACGCCGACAGTAGCCCGCGGGCCCAAGGTGCGCCCGGACTTGGCTTAGCAGAGAAGCGAAGGGGCAAATGCGAAGCGCCACGGGCCCCAACAGCCTGCGGCCTTGGGCACCGCATGGCGATTGATTGGTCGTGGGCGTCTCTGCTTCCCCACGGTCCCTCGGCAACTGCATGACTTGACAAGTCCCTGCACGCTGAAATGGGTCATGATTACCTGTGATCATGGAAGCCGTCGATTGGCCTCCTCCGGCTATAAGTACGGAACGGCGCAAGCCCTTCCTGTCCATCCCCTCTTGCTAATCCTTTCTCTCCATGGCTTCGTCGAAGAGGTTCTCGACCGCGGAGAAAGGAAAGGCCCGCCAGGTTGGGCCTGACTCTTCCCCAACCAAGCGCGGTCGAGGCCGTCCTCGCAAGCATCCTATGGCTCCCGTTGCGGCTTCCCGCAGTCGTGGAGGCGATCCCCTGCACGGCGATGGGCGCCCGGTTGTGGATGGGGGGCGTGTCGTGACTGCGCGGCCCCCTAGGCCGTGCTTCCACTCGGCGGAGGTGCTGCCGGAGTTCGTCGTGTGGTCGGTGGAGCCGACCAGCACCTGGCTCCAGCTTCCCCTCTTCTTTGTAGGTGAGCTCCCGGCCGGCGCTCCGGGCGGCCTCTGGCTTCAGGCGGATGGTTGTTGCAGCCGCGCCTCATGGGCTTCGTTGGAGGCCTCCGTCGCTGGGAATGTGGCCCTGACCCGCGGATGGAAAACGTTTGCCCGCGCGCGTGGTCTGAGCCGGCGGTGCACCCTGCACTTTAATTTTGACGGCGACGCCACCCTCTACGTCAGGGTATTCGGAGAAGACGGTCGCCGTGCCAGGTGCTGCCCCGAAGATGATGACCGTGGCCGTTCACCCAGCCCCGGCGATGATCGGGATGAAGATGACAGTGGGCGCGTGGTCGGCGGCGCTCGAGGCTCATCGAGCTTCGATGGCTCTCCTTCGGACAGCGTCTCCTCCAGCGGTGGCCGCGACCAGCCCCCATGCCGTCGTGCCCGCCTGGAGGGAGGTAGCGTGTCAGCCCGTCGTCGCGCCTCGGTGAAGCGCGAGGAGGAGTCCGACTGAGCTCCGGAGGCAGTACAAGCCTTCGCCGCGGGTTGGCGCCGAGCAAGCCGTGCCTATTTTGTTTTTCTCCCTTCCCTGCGTAAAGAGAAAGTAGTGTGGGGCCCTGTGGGGGCGTGCTGAACTGTTGCTATTAATTATCATGTTGTTTCCGCTATTTCTGTGTTGTGTTTTTTGTGTCACATGCCGTGCACAGAAATTACTTAGCTCAGTGGGACTTGTCGTGGTCCTTGCTTCCCGAGGCCGAGGCCTCGCTGCGCGCTTCATGTCCTGCAAGGATTAGTCAGGAGGGGTAGCTTTCGGTCTCAGTTGTGGAAGCGACCGACCCAGGTTCTGTGCCCGCGTCGCGATGCCCGTGGGGCACAGACTGGGAGGGGTGCTCCCGTAGTGGACCCGGATAGGAAAGCCTCAAACGACAGGGGCAGAAAACACTCGCGAGGGTGCCCGCGTTACTCCCTCGCAAGACTTGCGCGAGAGAAAACGAGGCAAGTGAGCAAAAAAGGCAAAGAGTCACAAGCTAAGGACGGCGACAACTTCAATAAAACTCCAAATAAGAACGAACGAGCCAACTGCAGAAAGCAAATGAAAAAGGCGCGTCCGGCACCTAATCTAGTCTTCGACATCTTCTCACCAGCGCGGAGCTAAGTGCTTCCACTCGGCGTGGGCGGGAGCCCCCGAGGCCCAAGGGCAGCTCTCCGGAGACTCCGGGGTATGTACAGCCCCAACTCATTATTACGTGAGAGTGTCAGGGGCGGCGAGCTTCACAGGCATTGGCCTTCTTCACAGGCTCCAGGCCTTTCTCGGGGAAATGAGCTTCACAGGCGTTGGCCTTCTTCACAGGCTCCGGGCCTTTCTCGGGAAAATGGGCTTCACAGACGTTTGCCTTCTTCACAGGCTCCGGGCCTTTCTCGGGAAAATGAGCTTCACAGGCTCCGGGCCTTTCTCGGGAAAATGAGCTTCACAGGCGTTTGCCTTCTTCACAGGCTCCGGGCCTTTCTCGGAAAAGAGCTTCACAGTGTTTGCCTTCTTCACGTGCTCGGGCCTTTCTCGGGAAAAATGAGGCTTCACAGCGTTTGCCTTCTTCACATGCTCCAGGCATTTTTACAGTGCTCCGGCCTTCCTTCAAGGGTAGAACTTCCGGAGATCTGGATGTTCCATAGCGTTAGGGATGGGCACCCCCTCCTAAGTCTCCAAGCATGCGGAGCCGGGCCTGTAAACATGAACAACCTTGAACGGGCCCTCCCACATGGGAGAAAGCTTATGTAACCCTTCCCTGGAGAGGACCCGCCTGAGCACGAGGTCCCCTACCTCAAGAGTCCTGGGGCGGATGTTTTGGCAGTGGTACCGCCACAGCGCCTGTTGATAGCTTGCCGCTCGCAGGGCAGCCTCTCGGCGATGTTCTTCCCCCAGCATGAGATCCGTCCCCCGCATGGCGTCCTGCTGCGCCTTGTCGAACGCCAGGACCCGCGCGGCTCGATGCCTGACCTCGTGAGGGAGGACGGCTTTTGCTCTGTAGATGAGGAAGAACAGGGTCTCGCCAATCGGCTTGGCCACGGTCGTGCGGATGAACCACAACACGGACTGGAGCTCATCGTGCCAGCCCCTGCCGCAGGCCTCCAGCTTCTTCTTGAAGGTCCTGGTTTTGAGGCCCTTCAGGACCTCCACGTTGGCTCGCTCGGCCTGGCCGTTACTCCGGGGGTGCGCCACCGAAGCGTAGCATATCTGCATTCCAAGGTTAGCACAGTACGTTTTGAAGAGATTGCTGGTGAACTGCGAACCGTTGTCGGTGATGATGCGGTTAGGCACCCCAAACGGCTCACGAGGCCCCTGATGAACTTGACCGCAGAGCCCGCTGGGATGGTGCGGACAGCTTCCACGTCAGCCCACTTTGTGAACTTGTCCATGGCGACGTAGAGGTAGCGATAGCCCCTGGCGCCCGAGGGAACGGGCCTAGAATGTCTAGCCCCCAAACTGCGAATGGCCATGAGAGGGGTATAGTTTGCAGACCTCCCGCTGGCTGATGGATCTGCTTGGCGTGAAATTGGCAGGCCTCGCAAGCCTTTACCAGCTCAACAGCGTGCCGAGTCTTTGTCAGGCCAAGAGAACCCGCTGCAGAACGCCTTGCCAACGAGGGTACGTGACGATGAGTGATGCCCACAGTCTCCGCCATGTATGTCTTCCAGCAATTCCTTCCCTTGCTCTCTGGAAATGCAGCGTAGGGACACGTCATTCAATCGCCTCCGGTAAAGCTCTGCATCCCTGATGCAGTAGGCCATGGCTTGCCGCGCCACACGCTCCGCCTCCTCCTCCTTCTCCGGCAGGGTCCCCCGTGTCCAGTAGCTCTTGAGCTCTGTGATCCAGCACCCTTCCGGAGGCTCCAACGCCAGGAGTAGGCATGCTCCTGAGGCCGGGCCGCAGACTGGGGCTCCCGAGGCAGGCGGCTGCGGGAGCTCCTCCTGAGGTTGCGCCGTGCTTGATAGTGATGGTGCCGCTGAGGGACTGAAGAGTCGCCCTTGGAAGATGCCAGGCTCCTGAGGCAGCCGCCTGGACGCCGTCTTGGCGATGTCATCCGCCTCTTGATTGGTGCCGCGAGGCACATGCTGCAACTCCAGCCCCCAGAACTGTTTCTCCATCCTGCGAACCTCCGCAAGGTAGGCTTCCATGTGCTCGTCCTTCGGCTCGTATATCTTGTTGGAGAAGTTGACGAGGAGCTGTGAATCGCCCTTGATCATGAGGCGCTTTACCCCCAAAGCGACTACGGCTCTCAGGCCGGCTATCAGGCCTTCATATTATGCTATGTTGTTGGAGACCTTTTCCCCGTGCTGGAAATAGAGCTGCACGTTGTAATAGAGCTTGTCCTGAGTAGGGGTTACGAGCACTTCACCGGCCCCTGCACCATGTCGGGAGAATGCCCCGTCGAAATACATGACCCAGTCGTCCGGTGCCTCGCTCCCCGGAGAAAGTGATCGGTCTTCGCCTGCTTCGAGGCCGGGTGCCTCCGTCCATTCTGCTATGAAATCTGCAAATGCGGCCCCCTTGATGACTCTGGTTGTGTTGAATTCTAGCTGAAACGCTTGTAGTTCGATGTTCCACTCGGCGACTCTTCCAGCTGAGTTGGGGCTCCTAAGCACCCTCTCCAGAGGGTATCCTGAGACGACCTTGATGGGATGACCTTGGAAGTAGTGCCACAACTTGCGTGAGGCTACCAATAGCACGAGGAGGAGGTTTTGGGGCATAGGGCACCGCACCCTCGCGTCCCGTAGAACCGTGCTGACGAAGTACACGGGGTGCTCGACGAGGCTGTGAGCGCTGGCGCTGCTCGCATCCTCCGTAGGTTGGGGCGCCTCCCGGGGCGACGCAGCCCCCATCTCTTGGTCGCTTGGTGGGGCCTCTCCTGCTCCCGGCGCGCTTTCCTGTTGCGGCTGATCCCCTTCGGCCGCGGCCTCGGTCTTGGTGAGGCTCTCTTGGCTTCGCTTCGCTTCGGCCCGGAGGGCAGTTGCGGCCTTGGCCTGATGCTCCTCCCTGACCGCTACCAGGGCTGCGCTGGCAGAGTAGGGTGTGGCCGCGAGGTAGAGCACCAGAGGCTCCCGAGGGTGCGGAGCTACCATCACCGGAGGTCTAGTAAGGTACCTCTTGAGTTCTTGGAATGCCTTGTCGGCCTCTTCAGTCCATTCAAAGGGGCCCTTCTTCTTCATCAGCTTGAAGAATGGTAGTGCTCGTTCCCCCAGCTTGGAGATGAAACGTCCTAGCGCGGTCATGCGCCAGGTGAGTTTCTACATTTCTCTGAGGGTCTTTGGCGGGCTCATGTCTTCCACTACTTTGACCATTTCCGAGTTGGCCTCGATGCCCCTATGGGACACGAGGAAACCCAGGAGCTTGCCCGAGGGGACTCCAAAAACGCACTTCTCCGGGTTGAGCCGCAGGTCCACTTTATCGAGGCTCGCAAAGGTTTCTTCCAAGTCCTGTATCAGGGTTTTCTCCTCCCGAGACTTCACTACAATGTCATCGACTGACGCCTCAAAGATTCCTCCCGAGCTGTTGGCCTGTATGATGTGCATCAACCGCTGAAAGGTCGCGCCTGCGTTGCGCAACCCAAACGGCATGCAGGTATAGCAGTATACTCCGTGCGGGGTCAGGAAAGCCGTTTTTTCCACGTCTTCTACCGCCATCTTGATCTGGTGATAGCCCGAGAAGGCATCCAGGAAGCACAACAGGTCACACTCAGCGGTGGAGTCGACGATCTGGTCAATGCGAGGGAGCGGAAATGGATCTTGTGGGCAGGCCTTGTTGAGGTTAGTGAAGTCGACACACATACGTTACTTTCCCCCCTTTTTTGGCATGACAACTGGGTTGGCCAGCCAATCCGGGTAGCGGACCTTGCGAATAACCCCTGCTGCCTCTAGCTTGCGGGTCTCTTGCACGATAAAAGCTTGTTTCTCTGTGGACTATCGCCTCGCCTTCTGCTTCACGGGGCGCACGTTGGGGCACATGTTGAGGTGATGCTCAATCACGCCCCTCGGGACCCCCGCCAACTGATCAGGTCCCCACGCGAACACCTTCTTGTTTGCGTGCAGGAACTTCACCAAGGCCTCCTCCTGCTTGGGTTCGAGGTCTGCACCTATGGTGAAGGTGGCGTCAGTGGATCCGTCCTCGTTGACAGGTACTTGCTTGGTTTCCGCCTTGTTTTTAGTGAATATCTGCTTCTTCATGGACGGCGCAGCCCCCTTGGGCTCGGGGGCGTCAGTGCTGGCGGGCCGTGCCACCGCAGCCACCTTGAAAACAAGCTTGAGCGCCTGCAGTGCATATCCGGTGTTTCCTGACACGGTAAGGACGCCGCTGCTCCCGGGCATCTTCATGAGGTTGTACGTCGGGTGATTTGTTGCCATGAACCGGGCCAAGGCGGGTAGCTGAGGATGGTGTTGTCGGAGAGGCCGATGGGGGCGATGTCGAAGTCGATCAGCTCTGTGCGGAAGTTGTCGTGGGTGCCGAAGGTCACTAGGAGGCGAATTTGTCCCAGGGAGGCGGTGGAACCGGCTCCGACTCCCGAAAAAGGCCTGCTGGGCTGGAGCCGCTCTGGTGGCACATGGAGGAGGCTGAAGGCCTCCACAGAGAGAACGTTGAGGCTGGCTCCGCTGTCGATGAGGGTCCTGGTGACAGCCACTTCGCAGATGGTGGGGGTGCACAGCATCAGAAGCGCACCCGAACCGGCGGGGTTGGAGGGGTGATCATCCGAGTTGAAGAGCAGGTCGGCCTCGGGCGCCACCCAGCCTGGCGGGGCTCCCTGGCGCTTGGAGGCGGTAGCGATCTGGCGGGTGAACGGCTTGACGTGGCGGCTCGAAGGTGGCGCCAGTGAGCCGCCCAGGAGAGCTGCGACGATCGGAGGCGCCGGCCCGGCCCGATGGGTGAGGTAGAGGTCGCGCAGCTCCCCCAAAGGCCAGCTGCTCGTTCCCCGCCGTGCTGGTGGGGGCATTGGCGGCAGGCGACGGGGAACGACGGGGGCGTCCACCGACAGGAGCCGTCCGGGCGACTCGAGTGGAGCGAGCAGCCCGACGCTCGGCGCGGGCTCGCCGAGCGTCAACCATGGACATGACGGAAGATCACACGCGACTAGCGTAAGAAAGATTCTGGCGCACCCCTATCTGGCGCGCCAAATATCGGATTTCGGGTTCCGGCAGACCCTTGAGGTTCGAACACTGGGGTACGCGCGGAGATCTTTCCCCTACCAGCTCACGCGTTAATGGCTTGCAAGGGATCTAAACTATGAACGATGAACAGCACAAGAGACACGAGATTTATACTGGTTCGGGCCACCCCTGTGGTGTAATACCCTACTCCAGTGTGTGGTGTGGTGGATTGCCTCTAGGGCTGATGAAGAACAGTACAAAGGAAGAACAGCCTCACGAGGGGCTGTTCTTGAGCTGGTGCGATGGACTGCTTGGACTAGCCCTGGGCCTCTTCCCAAATAATGAGCGGGAAGGGCGCCAACAATTGGCCATTTCGAAGGGGAACATCTAGTACACTTATCCTGACTAAAGTTGGTCTTCGGCTGCCAAAGGCTCTGACGGTGACGCCGTCCCGGGCTCCACGATGACCTCCGTCCTGCCGCTCTGCTGGTCTTGGTCTTGTAGCACCGAAGCGGTAACCTTTGCCTGGCGCCTTGGCCTGTGCTTGCCTCCTTTGCACCAAAGGGGAAACGAGGACACCTACGAGTCGGGCGCCTACCGGGTCTTGATCGTCATGGCTTGCGTCACGGGGCACCCTCGTGAGGTACCCTGCCTTGATCTCTCTGCCTCCTCGTGAGCCTGCCTGACGAGGCTGCTCCTGAGGAAGGTCCCTGTCATCCACCCCGAGAGGCATGGCCCCTCGCGAGGGCCTTGAGCTTGAGCTGATGAAGCTGGGCCGCGCTGGGGCCCCACTTGAGCCGTGCCGCAGGCAGGCAAGTCTGGGAACCCCCATTCCCAGAACGCCGACAGCTATGCCCGTGCAAAAGCGGAAGCACTATGCTCCGCACTGGTGATAAACAACTGAGGGCGGCTCCACGGTCGTACCAACCTCAGGGAGCCCGAGAGCTCAGCGTCCGGCCTCATCGCAACGCCTCCCCTTGGGAGAGCCGCGCGAGGGGGCTGGACACGGGGGCTGCGCTCGGGTCATGCCCAACCGTACGCCACCCAACCAGGTCTCCCGGGCCTAGGGGCTGCGCTCGGGTCACGCCCAAGCGCATGCTGCTCAAACAGGTCTCCCGGACCTGGTCGTTGCACGCCCCTCCCGAGGCCTCGGCGAGGGCAGGTATGGAAATTGCTTGCACATCAAGGGGGACTCTTGAGAATCGTGACTCAGGTGTGTAACTGGTCACGTAGCCCCTCACTCCTTGGTCCTCCTGGTCTCCGGTCGGCCCAACGGCGGTTGAGGTATGCGCGGGGCCGGGCTCTGCCAACGTAGAACATTAAGCTATCCTCGCGCGCTCTTCCTGTAAGTTGTTTGCGCGTCAAGGGGGTCTCATGAGCATCGCGACTCTCGAGCCTAACTGGTCATGTAGCCCCTCACTCCTTGGTCCGTCCTGGTCTCCGGTCGACCCAATGGTGGTCGAGGTATGCGCGGGGCCGGGCTCTGCCGACGCAAAACACAAAGAGGATAGGAAGAAATTCGCAAAATCTCGAAGCAAATATTACAAAACATATTGTCCTCACAATATCAAATGAAAGTTTAACGCCTCCACGAGGCCTGATGCATGTTACAGGAACGAAACTGGAGATCAGCTGCAGGTCTCCCCTGGACACCGCCATCGCCTGCAGAAGGTGCCCCTCCCCAGGTAGCGATGTCTTCACCTGCTACACCAGCCGCAGAATCGGCGGCATCGCCGGACAACGGTGCGGAGGCAAAGCCACGGAACCTCTTCAACTGGGCCTCCACCTGACCTTGCACGGCTGCGGCGGCGGCTTCGTAGTGATCTTCAGCCACACGCTCCAGCAGCTCGTCAACACAAGTGTCGGGGTTGCGAAGGTGCAGGTGGGTGAAGACACGAGTCAATGCAGCTGAAGACAGGACGCGAGCTTCTTCCTCTGCCATGGGACCGATACCATCCACAACGTCCTCAAGCGCCTTCACCAAGGGAGGAAGCAGCAGGGCGGGGCCGTCCTCGTCGCTGGTCAGTGGCCTCTGCAACCCGTGCTCGTAGAGCGTCTTCAGTGCCTTGCGGGACCTCTCCTCGAGATCGGCAAAGGCCACGCGGTCTTCAGCCAGGACCCGTGCCTTGGCGTCGAGATCGGCCTCCCTAGCCTTCACCTTTCGCTCCAGCTCTTCTAGCCCGCTGCACTCGGCGACCTGCGTCTTCCCCAACTCCTCCAGCTCAGCGTCACGGTTCTTGACGGCATCCTCCCGGGCCTTCATCTCCTCCTCCTTCACCAGGCGGCCGTGTGCTTCTTCGGTGTGCTTGTCATGCAGGCTCTTTAGCTCATCCTCCAGCTCTTGGCAGCGGTTGCGGGCGGTCTTGGCGTCTTTCAGTGCCGCCTCGCGATCGGCTGCAGCATTGGCGGCGCTCTGCTTATCCGTCTCTGAAGATGTTGCGGCCTGGCTCAGCGTTGCGCGGACCGCCAAGTCAAGGTGAAGCCAGCCAGAGGCCAGTTCCAGGCGCGCGGCCACCAGGCACGGGTCCGCGCTCAGGAGATCTGTCAGCAGCTGGGTCATCTCCGAAAGAGCGTGCTCTGGGACAGCAGCAGGAGTAGAAGAACCTGGGAGTGGAGGTGCAGAAGTGGGAGGAGGCGACGCTGTCACCAGGGGTTGGGAGACTGCGGGTTCCAGAGCAGTCGGGACCTCTTCAGCCGAGCCAGACGCCGGCACTTCAGGAGCCAGAGGGGCCAGGGGGGCTGACTCCTCCCGACGATGCTCTTCCTGGCCTCGCGAGGGCGACCGGGCTGGGTAGGTGTGGGTGCTGCTACCTCCTTTCCCTGCCGAGGGAGGCGCGACCGCCGTGTCCCCCTTCCTTTTCTTCGCCAAAGGTGCCATCCTGATCAAGGGAGAACGTCAGGAAATAACAAGTACATGCAGGGACAAGACGAATCTCAAGGCACTTACCGATCCATCGCGACGTATTCCACCTTCCGCTTGGGGAGCTTGAAGCCCGAAAGCACCAGGGCCTTGGAAGTGGGCGTGCAGGCCCTGGCGGCAGAAGGCGGCGCAGCGGGAGAGCTGTAGACAACCCTAGGCGGCGCCAAGGCGGAGGCTTCATCCCGAGGGATCAGTGACGACCTCCTCCTCGTCGGGACGACGGGCGGTTCTCCCTCCTCTTGGCGGGCCTCGACTTCGGCGTCGTCAAGAATGGCGGGGAGGATTTCAGCTTTGCTCAAGGGGGAGTTTTCCCCCATCTCTTCGAGGGTCGCCTCCGAGTCCCCCTCCTCTTCCTTCCCCCGCCGGACTCGTCGGAGGCACCTCTACCGGCTTCGATGCTGCAGGGGCTCCGGAGAGCACAGATGGCACCAGCCCGCGTGCGTCGAAGGTCGGCCTGGAAAGCACAAGCGGCTCCCAGTCCTTGCGGAGGAACAAAGGAGTGAAGGGGCTCGGCGGGTACTCCTGGTTGTCCCCAACCCGGAGGCACAGGACAACAGCCAGTTCGTGGCCAGGCAGGGCCCCTGGCCTCAGGCAGATCTTGTCTTCTCCATCTCCAAGCTTCCACAAGGGGCACGACCGCGCCTGGAGCGGGGCGACGCGCAGCATCAAGAATTCCCTCAGGAGCATGGCCCATGTGACCTTTGCCGCCTTCGCGTTGCCTGGCTTCAAGTCGGTCTGCATCTGCCCCAGCACAGACGACGCCCGCTCATCAGTGAACTTCTCGCAGGGCCACCCTTTGTTGAACTGGGGCACCTCCATTGGCAAGGTGAAATGCGGATGGGCGCACTTGGCGTCCATCGTGACCCATTTGGCTCTGATATTGTCGGCCATCTTCCCGGTGCTCGAGATTGAGTTGGCCTTGCCAGATGCGATGAAATTGGCGCACCTGGAGATGTGTCCCTTGCTGACGGGGAGGAAGAAGAAGTGGCGTAGAAGCACCACGGATGGCATCACGCCCAGGTACGCCTCACAGTAGTAGGCGAAGATGGACAGGAGAAGGATAGAGTTGGGGTGGAGGTGCAACGCCTGCAACCCGTAGTGGTCAAGGACCTCATAAAAGAAATCGGAGAAGGAGGGAACCAACCCGATGACGATGCTGCTCGAGAAGAAGGGGAAGAAGGTGCTTCCCTCAGGCTCCGGCACACCGGAGGCAAGCCGGAGCTCCGTCTTCCCCCCTTCGTTGCTCTCCCCCGCCATCAGCAAGCGCGCGGAGGCAAGGCTCTTTTCTGTGACGGTGGGTGCTTCAAGAGTTGGCTCCTACCAAGCCGGCACTGAGGAGGGCTTGGTCTTGCACGGCGCCATGGGTCGCAGATGCGGAGCAAGGTAGAAGCAGATCTAGAGATTTCAGCGGCAAGGAGCAAGAAAGGGGATCTGGAGCAAGGCGAGGAAGAAACAATGAAGGCAAGCACTGTCTGCGCCAGCCTTTTGTCAGTTCGGGCAATTGCGGAGGCAGCATGGGAAGTGGAGACGCCTATGTCCAATCAACCGCCATGCGTCGACCGAGGCCGCAGGCTTTTGGGGTACTTGACCCTTGGCTTCGCCTCGAAGTCAAGCCCGAGTGCACCTTGGGCCCGGGGGTTACTGTCGGCGTTCTGGGAACGGGGGTCCCCAGACTTGCCTACCTGCGGCCCATGGCGTGGCTATGCGAGTAGGCCTGTGCGGCCCACTTCATCAACAAGGCGTTCAAGACCCTCGCGAGGGGCCAAGGCTCGCGAGTCGGACGACACAAGACATCCTCGGGAGCGGCCACACCAGGTTGCCTCGCGAGGAGCGGAGATATCAAGGTGAGGCAAACCTCACGAGGCCCTTGTGACGTGAGCCATGACGATCGACACCAGGCAGGCGCCAGCGCTCGCAGCATCCTTGTTTCCTCTTTGGTGCTAAGGAAGCGAGCGCGGGCGCGGAGTACCGAGGCATCAGGCAAGGTTGCCATATCAACGCAACGAGACCAAGACAAGCAGGCCTGCAGGGTGGAGGTCACCGTGGAGTCCAAGATGGCGTCACCACCAGAGCCTATTGCAGGCGAAGACCGCTTTTGTCAGGATAGCTTGTACTAGCTGTCCCCTTTCAAATTTGCCCGCCGTTGTTGGCTCCCTTCCCGCTCAATATTTGGGGAGAGGACCAGGGCCTATATAAGTATAGCTAGCCACCACAGTAGAGGCAAGTTGAACTGATCAAGTTCCCACCCCCACAGTTTCACCGAGCACAAGAGCACCTCAACCTCAGGAGGCTGTTCTTCCCCTTGTACTGTTCTTCATCAGCCCAAGAGGCAATCCACTACCACACACTGGAGTAGGGTATTACACCACAACGGTGGCCTGAACCATTATAAATCTCGTGTCTTTCTGTGTTGCGAGTTCGTCGAGTTCATCCGCGAGATCTTAGCGAGCTAGGGCGAGGATCAGTAGGAGGGAAAGAACTTCGCGCGCACCCCAGAGTTCGAACCTTAAGGATTTTGCCGGAACCCCAGATCCGACAATATTGGTCTAAAGCACATGAAGAAACTCCATTCTAATGGACTTTTTGAATCACTTGATTATGATTCATTTGATACAAGTGAACCATGCCTTAAGGGCAAGATGACCCAAACCCAGTTTTACGGTACAATGGAGCGGGCTAGTGACTTATGGGAAGCAATACATACCGATGTATGCGGTCCAATGAGTGTTGAAGCACGCGGTGGATATCGTTATTTCTTACTTTCACTGATGATTTGAGTAGATACGAGTATATTTACTTGTTGAAACACAAGTCCCAGACGTTTGAAAAGTTCAAAGAATTTCAGAATGAAGTGGAGAATCATCGTAACAAGAAAATAAAGTTTCTACGGTCTGACGGTGGAGGTGAATATTTGAGTTACCAGTTTGGCACTCATTTAAGACAATGAACAATTGTTTCATAACTCATGCCACCTGGAACACCACAGCGTAATGGTGTGTCCGAACATCATAATCGTACTTTATTAGATATGGTGTGTTCTATGATGTCTCTTACCAATTTTGGCACTAACGTTTTGGGTTATGCATTAGAGACAGCCGCATTCACTTGAAATTGGGCACCATCTAAATCTATTGAGACGACACCGTATGAATTATGGTTTCGCAAAAAAAAACCTAATTTGTCGTTTCTTAAAGTTTGGGGATGCGATGTTTATGTCAAGAGTCTTCAGCCTGATAAACTCAAACCCAAAGCAAAGAAATGCATCTTCATAGGATACCCTAAAGAGACCATTGGGTATAACTTCTATCACAGATCCGAGGGGAAGAGTTTTGTTACCAAGAATGGGTCCTTTCTAGAAAATGAGTTTCTCTAGAAAGAAGTGAGTCGGAGGAAAGTAGAACTTCATGAGGTAATTGTACCTTCTCTTGGACTGGAGAGTAGCACATCACAGAAAGCAGTCCCGTGATGCCTACAACAACCGGAGAGGAAGCTAATGATGATCATCATGGAACTTCGGATCAAGTTACTACTGAGCTTCATAGGTCGACTAGGGTACGTTCTGCACCAAAGTGGCACGTTGATCCCATCCTGGAAGTCATGTTGTTAGACAACAGCGAACCTATGAACTATGAAGAAGCTATGATGAGCCCGGATTCTGACAAATGGGTTGAGGCCATGAAATCCGAGATAGGATCCATGTATGAGAACAAAGTATGGACTTTGGTAGACTTGCCCAATGACTGGCAGACCATTGAGAATAAATCGATCTTTAAGAAGAAGACAAACGCTGATGGTAATGTCACCATCTATAAAGCTCGACTTGTCCTTAATGGGTCCCTTATGGAAGAGTTATATATGATGCAACCGGAAGGTTTTGTCGATCCTAAGGATGCTAGCAAAGTATGCAATCTCCAACAATCCATCTATGGACTGGTGCAAGCATCTCGGAGTCGGAATATATGCTTTGATGAGGTGATCAAAGCTTTTGGTTTTATACAAACTTATATAGAAGCTTGTACTTACAAAAGAAGTGAGTGGGAGCACTTTAGCATTTCTAATATTATATGTGGATTACATATTGTTGACTGGAAATGATATAGAATTTCTGGAAAGCATAAATGGTTATTTGAACAAGAGTTTTTCAATGAAAGACCTGGGTGAAGCTGCTTACATATTGGGCATTAAGATCTATAGACATAGATCAAGACGCCTAATAGGAATTTCTCAAAGCACATACCTTGACAAGATTTTGAAGAAGTTCAAAATGGACTAGTAAAAGAAGGGGTTCTTGCCTGTATTGCAAGGTGTGAAGTTGAGTCAGACTCAAAGCCCGACCACGGCAGAAGAAAGAGAAAGGATGAAAGGCATCCCTATGCCTCAGCCATAGGAGAGGGGAAGAGTCATTAGGATGGAAGGCACCCTCCCCCCCCCCCCCCCGAGGTGCCTTGGGAAGGGACGGAACCTCCGTAGGCCTGGCCGCGCCACCTCGCTTGGAGGAGGAGCCAAGGCTGCGCCCCAACCCTTCCACTTGCCTCCTATAAATAGTGAGGGAGAGGTAGGGGCTGGACACACCAAATCCCACGCCCCGGCGGCAGCCCTACCTCTACCAAAACTCTGTTTTCTCCTCAGATTGGCGCCGGTAACGTTTGGCGAAGCCCTACCTGGTTTGCACCACCAGCATCTCCACCACGCCATTTGTGCTGGTTGAGATCCCATCTACTTCTCCTCTCTTGCTTGCTGGATCAACAAGGAGGATACGTCATCAAGGCGCACATGTGCTGAATGCGGAGGTGTCGTCCTTTCGGTGCTAGATTGAATTGGATCATGATTGGATGCGAAGAGTATGACTACATCAACCGCGTTATATAATGTCGTGGGAAACCACAACCACCTATGGGACCGAGAGTCCCTTGCTAGTTCTGCGGGGGGACGGCATGTTGCACAAAGAGCAGAGGAGCGTGGGACAACACGGCAAAGATCATACAGGCAATTTTACCCAGGTTTGGGCCGCTGTCAGGCGTAAAACCCTACTCCTGCTTTGAGCGAAGCATGGGTTGCCTTGAGTGAAGCAGCTACGCATGTATGGATATGCGTGGGGGTGGATTCGCCAACTAAGGGTCCAACCCTTTCTACGGTTGCCTTGGGCCTCCTTTTATAGACAAAGGAGTCACCAAAGTGGCAAATCAGTCATTATGCACTGATAAGATAGCAAATAGTGCTATCATACCTAACCCTGCAAGCTAACAGAGCGCACTAAATGCGCCACCCAACGTCACATCGCAGCCTGCCCGGCAGGCCCTGCCGGGCTGTTTTGCCAGCTTTGCATCTGCTCATTCGACACGTCGTAGGACGGGTGTCGCCTGTAGGCATTTCTTGTAGAAAGTGGCTGCCATGTGGCGAATAGCGGCCACTTAGTTATCTTGGAGCTTGACACCGCACCGATAGACAACGTGCGTCATGGTGAGGTGGTGTGGTGAGGTGGTTCTACCCTCGCGAGTCCTAGCAGGCTCTGCCGGAGCGTCTTAGAGGCTTGCTTCTGGGGGTGACCCTGTCCTCACCAGGCTCGCCTGCCCAGCAAGGGAGGCTTCTTTCTTGGCATTATCTTACTTCTCTGTCTTAGTCCTAGTCCTCTTGATCTGCACGTTGGTCCTTCGAAGAACTGATTCTTTGTGCTCCATTCTGACCTTGGTGCTATAATCTTGCTCCCGTGCCTGTGCACAGTCTGGGCAACAGACCCAGGGTTTGTTGCACCGACAGAAGCCCCCAGGCCTGTGCCGAACGTGCTGCCCGAGCATCGTCGGGGTAGGCCCTAAAAAGTGCACAGGCAGGGGCGTGGAAGTGGTTGGCCCCTTGAGATCTTCTTTGCTTCTTCATTAATCTTGAGCCTGGGCCAGTTTCCGGTTTTCCCGCGCGTCATGTGTGACATTACAGAGAAACTCATATCATGGCCCATGGATTGCCCACGCCCCACGATCACGGGGAGGAAACTACCACCCCACTTGCTTCATGCTTCATGTGCACCCACCACGTGCACTCCATGCACTCGGTAGGGTAGGTGGTGTATGCGGAGAGCGCAGGGGCGAGTGCCATGGCGGAAAACCAGGCATCATCGGTTGTAGCAGAGGGTCGGCCCTGATCCCGTCGGCCACTGAAGGAGCAGGGGCAGGCCATATTGGAGGAGCGGGGCGGCCGCTCTCTGAGCGAGAGGCCAGCCCCCTGCCCTATCCTTCTATAAAAAAGGGGGGCAGGAGTGGTGCACTTTCATACACACACTTCTCCCTCCCCCTTCTCAATCTTTCTTCGCTTGTTATGGTGAGGGGACGAGGGGTGGTGGTACCCCAGTGGCGGTGACGAGGGCTTCTGCTCGACAGCGCATCCCTCCACCTCTGGATCACGTGATGGTGGAACCTGCCGTGGGAGGAGAAGGGAGGGCGCGAGGCCGTGGTCGTCATGGCTCTCAGGGAAGAGGAGGACCGGGCGGCGCTCTGGCCGTGCCCCCACTGGAGGCTGCTCCCCCGATGGAAGGCCATGTCGGAGATCAGCCCCGGGAGTTCGTCATCTGGCTGTACAAGCCTCCGTGCGGCCATCTCCACCTCCCCACTCCTTTTGCATGGATAATGGAGCTCGAGCAGCCGCGTGCACTGAGGTTGCACATGAGGGGCTGTGGGAATGGTGGCATGTGGGTGGATGTTGACTTCCCCTCTCCTCATGTTATGCACCTCTGCCGTGGTTGGAAGACCTTTGCTTGTGCCCATAGCTTGTTGGAGGGGCACGTTCTCCAGTTTAAATTAATGGAGAGCGGCCCGCTCTCTGTCATGATTTTTGGGCGCTCAGGAGCTCGCTTAGGGTGCTGCGCGGAGAGCTTGACCGATGAATAAAGCTCCTCCTCGAGCGAAAGCGACGAGAATGACAGTGATGGCGATGACGACGGTAGCGATCGGGAGGGCAATGACTTTGACCCCGGCTGAGTGTCGCCCGCACCATCTTCATCAGGCGGCAACACCATCATTTGCACATGCATCTCCTTCCCAGCAAGGTGATTCACCGGGGAGTTGGATGCAGAGGTGCGATGGTGCTCCCTGGCTTCCTCCAGCAGCCTTGCAGCTAGACCCTGGCAGATTTCCTCATGGGCTGCAGCTCCGTTAGACCTGTCGCGTCCTGCTGGCCCTGGTGTGGCGGTTGACGGGTCGCCTCCACCATCCTCTCCATCGAAGCGTTCGCCAGCGTCCTCCCATCCCCGCCAAGCTACCTCTCCTGGATCCCGACTTGGTCAGGTTGGGCTTCTGTACAGGCGCTCATTTTGCCCCCTTCGCCTTCTACCACCATGCCTAGGAGGAGAGGGACAAGAAAGGACATTACGGGGCACCTATCTTTTTCAATCCTAAATTTGTAGGTACTTGCCAAATTTTAGTTCGAATAATTTAATCCCTCGAGTTCATGTTTGTGTTCTATAAGGTCTGTACTTGTTTGATCAGTATATTAATGCAAAAGATAAACCTTGCCGGGAACTCGTGCATGTATGCGTCCATCCAGAGGTGGAATGCCTCTCTATTTTAAATAAACTAGTTTGCCCCGGCAGGCTATCCTGCCGGTACGCTTTATTTTATTGTCGGGGATCCGAGCCTACCAGACATAAACAAAGGGACCAGCCCCCCGCCAATCTCTTTTCACCAAAGGCCACTACAACCACCCTGACTGAAGCTACATTGATGTCAAGCAGTGGGAGCACCTAAGTTTCAAAAAGTGGCGAGGTTTTCTTATGCAAAATTACTTGCTTACAGAACACGTATGGACAAGAGATATAACTTATCTGTTTGGCTTGCCGGAGACCGCAGTGTTGGTTCATCTTTCCAGCTCCCTGTAGAGGCCAAGCTCAAGGCAGGAACCTGTAGTTTCATGTAGATGGAAATGATGCAAGATGTGATCTTATCTATATGCATATGCAATGCTCATTAAATGCTTACACAATGCACATGGTATGATTATGCAATGTTGATGCATGCATGGAACTTGTCGGGAGCCCCCAACGCTTCATTCATTTCTCTATTGCTCAGGGTCTACGCTTGGCTTTGTACAAGGGGTTACATGGAACTAAGTCATCAAGGCCTGTAGAAAAGGAGATGCTCAATATTCCTTGAGTTTTGCAATTGAATGCCATCTTCGGTCACCAGACGGACTGCGCCAGGTCTGGTGACTCGAACTACCTGGTAAGGGCCTTCCCACTTTTGCGTCAACTTGTTTGTACCCTTGGCAGACTAAACGCGCCCAAGGACAAGGTCGCCTTTCTCAAAACACACTGGGAGTGAACCCTGCGGCTGTGATAGCGACGCAGGGCTTGCTGGTAGCGTGCATCACGTGTAGCAGCTGGAGACGGTTCTCCTCGAGAAGCACATCATCATCACGTCGGTGCTCATCCTGCGCTACTTCATCGTAGGAAAGCACTCGATGGGACCTGTAAATGAGTTCCGTGGGGATAACTGCTTCTGCCCTGTGAACGAGGGAGAAGGGAGTCTACCCGATAGCTTGATTTGGTGTCGTTCTGAGGGACCAGAGAACTACCAGCAGCTCATTGATCCACCGCCTATCGTGCTTCTGCAGCGTATCAAAGGTTCTTGTCTTGAGTCCTCACAGCACTTCAGTGTTCGCCCTCTCAGCCTGTCCATTGCTTCTGGGATGTGCAACAGAGGCAAATGAGATCTTGCTTCTGAGGGCACAAACATATTGCATGAAGGCACGACTCGTGAATTGGGTGCCGCTGTCGATAATGATCCTTGGCGGGACTCCAAAATGGCACACCAATTCTTTCAAGAACTTGATAGCTGACTGATCAGTCACCTTTCTCATGGTAGCTACTTCTGGCCACTTTGTAAACTTGTCGATAGCAACAAACAAGAATTCAAAGCCCCCAGTAGCTTGGGGGAAAGGGCCGAGGATATTGAGCCCCCAGACCGAAAACGGTCATGACAAAGGGATTGTCTGAAGAGCCTGTGCAGGTAGGTGGATGTTCTTGGAATGGAACTGACAGGCTTCACACTTAGTGACTAGCTCGACCACATCTTGGAGGGTTGTGGGCCAATAAAATCCTTGCCTGAATGCTTTCCCAACTAATTCCCTTGATCCAATGTGGGATCCGCACATGCCTTTGTGTACCTCAGCCAGCAGTTCCCTTCCTTCTTCCCGGCAGATGCACTTCAATTTCACACAGTTGGGCCTCCTTCTGTTCAGAGTGTCATCGACAAACTGATACATACTGGCCTTCCGGGCTACTCTTTCAGCTTCATCTTGCTCATCGGGAAGTTCTCCAGTTTGGAGGAAATGCCTTGCCCAAGTTGGAGCCTGAGGCTCGGCAACAAGGACTAGCGGTGTCACATCCCTAGTTCCGGTAATGCTTAGTGCTAGCATCTTATGTTGAATCATGTTTAAGTTTCAATTAAACTTGAAATGGGGATGACCAAACCCTAGCATCAAACGAATTCAAATAGGCTCAACTAAAATGATTTTCAATGAACCCAAAATGCCCTTTGAAAATGTTCATGATTTCTGATAAAGGTGAAAACCTCTGCCAAAAATGAAGAACATATTTCTAGGTCATTCCTGGATTTTTTTGAATTAAATCATATTGTATTTGACTTTGGGCATTTAAAAACTATAAATAATTTAAATGCTCAAATAATGTTGGAACTATTTGTGGGCCACTGAAATAATTCAGAAAGTGCTCATGAATATTTTCAGGATTTATAAAATTGGTTTCGTTTTTTAAAACTGGATCAAAAACAGACTGCAAATCCGAAAAAAGAAAAACCTAAATAGAAAATAAAGACATAGACTCACCTGTCCTTACCTGCAGCCCAACTAGGCAAAGCTGGCCCGGCCCACTGGTCGTGCCAGTCACCACCAACCCCTTGCCAGAAGAACGAGAGGCGAGTGGTTGCTGAGGGAGTCCTAGACTAAGGGGTCCTCGGGCGTCCGGCCTGTTATCCATGGGCCGGACTGATGGGCTGTGAAGGCATGAAGGCCGAAGAATGTACCTGTGTCCGGATTGGACTCTCCTTGGCGTGGAAGGCAAGCTTGGCGATAGATTATGAAGATTCCTCCATATGTAACCGACTCTATGTAAACCCTAGATCCCCCCGGTGCCTATATAAACCGGAGGGGGTGGTCTAGAAAGGATACACACATTACCATAGTCATATAGGCTAGACTTCTAGGGTTTAGCCATTACGATCTTGTCAGGGATATACCCCGCGGTATGACCCGGCCGGAGTTGTAAACCGGCGGATGTTAAACCGGCGGACAGTTAAGACAGATGGCTATGACAGACGGTAAACCGACAGGTGGTAAACCGGCAGGAGTTAAGTCAGACAAATGTTAAACCGGCAGACAATGTTAAACCGGCAGTCAATGTTAAATCGGCAGTCAATGTTAAACCAACAGACAATGTTAAACCGGCAGACAATGTTAAACCGGCAAACAGTGATAACTGGGTTGCCAGGGGTTATAAAGCACAAGACGTTATGAAGCCCAAGACGTTAAGAAGCCCATGGCGATAAGTTAGAATAGTTAAGTCTTAAGTCCGAGTTGGACTCTACATGTAACCCGCCTCTTCAACATATATAAGGAGGGGTAGGGCTCCCCAAAGAGGGCCAAGGTACAAGCAAGAAGAAACAATCTTCGGGCTAGACACAAAGAGGAGAGCCGGTTTACGGCGACTCCCTCATGATGATAATGAGACCTAGCCTCAAACAGCATGTAGGGTTTTTACCGGATGATGTTTCCCGGGGCCCGAAGCTGTCTAAATCCCTGTCTTGTGTTGCATCTCTCGATTCCGCTCAACCCCTCTCAAGCTACCACATAGATGCGTTGGCCTCGCGACTAAGTCCTGATACTAAGGACATCTGTCGTGACAATTCTACGACAGTTGGCGCCCACCGTGGGGCATGCGCTTGGTGGTGTTGAGTTCTTGAAGAGATCTCATCTAGGGATCGACGAGCTCATGATTTCGCCGGATGAGAAAGAACCGGCAAAATTTATTATTTTGTGATCAGGAACATGATTAAGTTTGGAGCCGGTACTACATGATTTGAGATTGACAGAAGCTAGGGTTCCGTGCGCGCCATCTCGCGTGACCTATTGGTCCGCCGGTCCGAGTGAAGTTGACTTCCGCCGGAACGGTCGTGCAATCCGGCAAAACCGAGACCGGTTCAAAATACTTCGCTGTTCAATTACTGTTTGATACGGGGAGCCAAATGCGATTGAGCAATCATTTACTCACGGTCCAATCAAGTCCAAATCAAAAGTTTCAGACTAGTACTACTTAAACTAGTACTATGCCATGTGAAATCCATCATCAACTGTTCTTTTTTGGGAAAAGGGCTAGTACTACTTCAATACTACTACTATATCAGATATCTTTTTCCTTGAATACTGCATCCATCCGAGGCGGAAGAAATCAAGTGCTGCTGCCAGATCATCATCACGACCGGACTCTGCTGGCAGACGTGATCTGCCGTTGAACCGCCATGGCCTCGCCTACAAGCTGCCCCCATCGGCCCGACCTCGATGGCTGCATCGAGACGCGTGCCCAATTCAAGCAGCGGTCCGCATGCCGGCCGCGCTGCGTGACCCGCCTGTCTTGATTCTCGCCAGACCTCGCATCCACCTTCGCGCCACGTTGTCCGCGAACCCGATCGCTTCAGCTTGCTCGGGAAGTCTTCGCCTGCGTGGTGACTCTGGCGCTTTGGCCACCCGCACCGTCTCCGCTGACTCGCCGGGTCACGGCGCTTCGCATTGTCGTGGATCCTTCGCTTTTCTTGGCGGGCCCCGTGTGATGGTCAATCACTAAGCCACTGACCCGGACGCGATTCTCCAACCCGCCGCCGAGTTGGGTCACCTCTACAATGGCCGCGAGATACCACTAGGGCCCAATTTGTTGACCCGTCGATGTGGTTCATTCAGGGAGTCAGGAAACAATCACGCTTTGTTGGTTAAACCGCTTTGCCGAGTTTCTGCTTCGTGCCCTACTCCGGTCCTCTTCGGCAACCTGACGTGCCAAGCCGTCCCCGAGTGACTGGCTTGGTATTGAATCACCGTCATTAAATCGCCTTGGCCGCTTCAACCCGCTGGCTTCAGCCGCGCCTGCAACTTGCCGGTTTGCGCTACTCCGAGTCACGACGTCTGCGGTCCCCTTTGATCCGCCACTCTGGTCGGACTCGTCTCCGCCATCGCCTGCTTCCTAGCCTGCAGGCTGCTGCACCTCGAATCGTCCCTGCTTGGTTTGCCTCTGGACCAGTTGCCTGCTTCGCCACCTCCGCAGGCGGTGCGACGGGTCGCCGGTCTCCACCTCCGCTGCCTCGCCCCGCTAGTCAAGACCGTTCAAGGGCCGTCGCTGGCTCACTCCCCTGATTCAAACCGCCACCGGCTCGTCCCTCCACTTCGCCAGGCCATGAGCTGCCACCGCACGTCGACCTGCCAAGGTCCTGCCCGTGAGTCACCGTCACCGAGTCGCTGTTGTCGCCTCCGCTGCATGGCCCAGTTCTGCCTCACATCAAGCCACCGATCCGGGCCCTCCCTGTACAACTCCACGGGCAAAATTTTGCTGATCTCTGTCAAGTCTCCGGCGCGCTTCCTCATCACTCAGCCGGCCCGGGTCGGTTTCAAGCACCGCGCCTCAAACCACCGTTCCAAGCTGCACAATCCACCTCAAGCCGCGGCCTCCACTTCGCGATGTGTTGGGCCGGCTCGCCGGGCGCTCGCCTAACCGGCATTGCTCGGGCTGGTTCCCGCCGCCAGCGCTCCGACCGGTTGCCTCCGCTTCTCCGCCGCCGCCGCGGTGTGGCTCTTCAAGACCGGCGCCTCACTGGCCGGTGCCCTCCAGCGACGCGCCCCGGTTTTGCGGCCTGCGCCATCCGCTGCGGTCGACCGACGGCGCGTCCTCGAGTGCCGCTGACGAAGTCGCCGCCTTCGATGAACCGCCGTCAGGCCTTGGGCTGCCAGGGCCTCCTGCCGTCGAAGCAAGCTCTGTCGGCGGCCTGTTGCCTCATTGCGAGCCGCCGTCCGGATCACCCCGGCCTCAAAACCACCGACGCCAAGTCGCCAAGATTGTCGTCTCCTTCTTCCTCGTGATGCCCTGAATCACCTTGCGCCACTTCAGCCGTGCTCTTCCATGAACCGCCGTCATCGGTTCACCTCAGCTCGAGTTGTTGCCGGGTCACCACGGGCTCCGGTTTACCACCCGCACCAGCGCCCTGGCTCCTTTCTCAAAACCGGCACAAGTCGCCACCGCTGCCTCCGTCGTGGTTCGCCGTGGCCGCAGCAGCCCTGGCTCGGAGTCCCTCTGTTCCCGCCTTGAACCGGGTCCGCCTTCGAGCTGGCCGGCCTCTGCCGTCGCGGCCTCGGCCTTGCTCTGAGTCGTCAGGAGGGTCTTGTCTGAGTGGCTCCAAGCTGCCGTCGCTGGCTCACCTTCGCCGTTAGGGCCATCCCTGCAGCTGCGCCAACACTGCACGCCGGTCCTGGCTAGGTTATGCCTCTATTTGTGTTTATGGACAAGGGTTGTTTCTGTTGTGGCCTTGCCTTCGTGGCCGGTTTTGCTGCGTGTTACTGCCGCTCTACATCGCCGTCGACAAAGTTGCCTTGCCTCCGTTGCTGTTGAACCACCCGTGGCCTCTGCTTCTGTGGACCGGCCCTTGACGAGGTTCGTTGACCCACTTGACCCACCGCTCGCCCGCGGGCTCCAACCCGCCGCCAGTCCCTTAAACCGCGGGCGGTTTACCCGGCTTCAGCGCTAACTCACCAGGCTGGTTGCCATGGAGATAGCGGTGAAATAAGTGCCTTCGCAGGAGATATGGACATACTACCGGCAAGCGGGCCGACCAGGATGAGTGTGGTCTGACTGAAGGATGAATCTTGTGGCCGTCTGCCGTATGAGGAATAATTGCAATCTCCTGATCGATAAAACCGAAGGTTATTACGTGTGTGATGGCATAGTCCGTCCGAAGAAACATCATAGAGACAAAACGGAAAAGTAGGTTATCTGGCGGACCCGGTTATCTAAATTTGGTTTGCGAAATCAGTATCATCCGATAAAAAATGCCAGGTGATATTCATCTAAGTATATTTTATCAGCAAATATTGTTTTTATAAAGAGAACAGTTACTTTTGGTCTGTATATTTTTTATGTGCAGGACAATAATTTATTATAAAGATGGTGCCATGCTGTGCCAATGAAGTATGCGTTAAGCGTCATCATGCGTCACTGTCCGCACCTGCTTGTTGTTGAACGGCTTCACCATGCTGATCATCAACTATGTGGTGGATAACCACTAGCCTGGCATATCAGGTGAAATCCATCCAGTATATTTTTACATTATATATTTCTTTTTTTAAAAGAGCAATTACTCCGGCTTGCAAAGTTATCTAATGCAGGACCCTAAACCGCCATATTGGTGCAAATTTAAAAGCCATCAGAAAATTTCCGGCTGAAAATGAAGATTCCGGTTTAAAATCCGGTTCAAGGGAAAGATGTCTCCCACAAAGCTTTCAATATCCGGTTTAATGTCCGGTTCAAGAAGGATTTATCTCTTGCAAAAAGTTAAAGGGTGCCAAAGAGGACCTCCTGCCATGATGCGCGGTTCAAACATGGGTATCATGCCTTATTGGCTTATCATTTATTGATCACTTGGGGGCTTGGTCATGTATGAACCATAGTCACACCTCTTGATCGGGCGCAATGCCACAAGATCACTTGGGGGCTTTGGTCGTGTCCGAACCATAGCAACGCCATTTGGTAGGCGAAAAGCCACAGCATCACTTGGGGACTTGGTCATTTCTGAACCATAGTCACGCCTCTTGATCGGCCTAGTGCCACAACATCACTTGGGGGCTTTGGTCGAACCCGAACCATCGCTACACCTCTTGATCGGCGTAATGCTAATGCATCATTTGGGGACCTGGCTGACTTGAACCATAGCTACGCCTTTTTGGGGGCATGGTCTTGTCCGACCATGGTAATGCCACTTGATCGGCTCAAAGCCTCATTTGCAATGGTTTTATGTTTGCCTTTGCTTCGCTTTTTTTCTTTTGATAAAATATTTTTTCTCGCTATGCTTTCAACCAACATTATTAAATCTGATTCAACTGGGTTATAGATTGACGGAACACGATTAAATCATAATCCGGAGACTATCAGCGGTCTGGTTTCGACTATAAGTCGCCAAAGATATATTTGGATTGCGCCATTGGAATCATGCGCTCATAAATCATTGGATTATATTATTCAAATCTTCAAATAGCCAACATGGCTGGATTTCTATTATGGTTATCAATAACCAAGATTATGGTTAATGTTTTCAAAGTCGCTTTAGCGCAATGGCTATCATATTGTCAATAGGATATGATTTATTCTACAATTGAAGGCATAGTCCCGAGTTGCTACTGGGCTTACAACCCGGCACTGGGGGCTACATTATTTAAGTTGAGATTACATCAAATATGCAAGTCTCATGTCGCCGCAAGCATGCACCATGACACTTGGGGCTAATGCAAAGTCATTTTTTGCTCATATTATTGAAGACCCGACTCATCACATTATAATGAGCCGGACCTTGGGGGCTACCAATTGCTCCTATCAACAATTCAAGGTACAAAGCTTTTTATCCATTATATTGAAGGATACATCGCTCAGTTGGTAAAGAACAAGGCTCTTAACCTTGTGGACGTGGATTCAAACCCCATGATGGGGGTTATATCATATGATGTTATTCTCATTGAAGTATATATCAAGTCCTGTGTTCTTGCAAGCATGACAACCCGGCACTTGGGGGCTACATATGTGGAATACTCAATTCTGACTTGTGATTGAGATGAACAACCTGGATTTCTTCAAGATTGTGATATTTATATTAAAGCAAGTCTTAAGCTATTGCTATGCTACCTTCTTAAGACTTGGGGGCTATAAGTGATAGGTATATAAGAGGTATATTTTCAAGCTGGATGTTAACTACAAGTATGACTCGGTGCTATCAATATTTATAAACCGGTGATCTTGGCAATGATAAACCGACAAGTTCTACGTCTTAAACCGGCTGAAGATCAGATGAGTATTTCAAGGACCAATATTGTTTTTAAGCATTGGGAGTTGAGTTAAAGGAGTTATTCTTCACAATATTTCTCTGTGACAAACCAATGTCACCAAATTAATTATGAAGCTGGCCTATTGACCCGGATTTTCTGGAAGGAAATGACAAGGATTTAAAGAGGACCAGGATCAGTTTAACATGGATAAAACCAAATTAAACTAGGGGCTAATGTCGGGGATATACCCCGCGGTATGACCCGGCCGGAGTTGTAAACCGGCGGATGTTAAACCGGCGGACAGTTAAGACAGATGGCTATGACAGACGGTAAACCGACAGGTGGTAAACCGGCAGGAGTTAAGTCAGACAAATGTTAAACCGGCAGACAATGTTAAACCGGCAGTCAATGTTAAACCGGCAGTCAATGTTAAACCGACAGACAATGTTAAACCGGCAGACAATGTTAAACCGGCAGACAATGTTAAACCGGCAAACAGTGATAATCGGGTTGCTGTGGGTTATGAAGCCCAAGACGTTATGAAGCCCAAGATGTTAAGAAGCCCATGGCGATAAGTTAGAATAGTTAAGTCTTAAGTCCGAGTTGGACTCTACATGTAACCCGCCTCTTCAACATATATAAGGAGGGGTAGGGCTCCCCAAAGAGGGACAAGCTACAAGCAAGAAGAAACAATCTTAGGGCTAGACACAAAGAGGAGATCCGGTTTACGGCGACTCCCTCGTGATGATAATGAGACCTAGCCTCAAACAGCATGTAGGGTTTTTACCGGATGATGTTTCCCGGGGCCCGAAGCTGTCTAAATCCCTGTCTTGTGTTGCATCTCTCGATTCCGCTCAACCCCTCTCAAGCTACCACATAGATGCGTTGGCCTCGCGACTAAGTCCTGATACTAAGGACATTTGCCTTGACAATTCTACGACAGATCTCATGATACATCAACTCTTGTAACACTCATATTCATCAAGACCAATCAAGCAGGAAGTAGGGTATTACCTCCATAGAGAGGGTCTGAACCTGGGTAAACATCGTGTCCCCCGTCTCCTGTTACCATCGATCCTAGACGCACAGTTGGGGACCCCCTACCCGAGATCCGCCGGTTTTGACACCGACATTGGTGCTTGCATTGAGAGTTCCATTGTGACGTCGACGAAAGGTTGATGGCCCCTTCAATCATCGATAGTGACACTGTCCATGGAGAAACCTTCCTCCCCGGATAGATTTTTGTGTTCGGTGGCTTCGTCCTGCGGGCCAATTCGCTCGGCCATCTGGAGTAGATCGATAGCTACGCCCCTGGCCACCAGGTCAGATTTGGAAACTTGAACTACGTCGCAGACATCCGTGGAGACTTGATCTTCAACGGATTTTAGACCGCAGCGATCGCTCCCCCTTGCCCCGATGAACATGACTTGAATCTTTCATCGGATCACGTCCAGGAGATGGTTCCTGTTGCTGCAACGGCCTTAGAACCGAAGCAGATCATGCCATCCGAGGCCACAGAGTCCGCGGTGTTGGAGCCGCACACGGACTCGACACCCCGCAATATTTGCGTCCATGGAACTCCGGTCTCGTTTCTGGCTACAAGTTTCGGACCGGGTACGCGTGCGGACACCGAGCTGGATTGGTTATCGATTTCCCAATTTAGCGCCGCAGACATCTTCCAGCACTTACCTTTGGGCGATGTGCTGAATTCTTTAAAGAATTTGTCCTTGGAGAAGGACTCACAGCCGAACTATGTTCGTTTAGAGTTAGAGGCTGATGATGGGGAATTTTGCTTCCCACCCGCCACCCACTTCATAGCTACCGTCGAGGACTTAATCGACGAGCTCGATTATGGCTCAGAATACATCGACGGTATGGACGATGATGCCGACAAGGAGCAAGGCCAAGACCCGCCATTCAATTGATGTTGGACGGCCACCGCTTCGTACGACGTGTGCATGGTTGATACACCTAAAGGATCTGGCGACGACAAAGAAGAGTCATATGTGAATAAACCTTCTGAGACGCAGTCCAGGCGCCGGCACCCTAAACGCCACTCTAAGTCACGTCGCTCAAAAGACAGCAACACCAGCACAGGAGAAAATAGTACTTCTGACGACGCTAAAAACAATGAACACCCTGTTGGAGCAACATCCGAACAAGAGGAACAAGACAAAGAGCAAGTTAACCCTGATAAACAGGCCACACCCAATGACCCAGATGAAGATAGTTATCGTCCACCCTCCGAGGATGATGAGATCCTCGGCAACGAGGACTTCATCGTGCCTGAGTGTCACACCCTGATTTTCATGTCACAACACTTAAACTAATAAACATGATAAAATGTGGTCTGATAAATTTTTTTGAGTGTTTTGTCTTTGCTTTGATTGAATGTTTGACTGCTGTTTGCAAGTGCTCTAAAAATCAAATAAATTCTTAAACTCTTATACTCCTTATCCTTGATCCAAAAACCATTCCCAATGATCATGCCATGTGTGTAGGACATAAAAATAATTTCTTACAAAAAAAATTTGGCCAAATAGTATTTTCAAAAATTAGTTTTCCAAAAACCCCTGAATTGAGATTTGCACCGCAAGTACTCAATTAAGGGCAGTAAAAATCTTTCCAAAAATATATTTGACTCATATTAGATATAGGACACCCAGAAACCACAAAAATATAATTTTAAAAGTTATTTTCCTATTTTATTTGAAGGCTTTTTCTTAAGTCCAGAAATGGTCTTTAATAGGTTAAAATTATTTTAATGCTTTAAAAATATTTGGGAAAAACCTAGGGAAACTCAGTGGACATATATTGTCCATATATAAGAGCTTCAACACATGGTCATGTTCAAAATATTGGTCAAATCCCTCAAAAACCATTTCTGTCCAAATAATCTCAAACTTGGTGCACATGCTCAAATGGTGTAATAATGCATCTAGACCAAATGGCACAAGTTTGAGAGAATAATATCATGATCAAAGTGTTCTAAAACCATTTCTGTCCAGAACGAAATTTGAACAACTCTACATTGCCAAGTGTGTCCTTTTGATCTGAATTTTTATGGACATGTTCAAATACTCAAATGATGACACTACACCAAGTGGTGCATCAAGAAGAATAGATTTGCATGACTAAATCTTGGAAAAGCCATTTCTGCTGATTTCTAGGGTTTACCAAAGTTACATTGGCTACTTTGGCCCAATGAGCTCAAACTTGGTGGAACACCCTACTTATATGTGCCATTTCATCATGTTAAGTTTCATGTCAAGTGATATTAAATTTCTTGCCCAAACCACCATCAAACACCTTCTGACAAAAACTCAAAATCCCTGTTTAGGCCCCTTCCACTAATCTCCATGAGCTGAGCTTTTTCCCACGGCCTCCCCTGATCCTCCTCTAACTCCTAGATGCTTTGATGCCCAAGGAGCAATGATTAAGGGGGGGCAGAGACCCATTTTTCTAATCTGGACAGCCACTTTTCCCTCCCTTTCTCATCTCTCTCCCACTCCTGGCAAGTTACACAGCATCCAAAGCCTCCCTCCCTCTTGTTTACTCTTCCTGCAGACGCCAGACACAAGTGGACGCGAGAGTGCACGTGAAAAGCCACGGATGCTGGCCATTTGCATGCTCTAGAGCGCGAGGCAGAGCAGGCGACCGTTGACGCCGCTTCCCCCGACCACCTCCAGCCTCCCCCTTGCGCCAACCGAGGTGCCTCGACGTCCACAACACGCCACCGTGCTGGCCCCCTCCATTCCCTCTCTGTCCTGCCCATGCCGCGCGTGCCCAGAGCCGCCCGAGCCCGCCAATGCGCGTCCGAGCTCGTGGCTCCACCCGAAGCTCGCCCCGCTCCCTCTCTCTCTTCGTGGCGCCCTACTCCACCCCCACGAGCACAGCAGACAACCCCTCGCTCGCTCCACTTGCCGCCCGAGCCGTTTCCACGGCCACCCGTGCGCCGCGTCCACGGTGAGCCGCGGGTCGGCTACTTATGGCCACCCCGAGCGCCCTCTCTACTCCTTTGGCCCTCTCTCCCTCCCATGCATTCCCTGGACCAACCCACTGCTCTTCCCGTGCTCTCCTTGCACCTCCATGGCCGGAGCAGTGCCGCCGGCCGCCGCTTAAATTCATGAGCCTCGACCCCTCTCCCGTCCCCATGAACACTCCCGCACCCTCTCATCACCACCGCCAACTCACTCCGTGCTCCATCCCCTCCTCCTCGTGTCTTCCTCGCCTTGCCGAACCCCGCCATCGCCAGTTCCCGCCGCGGCCCAGGCCTCGTTTGCTCGGGCGCTCCCCGGTGGAAACTGGGTCCCCAGGTGGACACGGCCCATCCTCCCGACCTCGCTGGAGTGCGGGCAGTCGTCGAAGGTGGCCGGAGCCACCGGAATGGGCGTCAGCAAGCGCTCGGCGACGCCTTCTCTGCCTCCTTTGTCGCGGGCGGGAGGAGGGAGACGACCCGCCAGTTGGACCCCGTAGGTCAGTGACCCCGCCAGCGGGCCCCTCCCATTTAAGTGGAAGCGTACCAGCCTCGCTCCCGCTTCCCCGCAGTGAAGATGCCCCAGCATGAGTTTGCCTCCGACGTGGCCTCAAGGCAGCCGAGCAGCACTGGGCGGCCAGTGGCGCCCTGGCACTAAACCTCGCCCAGTGCGCGTTGCCGCCGCCCAGATCTGGCCCATTTCGGTAAATCCTTTTTCCTTTTATTTTTCTATAGACTTGTAAAATCCATAGAATATTCAAATCAAATCCAAATTTGATGATTCAAATTTCTAGTAGTTCTATCATGCCCCATCACATGGTGCTATTTGTACATTTTTTCAGAAGCTTATCCTTTATAAATATTTATGAAATCCCCTTTTTCCATTTCTGTGATAAACTTTAGAAAATCACAGAGAGCCCATTTTTTATCCAAATTTCATGATTCAAATTCATGTATACGTGTGAGTTCAAACCTTAGTTTTTGAGCATTTTTTCCTGTACTTTTTGTGCCACATGAAATATTGGCCCATTTCTCCATATATTGTTAACTTGGCAAATTCATAGGAAATTCATTTGAACTCCAAATCCAGTGAAACCAACTCCTAGTTGCTTCTAAAATCATTCCTTGGTAAATGGGTGCCTTTGCTCATTTTTCAAAAATAATTTTCCTGTACACTTCTTGGAAATTCACAAATCCCTTGATTCCATCATATCAAAATGTTTAGAAATATCCACTGACCCAATTCCAATGAACATAGTCTGGTTATTTTTCATATAACTAGAGATGTCCTAGAAAAGTCCAATTAATATTTTAGAGCACTTTTATTTCCTGCCTTGTTGTGTTGCTTACTATGATTGTTTCCGATGTTAGTTGACGAAGTAGACGAAATATTCAGAGATGGACCAGAAGATTTGAAGACTCTGATGAACCAGGAAAGCAGCCCTTTGACCATGAGGAACCATTTTACATCTTAATAGCATTTTCGTTGCTTCACTGAGTGCATGATATACCTTGAATGGGAACCTTGCTAGGCTTGCCTCCGTTGCATACTCCATTGATACTTGCATTGTTCATGACTCTACCCTTGCTCAGAGTTGTGTTGGTGGGTTATAGAAATATGCTATAGTAAATGGCTATGCAAAGTGGGTCAGGCTTAGGCATGGAAAGAAACAAGTGTGGTTTGACATACTTGCAAACAGCCCCAGTGGGTGCCACTGATGCCCCTGGGAGATGATGATGAACGAGGTCACTACTTGGTGAAGAAGTAGTGTACCGAGGCTTGATAAAAGTGTTGTTTACAGAGACGGATTAGATTTAAGATTAGTCGACCGTCCCAACCAAACATGCGCGACCACTCTACCCTTATATGGAAAAGGGCATTATTGATTACCTAGGCCGATACTAGCTTGGAGCCCGCATTACTAGTGACGGGAGAGTCGTTGTTGCGCTCTCTAGGGACGGGGTCGTGCCAGGTAGGGCGGCCAAGAACATTTTTATGGGGCACCGGACACACCGTTGGTACCCCGTGCTTGTGATGTTAGATGATTATGGAGCGTGGCTCCACGAAAGTGTTATGTGATAATGTTGGGAACGGGGCTTACTACCAATCGAGTGGACTCTATGTTAGTGTCGTCTAGGGAAAGATAGTGATCGGGTGCTTACCCCGGGTACTTGAGGTACCGCAGGTCGTGGATGACACGGAAGTTCCCCGGATCTTGTGGGTAAACTGTGCAACCTCTGCAGAGTGTAAAACTATTCGAATAGCCGTGTCCACGGTCAAGGACAGTTGGGTGGTGCTGCTTAGACTATGTCCATATGTTTCTGACAAACAACACAGTTTGGTAAATCTGTTGACGTGATTCGTGAGGAAGTCACGATGAGCTTGAGCATGAGTTGTTCATAACTTTTTCTCGATGTTGATGTCTGTAACCTCTTGATACTTGTTGCAGACACTTTCATGTCCTTGATAAATGATGATCATACTTGCATGAGAAAAACTAGCTTTCCGCAGAAATGCCAAATTAGCAGTAGAGCCTCGCATAATTATTCTGTTATCACTCTTGGGTTGCTTGCGAGTACATTCAAAGTACTCATTGGCTTGCCACTGGTTATTTTATTAGCCAGACATGAAAGAATAGGATATGATGAATAATACTTCAGTGACAAACATGCGGGCTAGGACGCTTCCCAGTCAGAATGTCTGTAGGGTTAAGGCAGATGGCATGGGTCCAAGTTATCAACGAAGATTTCCGCTGCGATGTTATACTCAAGACTTGACCATAATGGTCCTACTTGTGTAATACGGTATGTATGGATGTAAGACTTTTGTTATTCAGCTTATGTGTGTTCAGTGAGCATTGATCTCTGGGATCACTTTACACGTGCATTCGGTGATCACGACTTATGAGTCGGGGTCCCCACATAGCTGGTATCAGAGCCATACTGACTGTAGGAAGCCTTAGTTAGCATGATCGTTAGTTAGGGTAAAACTATTTTCAAAACTATCACTAGTTTTCAAAAACTATCTATACTTCTCTTCCCTTCTCAATTTGTTCGAAAACTATGGTATACTTTCCTTATTGATCTCTTCCCCTTCAAAACTTATGGTTGCTAGAACCCTTATGCCCATGACCACTGGATTCCTTGAAATCCTCGTTCATAATCTAGAAGGAGGATGCCTTGTCAGACATTCACCCACATCTTCCGAACACAAGATTGGCGACACCACAACAAGACGATACCAACTGAAGATACATCCTCAAGGAATGGGGACATGAATACCCAGAAAATGGTGACACCCTTGACACTGCCCCAAGATGATGCGACCTTAGCCTGCAATGATCAGGGCATAGGATATGCAAGATCATGATATACATCGCTAAATAGAGTAACCCTGCCACTACCATTGTTGGATCGGCAACCACTGGTGGATGAGAACCTCGCCATTTGGTCCGCCTCACTATAGTGAGCAGGAAAATGGTTCTCTTCATCCCCCGCTCTCGATGACGATATAGTCAACAATGTGTCCGACAGATTGGACCTCTATTATGCCTTGTTAATGTCATTGCATAAAGGATTGCCACCTGGAACCGCCGACACCTTAAAAACGCAAAAGTGATCGTCATGATTAAGAAGACAAGAGAAGACCACGTCATTGCCAGCTACGAGGAGCCACCTTCACCCCATCGCCTCATCAGGCGAGAAGTTGTTGAATATTCTTCAGGATCAACCCAGATCGTTTCATCGAACAAGAGACGTAGCAACTCCTAAGGAAAACTTAGAAGACTGCACGAGGCACAAGGCATGACTACTGAGTTCGGGAACCCCTAGGGTAGGATTAGTCGTGTACCCCCTATGCACAGTCGAGTCCATATGATGGTTCGAATAGAACCATGATTGTGTGTTGCTTGTTTTTATTGTTTGTGTTTTTATATAAGTCGCACTTTTTCCCTAGGCAATAGGTACGCGACTATATCACCTTCCTTACATTGTTTCTTTTGTTTGGCCCTTTTTGCACCTGTTTGTTTGCACTTGCACTATAGAAGCCCCTTTAGGCGTCCCACCTACTCTATGGTATTTTTTTCTCATCTCTCTCCTCAATTGAAGACCAGTAAGACAAGATACACCAAGGATTCTACCTCGGCAACCAACAAGCACTGAAGGATTTTTCTACAGCCTCCTCGACCAAGTGGAACCCCGTAGAGCTATGTTTACACCTCATGACTAGAAACCCATCCCCAAACCCTTCATGAGACACTCCAGCATGAACCCTTAATCAGGTGCCTAACCCCCAGAATTGCGAGAGAACCAGTTAAGCCTCCGCAACCTTGCACAACATTCGGTTCATTATGGGACTAGTGGACATAGTGAACGAGCATGTTATCATCTTAAGATAGCACCAAACTGACGATGCCATAGGGAAGACCAATTTGAGGATATAGGAATAGAGGACAAATGACTTGATGAGTTTATATCAGTGGCCTTGAGGAATTATTTGAGACTCTTCGGTGGATTATAAGGCTTTCATGTTGGTAGATGAACTTGGTGCGATCAGTTAATAGAGTAGCATGACTCTCATTGCCCCTGAGTAAATTGGACAATTATGATTGCAAGCTAAAATTCTCGGAAGTATAACGATTTGACTTAGCCAAGGGGAAATTAATAGAAGATAGTTGGCATTACGATATTGACTTGGGGGAGACATATAGAAATTCTCGTTGGACATGAGATTGGGATTTAAGTAGGTGATCCTAGTTGAGTATAGATGTTGAGTAATCCTACATGGTTCAGAGTAAATTGGATTTAGATTGAAGATCTCGATCATGATACAATGTTTCTCGGTGGACGATAAACTAGGAGATTGGGTTAATTGTCAAAGTTGATTTAGAAGTCTATATAAAACCTGACCTTGGAGTTTACTTGACCATAATAATGGAAATTGGTGGACTTACCATAGTAGAGATAGCCCTTTCAAGTATTTGGGGATTATAGGACATTAGGAGATCATGTGGAACACCATAAACATTAGATTTGTAGAATTAATGGATTGTGTAGTTATTGATGGAAGTTAATGGGCTGCTGCAATTGATTCTTAGGAAGGCAACAAGATCTTGGAGTGGCATACGACGTGTTTCCTTAGGATAAAGATGCACTACCTTGGACCCTAGGAGAATAGGATGTGCACTTGGATTTTCATGTTTAACTCAAGCTTGGAATCTTGTATACCCATGGATTTTTAGGGGTAGACATACGTACGAGTTTGGGGATCATAGACATGTATGATCCTGTTAAACCTCCTCTCGGAAGTCCTGAGAATAATAATAGCTTGAGTGATGATTGGAGCTGACCTACAAGAGTTGATGCTTTCTGTGGTATAAGTTTATTTGTTTAAAGGACTAGATAGAACAATTGGCCTCTTAGAAATTGTGCTTAAGGATAAGATGATAAACGTTCACTCGCACACTAGAATCCTTGAAACCCTTAAGCCCCACCAAGCCATGATATGGTCGGAATCACAAACACGGGCTTTGGATCTAGGTCAAGTAGACCCTGGCCAACACTCAACCATGACCACCACCAATACCCCAACCTACTTTATGTACCCTGTCAACAAAGTCTTCATGGAGTACTTAGACAAGATAGTTGTCATCATTATTTGGTGACCTACTTGTCTACCCGAAGACGGAAGAAGAGCCATTCAGCTAGTTAAGGAACATTTGAAGACCACCATGCCAAGGAGAAAGAACTATACCAACCACCCTCGTCAAGGAGTGAACTTTCTCGTCGAAGACTAGGTGTATCTGCAAGCCACTTCTCTCAAAGGAACAAAGTATTTCCATGTCAAAAGGAAGCTCACACTAAGATTTACCGGGCCCCTCCAAGATCACTTCAAGACAAAGAGTAGACGGCTACCAGCTGGAGTTACCACCTGAGTTATCCACTGTGCATAGCGTTTTCCACGCGACACCCCCCGGAAGTGTTTCCAACTTCCTAACTAGCCCGATCTCTACAAGGGCATCAACCACCGAGCCATCGACCCCTAGCCCAATCTAACCTACCGCGAGCCACCCATTAGGAACCTGGATCAAGAAGAAAGTCACACACGAAGCCACATCATCAAGTACAACAAGTTCAATGGAGCACCACACGGAAGCAGAAGCAACATGAGGATGTGAAGACTGCCCCACATTTAAGTTTTGTACTCCTTCCCGCGCCTAGTTTGGGAATCTCAGGGACGAGATTCTTGTGAGGGCGGTAGGTCTGTCACACCCTGATTTTCATGCCACAACACTTAAACTAATAAACATGATAAAATGTGGTCTGAAAAAATATTTTGAGTGTTTTGTCTTTGCTTTGATTGAATGTTTGACTATTGTTTGCAAGTGCTCTAAAAATCAAATAAATTCTCCAACTCTTATACTCCTTCTCCTTGATCCAAAAACCTTTCCCAATGATCATGCCATGTGTATAGGATATACAAATAATTTCTTACAAAAATAATTTGGCCAAATAGTATTTTCAAAAATTAGTTTTCCAAAAACCCCTGAATTGAGATTTGCACTGCAAGTACTTAATTAAGGGCTGTACAAATATTTCCAAAAATATATTTGACTCTATTAGATATAGGACACCCAGAAACCACAAAAATATAATTTTAAAAGTTATTTTCCTATTTTATTTAAAGGCTTTTTCTTAAGTCCAGAAATGGTCATTAATAGGTTAAAATTATTTTAATGCTTTAAAAATATTTGGGAAAAACCTAGGGAAACTCAGTGGACATATATTGTCCATATATAAGAGCTTCAACACATGGTCATGTTCAAAATATTGGTCAAATCCCTCAAAAACCCTTTCTGGATATTTCAAGGTTTTGAAATATTTACAAAGGAAATATTCCCCAAAAATTCCAAGAAAATTCTAGCATGTCACATATGACATGTTTGATGATCTTTCCAAGTCTCATGTCATGGAGAATAGTATAGCCCCACGAAACCCTCTCAAAACCATTTCTGTCCTTTTCCAAGTTTGAACAACTTTGCACTGCCAAACATGTCCAAATGTTCTCAAACTTTGTGCACATGCTCAAATGGTGTAATAATGCATCTAGACCAAATGGCACAAGTTGGAGAGAAGAATATCATGATCAAAGTTTTCTAAAACCCTTTCTGTCCAGAACCAAATTTGAAAAACTCTACATTGCCAAGTGTGTCCTTTTGATCTGAATTTTTGTGGACATGTTCAAATCCTCAAATGATGACACTACACCAAGTGGTGCATCAAGGGGAATAGATTTGCATGACTAAATATTGGAAAAGCCATTTCTGTTGATTTCTAGGGTTTACCAAAGTTACATTGGCTACTTTGCCAAAATGAGCTCAAACTTGGTGGAACACCCTATATCTATGTGCCATTTCATCCTGTTAAGTTTCATGTCAAGTGAAATTAAATTTATTGCCCGAACCACCATCAAACACCTTCTGACAGAAACTCAAAATCCCTGTTTAGGCCCCTTCCACTAATCTCCATAAGCTGAACTTTTTCCCACGGCCTCCCCTGATCCTCCTTTAACTCCTACATGCTTTGATGCCCAAGGAGCAATTATTAAGGGGGGGCAGAGACCCATTTTTCTTCTCTGGACAGCCACTTTTCCTTCCCTTTCTCATCTCTCTCCCACTCCTAGCAAGTTACACAGCATCCAGAGCCTCCATCCCTCTTGTTTACTCTTCCTGCAGACGCCAGACACAAGTGGATGCGCGGGTGCGCGCGAAAAGCCACGGACACCGACATTTGCATGCTCTAGAGCGCGAGGCAGAGCAGGCGACCGTTGACGCCGCGTCCCCCGCCACCTCCAGCCTCCCCTTTGCGCCAGTCGAGGTGCCTCGATGTCCGCAACACGCCACGGCGCTGGCCCCCTCCTTTCCCTCTCTGTCCTGCCCATGCCGCGCGTGCCAAGAGCCGCCCGAGCCCGCCAATGTGCGTCCGAGCTCGTGGCTCCACTCGGAGCTTGCCCCGCTCCCTCTCTCTCTTCCTGGCGCCCTACTCCACCCCCACGAGTGATATGTCTCCAACGTATCTATAATTTTTGATTGCTCCATGCTATATTATCTATTATTTTGGACTATATTGGGCTTTATTTTCCACTTTTATATTACTTTTGGGACTAACCTATTAACCGGAGGCCCAGCCCAGAATTGCTATTTTTTGCCTATTTCAGTGTTTCGAAGAAACGGAATATCAAACGGAGTCGAAATGGAATGAAACCTTCAGGAACGTGATTTTTTCATCGGATAAGACCCAGGAGACTTGGACCCTCCGTCAAGAAAGCTCTAACGCGGCCTCGAGGGTGGAGGGCGCCCCCTAGGGCGCGCCCCTACCTCGTGGGCACCTCGAGGCTCCACCGACGTACTTCTTCCTCCTACATATACCTACGTACCCCCGTTAGATCAGATACGGAGCCAAAAACGTAATTCTACCGCCGCAACTTTCTGTATCCACGAGATCCCATCTTGGGGCCTGTTCCAGAGCTCCGCCGGAAGGGGAATCCACCACGGAGGGCTTCTACACAACATCATAGCCTCTGCGATGAAGTGTGAGTAGTTTACCTCAGACCTTCGGGTCCATAGTTAGTAGCTAGATGGCTTCTTCTCTCTTTTTGGATCTCAATACAATGTTCTCCCCCTCTCTCATGGAGATCTATTCAATGTAATATTCTTTTTAGGTGTGTTTGTTGAGACCGATGAATTGTGGGTTTATGATCAAGATTATCTATGAGCAATATTTGAATCTTTCCTGAATTCTTTTATGTATGATTGAGTTATATTTGCAAGTCTCTTCGAATTATCCGTTTGGTTTGGACAACTAGATTGGTAGTTCTTGCAATGGGAGAAGTGCTTAGCTTTGGGTTCAATCTTGCGGTGTCCTTTCCCAAAGGATGTGACGGGCAGCAAGGCACGTATTTTATTGTTGCCATCGAGGATAACAAGATGGGGTATTTATCATATTGCATGAATTTATTCCTCTACATCATGTCATCTTGCTTAGGCGTTACTCTGCTTTCATTAACTTAATACTCTAGATGCATCCGGATAGCGGTCGATGAGTGGAGTAATAGTAGTAGATGCAGCAGTGAGTCGGTCTACTTGTCTCGGACATGATGCCTATATACATGATCATACCTAGGTACTCTCATAACTATGCTCAATTCTGTCAATTGCTCAACAGTAATTCGTTCACCCACCGTAAAATACCTATGCTCTTGAGAGAAGCCACTAGTGAAATCAATGGCCCCCAGGTCTATTTTCATCATATTAATCTTCCTACGCTTTATTACTGCTTTGCTCTTTACTTTGCCTTTTTATTTTACTTTTCATCTTTATACCAAAAATACCAAAAATATTATCTATCATCTCTATCAGATCTCACTCTCTTAAGTGACCATGAAGGGATTGACAACCCCTATTCGCGTTGGTTGCGAAGAGCTATTTGTTTTGTGTAGGTACGAGGGACTTGCACGTGGCCTCCTACTGGATTGATACCTTGGTTCTCAAAAACTGAGGGAAATACTTATGCTACTCTGCTGCATCATCCTCTCCTCTTCGGGGAAAACCAATGCAAGCTCAAGACGTAGCAAGAAGGATTTCTGGCGCTGCTGTCGGGAGTCTACGCAAAAGTCAGCATACCAAGTACCCATCACAATCCCTTATCTCTCGCATTACATTATTTGCCATTTGCCTCTCGCTTTTCCTCCCCCACTTCACCCTTGCCGTTTTATTCGCCCTCTCTTTCCCAATCTCCTCCTCTCTTTTCCGCTTGCCTTTTTCCTGTTTGCTTGTGTGTTGGATTACTTTTTGCCATGGCGCAAGATAATACCAAATTGTGTGACTTTACCAATACCGACAATAATGATTTCCTTAGCACTCCGATTTCTCCTCTTGCCAATACTGAATATTGTGAAATCAATACTGCTTTGTTGAATCTCGTTTTGAAAGATCAATTCGCAGGCCTTCCTAGTGAAGATGCCACTACTCATTTAAATAGCTTCGTGGATTTGTGTGATATGCGAAAGAAGAAAGATGTTGACAATGATGTTGTTAAATTGAAGCTATTTCCTTTTTCGCTTAGAGATCATGCTAAAGCTTGGTTCTCGTCTTTGCCTAAAAATAGTATTGATTCCCGGAACAAGTGCAAAGATGCTTTTATCTCTAAGTATTTTCCTCCCGCTAAGATCATCTCTCTTAGGAACGATATTATGAATTTTAAGAAACTTGATCATGAACATGTTGCACAAGCTTGGGAGAGAATGAAATTAATGATACGTAATTGCCCTACTCATGGTTTGAACTTGTGGATGATTATACAAAAAATTTATGCCGGATTGAATTTTGCTTGTATAAACCTTTTAGATTCGGCCGCGGGAGGTACTTTTATGGAAATCACTTTAGGAGATTCTACTAAACTCCTAGATAATATTACGATTAATTATTCTCAATGGCACACTGAAAGATCTACCAATAAAAAAGTGCATGCGATAGAAGAAATAAATGTTTTGAGTGGAAAGATGGATGAACTTATGAAATTTTTTTGCCACTAAGAGTGTTTCTTCTAATCCTAATGATATGCCTTTGTCTACTTTGATTGAGAATAGTAATGAATCTATGGATGTGAATTTTGTTGGTAGGAATAATTTTGGTAACATGCGTATAGAGGGAATTTTAATCCTAGGCCTTATCCTAGTAATCCTTCTAATAATTATGGAAATTCCTACAACAACTCTTATGGAAATTTTAATAATATGCCCTCTGAATTTGAGAGTAGTGTTAAAGAGTTTATGAATTCACAAAAGAATTTTAATGCTTTGCTTGAAGAGAAATTACTTAGAATTGATGAATTGGCTAGGAACGTTGATAGAATTTCTCTTGATGTCGATTCTTTAAAGCTTAGATCTATTCCTCCTAATCATGATATCAATGAGTCTCTCAAAGCCATGAGAATTTCCATTGATGAGTGCAAGGAAAGAACTGCTAGGATACGTGCTATGAAAGATGCCTTTATTAAAGCGTGTTCTTCCAATTTCCATGAAAATCAAGATGAAGATCTAAAAGTTATTGATGTCTCCCATTAAATCTTTGTTTTGCAATATTAACCTTGATAATGATGAGATTGAATATGAGTCACCTTTACCTAGAAGGCGTTCTAAAAATTCAGAGCTTTTAGATTATGATGCTAAAATTGATAAAAGTGGGATTGAAGAAAGTAAAACCTTAGATGTTGCTAAACCCACTATTTTGGATCTCAAGGAATTTAATTATGAAAGTTGCTCTTTAATTGATGGTATTTCCTTGTTGCAATCCATGCTAAATTCTCCGCATGCCTATAGTCAAAATAAAGCGTTTACTAAACATATCGTTGATGTATTAATGCAATCTTATGAGGAAAAACTTGAGTTGGAAGTCTCTATCCCTAGAAAAATTTATGATGAGTGGGAACCAACTATTAAAATTAAGATTAAGGATCATGAATTCTATGCTTTATGTGATTTGGGTGCTAGTGTTTCTACTATTCCCAAAACTTTGTGTGATTTGCTCGATTTCCGTGATTTTGATTAATGCTCTCTAAACTTGCACCTTGCGGATTCCACTATTAAGAAACCTATGGGAAGAATAAATGATGTTCTTATTGTTGCAAATAGGAATTATGTGCCCATAGATTTTATCGTTCTTGATATAGATGCAATACTTCATGTCCTATTATTCTTGGTAGACCTTTCCTTAGAACAATTGGTGCAATTATTGATGTAAAGGAAGGGAATATTAGATTCCAATTTCCATTAAATAAAGGCATGGAACAATTCCCTAGGAAGAAGATAAAATTACCATATGAATCTATCATGAGAGCCACTTATGGATTACCTACCAAAGATGGCAATACCTAGATCTATCCTTGCTTTTATGCCTAGCTAGGGGCGTTAAACGATAGCGCTTGTTGGGAGGCAACCCAATTTTATTTTTAGTTTTCAGTTTTTGTTTCTGTTTATGAATAAAAAATCCATCTACCTTCTGTTTAGATGTGTTTCTATATTTTAATTAGTGTTTGTGCCAAGTTAAACCTATAGGATCTTCTTGGATAATAGTTATTTGATCTTGCTGTAATTTCCAGAAACTTTCGGTTCACGAAAACAATTGTTAAAAATCACCATAACGTGATAAAATAGTGATTACAATTGCTGCTGATCAATAAACAAATTTCCTAGGGATTCCAATTTTCGCTTAATTTTTGGAGTTCCATAAGTTTGTGTTAGTTATAGATTACTACAGACTGTTCTGTTTTTGACAGATTCTGTTTTTCGTGTGTTGTTTGCTTATTTTGATGAATCTATGGCTAGTAAAATAGTTTATGATCCATAGAGAAGTTGGAATACAGTAGGTTTAACACCAATATAAATAAAGAATGAGTTCATTACAGTACCTTGAAGTGGTCTTTTGTTTTCTTTCGCTAACGGAGCTTACGAGATTTCTGGTGAGTTTTGTGTTGTGAAGTTTTCAAGTTTTGGGTGAATTTTTTTTTTGATGGATTATGGAACAAGGAGTGTCAAGAGCCTAAGCTTGGGGATGCCCATGGCACCCCCAAGATAATCCAAGGACACCAAAATTGAAGCTTGGGGATGCCCTGAAGGCATCCCTCTTTAAATCCACTTCCATCGGTAACTTTACTTGGAGCTATATTTTTATTCACCACATGATATGTGTTTTGCTTGGAGCGTCTTGTATTATTTATGCCTTTTGCTTGTTAGTTTACCACAATCATCCTTGTTGTACACACCTTTTGAGAGAGCCATACATGAATTGGAATTTGTTAGAATACTCTATGTGCTTCACTTATATCTTTTGAGCTTGATAGTTTTGCTCTATGTGCTTCACTTATATCTTTTGAGATTGATAGTTTTGCTCTAGTACTTCACTTATATCTTTTGGAGCACGGTGGTGGATTTGTTTTGAAGAAACTACTGATCTCTCATGCTTCACTTAGATTATTTTGAGAGTCTTAAATATCATGCTAATTTGCTTAATAATAATATGCTTGGTTATTCAAGATTTGTAGAACTTTCTTTTGAGTGCGTTGAATACTAAGAAAAGTTTGATGCTTGATAATTGTTTTGAGATATGGAGGTAGTAATATTAAAGTCATGCTAGTTGAGTAGTTGTGAATTTGAGGAATACTTGTGTTAAAGTTTGTGATTCCCATAGCATGCACGTATGGTGAACCGTTATGTGATGAAGTCGGAGCATGATTTATTTATTGATTGTCTTCCTTATGAGTGGCGGTCGGGGAAGAGCGATTGTCTTTTCCTACCAATCTATCCCCCTAGGAGCATGCTCATAATACTTTGCTTTGATAACTTGTAGATTTTTGCAATAAGTATATGAGTTCTTTATGACTAATGTTGAGTCCATGGATTATACGCACTTTTCTCACCCTTCCACTATTGCTAGCCTTTCTAATACCGCACACTTTTCACCGGTATCATACACCCACCATATACCTTCCTCGAAACAGCCACCATACCTACCTATCATGGCATTTCCATAGCCATTCCGAGATATATTGCCATGCAACTTTCCACTATACCGTTTATTATGACACACTCCATCATTGTCATGTTGCTTAGCATGATCATATAGTTGACATTGTATTTGTGGCAAAGCCACCATTCATAATTCTTTCATACATGTTACTTATGAATCATTGCATATCCCGGTACACCGCCGGAGGCATACACATAGGGTGATATTTTGTTCTAAGTATCGAGTTGTAATTGTTGAGTTGTAAGAAAAATAAAAGTGTGATGATCATCATTTTTAGAGCATTGTCCCAAGTGAGGAAAGGATGATGGAGACTATGATTCCCCCATAAGTCGGGATGAGACTCCGGACAAAAAAAAGAGAAAAGAGGCCAAAAAAGAGAGAAAAGGCCCAATAAAAAAGAGAGAGAGAAAAAGAGAGAAGGGACAATGTTACTATCCTTTTACCACACTTGTGCTTCAAAATAGCACCATGATCTTCATAATAGAGAGTCTCTTGTTTCGTCACTTTCATATACTAGTGGGAATTTTTCATTATAGAACTTGGCTTGTATATTCCAATGATGGGCTTCCTCAAATTGCCCTAGGTCTTCGTGAGCAAGCGAGTTGGATGCACACCCACTTAGTTTCATTTGTTGAGCTTTCATATACTTCTAGCTCTAGTGCATCCGTTGCTTGGCAATCCCTACTCACTCACATTGATATCTATTGATGGGCATCTCCATAGCCCGTTGATACGCCTAGTTGATGTGAGACTATCTTCTCCCTTTTTGTCTTCTCCACAACCACCATTCTATTCCACATATAGTGCTATATCCATGGCTCACGGTCATGTATTGCGTGAAGATTGAAAAAGTTTTGAAAATGTTAAAAGTATGAAACAATTGCTTGGCTTGTCATCGGGGTTGTGCATGATTTAAATATTTTGCGTGGTGAAGATAGAGCATAGCCATACTATATGATTTTGTAGGGATAACTTTCTTTGGCCATGTTATTTTCAGAAGACATAATTGCTTTGTTAGTATGCTTGAAGTATTATTATTTTTATGTCAATATGAACTTTTGTCTTGAATCTTTCGGATCTGAATATTCATACCACAATTAAGAAGAATTACATTGAAATTATGCCAAGTAGCACTCCGCATCAGAAATTCTCTTTTTATCATTTACCTACTCGAGGACTAGCAGGAATTAAGCTTGGGATGCCCGATACGCCTCCAACGTATCTATAATTTTTTATTGCTCCATGCTATATTATCTATTGTTTTGGACTATATTGGGCTTTATTTTCCACTTTTATATTACTTTTGGGACTAACCTATTAACCGGAGGCCCACCCAGAATTGTTGTTTTTTTTGCCTATTTCAGTGTTTCGAAGAAACGGAATATCAAACGGAGTCCAAACGGAATGAAACCTTCGGGAACGTAATTTTCTCATCGATAAGACCCAGGAGACTTGGACCCTCCGTCAAGAAAGCTCCGAGGCGGCCACGAGGGTGGAGGGCGCCCCCGACCCTAGGGCGCGCTCCCCTACCTCATGGGCCCCTCGAGGCTCCACCGACGTACTTCTTCCTCCTATATATACCTACGTACCCCCGTTAGATCAGATACGGAGTCAAAAACCTAATTCTACCGCCGCAACTTTCTGTATCCACGAGATCCCATCTTGGGGCCTGTTCCGGAGCTCCGTCGGAAGGGGAATCCACCACATAGCACTTCTACATCAACATCATAGCCTCTCCGATGAAGTGTGAGTAGTTTACCTCAGACCTTCGGGTCCATAGTTAGTAGCTAGATGGCTTCTTCTCTCTTTTTGGATCTTAATACAATGTTCTCCCCCTCTCTCGTGGAGATCTATTCGATGTAATCTTCTTTTTGCGGTTTGTTCGTTGAGATCGATGAATTGTGGGTTTATGATCAAGATTATCTATGAGCAATATTTGAATCTTTCCTGAATTCTTTTATGTATGATTGAGTTATCTTTGCAAGTCCCTTCGAATTATCCGTTTGGTTTGGCCAACTAGATTGGTAGTTCTTGCAATGGGAGAAGTGCTTAGCATTGGGTTCAATCTTGTGGTCCTTTCCCAGTGACAGTAAGGGCAGCAAGGCACGTATTGTATTGTTGCCATCGAGGATAACAAGATGGGGTATTTATCATAATGCATGAATTTATTCCTCTACATCATGTCATCTTGCTTACATGTTACTGCTTTTCATTAACTTAATACTCTAGATGCATGCCGGATAGCGGTCGATGAGTGGAGTAATAGTAGTAGATGCAAGGTGAGTCGGTCTACTTGTCTCGGACGTGATGCCTAAATACATGACCATACCTAGATACTCTCATAACTATGCTCAATTCTCACAATTGCTCAACAAGAATTGCTCACCCAAACAGAAAATACCTATGCTCTTGAGAGAAGCCACTAGTGAAATCTATGGCCCACGGGTCTATTTTCATCATATTAATCTTCCTACGCTTTATTATTGGTTTGCTCTTTACTTTGCCTTTTTATTTTACTTTGCATCTTTATACCAAAAATACCAAAAATATTATCTATCATCTCTATCAGATCTCACTCTCGTAAGTGACCGAGAAGGGATTGACAACCCCTATTCACGTTGGTTGCGAGGAGCTGTTTGTTTTGTGTAGGTACGAGGGACTTGCGCGTGGCCTCCTACTGGATTGATACCTTGGTTCTCAAAAACTGAGGGAAATACTTACGCTACTCTGCTGCATCATCCTCTCCTCTTCTGGGAAAACCAACACAAGCTCAAGACATGACAACGAGCACCGCAGACAACCCCTCGCTCGCTCCCCTTGACGCCTCGAGCTGCTTCCACGGGCCAATTGCAAGGCCAAGGCCCACGGTGAGTCATGGGTCGGCTACTTAAGGCCACCCCCGAGCCCCCTCTCTACTCCTTTGGCCCTCTCTCCCTCCCGTGTATTCCCTGGACCAACCCACTGCTCTTCCCGTGCTCTCCTTGCACCTCCATGGCCGGAGCAGTGCCGCCGACCGCCACTTAAATTCATAGGCCTCGACCCCTCTCTCGTCCCCATGAACACTCCCGCACCCTCTCATCACCACCGCCAACTCACCCCGTGCTCCATCCCCTCCTCCTCGTGCCTTCCTCGCCTTGCCGAACCCCGCCATCGCCTGTTCCCGCCGCGGTAGAGGCCTCGCTCGCTCGGGCACTCCCCGGCGGAAACTGGGTCCCGAGGTGGACGCGGCCCATCCTCCCGAGCTAGTCGGAGTCCGGGCAGTCGCCGGAGGTGGCCGGAGCCACTGGAACGGGCGCCAGCAAGCGCTCAGCCCCGCCTTCTCAGCCTCCTCTGTCACGGGCGGGAGGAGGGAGACGACTTGGCGGGTGGACCCCGCAGGTCCGTGACCCCGCCAGCGGCCCCCTCCCATTTAAGTGGAAGCCCGTACCAGCCTCGCCCCCGCTTCCCCGCAGCGAAGACGCCCCAGCGCGAGTTCGCCTCCGACGTGGCCCCTGCGTGCATGCTGCCGAGCCGCTGGGCCGGCCAAGTGGTGCCCTGGCACTAAACCTCGCCTAGTGCACGCTGCCGCCGCCCAGATCTGGCCCATTTCGTTAAATCCTTTTTCCTTTTCTTTTTTGCAGACTTGTAAAATCCATAGAATATTCAAATCAAATCCAAATTTGATGATTCAAATTTCTAGTAGTTCCTAAAATCATGCCCTATCACATGGTGCTATTTATACATTTTTCCGCATTTATATCCTTCATAAATATTTATGAAATCCCCTTTTTCCATTTCTGTGATAAACTTTAGAAAATCACAGAGAGCCCATTTTTTATCCAAATGTCATGATTCAAATTCCTGTATACTTGTGAGTTCAAACCTTAGTTTTTGAGCATTTTTCCAGTACCTTTTGTCCACATGAAATATTGGCCCATTTCTCCATATATTGCTAACTTTGCAAATTCATAGGAAATTCATTTGAACTCTAAATCCAGTGAAACCAACTCCTAAATGCTTCTAAAATCATTCCTTGATAAATGGGTGCCTTTTCTCATTTTTCAAAAATAATTTTCCTGTACACTTCTTGCAAATTCACAAATCCCTTGATTCCATCATATCAAAATGTTTAGAAATATCCACTGACCCAATTCCAATGAAACCAGTCTGGTTATTTTTTATATAACCAGAGATGTCCTAGAAAAGTCAAATTAATATTTTTAGAGCACTTTTATTTCCTATCTTGTTCTATTGCTTACTATGATTGTTTCTGACGTTAGTTGACGAAGTAGACGAAATAATCGGAGATGGACCAGAAGATTTGAAGACTCTGATGAACCAGGCAAGCAGCCCTTTGACCATGAGAAACCATTTTACATCTTAAAAGCATTTTCGTTGCTTCACTGAGTGCATGATATACCTTGAATGGCAACCTTGCTAGGCTTGCCTCCGTTGCATACTCCATTAATACTTGCATTGTTCATGACTCTACCCTTGCTTAGAGTTGTGTTGGTGGGTTATAGAAATATGCTATAGTAAATGGCTACGCAAAGTGGGTCAGGGTTATGCATGGAAATAAACAAGTGTGGTTTGACATACTTGCAAACAGCCCCATGGGTGCCACTGATGCCCCTGGGAGATGATGATGAACGAGGTCACTACTTGGTGGAGAAGTAGTGTACCGAGGCTTGATAAAAGTGTTGTTTACAGAGACGGATTAGATTTGCGATTTGTCGACCGTCCCAACCAAACATGCGCGACCACTCTACCGCTATATGGGAAAGGGCATTATTGATTACCTAGGCCGATACTAGCTTGGAGCCCGCATTACTAGGGACGGGAGAGTCATTGTTGCGCTCTCTCCTGGACGGGTTCGTGCTGTAGGGCGGCCAAGAACATTTTTATGGGGCACTAGACACACCGATGGTAACCCGTCCTTGTGATGTGAGATGATTATGGAGCGTGGCTCCACGAAAGTGTTATGTGATAATGTTGGGCACGGGGGTTACTACCAATCGAGTGGACTCTATGTTAGTGTCGTCTAGGGAAAGATAGTGATCGGGTGCTTACCCCGGGTACTTGAGGTACCGCGGGTCGTGGATGACACGGAAGTTCCCCGGATCTTGTGGGTAAAGTGTGCAACCTCTGCAGAGTGTAAAACTATTTGAATAGCCGTGTCCACGGTGAAGGACAGTTGGGTGGTGCTGCTTAGACTATGTCCATACTTTTCTGAGAAACAACACGGTTTGGTAAATCTGTTGACATGATTCGTGAGGAAGTTACGATGAGCTTGAGCATGAGTTGTTCATAAATCTTTCTCGATGTTGATGTCTGTAACCTCCTGATACTTGTTGCAGACACTTTCATGTCCTTGATAAATGATGATCATACTTGCATGAGAAAAACTAGCTTTCCGCAAAAATGCCAAATTAGCAGTAGAGCCTCACATAATTCCTTTGTTATCACTCTTGGGTTGCTTGCGAGTACATTGAAAGTACTCATTGGCTTGCAACAGGTTATTTTATTGGCCAGGCATGAAAGAACAGGATATGATGACGAATACTTCGGTGATGAACATGCGGGCTAGGACGCTTCCCAGTCAGAATGTTTGTAGGTTTAAGGTAGATGGCATGGGTCCAAGTTATCGACGAAGATGTTTGCTGCGATGTTATACTCAAGACTTGACCATAATGTTCCTACTTGTGTAATACGGTATGTATGGATGTAAGACTCTTGTTATTCAGCTTATGTGTGTTCAGTGAGCATTGATCTCTGGGATCACTGTACACGTGCATTCGGTGATCACGACTAATGAGTTGGGGTCCCCACACTGAGGCACCCCTCGAGCAGGAGCGCTTTAAGCTCCAGCTCATAGCTACTGCAAGAATCCTAAAGAAAAAGCAGTAGTAGCTCCAAGCAGATCAAGGCCTACTCATCGATAGATGGACCGATGTCCTGGCAGCTGAAGAATACGGCCTCAAGCGCCCAGCCAAGAGTTACCCAAAACGCAAACTGTTACCTCAGTTCGATGAGGAGGCACCAGATCCCATACATCCCTCGCGCAATGCGGACCGACCACCCTGCGGTCGGGATAAAACGGCAACTCAGGCCGAACAACAGCCTGCCCCACCGCCTCGCAAAAAAAGGGATAGAACAGCTCGGGACCATACATACGACCTTCGGCAGGAATTGGACAGTAGAGCAGGACACACCAGATCAATCTACAGATCGCAAGGATGCTTCCCTACTCGGGATGACAGCTACCTATTCGGACGTGACAAACTTAATCACACCAGGGCCGATAATCGCAGATGGACTTCATCGGAGGTGCGCTGTGATGCGGCCCGCTATAGAGGCGCCGCACATCCTCTCTGCTTCACAGATGAGGTACTGGATCACGAATTCCCCGAGGGGTTCAAGCCCGTCAACATTGAATCATATGACAGAACAACCGATCCCGCAATGTGGATCGAAGATTTTATTCTCCACATCCACATGGCCCGAGGAGATGACCTCCATGCTATCAAATACCTCCCATTAAAGCTCAAAGGACCAGCTCGACACTGGCTAAATGGTCTGCCTGAGAATTCCATCGGCAGCTGGGAGGACTTGGAAGAGGCTTTCCTTGATAACTTCCAAGGAACTTATGTCCGGCCACCAGATGCCGATGACTTAAGCCACATAGTTCAACAACTCGGAGAATCAGCCCGAAAATTTCGGACTAGGTTCCTAACCAAAAAGAACCAGATCGTTGATCGTCCGGATGCCGAGGCCCTAGCGGCCTTCAAACACAAAGATCTGTGATTTAATGGCTAGCGCACCACCTCGCCAAGAAAAGCCAAGTCTATGGCAGCCCTTACGGCACTCATGACCTGCTTTGCGTGGGTGAGGACAGCTGTGTGCTCAGAGCGTAAACACAGCCAAGAAGGCAGGCCCCTCCGAGGCCAAGAACAAAGACCGCAAGCTCCGCCAATAGACACAAATGTCGAAGCAATGGCGACAACACCGATGACACCACCGTTAACGCCGGATTCAGAGGCTCCATGTCCGGCCAACGGAAGAAGCCTTACAAAAGAAACAATGAAGGACCTTCCAGCCTGGACCGCATAGTCGACCGTCCGTGCCAGATACACGGCAACCCAGACAAACAAGCCAATCATACCAACAGGGGTTGTTGGGTTTTCAAACAGGCTGGCAAGTTAAATGCCGAAAACAAGGAAAAGGGATCACAAAGTGAGGACGAGAACGAAGAGCCCCGGTAGCCAAACACTGGGGGGCAGAAGAAATTTCCCCCTCAAGTCAAAATGGTGAACATGATATACGCTACACACATCCCCAAACGGGAGCGCAAGCAAGCACATAGGGACGTCTACGCGGTAGAGCCAGTCGCCCCAAAATTGAATATGTGGTCGTCGTTCCCGATCACCTTCGATCGTCGAGACCACCCAACTAGTATCCGCCATGGCGGTTCAGCCGCACTAGTCCTCGACCCAATTATCGACGGGTTTCACCTAATACGAGTCCTGATGGACGGTGGTAGCAGCCTCAACCTGCTGTATTAGGACACAGTGCGGAAGATGGGCATTAACCCCTCATGAATCAAACCAACAAAGACTACATTTAAAGGAGTCCTACCAGGCATTGAGGCCCGCTGCACGGGCTCAATCACGCTGGAGGCCGTCTTTGGTTCTCCGGACAACTTCTGAAGTGAAGTGTTAATCTTTGACATCGTCCCGTTCCGCAGCGGCTACCACGCATTACTCGGACGAACCGCGTTTGCTAGATTTAATGTAGTGCCACACTATGCTTATCTCAAGCTCAAGATGTCCGATCCACGCGGCGTCACAGTCAATGGCAATACTGAACGCTCCCTACGAACAGAGGAGCACTCCCCCGCCCTAGCAGCAGAGGTACAGAGCGGCCTTCTCAAGTAGCACCATAGTACAGCTGCCGAGCCCCTGGACATCATTAAGAGGTTCCGGACTACACTGCAACAGGACAGTGCGGCTCGTTAGGAGCTCGATTAGCAATTTGGCCTCCGTCCCAGTCCTGATGAAGTAGTGGCATTCGTACCACACGTACATAATTACGCACTCAAAATTCCATGGACATCGACGGAGGCACAAGCTAGCCCGGGATCTACAGTTCGGCTAGACCGATCCCGAACACACATATAACTTTACTATTTCCTTTCCCCTTTTTCGCAGGTTTCTCTTATGCGGGCCCCCTTTGACGACTTGATTAATGGTCCTGTCAAAGGATGAACACACCATATTGACACGGAGCACAAGTGTACATGAGAAGCCCTAGAGGCTAATTCAACGATTACTCTATCCGCTTTCAGGACCCACACGCGGCTCACCTTTTGGTTGTGGCATGTCAAATAGCCGGTTCCTTATTGCATTATGTTGTACCAATGTGCTTTGACGCATTAACCCAACTATAATGGAAACAGTTCATAATCCCAGTTCAAGGGCCCCAAATCCTATCTCTGTTCTATCTATGTTTTCCTTTAGTTACTTATTTACTAACAACCGTATACTCTGGTAAGTTTCATATTTGCCAGGGGCTCCCCATCGCCCCATAATACGGCAAAAAAGTCCGAACACTCCTTCAAGATAAGTCCGGCACCCCTAATTTAGCATTATATGCATTGGCTCCGAATCATGTCTTTGGTCAATAGTTGGGTTGCCCGGCTCCTGTGCTTGCTACCCTACGTTCCGCTAAGTCGGCTAGGGTAGTAAAGGGAGAACTATCGATTGTGCCCGGCCTTGACCAGATGAGCGCCTCAAGAGAGAAAGCTGAAAACCGATCATTATGATACGGCGAGAGCCGGTCAGCTGTTCGAGGGTTACAAATCGTTGGAGATTTTTTCCGCATTATGTGAAAGATCCGCACTTCCCGATCAGATCCCGACAGCACTCTGGTTTGCACCGGGGGCTGCGCCCATGCTTTATTATAAAACTCCTATGGCTAAGTGAGGGCGTTTAAGTCAAGATAGTCTGATTGCCTTTGTTCGCTATGCGCTTAAACAACTCCTTCAAGGACCATATAATTGGATCAAGATTGTTTAGATTCCATCCCGAACACCTCTGTACTACCTGCATGAGGGCAGAAGCCGACGACTGGCCAACCCTCAGATTACATACAACACGACCGCACAGGAGGAAAAAATTAAAGCACAACAAAATTATATTACAAACATGATTTGTTTCCATAATACAAGGCAAAGGCAACATGAATACATTTATTCAAATACAATGTCCTGCGAACATTGTGCTGCCACAAGGCGAGACCCCTCCAAGACATCTGCAAAATATCGTTCGGGTGTGTGGTGCTCCTTGCCCTCCGGTGGCCCTCTGGTCACCTCGACTGCGTCTTTCACCCACCACATCTTGCAATGGGCGAAGGCCATACGCGCGCCTTCAATGCAGGCAGAGCGCTTGACGACGTCCAGCCGAAGCCAGGCGCTCACCATCCGCCTCATGAGCCCGAAGTAGATGCCTGGCATAGCTTCGGCTGGCCATAGCCGGATTATGAAATCCTTAATGGCTAGTTCGGCCACCCTATGCAGCTCCACCAGCTGTTTCAGCTGATTGGTGAAGGACACGGGATGCTCTGGCGCCACATATTACGACCAGAATAGCTTCTCCGTAGAATCCCCTCCTTCGACTTGATAGAACTCCGCGGCAGCTGATACACTGTGTGGCAAATCCTCAAAAGCCCGTGGGGAACTCCGAACCCGGGTTAGTAAAAGGTACTGCTTCTCCGCATACTTGCTTTGCATCTTAAAAGCCTTACCCGCCGTGATTTTCTTGGCCTCCTGGATCTCCTGGAGGGCGGCCTGGGCCTCATTCCGTGCGGTCTCCGTGCTTTGACGAGCCTTGGCGAGTTCGGTCCCTTGAACTGACGCATCATGCTCCAAGGCCTCGCATTTTTTCACCGCATCCTGGAGCTCCTGCTGGACTTCCTTCACCCAGGCCTTGAGCTTCTTACGGGCGGCTTGCTGCTGGACAGCCTTCTCCTCGGCCTTGCCCAGGGCCTTCCTCAGGTCCTCGACCTTGGTCGTGGCTCCTGTACATATTACGCCACTACGGTCAGAATACAGCGCTTATTCTTTCCGAACACATAGCAAGTCATCATTCACCTTGCTTCTCCTAGAGCCGAATTTTAACCTCGTCGAGCTCGTTCTTGGTCCGCTCCAGCCTCTACTTTAGCTCAGAGACTTCGGCAGCATGCGAGGTTGCGGCCAACAGTGACGCCTACTTATTGATACATATTCAGTTAGTCTCCTATAACAAAGGATTGATCCTCTGTCTGGTTCTTCTCGCCGAACACCGGACAGTGTCTCAAGGGCTACTGTCTACAGGGGTTTTTTCTCTTTCTACGTCACTTACCTCGAAACCTGTCAACAGGTTGCTGCAAGCTCCGTTCATGCCACTCTTGGTGGACTGAACCTTCTTGATCACCGCACCCATAAGGACACGGTGCTCGTCCACAACGGAGGCACCTCGTAGCGCCTCCATTAGGTTATCCGGCGCCCTTGGATGGACAAGGGCCACCGGTGGAAGCGGCGCACCCCCCTCCTTCAAAGGGGGCTGCTCACCCGACTCCGGAGCCATATGAGTCTCCGGAATCGTATTCGGCTGAGGGCCGAACTGGATGCGGCCCTCTTCGCCAGTCTCCATGGGGATCGGCTCCCCCATGTGTCCTGCAGTGGAGGTCTCGCCTTGTGGCACCCCGACGGCATCCTCGGGATCCTCCTGTTCGAGCGATCCTCCGGACAACACTTCGCATCGCCCACGCCCCGGGGAATAAGCAGGCGGTGGCGACATGCTCGCCATCTCCGATGGAGCCAACGAACCTCCAGATGAGGATCGCTGGATAAGGTCGCGGGCCGGACTGCAATAGTACAGTTAACTATGTCAAAATAATGAAGAAAAAGGGCCAGATATGCGCATGAGCGAGCCATGTCGCTTACGATGCAGCCTGGGGCTTAGTGCGGGGGCGTCGTTCCGGACTGCTGTCAACGTCCCACGCGGTATTGACTGATACGTCTCCAACGTATCTATAATTTTTTATTGTTCCATGCTATACTATATTCTGTTTTGGACATTATTGGGCTTTATTATACACTGTTATATTATTTTTGGGACTAACTTTTTAACCGGAGGCCCAGCCTGTAATTGTTGTTTTTGCCTATTTCAGAGTTCCGCAGAAAAAAATATCAAACGGAGTCCAAACGGAATGAAACCTTCGGGAACGTGATTTTCGGAACAAACGTGATCCAGAGGACTTGGAACCTACGTCAAGACATCAACAAGGAAGGCATGAGGTAGGGGGCGCGCCTACCCCCAGCGCGCCTCCACCCTCGTGGGCCCCATGTTGCTCCATCGACGCATTTCTTCCTCCTATATATACCTACGCACTTCAAACTACCAGACACGGAGCTAAAACCTAATTCCACCGCCGCAACCTTCTGTACACCGTGAGATCCCATCTTGGGCCTTTTTCCAAGATCCACGGAGGGGCATCGACCATGGAGGGCTTCTACATCAACACCATAGCCTCTCCGATGATGTGTGAGTAGTTTACCTCAGACCTTCGGGTCCATAGTTATTAGCTAGATGGCTTCTTCTCTCTTTTTGGATCTCAATACAATGTTCTCCCCCTCTCTTCTGGAGATCTATTCGATGTAATCTTCTTTTGTGGTGTGTTTGTTGAGACAGATGAATTGTGGGTTTATGATCAAGTTTATCTATGAACAATATTAGAATCTTCTCTGAATTCTTTTATGTACGATTGGTTATCTTTGCAAGTCTTTTCGAATTATCAGTTTGGTTTGGCCTACTAGATTGATCTTTCTTGCAATGGGAGAAGTGCTTAGCTTTGGGTTCAATCTTGCGGTGTCCTTTCCCAAAGGATGAGGGGCAGCAAGGCACGTATTGTATTGTTGCCATCGAGGATAACAAGATTGGGTTTATATCATATTGCATGAGTTTATCCCTCTACATCATGTCGTCTTACTTAAAGGGTGACACTGTTCTTTTGAACTTAATACTCTAGATGCATGCTGGATAGCGGTCGACGTGTGGAGTAATAGTAGTAGATGCAGGCAGGAGTCGGTCTACTTGTCTCGGACGTGATGCCTATATACATGATCATACCTACATATTCTCATAATTATGCTCAATTCTGCCAATTGCTCAACAGTAATTGGATTTCCCACCGTAATACTTATGCTCTCGAGAGAAGCCACTAGTGAAACCTATGGCCCCCGGGTCTATTTTCCATCATATTATTCTTCCAACACTTAGTTATTTCTTTTGCCTTTTATTTTACTTTGCATATTTATCATAAAAATACCAAAAATATTATCTTATCATATCTATCAGATCTCACTTTCGTAAGTGACCGTGAAGGGATTGACAACCCTTTTATTGCGTTGGTTGCGAGGATTTTATTTGTTTGAGTAGGAGAGAGGGACTCGTGCGTGGACTCCTACTAGATTGATACCTTGCTTCTCAAAAACTGAGGGAAATACTTACGCTGCTTTACTGCATCACCCTTTCATCTTCAAGGGAAAACCAACGCAGTGCTCAAGAGGTAGCATTGACTGCTGGGACGCCCTTCCCCTTCTTGGGCGTTTCCGCCTTCAGATGCGCCGAAGCCGCCCTCTTCTCCCTCCTCTCCTCAGGGGGGGGGGGTTCCTCCTCCTCCTCGTCATTGTCCACAGGGACATAGGAATGAGCTTCGTCGTCTTCGGACGTCACGTCCGAAGTGCCCTTGCGACGGGGGCCACTCTTGGCTCCCTTGGCCTTCTTCTTGGCCTTCTTCTCCGTCGCCTTATAGGGCGCAGGCACCAACATCTTCGCCAGACGCGGGATGACTGGTTCTTCGGGCAGCGGAGCCAGACACTGGACTCCGCCTCTCCCTCTCCATCTAGTCCTGGAAAAGCAACAATAAAAGCTCAGGCATCACCCTTGAAACAAACAAGTGGAGAATGCATTAAAAATGACATACCTCGCTAGCGAGGTGTTTAGCATCGTGCCCGCAATCTGAATCTGCAGCCGGCGGTTGCTCGTGTCCCTTAAAGAGCAACTTCCATGCACCTTCATGAGTAGTCTCGAAGAGCCTCACTAGGGTCTGGTGCTTCTTCGGATTGAACTCCCACAGAGGGCGGCTTCGGCGCTGGCACGGAAGGATCCGGCGAACTAGCATCACCTGGACGTGTGTCTGTAGCGCTATCAGCTCGTCAGGTGAACACCAGTCCGGACTCTTCTCGACCCAGGAGGTGAGTCACATGGGAGCACCGGAGCGGAATTCGGCAGCTGCGGCCCAGGTGGTGCCGCGAGGTTCTGTGATGTAGAACCACTGCTTCTGCCACTCCTTTACCGTGTCCACAAAAGTACCTTTGGGCCAGGAGACGTTGGACAGCTTGCTCACCATGGCTCCTCCGCACTCCGCGTGCTGGCCATCCACCACCTTCGGCTTCACGTTGAAGACTTTGAGCCACAGCCTGAAGTGGGATTGGATGCGGAGGAAGGCCTCACACACGACGATAAACGCCGAGATGTTGAGGAAGGAATTCAGGGACAGGTCATGGAAATCTATCCCGTAATAATACATCAGCCCACGGACGAAAGGATGGAGTAGAAACCCTAGCCCACGAAAGAAATGGGGGATGAACAGTACCCTCTCGGTGGGCTTCGGCGTGGGGACGACTTGTCCCTCGGTCGGCAGGCGGTGAGCGATCTCCTTCGCCTAATATCCGGCCGCCCGAAGCTCAGTAATGACCTCCTCCTTGATGGAGGAGACCATCCACTTGCCTTGACCTCCGGATCCGGACATGGTTGCTTGGGTAGAAAGGAGATGAGAACTAGGGCGCTGGAGCTCGAGATTGGAAAGGCAGAGACAGAGACAGGGTGTGAGAGAGGAAGAGGGAATCCGTATCCCCTTATAAAGGCAGCGAATATTAAACGCCTCCTCACTCGCCTTAAGATTCGCCTATTCCCAAGGGTTGTATAAACGGCACGGTTGAGTTACCCATGCCCGCATTGATGAGAATCCCGCGATAAGGGACACGATCTCTGCTTTGCAATACGTGCCAATGGCAACCGCGTCTCGGGACGTGGGACGTCGAACATGAAAGCGGTTTGGAATTATGGCCGGTTAGATGTAATGTCGTGCTGTAAAAAGTTGTCAGCGGATATAACTCGTGTAAAAATATATTCTCTCTGCGGTTGTGTATGGTGTGTGTGACAGGTCCTGATTCTATCATCGCAACCGAAGACTATCTTGGAGTTCGGAAGGGGGAACCCGCCTTGCAATGACGAAGACAATCTGCGTGACGGACTCCTCGTCATTGAAGCCAGGTTCAGGGGCTACTGAGGGAGTCCTAGACTAAGGGGTCCTCGGGCGTCCGGCCTGTTATCCATGGGCCGGACTAATGGGCTGTGATGGCATGAAGGCTGAAGACTCTACCCGTGTCCGGATTGGACTCTCCTTGGCGTGGAAGGCTAGCTTGGCGACCGATTATGAAGATTCCTCCTTATGTAACCGACTCTATGTAAACCCTAGATCCCCCTGGTGCCTATATAAACAGGAGGGGTGGTCCGGAAAGGATACACACATTACCATAGTCATATAGGCTAGACTTCTAGGGTTTAGCCATTACGATCTCGTGGTAGATCAACTCTTGTAACACTCATATTCATCAAGATAAATCAAGCATGAAGTAGGGTATTACCTCCAAAGAGAGGGCCCGAACCTGGGTAAACATCGTGTCCCCCGTCTCCTGTTACCGTTGATCCTAGATGCATAGTTCGGTATCCCCTACCCGAGATCCGCCGGTTTTGACACCGACAGTCGCCGCGCGCCGGCACGTGCCCGAGCCACCTCCTGCTTCAGCCTACGCTGGGGGCTAGCCGGAGACGCCACGCAACCCCCCGACCCCTCTGGCCTGTCCACTCCTCCTCTCCCCTCCTCTGTCTCTCACGCACGCAACCACCCGAGCGCTACCGTCGCTGTCGCTCACCGTAGCCATGGCTATCGCCTCTCCCTCGCCCGCTGGAGCTGCCCACGAGCTCCGCCTCGACCACCTCTTCCTCCTCGCCCAGAAACGCACCGTGGAAGCCCCTGCAACACCGCCATCTCCATCGTCTTCAACCTCCAGCACCCGAGATCGCCATCGTCATTCCGGCCACACCAGATCTACCCGGAGTCGCTGACGACGCCCTCGAGATCGCTGTGAGCTTCGTCGCCTTTCCCCCTCCTCCCCGAGCTCGTACCTGTCCTCTAGCTGCATCTTCCACCGAAGTCATGAGCTCCTCGCCGCCGGCATTGACGCAGACACGGCCATGGGCACTGCAGCCCGTGTCCGAGCACCCTAGTGTGCTCAGCGTGTCTCCGCGAACCCGTAGACACCAGCAGCTCCCCTCCCACGCTCTCGAGCACTGAACCCGACTACTCCCGAACTCTGCCCGCCGCCGCGAGCTCCGGCCACCCCAGCTGCTCCCGCTTGTTGCAACGGATGCGCGTGAGTCCCAGCGTCCCGTAGCTGCAAACCTAGCTCAAAACCATCCCCCATAGCTCAATCCCATGAAGACTCCGAAGCGGCTTGAGGTCGCCGCCGGCCAAACTCTAGCGTGCCGACGTGGCGACGTAATTAGTGCTAATGACCCTGCTATTTAACCCCTAGTGACACAGACAGCCGGGCCCCTCCTCCTAATTAACCATGGTTTATTTCCTGTTTAGGTTTAACTAACCACAGTGGCCCCACGCGTCAGCTTTGACCGTGCTGACTTGGCCATTGACCGGTCCCACATGTCAGCGACTCTAACCACCACTGTGACACTGACCAGTGGGACCCACTGGTCAGGTTTGGCCTGGCTGACGACTGTTGACCTGCTGATGTCACTCAAGCATCATGCTGACGCAGTAAATGATTTTCTGTATTTAAAATAATCCAGGAAATTCCAGAGAATAGTTGAAACTTCTAAAAATCATAGAAATTAAACTATAACTCCAAATGAAATAATTTATACATGAAAAATGATCATAAAAATCCAATCTATCCATTTATAAAATTTTCATGCATTCTAGAACAACTTATGACTACTGTTTAGGGCAAATCAAATAAATGGCATATGAACTTTAACATATGGAGTTTGAATTTGAACCTAGGGTTCAAACCAACTTCATTGAAATCATTATTAGCTGCATTAGGTCTAACCACAACATATTGCCATGCCACATTCATGCATCATATTTTTGCATTACATTGATTGTGCTTCTTCTCTGTTGCCAGTATTTGTCCCCTCTCAGTAGACGTGGTTCCGACGATGAGATCGATGACACCGATGAAGAACTATACTATCTTCAAAAGTGCCAGGCAAGCAAAACCCCCTTGTTCATTCCGATACAATCCCACTCTCTCGCTTATGCTCTCTTTTACTGCATTAGGACAATAACAATTCAATTGTTACATGCTGCGGTAGTTGAAACCTTTCCTCTACATGACCTGTCATTGCCACAGTAAATAGATGAAACCCACTAGCATGAGTAGGAGTTGTTTGAGCCCTGATGTGCCTACTCATTCATGCTTGTTTGTCATGGCTGCTACTGCTTAGAGTTGAGTCAGGTCTGATTCATCGAGGATGAATTGGAATGAGGTGAACATGTCCTACTATTGAGAGCTAAGTGTGTGAACACGATTTGGTAAAGGTAGCGGTGAGAGGCCATGTAGGAGTACATGGTGGGTTGTCTCATTGAAACCATCCTCAAGAATTGAGTTCTGTGTTTGTGATCCATTAACAGTTACTACCACACATTGGGTTCTGGTAACTCGACCCCTCTCGGCTTATTAATCACCTCGATCTCTGTCCAGGAGTTGCAACTAGTTTCTGGTGTTTGTAGGATATGTGTTGGGGGCCGTGCGTAGCGCTGACCCTGGGGGTGGGCTATGATGTGGTAGAGACACGAGGCATAGTGTATCGGGACACCCGTTTGGTGCCTCGGGAACCCTGCTCTCATCGTTTAGGGCCGTGAGCGAAACCCCGGCCGGATCTCATTGCAGATGGAACCCGAATAGGCGATAAACCTGGACTAGAGACTTGTGTGGTTAGTCAGGTTGTGGCTGACTCCCTCGCCAAGCTTCCGCTTGAAGGTTGCCGAGATACATGACGTGTACATGGTGGTAAGTGGCGAGAGCGTGTGTGAAGAAGCACACCCCTACAGGGTTATAAATGATCTAATCGAATAGCCGCGTCCGCGGTAAAGGACTTCTGGGTTGCCTATACAGTTCATAGACAAGTGAAAGTGAATACTCTAAAGTGCACAAGATAAGTGTCAGTGCTATGGATGGCGTTATCGTAGGGAGACGGGAGCGGATCCATATTGGTGTATTGATTGGTGAATATGTGGACTCGTGTGCGCCACCCCAAAAGAGTTACTTGCAGTCGTAGTTCAAGATAGCCACTGAGTCAAAGATGGCTTGCTCCAGTTAAACTCCACCATCCCCTTTGTTGATACTGATGCATATGTAGCTAGTTCTGATGTAAGTCTTGCTGGGTACATTTGTACTCACGTTTGCTTAATTTATGTTTTTGCAGAGAGACTTCAGTCTCACTAGTAGTTCCGCGTGGACTTCGACGTTTTGCTTGTTACCTCAGCTACGATCTTGTGCCCTCAACAGGGTCTTGTAGATAGTCAGGCTTCTCAGCCTTTTCCATTTGTAGTTGTCTGTACTGAGACATGTTATGCTTCCGTTGTTTGTATGCTCTGAATGTTGGGTCATCAGACCCATGTTTGTAATATCTAGCTCCTCGGAGCCTAATGAATAAATACTTTGAGTCGTAGAGTTTTGTTGTGATGCCATGCTGTATTTGCACGTATCGAGCATATTGTGTGTATGTTATTGAAATGCTTGGTATGTGTGGGATCTGACTACCTAGTTGTTTATTCTTGGTAGCCTCTCTTACCGGGAAATGTCTCCTAGTGCTTCCACTGAGCCATGGTAACTTGCTACTACTCCGGAACACTTAGGCTGGCCGGCATGTGTCCTTCTTCGATCTTGTGTCTGTCCCTTCGGGGAAATGTCACGCGTTGTTCCTTCAAGTCCTTGTAGCTTGCTACGACTTGGGTTCATACGTTGATGACCTACACGCTCATTGCTGGGTCATGTATGCCTGTCCCTATAAGATAGTGCCACTTTGGATTCACGACTAGTCATGTCGGCCCGGGTCCTTTGTCATACGGATGCTAGCGACACTATCATATACGTGAGCCAAAAGACACAAACGGTCCCGAGCCAGGTAAGGTGGCACCCGTGGGAATACCGTGCGTGAGGCCACAAAGTGATATGATGTGTTACATGCTAGATCGGTGTGACTTAGGATCGGGGTCCTGACAAGCGGCACCTCCTCATCTATGGGGGAATGTTCCTCGTTCGTGGGGACCATTGGCCAGGCTGGAGGGTGCAGTCCGACAAGTGATGAGGAGTTGTTTCCGGCAGGGTCCCTGACAGGAGCCTCGAGAGGCTCTACCGGGAGAGGCTTACCAGAGTCCATCTTCCTCCTTTTCCGGGCCATTGTTGCTGGGGATACAGAGGGCTGAGTAAGATGGAGAACAAAAGTTCCTAGTTCCACAGGAAGCTTTTGCGCATCACACTTTGACAAATGACTGGCTATGACGTTTTCCGCACGGGGTACGTTCTCTGTTTGCAATCCGTCAAAGTGTTCCCCCAATCTCCTCACTTCCTCAATGTATGCCTCCATCAATGGACTTTGGTAATCCTTGTTGACTTGTCTCACCACAAGCTATGAATCTCCTCGAATGATAAGCTTCTTGATTCCCAATTTTGTTGCAATCCTGAGTCCGGCAAGGAGCCCTTCATACTCTGTTGTATTGTTAGTTGCCTACAACCTGGGAAAGTGCATCTGGACGACGTACTTCAAGTGCTCCCCTATAGGGTGACAAGAAGCATGCCAGCCCATGCACCTTGTAGGGAGAAGACACCATCAAAATACATGATCCATTCTTGGGGCGCTTCCTTGCCGGGAATAACTGTTTCCGGCATGTCCTCGTGAGGGATTGGCATCCATTCTGCAATAAACTCTGCCAATGCCCTACTCTGAATCATTGACGTGCTCTCAAACTTCAGGCCAAAGCTGGACAACTCCAAAGCCCACTCCACTATTTTGCCGGTAGCCTCAGGGTTTCGGAGTATCCTTTGCAACAGGAAGCGGGTGACAACCGTGATCTCATGGGCTTGGAAGTAGTGGCGCAGTTTCCTTGAGGCCATGATGAGACCAAAAATCAACTTTTGAACACCAGAGTCCCTCGATCTAGCCCCCTATAACAGGGAGCTAACGAAGTACACTGGGCGCTGCACCACTTTCTTCCTTACTGTGTCCTTGGGATTGCCCCTGCTGTCATGCTCTTCTCTGTCCTGATCCTTATCTGGACCTGCCGGGCCCTGCTCACTCTCTGCTCCTTCCACTTCCCGCTATGCCACTGAGGCTGCACTAACCACTTGACTGGTTGCCGCTAAGTATAGCACCAACGACTCTTATGGTTTGGGGGCGACCCAAGTGGGCACAGTGGACAAGTAGGCCCCCAACTCTTGTAAGGTTGCGTCTGCTTCCGGGGTCCCCTTCATGGGCCCTGCCTTCTTCCAAAATTTGAAGAACGGCAGGGCGCGCTTGCAAGACTTGGAGATGAACCCACTTAGCGTGGCAATGCACTCTATCAGACGCCTCACATCCTTGACTTTCTTGGGTGCCTGGATCTACTCGATGGCCTTGATCTTGTCGGGGTTGGCTTCGACCCCCGATTGGATACAAAGTACCCAAGTAGCTTGCCGAAGGGAATGCCAAACACACACTTCTCCGGATTTAGATTCAAGTTGATCTTGTGCAGATTAGCAAATGTCTCTTCCAAATCCTGAATGAGGGTTGATTCGTCCTTGGTCTTGACCACAATATCATCCGTATAAACCTCAATGTTTCTGTGCAACTGTGGCTCAAAGCTAATCTGGACTGCTCTTGCAAAAGTGGATCTGGCACTCTTTAACCAAAAAGACATGCACACAAAGCAGTATGTGCCACATGGGGTGATGAACAAGGTCTTCTCTTCGTCTTCCTTGGACATGAAGATCTGATGATACCCAGAGTATGCATCTAAAAATGAGAGAAAATCACAACCTGAAGTGGAGTCCACAATCTGGTCGATAAGCAGCAAGGGAAATGGGTCCTTAGGGCAAGCCTTGTTGAGATCCGTGAAATATATGCAAGGTCTCAATTTCCCGTTGGCCTTGCACACTACCACTGGGTTTGCTAACCATGTCGGATGCAGTACTCCTCTGACCAGACTAGCTGCCTCAAGCTTCTTGATCTCTTTGGCAATGAACTGCTGCCTCTCCAAGGCCTGTTTTCAAACCTTCTACTTGACGGGTCGGGCATGTGGGCAGACAGCAAGGTGGTGCTCGATTACCTCCCTGGGAACACCGGGGATATCAGATGGTTGCCAGGCAAACACATTGATATTCACCCACAGGAAGGCAATGGGCGCGCTTTCCTATTGGTCATCGAGGGTGGCGCTGATGGTGAAGGTACCATCAATGCTAGCCAGCCCTGCCGGGACCTTCTTCACATGTGGTGCAGCAACGTTGGACAACTTGTTGTTGGAACTTTCCGGCAAGTCATCGATAGGCGTAGTACACTCTGAAGAGGTACGCTTCCTGGATTCCTTGATGGTGTCCCTACTATCCTTCTTCTTTCCTTTACTTTCCTTGGCAAGAACTGCTGCTGCCACTGCCTATGCCGCGACTGTGTCTCGGTACATCTTATACACGCAAATGATTGCGTCCTTCTCGTCCAACGGGATGGAAATGACTCCTACCGGCCTAGGCATCTTCAAGGTGTTGTAGGCATAGTGGGATGCCGCCATGAATTTTGCCAGAGCTGGGCGTCCAAGGATCCCATTATATGACATGGGGACATCGACGACATCAAACACAACCTTCTCAGTCCGATAGTTCAGTTCTGCCCCAAACTTCACTGGCAACGTGATCTTTCCCTTAGGATGACTCCTGCCGGGGTTAACTCCTTGAAATGTGCCCGTGACCTTCAGATCCTCCTCTGCTATCTGAAGTTTGCTAATATCCTTTGGGGAAATCAGATTCAACCCAGCCCCGCCGTCAACCAACATCTTTGTGACTTCGAGGTTGCGAGTTGTTGGAGATACCAACAATGGCAAGCTTCCTACCACGGTGGTGCCATCTGGATGGTCCTGTTTGTCAAAGATGATGGGCCTGTGTGACCATTTGAGCGGCTTCCGAGCCTCTGCCGCTGGCTCCACGACATTGACCTCACGCGCCCACCGTTTAAGTTGGCGGTGAGAGGAGTGCAAAGATGCACCTCCGTCAATGCACAGGGCGTCAGTGGCCTTCTGGAACTCCTGCTCACTAGTTTCCTCTTCCTCCCCTCCATCACTCTCATCATTTCAAACTTCCTTCTCTAGGCCCCTGTCGGGTTTTCCTTGGTTCCGAAAATCCTTGCCGGGGTGATTTGCTTCACCGCCCGGGCCCTTGCCGCAAGCACCCTTTTGACCTTTTTCCTTGTCTCGTTTATCATATTCAGCTCTCTGCCTCTTGACGAGCTCCTTAACCTGATGACACTCTTGGAGATCGTGGCCCTTGGTCCGATGGATCTTGCAGTAGGGCCCATCACCTTTTCCAGCCTTCTCGGAAGTCAGCGCACGCGGCAGCCTCCTTGCCAGGGGCTTCGGCTTTAGCCTTCTTGCCGATACTAAGCGCATCCGATACTTCGGCGGTCATCACTGCCTTGTCCTTGTGCCTCTTGTTCGCTTCTTGCCCTTCTTCTCACTGGTGGATTCATCATCATCCTCTGACGCAATCTTCTTCTCCAGGGAGTTTCCTTCCTTCCTCCATCCTCTGACGCAATCTTCTTCTCCAGGGAGTTTCCTTCCTTCCTCCTTCCCAGTCTTGGGCAACTGCGCATTCATCTTAGAACAAATCCTGCGGTTGTGCACATTGGACAGGAAGGCAGCTATCAAAGCCGCTGGATGGATATTTGGAATATTCCTATGGACTCTGCTAAATCTCTGCCAATACTTGCGGAGGGTCTCTCCTACTTTCTGTTGGAGAAGCTGCAAATCGCTGGGCCATCCTGATTCCTGATGGTCTTCGATGACAGCGCCAATGAACTCATGGAACAGGTCAGCCCGTGACAAAATGGAGTTCTCCGTGTCGGTGCAACAAACCCTGGGTCCGTTGCCCATACTGTGCACAAGCACAAGATCAAGATTGAAGCACTAGCTTAAGTCAGAGATTGTAGGACCAAGAGATTTGAAGAAGCAATATGCAACTTAGAAGGACCAAGATCGAGCCAGAGGAGCAAGATATTGGCAAGAGAAGGGCCTCCCTTGCCAGGCAAGCGAGCCCGGCAAGGAACGAGGCCACCACCAGAAGTAGGCAATCAAGGCACCCTCGCAAGGTCTGCCGGGGCTCGCGAGGGCAGAACCACCCCACCAACCACTCAAGCATGACCCACGTCATCGATCGGTGCGGTGTCAAGCCGCAAGGTGATTAAGTGGTAGCCATTCGCCACACGGCAGCCATTTCCTACAGAAGAAACCCGCAGATGACACCCGTCCTGCTACATGTCAAGGGAACAGGCGCGGAGCTGGCGAGATAGCTCGGCAAGCCTTGCCGTCAACCAGTGATATGACACTAAGCGGTGCATTTAATGCACCCTGTCAGCTCGCAGAGTTAGGTATGATAGCATTGTTTGCTATCATATAAGTGGGTAATGACCAATTTGCCATTGTGGTGACCCCTTAGTCTATAAAAGGAGGCCCATGGCACCCGTAGGAAGGGTTGGAAAGTTGACAAACCCACACACCCATACGTGCATAGTCGTTGCTGCCCTATGGCAACCCTGTCGGGCAAGTGTACTGCGTTTCACCATTCCCATTCCACCATCAATCTACTAAAGCAGGCGTAGGGTCTTACGCCTCACGGCGGCCCGAACCTGGGTAAATTTCTTGTGCCCTCTCTGTCGCGCTGCCGTGCGCTGGTCTACTCTTTGTTCAATGCGCCGTCCCCCTGCCGAACCAGCAAGGGGCCTCCTGGTCCCATAGGTGGCCGTGGATATCTCGTGACATCTTTGGCATGCCAGGTAGGGGGAGCGCTTGCGCGAACCTGAAAGCATGCGCAGCGCATCATCTTCATCGCCATCTTCATCTTCGACGATGCCATCGACCATGGCGCCTAAGAAGAAGAAGTCCGGTCCTTCGGCCCACCCATCCATCTCGAAGGCTCCACCACCCGCAGCCTCTAATGCTCCAGGGTATGCGTAAACGAGCAAGGACGTGAGCGCTGCTGGGGGCGTGGTTGCAGCAGGTGGCACCATCACCACTTCCCCCGCGGCCGACACGGGGGCTGAAGATGTCGAAGGAGAACATCATCAGCAACTCCTTGGCGGTCACGCTCCACAAGGTGTGGGCGAGGGGGTCACTCCTTCTGCACCCTCTCCTCCCACCAACGAGCACAACCACAGCAACGACGCTCGGTTCGGGGTGAACCATCGCCCTCTGGCCGCCCCAACCGCAGGAGCGACCGCGGCCCATGTGCCTCCTCCTGGACGAGTCGACCAGACCGCTGCGCTCGAGGGAGCCACTGACCCTCGAGCACGGCCTCCGCGCGACCCCGCTGCCCAGGTGGTCGTCCCACAGCTGCGTGGACGCGGCACCCCCGCCGTTGCTGCTGCTGGCACCATCAGGAGCCGGGCGACGTGTGATCGACGTCATCAACATCTATGCCAAGCACAGCAACAGAGGCTATGGTGCGAGCTCAGTTGCTGCTGAGGTTTCAGCCAGCGGCCGAGCAGATGGATGAATGGCGTGCCACCATCCAGAGCCTGCTCGGTTTTGCCAAAGCTGAGGGCTCACGGCGAGCTGGCCCGCCACGACCTCCCCAAGCGACACCGACCGCCCGTACTGCTAGCCGAACGGAGGGGGCCGTCCCCACGGTGCAGTCCCAACCATGGCAGCCGATGCGGGCGCATCTGAATCAAGACCTCAACGATGTCTCGATGGCCTCTTCTGACCCTCAAGAACGTCCAGGCCAACATCGAGCCCCGGAAGATAGGCGGCAGGGAGACACGCGCGTCGTCGTAAAGCGCCACGACGACCTCCGCCTGACTGATGGGTGTGGCGGCCTCAACGTCGACGAGCCTGCGCTCGGTGTTGGTGGGTGCCTACCTTTCGATGTCGGCTGCCCTGCCTTTACACGAGAGCTGCGGTAAGTCCGTTGGCCGTCCGTTCGCACGTTCAAGCAAGAGATAACTGAGAAGTACGACGGGAGGATGAACCCGGCAGAGTTCTTGAGCATCTTGTGGGGACCCTGACTCATAAGTGGTGATCACCGAATGCACGTGTACAGTGATCCCAGAGATCAATGCTCACTGAACACACAGAAGCTGAATAACAAGAGTCTTACATCCATACATACCGTCTTACATAAATTATGACCATTATGGTCAAGTCTTCAGTATAACTTCGCAGTGGAAATCTTCGTTGATAACTTGGACCCATGCCATCTGCCTTAACCCTACAGGCATTCTGACTGGGAGGCGTCCTAGCTCGCATGCTCGTCACCAAAGTATTCTTCATCATATCCTTTTCTTTTAGGCCTGGCCAATAGAATAACCAGTGGCAAGCCAATGAGTACTTTGAATGTACTCGCAAGCAACCCATGTTTTGGTTCAAGATATAACAATGCATGATATAGGTAAATTTTTCAGAAAGCTAGTTTTGTTGTGCTATTACATGTTCAACAATTGGTAAAACATGCATCATACGAATTCAAGTAACCATAGGGACTGGTTACAGATATCAACATAAATGGGTGGGCATCAACCCAACTCAATCATGTCAAGTCCTTTGAATTGACCCAAGTAGTTCTTCCCCTTAACCAAGCACACACAGTGGTTCGTAAAGAAGTGGACGTAGCCCAAGAGCGGTTACCCAACTGTCCTTGACCGTGGACACGGCTATTCGAATAGTTTTACACTCTGCAGAGGTTGCACACTTAACCCACAAGATCCGGGGAACTTCCATGTCATCCACGACCTGCAGTACCTCAGTACCCGGGGTAAGCACCCGATCACTATCTTTCCCTAGACGACACTAACATAGAGTCCACTTGATTGGTAGTAACCCCCGTGCCCATATTTCACAACTTTAAAATTGTGGAGCCTCGCTCCCATATTCATCACATACCACTGGCACGGGGTACCAACGGTGTGTCCGGTGCCCCATAAAAATGTTCTTGGTCAGCCCTACAGCACGACCCCGTCCCGAGAGAGCGCAACAACAACTCTCCCGTCACTAGTAATGCGGGCTCCAAGCTAGTATCGGCCTAGGTCATCAATAATGCCCTCTCCTAGATAAGGGTAGTGTGGTTGCGCATGTAAGGTTGGAATAACGGTCGCAACTTAAACCAAACCGTTTTGAAAACAACACACACACTTTCCTCGGTACACCACTTTGTCATCAACTGGTTACCCAACTCATTATGTCCCTCGGGCATAATGTCACGCCCAAGATGCGACCCTATCCTAAAGGAACTCGAAGGTCCCACCAAGGATAGAAGTGCATCTTGAAGACGCTTTTGCAAGGTGGATATCATTACATCAACATTACATAAAAGCGGGGATACATCCAAGACATACAATGACACATGAATACAACATCACAATACATAAGAGCATCATCCAACTACGGATGAAACACAAACAGAAGCTCAAACGACATCCACCCTGCTAGCCCAGGCTGTCGACCTGGAACCTATCCCCTGATCGATGAAGAAGCAGAGGAAGAACTCCAAACAAGCAAACATCGCTCTCACGTCATGATCATCGCATAACCTGTACCTGCAACTATTGGTGTAGTAATCTGTGAGCCACGAGGACTCAGCAATCCCATTACCATGGGTATCAAGACTAGCAAAGCTTAAAGGGGTAAGGAAGGGGTAAAGTGGTGAGGTTGCAGCAGCGACTAAGCATGTAAGGTGGCTAACTTACGCAAATAAGAGCAAGAAGAGAAGCAAAGCAAGCGGTCGTCAACTAGTAATGATCAAGAAGTAATCCTGAACTCCTACTTACGTCAGACATAACCCAGAAACCGTGATCTCCTCTCGATCCACCCCGAAAAGAGACCATCACGGTTACGCACACGGTTGGTGTATTTTAGAAGAGTTTACTTCCAGTTTACTACAACCGGATATTAACAAATTCCCATCTGCCACATAACCGCGGGCACGGCTCTCGAAAGTTTAAACCCTGCAGGGGTGTCCCAACTTAGCCAATGATAAGCTCTGCGATCAACGAAGGATATTCCTTCTCCCCGGGAAGACCCGATCAGTCTCGGAATCCCGGCTACAAGACATTTCGACAGTAATAAAACAAGACCAGCAAGACCTCCCGACGTGTCGACACCCTGATAGTAGCCGCGCGTATCTCGTCTCAGGCCACGACCGGATGAGCAGCCCGTACAACTAAAACCAGGCCTCGAGTTTCCCCGAGGAGGCGTTGCAAAGGGCTCTAGTTCGGACCAACACTTAGACACGACGTCGGGGGGGGCTAAAATAAAGATTACCCTTTGGTTAATTACTCCCAAGGGAAAGGTATAGGTGGTATGCAAATTGTAAAACCAATTTTGGGCTTTTCTGGAGGAGTTTTATTCAAAGCGAACTGTCAAGGGGGTCCCATAAATCACCCAACCGCGTTAGGGACGCAAAATCCGGGAACATAATACCAATATGACGGAAACTAGGGCGGCAAGAGTGGAACAAAACACCAGGCATAAGGCCGAGCCTTCCACCCTTTACCAAATATATAGATGCATTAATAATATAAGAGATATTGTGATATCCCAACATAAAGATAATCCAACATGGAGCAATCTTCATCTTCACCTGCACCTAACAACGCTATAAGAGGGGCTGAGCAAAGCAGTAACATAGCCAAGCAATGGTTTGCTAGGAAGGGTGACAAAGGTTATAGGTTCATGGCAATTTGGGAGGCTTGAGCATCAAGTGATAGGTAGCACAGCATAGCGAAAGAAAACGAAGCAACTAGCATAGCAATGATAGTAATGAGATCCAAGGTAGCGGTCATCTTGCCTGAAATCCCGCTAGGAAGAAGAACGAGTCCATGAAGAAGATGAATCCACGAAGGCAGACCAAGCGTGAGCGAACGAATCCTCACGCTCGCAACGAAACGGGAACTATCGAGAGAAGCACACAACATGGTAAAAACACCACACATGCACAAGACATGATGCTCAACCAAGTATGATGCATGACAAGGCTACATGAAGCTACTCATGGCAAAAGATGATGCATACAAGACCAACACATCAAAGCAAGTTTAAATGAGGCCGGAAACAACATAGAACAATTCCGGTAAGTCCTCATATGCAAATTTCGAAATTGGTCCAGATCTGAATAAACCTTATGTTCAAGTTGTTAAACATCAAGTTAAGATGCACCACGATGATCTACACGAAATTCTAGTCAAGTTACATATAAAGTTCATTAGATTCGGAGCTAGGGCCGAGAAGATATGAGCAAAACAAGATAAACATGGCATTGATGCAAAATGCATACAAACATCAAGCAAACACCTCAAAAGAAGGATGCAACATGATAATATGAAACTACATGCAATTCTAAGCAAGTTTCATATAGAGCACACTCAAAACGGAGCAACGGTGCAACACATACAACCTATACGACACAACAATCTGTTCAAAACAGCAAGTAGGCATCTAGCAAGCATCAAAACAACATACTACAGGATCTCAACATGAAAACAAAAAGCATGGACATGAAGTACAGGTAAAGCTTGACAAAACGTGAACACTGAGATATCTCCAGAAACAACTAGAACATGCTCAAAAAGACATGGCAAGATTGCAAATAATAACAGGTTCAGACTTTGCAGAAATAACATCAGGTTGCAATGTTTAGAGCTATCAAACCACATGCTACAGGATCTTATCATGGCAAACAAAGGCATGGAATTAATCTAATAATTTCATAGAACAAATGTCCTTTACTGACTAGGAGCCAAAAGGGCACATAAAATATGATGGCACCCATGTAAACATGGCAAATGATATGACAGCTTCATACATGGCAGGAACAACAATAAGTAGACATGTTCCTGAGCTCGAACCACTCACCACAGAGCAATACATGGCATGGCAAGGAAACTCACAGTAAGAAGACATGTTTATGAAGCTAAGAATGGCAAGAGCAAGTTCATAGAGTGCATGGATCACTAACAACAATCTTGGAAACATTGAACTTAATGTTAACAGGCTGACAGAAACATTATTTAGCAATTTGAGAGCTAGATTACAACAAGTTACAGCAGATTATAATTGCAACAAAGGGCATGGATGGATATAGCAAGACATGTATAACAAGACATCCTTAGTGAACATCTCCTGATTATGCATAGAATGACTTGTAGCAGCAGGTTTACATAGCATCATAATATAACAGAATCAGCCTAGCAAAAACAGCAACAGCAAATACCCTACTTAACAAGCTCGATGCACTCACTACAAGACCCACAAAAAATCCATAAATGGCACCACTGTGAAGATGGCATGACATATCACAAAACACATGTAGAGCTCATGCTCATAAGATGCACACATCAAATGCAAGAAAAATGACAAATCATCAAGTTATAATAGTTTCAGCAGGTTAACATCATAAAGCACTCTTGCAACGGTGATTCGGGCATCAAGATGAGCTCAAATAAACATGATGCAATGGAATGAAATGAAGTACTCGTTAAGACGAACAATTTTAAATATTACACGCACTAAACGGAGCAGTATGCAGCAAGTTACGATGCGACGAACATGGCATGATTATGCTGAAAATATCAGGGACTTAGAAAATATACCACTCCGATCTAGGGTTGCACGGTTTCCGATGCGGCGCTGATCTCGCCGGAAAGACTCGCCGGAGAGGAGGGAGATGGCCGGAGACGGGCGGATCCGGGCCGGATCTTGCCGGATCCAGCCGGATCCCGGCGGGGGAGGCGGCGAGGCGACGGGGAGGCAACGGGACTCGGCCCCGTGCTCGGGCGGCCAAGGCGGTCGCCGGCGAGGTGGCGGCGGTTGCCGAGCGACGGCGCTGGGCGCGCCGGAGGCGCGATGGCGGTGAGGCGCGACCGCGGCGCGGAGGACGGGCGGCCGCGGCTGGATACGGAGGTCGGCGACGGCGAGAGGCCACCGGGAGGAGCGGCGCCGACTTCGGGAGGCGGACGGCGGGCGGGCCAGGCGCCTCGGGCAGGCGGCGGGCTGGACCTGGGGCAGGGGGGCGGGCAGCGGCCGGGCGCGGCTGGAGCAGAAGGAGAAGCGGCGGCGCTACGTGGCGCTGTGCGATTCGTCGGGGGCGGCGGGCGGACACATCCGGTCGTGCGCGGACGCGTCCGACGGCGGAGAGGGAAAAAGCTAGGGTTTCAGGAGGAGAAATCATCCGCGAATTTCGGGGGGAGGGGCATATTTATAGGTAGAGGGAGCTAGGAGACTCCAAATGAGGTGCGGTTTTCGGCCACGCGATCGTGATCGAACGACCGAGAGCATGGGGGGGAGTTAGGCGGGTTTTGGGCCAGTATGGAGGGGGTGTTGGGCTGCAAACAAAAGAGGTTTTGCGGTTACCCGGTTAACCGTTGGAGTATCAAACGACCTCCAAATGGCACGAAACTTGACAGGCGGTCTACGGGTGCTATACCAAGGCCGCTTGGCAAACCTCGGTCCATTCTGTGAACGTTTAACACCCGCACACAACGAGAGACAAAAGGGGGACACCGGAGGACATAGGAGTGCCGGATTGCAAAATGGACAGCGGGAAAAATGCTCGGATGCATGAGACGAACATGTATGCAAATGCGATGCACATGACGACATGATATGAAATGCAGATGATGACGTGGCAAAGTGCAACACGCAAGAAAATGACATGGCAATGACGGCGAATAACTGCCAGACACCTGGCGCATCGAATCCGGGGCGTTACGACACTCCTCCACTAACAAGAGATCTCGTCCCGAGATTTTAGGACCGAGACGGAAGGGAAAAAGGGATGAGGTGAAGCAAGAGACACAAGAGAGAAGATGGACAAAGCAATGCCTCCGGAAGAACTGAAAGAATTGGGAATGGCGCCGGAATAATTAGAAAAGTTAGGTAAGATCCTGGGAAAAGACCTGTGGGTTAGGGCCCACTAAAGAAAACACCGTAAAAAAGGATTGTTGAACAGATAGATGATGCACCGGAATGATTGAAATATTTGAATGAGGTGACAACCTCGAATTAATTCGAACACAGACGAACCTCTTGAGATGTCCTGCACACTCCGGAAGGATAAACTAGCGAGAGACGAACGAGCAAGGAAAACACTTGAGCCGAGAGAAAGAATATAATCACGACCGAAAAATGGAATTGAATCCACCGGAGAGATAAAGAGATGAAGAATGTCCACCGAGACGAGAATTCACTAGTTGAAATGATTGAGGGAAGACTGAAGAGACCTCCACACGAATGGAATTGATGGTCGGAAGGGATTCAAAGTCCAGGAAGAAGAGGGGTGGGAGGGCGGGAAAACAAAGGCAACTTGGAACGGGGAATCGACGAATAACTTCAAAAAGAAAAGCACCGGTTGAAATCATTGAGGAAAAAAAGCAAAGACTCCGCACGAGTAGGATGGATACTCGAATACAGACTCCGGTTCAGAAAAGAAGAAGGGAGGGCGGGTGGGAAAAGAAAACAACTGAGGATTGAACTTGGCGAAGATGAAGAGGCTTGAGTCGGCTTGATGAGAAATGCACCGGAACAAAAGAGCTGAGACCCAACGAACGAAAAACTAACCACGTGATCCTGAAGAAAAATTTGAAGGGGAAGAGGAGTAGTTCAAAACACCTACGTCACGATTCCTGACCAGAGCGTATTTAAGGGCCGAGGAGTAAAAAGGATTCCTACTCTCCGATATAACTAGACTCCGAAAACAGTTTTCTTCTAGACTCAACAACGGCCAAACTACACGATCAATCAAGGGGGCTCCTAGGGTCGGTAGAGGCTCTGATACCAACTTGTCACGCCCAAGATGCGACCCTATCTTAAAGGAACTCGAAGGTCCCACCAAGGATAGAAGCGCATCCTGAAGACGCTTTTGCAAGGTGGATATCATTACATCAACATTACATAAAACGGGGATACATCCAAGACATACAATGACACATGAATACAACATCACAATACATAAGAGCATCATCTGACTACGGATGAAACAAAAACAGAAGCTCAAACGACATCCAGCCTGCTAGCCCAGGCTGCCGACCTGGAACCTATCCCCTGATCGAAGAAGAAGCAGAGGAAGAACTCCAAACAAGCAAACATCACTCTTGCGTCATTATCATCGCATAACCTGTACCTGCAACTGTTGGTGTAGTAATCAGTGAGCCACGAGGACTCAGCAATCCCATTACCATGGGTATCAAGACTAGCAAAGCTTAAAGGGGTAAGGAAGGGGTAAAGTGGTGAGGTTGCAGCAGCGACTAAGAATGTAAGGTGGCTAACTTACGCAAATAAGAGTGAGAAGAGAAGCAAAGCAAGCGGTCGTCAACTTGTAATGATCAAGAAGTGATCTTGAACTCCTACTTACGTCAGACATAACCCAGAAACCGTGTTCTCCTCTCGATCCACCCCGAAAAGAGACCATCACGGTTACGCACACGGTTGGTGTATTTTAGAAGAGTTTACTTCAAGTTTACTACAACCGGATATTAACAAATTCCCATCGCCACATAACATGGGCACGGCTCTCGAAAGTTTAAACCTGCAGGGTGTCCCAACTTAGCCCATGATAAGCTCTCGCGATCAATGAAGGATATTCCTTCTCCCGGGAAGACCCGATCGATCTCGGAATCCCAGCTACAAGACATTTCGACGGTAATAAAACAAGACCAGCAAGACCTCGGCGTGCCGACACCCACGATAGTAGCCAGCGTATCTCGTCTCGTGCCACGACCGGATGAGCAGTCCGTACAACTAAAACCAGGCCTCGAGTTTCCCGAGGAGGTGACGCAAAGAGCTCTAGTTGGACCAACACTTAGACACGCATTGGCTGGGGGGCTAAAATAAAGATGACCCTTGGGTTAATTACTCCCAAGGAAAGGTATAGGTGGTAGGCAAATGGTAAAACCAATGTTGAGCCTCTTTGGAGGAGTTTTATTCAAAGCGAATCTGTCAAGGGGGTCCCATAAATCACCCAACCGCGTTAGGGACGCAAAATCCGGGAACATAATACAGATATGAAGGAAACTAGAGGCGGCAAGAGTGGAACAAAACACGGGCATAAGGCCGAGCCTTCCACCCTTTACCAAATATATAGATGCATTAATAATATAAGAGATATTGTGATATCCCAACATAAACATAATCCAACATGGAGCAATCTTCATCTTCACCTGCACCTAACAACGCTATAAGAGGGGCTGAGAAAAGCGGTAACATAACCAAGCAATGGTTTGCTAGGAAGGGTGAAAGGTTATAGGTTCATGGCAATTTGGGAGGCATGAGCATCAAGTGATAGGTAGCACAGCATAGCGAAAGAAAACGAAGCAACTAGCATAGCAATGATAGTAATGAGATCCAAGGTAGCGGTCATCTTGCCTGAAATCCCGCTAGGAAGAAGATCGAGTCCATGAAGAAGATGAAGCCACGAAGACGAACCAAGCGTAGACGAACGAATCCTCACGCTCGCATACATGGCACCCATGTAAACATGGCAAATGATATGACAGCTTTATACATGGCAAGAACAACAATAAGTAGACATGTTGGTGAGCTTGAACCACTCACCACAGAGACATACATGGCATGGCAAGGCAACTCACAGTAAGAAGACATGTTTATGAAGCTAAGCATGGCAAGAGTAAGTTCATAGAGTGCATGGATCACTAACAACAATCATGACAACATTGAACTTAATGTTAACAGGCTGACAGCAACATTATTTAGCAATTTGAGAGCAAGATTACAACAAGTTACATCAGACTATAATTGCAAAAAAGGGCGTGGATGGATAGAGCAAGACATGTGTAACAAAACATCCTTAGTGAACATCCCAGGATTATGCATAGAATGACTTGTAGCAGCAGGTTTACATAGCATCATAATATAACAGAATCAGCCTAGCAAAAACAGCAACAACAAGTACACTACTTAACAAGCTCGATGCACTCACTACAAAACCCACAAAAAATCCATGGATGGCACCACTGTGAAGATGACATGACATAGCACAAAACAAATGTAGAGCTCATGCTCATAAGATGCACACATCAAATGCAACAAAAATGACAAATCATCAAGTTATAATAGTTTCAGCAGGTTAACATCATAAAGCATTCTTGCAACAATGATTCGGGCACCAATATGAGCTCAAATGAACATGATGCAATGGAACGAAATGAAGTACTCGTTGAGGCGAACAATTTGACATATTACACGCATTAAACAGAGAAGCATGCAGAAAGATACGATGCGATGAACATGGTATGATTATGCTGAAAATATCAGGGACTTAGAAAATATACCACTCCGATCTAGGGTTGCACGGTTTCCGATGCAGCGCGGATCTCGTCGGAGAGACTCGCCGGAGAGGAGGGAGATGGCCGGAGATGGGCGGATCCGGGCCGGATCTCGTCGGATCCGGCCGGATCCCGGTGGGGGAGGCGGCTAGGGCGACGGGAGGCTGACAGGACTCGGCCCGTGCTCGGGCGGCCAAGGCGGCGGTCACGGGCGAGGTGGCGGGCCGGGCCATAGCGACGGCACACAAGGCGCTTCGAGAAAGGTGCGATGGCGAGGGAGCCAAGGAGGCGACGGCGCGGCGACCTCCAGCGAGGAGAAATCATCCGCGAATTTCGGGGGCCGGGCATATTTATAGGTAGAGGGAGCTAGGAGACTCCAAATGAGGTGCGGTTTTCGGCCACGCGATCGTGATCGAACGACCGAGAGCATGGAGGGGAGTTAGGTGGGTTTTGGGCCAGTTTGGAGGGGGTGTTGGGCTGCAAACAAAAGAGGCTTTGTGGTTACCCGGTTAACCGTTGGAGTATCAAACGACCTCCAAATGGCACGAAACTTGACAGGCGGTCTACTGGTGCTATACCAAGGCCGCTTGGAAAACCTCGGTCCATTCCGAGAACGTTTAACACCCGCACACAAATAGAGACAAAAGGGGGACACTGGAGGACATAGGAGTGCCGGATTGCAAAACGGACAACGGGAAAAATGCTCGGATGCATGAGACAAACATGTATGCAAATGCGATGCACATGACGACATGATATAAAATGCAGATGATGACGTGGCAAAGTGCAACACGCAAGCAAATTACATGGCAACGACGGCGAATAACTGGCAGACACCTGGCGCATCGAATCCGGGGCGTTACACATAAGTGGCACCCGACAGGGTTTTAGAAAAGTCTTTTGTAAATACTTTGTCTCCTTCACCATGAATATTCCCGTCCCATTTGCGTAGCCACTACTATAGCATCCTATCTACTCCCATCGGCATAACCCTCATAAGGAGGTAGGGTCATGCACCATGCAAGTATCAACGAGGAAGTAACAGAGGCAACACATCAAGGTGGTTACCACCTCATCATGATTCCCTTGCAACAACAATATGGTGCTATATGACATGCATAAAAAGGGTTTCATAGACATGGTCAAAGGGCTGCTTGCCTGTTTTAACAAGGTCTTAGAGGTCTTCAAATATCTCTGGTCCAACTCCAAGTATTTCGTCTACTTCGTCAACTATCGTTGAAAGCAACCATAATAAGCAACACAACAAGGGAAAAATAAAAGTGCTCTAAACATTATGAAGTTTACTTTTCTAGGACATCCCTGGTTATATGAAAAATAACCAGGGTGGTTTCATTGGGATTGGATTAGTGGATATTTCTCATCATTTCAATATGTTGGAATCAATGGATTTAATGGATCTACAAGTTGTCCACATAATGCCTTTTTATAAAAATGAGTAAATGTACCCATTAAATCAGGCATGATTTTAGAAACATTTATAAATTGGTTTCACTGAATTTGGAGTCCAAATGAATATTCTATGAATTTTGGAAGCGGATTTAGGGGTATAAATGACCTACTTATTAGATCCAGTGGCAACTAGGTAGAATAAAAATGTTCACTATGGCTCATTAAATAGAGCATGATTTATGGAGTCATTGAAAATTTGAATCATCAAATTTGAACTTATTTGAATTGTTTATGGATTTTTGAAGCTTACTGGAAAAGAAAAAGAAAAGGTTTAGGTTCATGCCTAAAACTCGCACTAGACGAGAGATAGCTAGTGGGCCGGCCTAGCAGCACGGCCGCACGGGCGGCAACGGTGACGTCGAAGCCGGCATCGCGGAAGTACGCCTACGCGCGGGGAAAGTGGATTTGGCCGAAGCCGTTTCCATTTAAACGGGCGGGGCCCGCTACCGGGTCACCGACGCTGGGGCCCAGGCGGTCGCCTTTCAACCTCCCACAGGTTCGGCCGCAGGGAGGAGCGGCTCCCGCCGGCGATTGCCGGGGCTATAGAGCATCTTCGGCGACGCTCTGCCCACCAGTGTGCTCAGGAGGCTGCGACGCATCCGTCTAGGTGCTTCACGCACGCCGAGTATGGCCGTAGTGGCGACGGTATGGATGGTGGCGGAGGAGGCCATCGGCCATATTTGGCCGTGAGCGCTTGGCCTTCACGGGGGCGAACGGAGGCGATGGAGGGACTGGCGGTGGAGGTATGAGGGCGTTAGAGTGGCTAGGGGGTGAACGAGAGCTTGGGTTAGCTTGAATTTAGGCGGAGCCCGACGGTGACGGCTTTTTGCATGCACCCGCGTGTCCACTTGTGTCTGGCGTTTGCAGGAGGAGTAAACAAGAGGGTGGAGGCTTTGGATGCTCTGGAACTTGCCAGGAGTGAGAGAGAGATGAGAAAGGGAGGGTAAAGTGGCTGTCCAGAGAGGAAATATGGGTCTTTGCCCCCCCCCTTAATCATTGCTCCTTGGGCAGCTAAGCATGTAGGAGGTAGAGGAGGAGCAGATGGGGCTGTGGGAGAAAGTTGAGCTCATGGAGATTAGTGGAAATGGACAAAACATGCATTTTAAATTTCTGCCAGAAGGTGTTTCATGTAGGTTTGGGCAAGAAAATGGACTTCCCTTGTCATGAGGCTTTACAGGGTCAAATGGAATGAGAAAATAGTGGGTTCCACCAAGATTGAGTTTATTTGGGCAAAGTTGCCAATGCAACTTTTGTAAACCCTTGAAATCAACAGAAATGGACTTTCGAAGATTTAGTCATGCAAACTATTCTCCTTGAAGCACCACTTAGTATAGTGTCATCATTTGAGGTTCTGAACGTGTCCAAAAAAGTTGAGCTCGAAAGGATAAAGTTGCCAATGTAAACTTGTTCAAATTTGGTTCTGGACAGAGAGGGTTTTGGGGCACTTTGATCAAGATAACATTCTCTCCAACTTGTGCCATTTGGTCTAGATGCATTATTACACCATTTGAGCATGTGCACCAAGTTTGAGAGCATTTGGACATGTTTGACAGTGCAAAGTTGTTCAAACTTGAAAAAGGACAGAAGTGGTTTTGAGAGGGTTTCATGGGGTTATACTATTCTCCATGATATGAGACATGGCAAGATCATCAAACATGTCATATGTGACATGCTAGAATTTTATTGGAATTTTTGGGTAATATTTCCTTTGTAAATATTTCAAAAGCTTGAGATATCCAGAAAGGGTTTTTGAGGGATTTGACCAATATTTTGAACATGACCATGTGTTGAAACTCTTATATATGGACAATATATGTCCACTGAGTTTCCCTAGGTTTTTCCCAAATATTTCTAAAACATTAAAATAATTTTAACCTATTAAAGACCATTTCTGGACTTAAGAAAAAGCCTTTAAATAAAATAGGAAAATAACTTTTAAAATTATGTTTTTGTGGTTTCTGGGTGTCCTATTTCGAATAGGAGTCAAATATATTTTTGGAAAGATTTTTACTATCCTTAATTAAGTACTTGCAGTGCAAATCTCAATTCAGGGGTTTTGGAAAACTAATTTTTGAAAATACTATTTGGCAAAATTATTTTTGTAAGAAATTATTTTTATGTCTTATACACATGGCATGATCATTTGGAAAGGTTTTTGGATCAAGGGGAAGGAGTATAAGAGATGGAGTATTTATTTGATTTTTAGAGCACTTGCAAACAGAAGTCAAACATTCAATCAAAGCAAGGACAAAACACTCAAAAGTTTTTGTCAAACCACATTTTATCATGATTTATTAGCTTAAGTGCTGTGGCATGAAAATCAGGGCGTGACACATCTACAGCATCGCTGTTCAAGCTGCCGGGGGAAGAGATGAGAATGTGTTCGCCAACTACTTCCCTTTGGGCCTCAAGTCCAATGTGAGGTCTTGGCTGATGTACCTGTCAGGGAACTCCATTTCGTCATGGGCAAACCTGTGCCACGAGTTCATCGGTGCCTTCACCGGTGGCCACCAAAAGCCCGACGGGCCCAGCGACCTGCAACTTCTCCAGCAGAGGGAAGGAGAAACTCTTCGTAAGTATTTACAAAGATTCACTAAATTCATAGGAATTTTCCAAATATCCATCCGACAGCCGTTATAGCAGCCTTCCAGTCTAATGTGCGCAACTGTCGCATTCATTGTAAGATGAATGTGCGGTTGCCCAAGACTGTGAAGGAGCTATACACATTGGTGAATAAGTGTGCTCGGAGGGAGGAAGGAAGGAAGTTGCCCGGAGAGGAAGATTGCATCAATGTTGATTCAAAGGATGAAGATGAATCAACCAGTCAGAGGAAGGGAAAGAAGCATAGTAAGAAGCCAAGACATAAGGCAGTGATGACTATAGAAGGTTCGGGCACACCTAGTACCGGTAAGAAGGCAAATACTGAGGCCCCCGGCAAGGAAGTTGCTACTTGCACAGCCTGCCGGGAAGCCGCTGTCGCCGAGAAATCTAGGAAAGGCGATGGTTCGTAATGCAAGATCCATCAGACCAAGGGCCACGACCTTCTGGAGTGCTACCAGTTTGAGCAGCTTGTCAAGAGACAGAGGGCAAAATATGATAAGTGTGAAAAGGAAAAAGGTCAGAATGCCGTTGGCGGAAAGGGCCGAGGAGGTGAAGCAAATCATCCCAGCAAACCCTTTCGGAACCAAGGAAAACCTGCCAGGGATCAAGAGAAGGAATTCTGTGATGATGTGAGTGATGAAGGGAATGAAGAGGAAACCAGTGAACAAGAATTTAAGAAGGCCACTGACAGCCTACGCATTGATGGGGGTGCATCTTTGCACGCCTCCCACCTGAAGGAAATATGCCCTAGAGGCAATAATAAAGTTATTATTTATTTCCTATTTCATGATAAATGTTTATTATTCATGCTAGAATTGTATTAACCGGAAACTTAGTACATGTGTGAATACATAGACAAACAAAGTGTCACTAGTATGCCTCTACTTGACTCGCTCATTGAATCAAAGATGGTTAAGTTTCATAGCCATAGACATGAGTTGTCATTTGATTACCGGGATCACATCATTAGAGAATGATGTGATTGACTTGACCCATTCTGTTAGCTTAGCACTTGATCGTTTAGTATGTTGCTATTGCTTTCTTCATGACTTATATACGTTCCTATGACTATGAGATTATGCAACTCCCGAATACCGGAGGAACACTTTGTGTGCTATCAAACGTCACAATGTAACTGGGTGATTATAAAGATGCTCTACAGGTGTCTCCGATGGTGTTTGTTGAGTTGGCATAGATCGATATTAGGATTTGTCACTCCGTGTATCGGAGAGGTATCTCTGGGCCCTCTCGGTAATGCACATCATATAAGGCTTGCAAACAATGTGACGAATAAGTTAGTTGCAGGATGATGCATTACGGAACGAGTAAAGAGACTTGCCGGTAACGAGATTGAACTAGGTATTGAGATACCGATGATTGAATCTCGGGCAAGTAACATACCGATAAGAAAGGGAACAACGTATGTTGTTATGCGGTTTGACTGATAAAGATCTTCCTACAATATGTAGGAACAAATATGATCATCCAGGTTCCGCTATTGGTTATTGACCGGAGATGAGTCTTGGTCATGTCGACATAGTTCTCGAACCCGTAGGGTCCGCACGCTTAACGTTCTGTGACGATTTGTATTATGAGTTATGTGATTTGATGACCGAAGTTTGTTCGGAGTCCTGGATGAGATCTGGGACATGATGAGGAGTCTCAAAATGGTCGAGACGTAAAGATCGATATATTGGAAGGCTATATTCGGACGTCGTAAATGTTCCGAGTGATTCTGGTATTTTTCGGAGTACCGGAGAGTTACGAGAATTCATATTGGGCCTTAATGGGCCATACGGGAAAGGAGAGAAAGGCCTCAAGGGTGGCCGCACCCCTTCCCCATGGACTGGTCCGAATTGGACTAGGGAAAGGAGGCGCCCCTTTCCTTCCTTCTCCTTCACCCTGCCCTTTTTCCTATTCCATGTGGGAGGTGGAATCCTACTAGGACTAGGGAGTCCTAGTAGGACTCCACACTTTGGGCGCGACCTATGAGGTCCGGCCTCCTCCTCCCTCCATCCTTTATATACGTGGCGAGGGGCACCCCATAGACACACAAGTTGATCATTAATCTATTTGCGGTGTGCGGTGCCCCCCTCCACCATAATCCACCTCGGTTATATCATTGCAGTGCTTAGGTGAAGCCCTGCATCGGTAGCTTCATCATCACTGTCATCACACCGTCGTGCTGACAAAGCTCTCCCTCGACACTCTACTGGATCGTGAGTTCGTGGGACGTCACCGAGCCGAGCGTGTGCAGATCGCGGAGGTGTCGTACTTTCGGTGCTAGGATCGGTCGATCGTGAAGACGTACGACTACATCAACCGCGTTGTCATAACTCTTCCGCTTACGGTCTACAAGGGTACGTGGACTACACTCTCCCCTCTCGTTGCTATGCATCACCATGATCTTGCGTGTGCGTAGGAACTTTTTTGAAATTACTAAGTTCCCCAACAGTGGCATCCGAGCCAGGTCTATGCGTAGATGTTATATGCACGAGTAGAACACAAAGGAGTTGTGGGTACTGCTTACCAGCATGCCATACTTTGACTCTGTGGTATTGTAGGATGAAGCGGCCCGGACCAACATTTTGTGTACGCTTACGCGAGACTGATTCTACCGACGTGCTTCGCACACAGGTGGCTGGCGGGTGCCAGTTTCTCCAACTTTAGTTGAATCGAGTGTGACTACGCCCGGTCCTTGTTGAAGGTTAAAACAGCACATACTTGACCAAAAATCGTTGTGGTTTTGATGCGTAGGTAAGAACGGTTCTTGCTCAGCCCGTAGCAGCCACGTAGAACTTGCAACAACAAAGTAGAGGACGCCTAACTTGTTTTTGCAGGGCATGTTGTGATGTGATATGGTCAAGACATGATGCTAAATTTTATTGTATGAAATGATCATGTTTTGTAACACAGTTATCGGCAACTGGCAGGAGCCATATGGTTGTCGCTTTATTGTATGAAATGCAATCGCCATGTAATTGCTTTACTTCATCACTAAGCGGTAGCGATAGTCGTAGAAGCAATAGTTGGTGAGACGACAATGATGCTACGATGGAGATCAAGGTGTCGTGTCGGTGACGATGGTGATCATGATGGTGCTTTGGAGACGGAGATCAAAGGCACAAGATGATGATGGCCATATCATATCACTTATATTGATTGCATGTGATGTTTATCCTTTATGCATCTTATTTTGCTTAGTTCGACGGTAGCATTATAAGATGGTCTCTCGCTAAATTTCAAGGTATAAGTGTTCTCCCTGAGTATGCACTATTGCTACACTTGTTCGTGCTGAGACACCACGTGATGATCGGGTGTGACAAGCTCTACGTTCACATACAACGGGTGCAAGCCATTTTTGCAGACGCAGAATACTCGGGTTAAACTTGACGAGCCTAGCATATGCAGATATGGCCTCGGAACACTAGAGATGGAAAGGTCGAGCGTGAATCATATAGTAGATATGATCAACATAGTGATGTTCACCATTGAAAACTACTCCATCACACGTGATGATCAGACATGGTTTAGTTGATTTGGATCACGTGATCATTTAGATGACTAGAGGGATGTCTATCTAAGTGGGAGTTCTTAAGTACTATGATTAATTGAACTTTAATTTATCATGAACTTAGTCCTGATAGTATTTGCATATCTTGTTGTAGATAAGAGCTCGCGTTTAGCTCCCCTGTTTTATTTTTGATATGTTCCCAGAGAAAACTAACTTGAAAGATGTTAGTAGCAATGACGCAGATTGGATCCGTGATCTGAGGATTATCCTCATTGCTGCACAGAAGAATTATCTCCTTGATGCACCGCTAGGTGACAGACAGATTGCAGGAGCAGATGCAGACGTTATGAACGTTTGGCAAGCTCAATATGATGACTACTTGATAGTTTAGTGCACCATGCTTTACGGCTTATAATGGGGGCTTCAAAGATGTTTTGAACGCCACGGAGCATATGAGATGTTCCAAGATTTGAAATTAGTATTCAGACTCATGCCCATGTCGAAAGGTATGAGTGTTGGGGAACGTAGCAGAAATTCAAAATTTTCTACGCATCACCAAGATCAATCTATGGAGTAATCTAGCAACAAGAGAGGGAGAGGATGAGCATCTTCATACCCTTGAAGATCGCTAAGCGGAAGCGTTACAAGAACGCGGATGAAGGAGTCGTACTCGCAGCGATTCAGATCACGGTTGATTCCGATCTAAGCACCGAACAACGGTGCCTTCGCGTTCAACACACGTACAGCCCGGGGACGTCTCCTCCTTCTTGATCCAGCAAGGGGAGAGGAGAAGTTGAGGGAGAACTCCGACAACACGACGGCGTGGTGGTGATGGAGCTCGTGGTTCTCCGGCAGGGCTTCGCCAAGCACTACGGAGGAGGAGGAGGTGTTGGAGGAGGGAGAGGGCTGCGCCAGGGGAAGGGTGCGGCTGCCCTCTCTCTCTCTCTCACTATATATAGGGGAAGGGAGGAGGGGGAGGCGCCCTAGGGTTCCCTAGGGGAGGTGCGGCGGCCATAGGGGAAACACTAGATGGGTTTTGATGCCCCCACCCCCTAGGAAACTTGCCCCCCAAGCCGGGAGGGGTGGCTACCCTAGGGGTGGCGCCCCGACCTCTCCAGGTTACGTGAGATGGGGTGGGAGGGGCACTCAGCCCCTTAGTGGGCTGATGTGCCCTCTCCCCTTGGCCCATAAGGCCCCCCAAAGCTTGTCGGGGCCTCCGAAACCCCTTTCGGACACGATGGTCATCACCTGGTACCCCCAGAACAATTCCGGACTCCAATACCCTTCATCCAATATACCAATCTTCACCTCCGGAACATTCCGGAGCTCCTCGTCATGTCCGGGATCTCATCCGGGATCTCATCCGGGACTCCGAACAACCTTCGGTAACCACATACTATTTCCCATAACAACTCTAGCGTCACCGAACCTTAAGTGTGTAGACCCTACGGGTTCGGGAACCATGCAGACATGACTGAGACGTTCTCTGGTCAATAACCAACAGGGGGATCTGGATACCCATGTTGGCTCCCACATGTTCCACGATGATCTCATCGGATGAACCACGACGTCAAGGATTCAAGCAATCCCGTATGCAATTCCCTTTGTCTAGCGGTATTGTACTTGCCCGAGATTCGATGTTCGGTATGCCGATACCTTGTTCAATCTCGTTACCGGCAAGTCTCTTTACTCGTTCCGTAAGACATCATCCCGTGATCAACCCCTTGGTCACATTGTGCACATTATGATGATGTCCTACCGAGTGGGCCCAGAGATACCTCTCCACACACGGAGCGACAAATCCCGCCTCGATTCATGCCAACCCAACAGACACTTTCAGAGATACCCGTAGTGCACCTTTATAGCCACCCGATTACGTTGTGACGTTTGGTACACCGAAGCATTCCTACTGTATCCGGTAGTTGCTCAATCTCATGTTCTGATGAAATGATACTTAAAATTATAAAAGCTTTATCATACTAACTACACGATCTTTGTGCTAGGCTTAGGATTGGGTCTTGTCCATCACATCATTCTCCTAATGATGTGATCCCATTATCAACGACATCCAATGTCCATGGTCAGGAAACCATAACCATGTATTGATCAACGAGCTAGTCAACTAGAGGTTTACTAGGGACATGGTGTTGTCTATGTACCCACACAAGTATCTGAGTTTCCTATCAATACAATTATAGCATGGATAATAAACGATTATCATGAACAAGGAAATATAATAATAATAACTAATTTATTATTGCCTCTAGGGCATATTTCCAACAGTCTCCCACTTGCACTAGAGTCAATAATCTAGTTCACATCGCCATGTGATTAACACTCACAGGTCACATTGCCATGTGACCAACATCCAAAGAGTTTACTAGTGTAACTAAACTAGTTCACATCATCATGTGATTAAGACTCAATGAGTTCTGGGGTTTGATCATGTTTTGCTTGTGAGAGAGGTTTTAGTCAACGGTGCGCAACATTCAGATCCGTATGCACTTTGCAAATCTCTAGGTCATATTGTAAATGCTTCTTCCACGCTCCACTTGAAGCTATTCCAAATGGTTGCTCCACTATACGTATCCGGTTTGCTACTCATAGTTACTCGGATAGGTGTTAAAGCTTGCATCGACGTAACCCTTTACGCCGAACTCTTTATCACCTCCATAATCGAGAAACATGTCCTTATTTACTCCAAGGACAATTTTGACCGCTGTCCAATGATCCAATCCTGGATCATTCTTGTACCCCTTGACTGACTCATGGCAAGGCACACTTCCGATGCGGTACACATCATAGCATACTATAGAGCCTACGTCTGAAGCATAGGGGCGACCTTCGTACTTTCTCTCTCTTACGCCGTGGTCGAGCTTTAACTCTTAACTTCATACCTTACAACTCAGGCAAGAACTCCTTCTTTGACTGATCCATCTTCAACACCTTCAAGATCATGTCAAGGTATGTGCTCATTTGAAAGTACCATTTAGCGGTTTTTGATCTGTCCTCATAGATCTTGATGCTCAATGTTCAAGTAGCTTAATCGAGGTTTTCTATTGAAAAACACTTTTCAAATAACCCTATATGCTTTCCAGAAATTCTACATCATTTCTGATCAACAATATGTCAACAACATATACTCACCAGAAATTCTATAGTGCTCCCACTCACTTCTTTGGAAATACAAGTTTCTCATAAACTTTGTATAAACCCAAAATCTTTGATCATCTCATCAAAACATACATTCCAACTCCGAGATGCTTACTCCAGTCCTTAGAAGGATTGCTGGAGCTTTGCATACTTGTTAGCGTCTTCGGGATTGTCAAAACCTTTCTGGTTGTATCACATACAACCTTTCCTCAAGAAAATTGTCGAGGAAACAATGTTTTGACATCCTATCTGCAAGATTTCATAAATAATGCAGTAACTACTAATCCAATTCCAACAGACTCTTAGCATCGCTATGAGTGAGAAAGCCCCACCGTTGTCAACTCCTTGAATCTTGTCGGAAAACATCTTAACGACAAGTCGAGCTTTCTTAATGGTGATACTTACCATCATTGTCTGTCTTCCTTTTAAAATCCATCTGTACCCAATAGCCTTATGACCATCAAGCAGTTCTTCCAAAGTCTGCACTTTGTTTTAATACATGGATCCTCTCTCGGATTTTATGGCCCCGAGCCATTTGTCGGAATCCGGGCCCACCATCGCTTCTCCATAGCTCGTAGGTTCATTGTTGTCTAGCAACATGACCTTCAAGACATGATTACTGTACCACTCTGAAGTAGTACGCATCCTTGTCACCCTACGAGGTTCGGTAGTGACTTGATCCAAAGTTTCATGATCACCATCATCAACTTCCACTTCAATTGATGTAGGTGCCACAAGAACAACTTCCTGTGACCTGCTACATACTGGTTGAAGTGATGGTTCAATAACCTCATCAAGTCTCCACCATCCTCCCACTCAATTCTTTCAAGAGAAACTTTTTCTCGAGAAAGGACCCGTTTCTAGAAACAATCACTTTTGCTTCCGGGTCTGAAATAGGAGGTATACCGAACTGTTTTTGGGTGTCCTATGAAGATGCATTTATCCGCTTTGGGTTCGAGCTTATCAACCTGAGACTTTTACACATAAGCGTCGCAGCCTCAAGCTTTCAAGAAATGACAGCTTAGGTTTCTCCAAACCATAGTTCATACGGTGTCATCTCAACGGAATTACGTGGTGCCCTATTTAAAGTGAGTGCGGTTGTCTCTAATGCCTAACCCATGAACAATAGTGGTAATTCGATAAGAGACATCATGGTACGCACCATATCCAATAGGGTGCAACTATGATGTTCGGACACACCATCACACTATGGTGTTCCAGGCGGTATTAATTGTGAAACAATTTCCACAATGTCTTAATTGCGTGCCAAAACTCGTAACTCAGATATTCATCTCTATGATCATGTCATAGACATTTTATCCTCTTGTCACGAAGAGCTTCAACTTCACTCTGAAATTACTTGAACCATTCAATAATTCAGACTTGTGTTTCATCAAGTATATATACTCAGTATCTACTCCAATCATCTGTGAAGTAAGAACATAACGATATCCGTTGCGTGCCTCAGCACTCATTGGACTGCACACATCAAAATGTATTACTTCCAACAAGTTGCTTTCTTGTTCCATTTCACTGAAAACGAGGCTTTCAGACATCTTGCCCATATGGTATGATTTGCATGTCTCAAGTGATTCAAAATCAAGTGAGTCCAAACGATCCATCTGCATGGAGTTTCTTCATGCATATACACCAATAGACATGGTTCGCATGTCTCAAACTTTTCAAAAACGAGTGAGTCCAAAGATCCATCAACATGGAGCTTCTTCATACGTTTATACCAATATGACTTACATGGCGTGCCACAAGTAGGTGGTACTATCATTACTATCTTATATCTTTTGGCATGAACATGTGTATCACTACGATCAAGATTTAATAAACCATTCATTTTAGGTGCAAGACCATTGAAGGTATTATTCAAATAAACAGAGTAACCATTATTCCCCTTAAATGAATAACTGTATTGTGATAGACATAATCCAATCATGTATATGCTCAACGCAAACACCAAATAACAATTATTTAGGTTTAACACCAATCTCGAAGGTAGAGGGAGTGTGCGATGCTTGATCATATCAACCTTGGAAACACTTCCAACACATATCGTCAGCTCACCTTTAGCTAGTCTCCTTTTATTCCGTAGCTTTTATTTTGAGTTACTAGCACTTAGCAACCGAACCGTTATCTAATACCCTGGTGCTACTAGGATTACTAGTAAAGTACACATTAACATAATGTATATCCAATATACTTCCGTCAACCTTGCCTGCCTTCTTATCTACCAAGTATCTAGGGTGGTTCTGCTTTATTGTCCGTTCCTCTCATTACAGAAGCGCTTAGTCTCGGGTTTGGGTTCAACCTTGGGTTTTCACTGGAGCAGCAACTGTTTTGCCGTTTCATGAAGTATCCCTTCTTGCCCTTGCCCTTCTTGAAACTAGTGGTTTTACTAACCATCAACAATTGATGCTCCTACTTGACTTCTACTTTCGCGGAGTCAAACATCGCGAATACTTAAAGGATCATCATATCTATCCCTTTTATGTTATAGTTCATTACGAAGCTCTAGTAGCTTGGTGGCAAAGACTTTGGAGAAACATCACTATCTCATCTGGAAGATTAACTCCCACTCGATTCAAGTGATTGTTGTACCCAGACAATCTGAGTACAAGCTCAACGATTGAGATTTTCTCCCTTAGTTCGTGAGGGCCAAGAAGCTCGTGGAGGTCTTATACCTCTTGGCGTGAGCACGAGCCTGAAATCCCAATTTCAGCCCTCAAACATCTCAGATGTTTCGCGACGTTTCGAAATCGTCTTCGGTGCCTTAACTCTAAACCATTTAACATTACAGAACTATCACGTAGTTATCAAAACGTGTATGTCAGATGTTCGCAACATCCACAGACGACGTTCGAGGTTTATCACACTGAGCGGTGCATTAAGGACATAAGCCTTCTTCCAAGCAACGAGGACAATCCTCAATTTACGGACTTAGTCCGCATAATCGCTACTATCATCTTTCAACTGAATTTTCTCTAGGAACATATCTAAAAGTAGGACTAAAGCGCGAGCTTACGACATAATTAGCAAAGACCTTTTGAATATGTTTAGGATAATTAAGTTCATCTTATGAACTCCCACTCAGATAGACATCCCTCTTAGTCATCTAAGTGATTGCATGATCCGAGTCAACTAGGCCGTGTCCGATCATCACGTGAGACGGACTAGTCATCATCGGTGAACATATTCATGCTGATCGTATCTACCATACGACTCATGCTCGACCTTTCGGTCTCTTGTGTTCCGAGGCCATGTCTGTACATGCTAGGCTCGTCAAGTCAACCTAAGTGTTTCGCGTGTGTAAATCTGTCTTACACCCGTTGTATGTGAACGTTAGAATCTATCACACCCGATCATCACGTGGTGCTTCGAAACAACGAACTTTCGCAATGGTGCACAGTTAGGGGGAACACTTTCTTGAAATTTTAATGAGGGATCATCTTATTTACTACCGTCGTTCTAAGCAAATAAGATGCATAAACATGATAAACATCACATGCAATCAAAAAGTGACATGATATGGCCAATATCATTTTGCTCCTTTTGATCTCCATCTTCGGGGCTCCATGATCATCATCGTCACCGGCATGAAACCATGATCTCCATCATCGTGTCTCCATGAAGTTGTCTCGCCAACTATTATTTCTACTACTATGGCTAACGGTTTAGCAATGAAGTAAAGTAATTACATGGCGTTATTCAGTGACACGTAGGTCATACAATAAATAAAGACAACTCCTATGGCTCCTGCCGGTTGTCATACTCATTGACATGCAAGTCGTGATTCCTATTACAAGAACATGATCAATCTCATACATCACATATCATTCATCACATTCTTTTTGGCCATATCACATCACATAGCATACCCTGCAAAAACAAGTTAGACGTCCTCCAATTGTTGTTTGCATGTTTTACGTGGCTGCTATGGGTTTCTAGCAAGAACGTTTCTTACCTACGCAAAAACCACAACGTGATATGTCAATTGCTATTTACCCTTCATAAGGACCCTTTTCATCGAATCCGATCCGACTAAACTGGGAAAGACTGGCCCCGCTAGCCACCTTATGCAACAAGTGCATGTCAGTCGGTGGAACCTGTCTCACGTAAGTGTACGTTTAAGGTCGGTCCGAACCGCTTCATCTGTCGGGGAGGCTGATCTGACCCACGAACACCTATGGGGCCGGCGGACCGAGCCCCTTTCGGTTCGGCGGGGGGCGGAGGTCGCACGAAGAGCCGATCGAGGCGAAGCACACGAGCAGTTTTACCCAGCTTCGGAGCTCTCCGGAGAGATAATACTCCTACTGCTACATGTCTGAGTGTATTGAGTTCTTGCTCAGGAGCGCTTGAGTGCTACAGTACACACAGCTGCTAACGAGACCGAGCGTGTCTGGCTTCGAACCTTTCGAACCCCCCTACGCTATGCATGGGCCTCCTTTTATATGCTCAAGGGGTCTCCGGCGGTGGCAACGTAGACAAGGGTAAAAATGGAAAAGGAGTGGTTGGTAACGCTACTTGTACAGTGTATAGTGTTTCATACCTAACCCTGACGGCAGGGGACAAAGGCATTAAATGCCCGTCTACGTCGCCCTAACAGTGGAAACAAGGACCATCAAGGGCGCCACCGCTTGCCACATCACCGGGTCAAGACGGCCTCTTGCCACTGTAGCGCCTAGAAAGGTCCTGTGGCGACACGTTAGTGGATGTGCTGGAGCGCAGTGCAGAGTGGCGGTCTGCGCGACAAGTGCCTTGCCGCGGTTGTTGTCTTGTCGCGTCAGGAAGCTTGTCGCTCATCGGCCTTCCGGCAAGCTCCTCTTGCCGGGGCCTTGTCTCCTAGGTGCCTTGGGTGGCCTTCCCGGCAAGCTCCTCTTGCCGGGGCCTTGTCTCCTTGGCTTGAATACTTTGTTCTTGAATGGCACCAAAGGAACCACGGAGGACCTTGGCGGTCACCCGGTAAGCCCTGCCACGGAGGGCTGCCACTGCCCGTGCACAAGTTCGGGATACTAGGGTACCCCTACTCTAGTACACCGACAGGAGCCCCCGGGCCTGGGCCACACACGGTGCCGAGCGCTGTTGGGCCAGGCCCAAACCAGGGCACGGGCACACGCGGCCTGGGTCACGCGGTAACTCAACCCGGACCAACCACGCCCTCCACGAATGGCACGCGTCGAATGCGGCGTCGTGTGAGAGATCGTGGGCGAGATCGTGGGGGGTTTCTTTATTAGGAAAAGCGGAACGTCCGCCCCCTCTTTATAAGCAGGGGAAACAGGGCAGGTCGCCCACCTTGCCAGTTGCTGTCCAATCTCAAAAAACCACCACTGCTCCCCCCTTCTTCCCAAGGCTGAAGAGAGCAGCGCTCCGCCCCCCATCGTCACTAGCATCACCAACACCGTCGATCTCCTCCACCGCCTCCGCCCTGGCTCCGAAAGCCGACACGGGAAGGCCGTGAAAGTCGGCCGAGGCGCAGCTGCTCATGGGCGCTGCGAAAGGAGCGGGCACCCCCAGCTCGGGCCGCGAGGGAGCCGAGGGAGAACTACTACCTCTTCGTCGACGGAGACGCGAGCGCATCCACGCAAGACGAAGGTACTTCCAGCTGCTTGAACTAGCCCGAACGGATATCCCTTCTTCGCTTGTTCTTCTCTGCGGGCTCTGCCCGCCTTTCTCTGAATTTTTCTGTGACATCATGAACACCTACGGGTTCCGCCTCCTTGATTTCACCCCCAATGTTGTTCTGACCATGGCGGTTTTCGCACATCTCTGCGAAAACTTTGTCGGAGTCCACCCAAACGTAGCCCTTTTCCGCCACTTCTTTATGCCCCGAGGTGAGAGAGGGGAGCCTCTTGCCGGAGGAATCGCTTGGATCTCGAGGATCGGCAAGAAGGAAGCCTATCTGGAGGGAGAGCTCCGTAGCAAATGGGAGGAATGGAGGGCAGATTGGTGCTGGATTGTCGAGGAGAACCCGCAGCCATTTACCGCCCAGCGCCAAACCCCAATAGTGCGCGGCAACGATTGGAGCAACGTGGCCCCGGAAGATGCTAGGCTGAAGATTGCCGTCACCCGGATCCTGCGCCTCAGGCTTGCCGGGCTCATCAGAGGGCACCGTTATGCAGACTTTCTTCGCCCGCGACGCCCCCTTGCAGGAGAGGAGGAGACCCGCCTGGTAGTTTCAGAACGTGGCAGATATCATGAGGCTGCGCCCAGGCCTCAACTTTAACTTCACCGTCTTGGAACTTGACGCGATGCTCTTGGAGCTGTTCAAGCCCGATCCTGATCATCCAGAAATGTTTAGGTTGCCGAGGCGTAGTTCGATGTGCAACAATTCCTCGCTTGACCGCATCCGTGCAATGATGCCGTTGTCAGCGACTTCGCATGGAATTGTCCCAACTTGGCACGAGCCTGCCGATGACGCGTGCTGGCGGTTCTTTGACAACCTGGTAGAAATGCCGGTCCGCCTGATGAATGAGAGGGCCTCACCATGACACCACCGATAATGAGATGCAGCAGATCGCCACGAGGCTGGAAGAGGCGACAGAAGGCCGCCATGGGGCGAAGTTCGGATTCACCGTGGAGGAGGCAGAGGCAGCAGAGGTGGCAAGCCTTGTCGAGCGAAGGGAGTTCGCCGGCGAGGAGGAGCTTGCCGAGCCTGAAGTTGAGTCGAGTGAGCCCGCCGAGGGCGCCTCCTCCCCACCTTCAAACAGCTTGCCTTGGCGAGGAGCCCAGCTCCACCAAGAAGGCGTCTTCGCAAGGCCGGAGACGAGCGGGCTGACAGACGGGTCAACAGCCCGGCCGCTGACGCGGCTCCACCGCTGCAAGCACTGTTGCCGCGGGAGCACCTCACGCCGCTGCGGCAACTGGAGCGGGGCCTTCGCAGACCACCGCTTCTGCTCCCGCCAAGCGGCCAAGGGAAACTACTCCTCCGCCTCGTCGTACTGGAGGCGGGCCAGAATTTGACCTCTCCGCGCTTAGCTCCGACGAGGAAGAAGAAGAGTAAGATTCTTGGCAACATTTGTAGTTCTTTGGCTTGTTGCTTTGTCTTGTATCTAATTTGCTTTACTCTGAACCCATTCCTTTTCAGGACGCTGGCCCAGAGGGCGTCGAAGAGAGCCAAGACCCCGGTGATTGTCGTCGAGGACGAACCCACCGCGACAGCAGGAGGCGCGTCCGAGACCACCTTGCCGGACGCTGCAACTCTTCCTCAAAGCAGCCTCAAGCAGCCCCCAAACAGAAGTATATGGTTTACTTCCTGCTGTTAGGCGTGAATGGGTGCCCTTTCTTTGCTGATATCTGGCTGCTGATTTGTGTAGGAGCAGAGCAGCCTGACCGCAGAGCAGCCTGACCGGGAGTGCCCTGAAGCCGCTTGACATGCATTCTGCTTCGACTACACCGCCAAGGGAGGGTTCCCCGGCAAGGGAGCGTTCTCCGGCAAGGGAGACTTCTCCGGCAAGGGGCAGTTCTCCGGCAAGGGACAGCACCAGCGATCCCCTGGCGGCGGAGACCATGACTGCAGACCCTAGCACAGGTAATCCTCTTGCCTGAAAACTTTCCTTGTGTTCTTCTTCTTCTAATTTTCTTTTTTGAATATTTTCTTGACTTTTCTTCATTTTCTGGTCGTCCACAGAGCCAATGGAGACTGAGGCTGCCGGCGAGGAGGATGCGCGCGACACTGACGACGCCGATGCCACCGAAGAAGAAGTCAAGGCCGACGAGCCCGGGCCGCGAAGAGGTTGGCCAAAGGCTGCCGCAGAGGCTAGCGAGGTCCGCGATCGTGACCGACGGCCCTGAGGCTGCAGGAGCGCCAGCGCCACGCCGACCGCCGATCCCTCCGCATTGTTAGAAGGCCGGGCTCAAGAGCCCCAGCCCGGCGCCTATTTGAAGGCAGCGATGGCGTCTTCATCAAGCTCCCATGGGAGTCGAGCTCCAGGCGCCGGCGAAGGAGAAACTTTTGATGAAGAGCTGCTCGCCTCCTGGATCGGGACGCTGCTCGACGCCAGCTAAGCAGCAGCAGCGGCGAGCTGAGGAGGAGCAACTGAAGGCTGTTGTCGCTCTACCGCGCCTGACAAGCCAAGCTAGAATCCCGGGAAGCGCTTGTCGCGAAGGCGGGAGCAGACATCGAGAAGCGCATGGAGGAGCTCCGGGGCCTCAACCAGGAAGCTCTCCGGGCCTTGGCAGAGGAGTGGGAGCAACTCTCCGAGGAGCGCAAAGCCTTCCTCCTCGAGAAGGCTGAAGCTGAGGAGCAACAGCGGCTTGCCGCCGGGAAGCTATTCGCGCAGAAGGCGAAAGGACGCAGAGGAAGGTCTATCTTGACAGCCACGAGGAGGATCTTGCCATGCGCGAGCAAAAATTTGGCGGGGCTCTCAAGGAAGCAAAGGATGCTGCCGCAGCTGCCGAGGCCGCCAAGAAGGAGCTGGAGACGAAGGTGGCGCAGTTGGAGGCCAATCTCAAGGAGAGCGGCGAGGAGCTTGCTGCACTCAAGCACGGCGCGAGAAGGACGCTTACACTCTTGGCGAAGCTGCAGGGCCGTCTCGCCGAGAGGAGCAAGGAGCTCAGCGCCGCCAAGGACTCCAACGCAGATCTTGAGTTGAAGCTGACCACCTTGACTCAGGCGCTGGACGGCGCCAGGGAGCAGGAGGTGGCCTTGAAGGAGAAGATCAAGGCCGACGAGGCGCTGCTGGCGAGTGCTGCTGCCGCCCAGAATACCTTTAAGGAGAATGTGGAGCACTGGACCGAGGGTCTCGTGGATGTTGCCACAGCCATCGACGAGGAGGCTGGCGCTTGTTGGGGATGGTGGATCTTGGATATTCCTCCGATGAGCACCTCCAACCCAGCGCCAAGCTTAGCTTGTTTTTCAAGGGCGTGGTGGCGGCCCTCCAGCTGACTCAGGAAGAAGTCCCAAAGAAGCTGGCCGAGGAGTCGCGCCAGATCTGCTGGGAGCTCTTCAAAAGGTCTTGATGAAGGTGGCCTTCCGCAACCTGTGCCTCAACCTCACCAACGTCCTCAAGTCCTTGCCACCGGATGCTGATGTGGAGGCGCTCAAGACCCTTGTCGCACCCATCGTGGACAGGGTGAGCGGGATCAAGAGGGTTGAGGGCGATCGCGTAGATTAGGCCGCCCGCTTTCTCTTTTTCTTGCCGCTGCTGGTCATGTTTTGAGAACAATCTATTAGAGCTGCGACAAGCTACCTTGTAATGTAACTCTATTTCGGGTAGCAATTGCTATGTTATTTCCTTTACTTGGTTCCTTCCTTTGTATGTTTTTCCCCTACTCTTCTAGGGAACTTGTCGGTATGAGACACAGGGCATGGTCAAGTGCGGAAAAGTGATCGGCCTTCTTTGGCGGTGCCGCTCCGACAAGCAACCTTGTCGCAACTAGTCGCAGCTCACTTAAGTTGTTGAGCGGACTCGAAACAAAGTAAGGGCAACTAGCTACGAGTTGGTTCCTCCACGCATGAGTTTTCCATACAAAGTACGGTCGTTCGAGGAAGATAACTTAAAAATTTTAAAACTTATTGCTCAAACTTTAGCAACTTAGCTTTTCTGTCGTTTGCTTCCCGGTAAGTCTAGACTTCCTTGAGCGACGCTTGGTCCACACCATTATCTTCTCCTTTCCCCCCGGCAAACTTGTGGGCGAGGGAACCTTCCTTTCTTTGAGAAAGAGAAAGGAGAGAAAATAAAGATATGGAGCCTTATGGCTCGTTATTGCTTACCGGGGCAGGTGCTGCACAAAGTGTCAGATAACTCATGCAAAATAGAAGTAGAAATCATGAAATTGACAAGATGTGCGAAGCACATTAGCTTTACTTATGCTGCGGGGTGCGCCGGATTTGTACAAAGGATTACATGCAACAGCGGCAAGACTTGTACAAAAGGTGGTTGTCAAACAGGTTCCGCAACCGCGCCCTATGAGTAAAACTTACGAAGATGCTCAATGTTCCAGGAGTTGCTCACCGGAATGCCATCTTCGGTCTCAAGGCGGACAGCGCCAGGCCTAGTGACTCGTTTCACCCGGTAAGGGCCTTCCCACTTCAGCGTCAACTTGTTGGAATTCTTGGCGGACTGAACGCGCCGAAGAACAAGGTCGCCTTCCTCGAGACTTACGGCATTAACTGCGGCTATGGTAGCGGCGCAAAGCTTGCTGGTATCGAGCAGCTCGTCTGACAACTGAAGACGATCCTCCTCAAGGAGCAGCGCGTCATCTTGTCGCAACTGCTCTTGCTCAAGCTCATCATAAGCGAGCACTCGAGGTGATACGTACGAGTTCCGTGGGGAGAACCGCCTCTGCTCCATAGACTAGAGCGAAAGGTGCCTGGCCAGTGGCTCGATTTGGCGTCGTCCTGATCGACCAAAGAGCCACCGGCAGCTCCTCAATCCAGTTTCTTCCGCACTTGTGCAGCCTGTCGAAAGTTCTGGTCTTGAGCCCGCGCAGCACTTCAGCATTCGCCCTCTCCGCTTGACCGTTACTTCTCAGATGAGCAACAGAAGCGAAGCAGACCTTGGCGCCAAGATCTTGGACGTACTGCATGAAGGTGCGGCTCGTGAATTGCGTGCCGTTGTCGGTGATGATCCTGTTAGGGATTCCAAAACGGAAAACAATCGACCTGAAGAACTTGACTGCTGACTGTGCCGTCACCTTCCTCACTGCTTCCACTTCCGGCCACTTTGTGAACTTGTCGATTGCAATGTACAAGTACCCAAAGCCCCCGACAGCTCGGGGAAAGGGGCCGAGGATGTCGAGCCCCCAGACCGAAAATGGCCAGGATAAAGGGATCGTCTGGAGAGCTTGAGCTGGCTGGTGTATCTGCTTGGAATGGGCCATGCACGCTTCACACTTGGTTACTTGTGCGATTTGCATCACGGAGGGTTGTTGGCCAAAAGAAACCTTGCCGGAGCAACTTTGCGGCAAGTGCTCTGGCGCCAATGTGGTGACCACATATGCCTCCATGTATCTCTGCCAACAACTTTTGTCCGTCTTCGGTGAATACACTTCAATCTCACACCGTTGAGTCCTCTTCTCTCCAGTGAGTTGTCGACAAACTGGTACATACTTGACTGCCGGGCTACTCTTTCCGCTTCTTCTTGCTCTTCGGGAAGTTCTCCTGTCTGAAGGAAAAGGACAATCTGTTGTGCCCATTATGGAGCTTGCGGCTCTACAAAAAGGACTAAAGGCACATCTGCTGCTGCGGAATATCCGCTTCTCTGGCGAGAACCTGCGGCTCGGTAGGAGCTTAGCGTTCCCGCAAGCTTAGGAGCAAAACTTGTCGGGGCGTCTCGCTTCAACGGAACAAACCCTAGGGCTTGCTGGAGTAGACTGCTCCTCAGCACCCTTGGTGTTGATCTTGGGGACCTTCTTGGCAGAGGCTTCGGGGAGCTCTGCTGGAAAATAGTCACCAGAAATCAACTTCCTCTTCTTGGTCTGTCCGGTTGATGGTGTTACAGACGGTTGAGTCAGCTTGAGCACAAAAATCCCTGGTTCCACAGGTAACTTAAGTGCAGCGCGCACTTGACGAACCATCAGCAATGTCGTTACGAGCTCTTGGAATATATTCCATCATGAGGCCGTCAAAGTGCTCTTCTAGCTTTCTCACTTCATCAACATAAGCTTCCATCAACGGACTCGATAATTCTTGTTCACTTGGCGTATGACAAGCTGTGAGTCACCCACGACAATGAGCTTCTTGATCCCAAGGTCTCTGCGATCTGAGACGGCAAGCAAACCTTCATACTCTGCAGTATTGTTTGTTGCTTGCTCCTTGGGAAAGTGCATCTGGACTACGTACTTGAGGTGCTCTCCGGTGGGTGCAACAAGTAGCACGCCCGCACCTTGCAGCGAGAAGGCACCATCAAAGTACATCAGCCACTCTTTGCTTGCTTCCTTGACGGGGATGCTCGTTTCTAGAATTTCTTCATCTTGTGTTGGCGTCCATTCTGCTATGAACTCCGCCAATGCTCTGCTTTGGATAGTTGATGTGCTCTCAATCTTGAGGCCAAAGCTTGACAGTTCCGATGCCCACTCGACAATCCCGCCTGTTGCCTCTGGATTTTGCGATTATCCTCTTCAGCGGAAAAGCAGTGGCTGTGATCTCATGTGCACGGAAGTAATGGCGCAGCTTTCTCGAGGCCATGAGGAGGCCGAAAAGCAATTCTGCACAGAGTACCTTGACCTAGCCCCTGCGAAGGGCCCGACAAAGTAAACTGGGTGCTGCACCATTCTTTTCTGCATCTTCTCATGTGTCTGCGCAGATCCGTCCTTGTCGGGACCAGAGCTTGCCGGTGAAGCCCCCTGCTCGTCGCTGGATGCATCTTCCATGGTTGCTAGCTCATCATCCGCCTCCCTCTCCGCTACTAACGCAGCACTAACCACTTGATTGGTTGCCACTATATATAGCAGCAACTTCTCTTGTGGCCTAGGTGCGACAAGTGTTGGAGTGGAGGACAGGTATCTCTTCAAGTCCTGCAGCGCAGCCTCCGCTTCTGGAGTCCATTTCATCGGACCTGCCTTTTTCAAGATTTTGAAAAATGGCGAGGCCTTCAGCAGAACCTAGAGATAAACCTTTGAGAGCAGCTATGCAACCGGCAAGTCTTCGTACATCCTTGACGCGCTTTGGTGCTTCAATCTGCTCAATGGCCTTGATCTTGTCGGGATTGGCTTCAATTCCCCGCTGAGACACGAAGAACCCGAGAAGCTTGCCAGAAGGGACTCCAAACACACACTTCTCAGGGTTGAGCTTGAGGTTGATCTTGCACAGATTTGCAAAGGTTTTGTCTAAATCTTGAATCAGAGTCACCTTGTCCTTGCTTTTGACCACTATGTCATCCATGTAGGCTTCCACATTTCTTCATGGACTACTCTTGCAAATGTTGAACCGGCATTCTTTAATCCGAAAGGCATCCGTACGAAACAGTATGTGCCACATGGGGTGATGAATGCGGTCTTCTCCTCATCCTCTTCTGCCATGAAGATCTGATGATATCTCGAGTATGCATCCAGAAATGAAAGCAAATCACATCCGGCCGTGGAGTCAACAATCTGGCCGATGCGCGGCAAGGGAAATGGGTCTTTGGGAAAGCTTTATTGACATCGGTAAAGTCGATCTGAAGCCTCCATTTCCCGTTTGCCTTGCGATACAACTACGAGGATTGGCCAACCACGTGGGATGGAGCACTCCTCGACAAGGCCTGCTGCTTCCAATTTCTTGATTTCTTCTGCGATGAATTCTTGGCGCTCCACTTTGCTTCACGACTTTACGCTTGATGGGCGCGCGATGAGGACAAACGGCAGGATGGTGCTCAATTACTTTCACAGGAACACCGGGATGTCGGACGGTTGCCATGCAAACACGTCGGCGTTCGCCCTTGAGGAAAGCAACGGCGCGCCGTCCTATTTAGGGTCGAGGGTGGCACTGATGGTGAAGGTACCACCAGTGCCGTCCTCCTTGGCGGACACCTTCTTGGTCTCTGGTGGAGCTGCCATCGTCTTCTTACACTTGCCGGTGGAGCTCGATGGTGTGTCCTCGATGGTAGCGCAACACTCCAAAGAGGTGCGTTTGCCGGAGTGGGCATCAGTGCTCTTGCCGGACTTGGTCTTCTTCTTCGCCCCGAGAGCTTCAGCGGCAAGTGGCTTGCAATCTGCTGCAGCTGTTGCTTCCCGGTAGATCTTGTCGGCGCAGATAAGAGCATCCTTCTTGTCGCCGAGGGCAGAGATGACACTTATCGGGCTGGCATCTTCAGCATGTTGTAGGCATAGTGAGAGGCCGCCATGAATTTGGCGAGTCTTTGGGCGGCCAAGTATCCCATTGTAAGGCAATGGAAAGTCAGCAACGTCAAAAGTGACCCACTCAGTCCTGAAGTTCAACTCGCTGACAAATGTCACCGGCAATGTGATCTTTCCCTTAGAAATGCTCCTTCCCGGATTGATTCCTTGTAATGTGACGGTCTCTTCGAGCTCGCCATCGGGGATCTGGAGTTTACGGAGCACCGCGGAGGAGATTAGGTTCAAGCGGCCCGCCGTCAACTAGCATCTTAGTGACCTTGAGGTTGCGGATAGTCGGTGAAAGCAACATCAGCAAGCACCCGACTGCAGTTATGCGATCAGGGTGGTCCTCAATATCAAAGATGATAGGCGTGCTGGACCATTTCAGAGGCCTGCGTGACTCGACGGATGGTTCTGCCGCATTGACTTCCCGCATCCATCGCTTGAGCTGGCGGTGTGAAGTATGCAGAGAAGCACCGCCATCAACGCACAGGACCTCTGTGGCTTTCTGGAACTCCTGCTCATCGGTCTCGTCATCATCCATGTCTTCATCATCGTTGTCGTCTTCATCCTTGTCGCGGCCGCGGGGAGGTCTGTCTCCTTGCCGCTGCTTGGCCTTGCCGCGTCCTCCTCCTCGGCCGGGACGTTTCTTGCTAGCTCCTCCAGCACCTTCCTGGGCCTTCTCCTTGTCGCGTCGTTCGTATTCAGCCTTCTGCTGCTCGACAAGCTGCTCGACCTTTTTGCAGCTCTGGAGGTCATGGCCCTTGGTGTGGTGGATCTTGCAGTACTGTTTGTTGGAGCCGTCCTGCTTGTCGGCGACCGCCACAGCTTGGCAGTTGGTGCCAGCGGCAACCTCCTTGCCGGAGCTACCAGCTTTGGCTTTCTTGGCGCCACCTCCGTTGCCGGACTGCTCAACAACTAGCACATCTTTGCCTTTCTTCTTCCTGTTGCTCCATCGCTGGTTTTTCTTTGCTGGGGCGGTCTCCTCACTATCAGATCCTCCTGCTTCAGTATTCTCTCCGGGGAGTCTCCTCCCTTCCTCAAAGACGCGTGCACACTTGTCGGCCGGGCATATAGCACACCGACGTCTACGATCTTGCACATCGCCATCTCCTCCGCATCCTGCGGTTTCGCATGTTACGATGGAACAGCGCTGATTATCATGGCAGGGTGGACATCTGGGATGTTGTCTTTGTACCACGGCTGAATCTCTGAATGTACTTGTGCAGGGGCTCTCCTTCCTTACAGGCGGCGAGATGAAGGTCGCTTTCTTGGCCATGGGGCTTGTGGTCACGCTGTAAAAAGCGCCGACAAACCGATGGCATAGATCTGACCAAGAGGATATGGAGTTGTCCGGCGATTGCATGAGCCAGGATCTGACATTGGGCTTGAGCACCGGGGAAGTAATTGGCAAGGATCTTGTCGTCTCGCCCCGGCAGCTTGCACGCGATGGTGTAGATGCCGAGGAACTCCGACGGATGCGTCTTGCCGTCGTACTTCTTTGAATGCGTCGGCAGAAATTCTTCTTGCTGGGCCACTTTGGACTTGCCGCAGCTCATGAGTGAACGCAGGGCAACCTACCGCGTACGGCAAGTCGCCTGGTTCCCCTGCCGCATGCATGTCGACAGAGGGCCCAGCGCGCTTGTCGGATTGACGCCGCGCTTCTCTTCGGCGCTCGATGCGAGTTCGAGCGTCTTCTTGCTGTCGTTCGTGAAGAACTTAGCGCTGATCGCGACGAGCTCGTGGATCCGATGATGCGGTGGAGTCGCTGTCGAGGTGGATCCGACAAGTCGGCGATCTTGGCCTTCGGGGCGGAGAGTGCATGGTGGTTGCACCCCCACCGGTTTCGCCGCCACCGGCTCGTGTTTGGCAGTCCTGCCGCGGCAGCGATGCACTCGGCTGCCGCGGAGCGTCGCCGTTGGCAAAGCCGATGAGACTCTGAATGGTGGCCCTCCATTCATCGACCTTGTCGGCTGTTGGAGGGTGATCCAGGAGCAGTTGTGCTCTCGCCAAAGCTTCCGCTGGAGTGGTGGGTGGCAGTGGCGAACGGCGCGAGGAGCGGGATATGCTCGGACTTCTAACTATGTTAGAAGGAGCGATATCCGCCCAGCGATCGATGCCTCGCTTTCGCGCCAAACATGTTGGCGCGCATGCTGGTCTTGAGCATCCCGAGATCCACCAGCTCGATCTTGGTCCAACGAACGTATGGCGTTGTGAATACCATGACGTTGTCGGTCCCGCGCCTCCTGAGACGGGCGCGGTGCATGTACGGACGCCGAGGTCTGCGCAGCCTTGTCCTTTGACTTGGCAGCATCATGGGCTCCCCTGTGGACGTCCATTCTTCCGCCGGCGTCTACCCCACCACCCGTTTGCTCCGCCGGTGGTGGGTTCGACGCGGACGGAACGTCTGCCGCCAAAGCCTTCTTCTTCGGTTGCATGTCGATGAAGATGATGAAGATCTAGCTCGTGTGGACGCCGGATCAGGTTCACACAATCTCGACGCCCCTACAGCGCGCCAAAGATGTCGGGAGGCTGATCGACCCACGAACACCTATGGGGCGGCGGACCGAGCCCCTTCGGTTCGGCGGGGCGGAGGTCGCCTGAAGAGCAGATCGAGGCGAAGCACGAGCGATTTACCCGGCTTGAGCTCTCGGAGAGATAATACTCCTACTGCTGCATGTCCGAGTGTATTGAGTTCTTGCTCAGAGCACTTGAGTGCTATAAAGACACACACGCTGCTAACGACCCGGCGTGTCCGGCTTCAACCTTTCGAACCCCTCACGCTATGCATGGGCCTCCTTTTATATGCTCAAGGGGTCTCCGACGGTGGCAACGTAGACAAGGGTAAAAATGGAAAAGGAGTGGTTGGTACAGCTACTTATGCAGTGTAGAGTGTTTCATACCTAACCACGGCGGCAGGGGACAAAGGCATTAAATGCCCGTCACGTCGCCCTAACAAAGTGCAAACAGGACCGTCGGGGCGCCACCGCTTGCCACGATGGCAATCTTGCCACAGCGCCGCTTGCCACCGGCAAGGCTGGCCGCGGCCTCTTGCCTGCAGCGCTGGGAAAGGTCGAGGCGACACGTTAGTGGATGTCTGGAGCGCAGGTGCAGAGTGGTGGTGATGCCTTGTGACAAGTGCCTTGCCAGTTGTTGTCTTGTCGCGTCCGGAAGCTTGTCGCTCACCGGGCCTTCCCGGCAAGCTCCTCTTGCCGGGGCCTTGTCTCCTAGGTGCCTTGGGTGGCCTTCCCGGCAAGCTCCTCTTGCCGGGGCCTTGTCTCCTTGGCTTAAATACTTTGTTCTTGAATGTCTCGAAAGGAACCACGGAGGACCTTGGCGGCTACCCGGTAAGCCTTGCCGCGGAGGGCTGCCACTGCCCGTGCACAAGTTCGGGATACTAGGGTACCCCTACTCTAGTACACCGACATCATCCCACAATACCGTCGAAACAAGATTGGACTAGTAACGGTAAGCATATTGAACAAAATCAATGCCCACAACAACTTGTGTTCTACTCGTGCATAGAAACTACGCATATACCTAGCTCATGATGCCACTGTTGGGGAACGTAGCAGAAATTCAGAACTTTCTACGCATCACCAAGATCATTCTATGGAGTAATCTAGCAACAAGAGAGGGAGAGGATGAGCATCTTCATACCCTTGAAGATCGATAAGCGGAAGCGTTACAAGAACGCGGATGAAGGAGTGGTACTCGCAGCGATTCAGATCGCGGTTGATTCCGATCTAAGCACCGAACAACGGTGCCTCCGCGTTCAACACACGTACAGCCCGGGGACATCTCCTCCTTCTTGATCCAGCAAGGGGAGAGGAGAAGTTGAGGGAGAACTCCGACAGCACGGCAGTATGGTGGTGATGGAGCTCGTGGTTCTCCGGCAGGGCTTCGCCAAGCACTACGGAGGAGGAGGAGGTGTTGGAGGAGGGAGAGGGCTGCGCCAGGGGAAGGGTGAGGCTGCCCTCTCTCTCTCTCACTATATATAGGGGAGCGGAGGAGGGAGGAGCCCTAGGGTTCCCCGGGGGAGGGCGGCCATAGGGGAAACCCTAGATGGGTTTTGGCGCCCCACCTCCTAGGAAACACCCCCCAAGCCGGGAGGGTGGCTACCCTAGGGGTGGCGCCCCCACCTCTCAGTTACGTGAGATGGGGTGGGAGGGCGCTCAGCCCTTAGTGGGATGATGTGCCCTCTCCCTTGGCCCATAAGGCCCCCCCAAAGCTTGTCGGGGCCTCCGAAACCCCTTTCGGACACGCTGGTCATCACCTGGTACCCCCGGAACAATTCCAGACTCCAGTACCCTTCGTCCAATATACCGATCTTCACCTCCGGACCATTTCGGAGCTCCTCATCATGTCCGGGATCTCATCCGGCACTTCGAACAACCTTCGGTAACCATATACTATTTCCCATAACAACTATAGCGTCACCGAACCTTAAGTGTGTAGACCCTACGGGTTCGGGAACCATGCAGACATGACCGAGACGTTCTCCGATCAATAACCAACAACGGGATCTGGATACCCATGTTGGCTCCCACATGTTCCACGATGATCTCATTGGATGAACCACGATGTCAAGGATTCAAGCAATCCGGTATGCAATTCCCTTTGTCTAGCGGTATTGTACTTGCCCGAGATTCGATCGTCGATATGCCGATACCTTGTTCAATCTCGTTACCAGCAAGTCTCTTTACTCGTTCTGTAACACATCATCCCGTGATCAACCCCTTGGTCACATTGTGCACATTATGATGATGTCCTACCGAGTGGGCCAAGAGATACCAGTCTCGATTCGTGCCAACCCAACAGACACTTTCGGAGATACCCGTAGTGCACCTTTATAGCCACCAAGTTACGTTGTGACGTTTGGTACACCCAAAGCATTCCTATGGTATCTGGGAGTTGCACAATCTCATGGTCTAAGGAAATGATACTTAACATTAGAAAAGCTTTAGCATACGAACTACACGATCTTTGTGCTAGGCTTAGGATTGGGTCTTGTCCATCACATCATTCTCCTAATGATGTGATCCCGTTATCAACGACATCCAATGTCCATGGTCAGGAAACCGTAACCATCTATTGATCAACGAGCTAGTCAACTAGAGGCTTACTAGGGACATGGTGTTGTCTATGTACCCACACATGTATCTGAGTTTCCTATCAATACAATTATAGCATGGATAATAAACGATTATCATGAACAAGGAAATATTATAATAATAACTAATTTATTATTGCCTCTAGGGCATATTTCCATTAATGAGACCTTTGACAACTACTTTGCCTACAATATGGAGGAGAATAGCTCAGCTAGTGAGCATGTGCTCGGAATGTCTGAGTACTACAATCACTTGAATCAAATTGGATTTAATCTTCCATATAAGATAGTGATTGACAGAGTTCCCTAGTCACTATCACCAAGTTACTAGAACTTCATGAAGAACTATAATATGCAAGGGATAACATAAACGATTCCCAAGCTCTTCGTGATGCTGAAATTGACGAAGGTAGAAATCAAGAAAAGCATCAAGTGTTGATGGTTGACAAGACCACTAGTTTCAAGAAAAGGGCAAAGGGAAGAAGGGGAACTTCAAGAAGAACGGCAAGCAAGTTGCTACTCAAGCGAAGAAGCCCAAGTCTAGACCTAAGCCTGAGACTATGTGCTTCTACTGCAAAGGGACTGGTCACTGGAAGCAGAACTGCCCCAAGTATTTGGCGGATAAGAAGGATGACAAACTGAACAAAGGTATATTTGATATACATGATATTGATGTGTACTTTACTACTGTTTATAGCAACCCCTCAGTATTTGATACTAGTTCAGTTGCTAAGATTAGTAACTCGAAACGGGAATTGCAGAATGAACAGAGACTAGTTAAGGGTGGAGTGATGATGTGTGTTGGAAGTGGTTCCAAGATTGATATGATCATCATCGCACACTCCCTATACTTTCGGGATTAGTGTTGAACCTAAATAAATGTTATTTGGTCTTTGTGTTGAGCATAAATATGATTTGATCATGTTTATTGCAATACGGTTAATCATTTAAAGTCAAAGAATAATTGTTGTTCTGTTTACATGAATAAAACCTTCAATGGTCATACACCCAATGAAATTGTTTGTTGGATCTCGATCGTAGTGATACACATATTCATAATATTGAAGCCAAAAGATGCAAAGTTAATAATGATAGTGCAACTTATTTGTGGCCCTGCCATTTAGGTCATATTGGTTTAAAGCTCATGAAGAAACTCCATGCTGATGGGCTTTTGGAATCACTTGATAGTTGTGAACCATTCCTCATGGGCAAGTGTCGGGGAGGCTCATCGTACCCGCGGACACCTATGGGGCCGGCGGAGCGGGCCCCTTTGTGGTTTGGAGGGGGGCGGAGGTCGCACGAAGAGCGGATCAAGGCGATGCACACGAGCGGTTTACCCAGCTTCGGAGCTCTCCGGAGAGATAAAACTCCTACTGCTGCTTGTTTGATCTATTGTGTTCTTGCTAGGGAGCAATGCGGGCTACCAAACCTAGCGTGAGTGTCTCTGGTCTCGAGTGGGTCGAATGAACCGAACCTCGGAACCTTGCCTAAAATGTGAACCGAACCCCCTCTACGTCCTTTTCGGGCCTCCTTTTATATGCTCAAGGGGTCTCCGACAGGTGGCAACATAGGCGGGGGTACAAATGTAAAAACAGGAGTTGGTACACCTACTTGAACATTGTACAGTGCAAAATACCTAACTCTGACGGCAAGGGACAAAAGCAATAAATGCCTGTCGTTGTCGCCCAAACAGTGTAACAGAGACCGTCAGGTGCGCCTCCGCTCGCCATGATGGCGAGCCTGTCAGCGCCGCTCATCGCTGCTCTCCGCTGGCTGCACAGCTGCTCGACACGCGCCCATGGAACGGTCCCATGGCGACACGTCGCTGGGTGAGCTGGAGCGGAGACGGAGAGAAGTTGCATGCCGCGGCCGAATCCTTGTCGCGCCCGGAGACTTGTCGCACTCCGAGCCTTCCCGGCAAGCTCCTCTTGCCGGGGCCTTGTCTTCTGCGTGCCTGGAGTGGCCTTCCCTACAAGCTCCTCTTGTCGGGGCCTTGTCTGTGCCTAGAGAGGCCTTCCCGGCAAGCTCCTCTTGTCGGGTCTTGCCTTGAGAATGGCTGCGGAGGGTCTTGGCGACGCCTTGGCGAGGCTTGCTGGGGACGCTGCGACTTCCGTGCACAAGTTCGGGTACTAAGGTACCCCTACTTTAGTACACCGACAGGAGCCCCCGGTCTGGGCCATACGGTGCCGAAGCGCTGTTGGGCCAGGCCCAAAAGCAGAACTGCAACGCGGCCTGGGTCCAAACCAAACCCACTCCGTGTCCGCCGCGTCCCCCCATAACGGCACACGTCAATTGCGGCGTCATGGGGGAAGTGGGCGGCGTGCGGGGTCGCTCCACCCGTTGCCTCCGTTCTGCATCCCCGCCACGTGGTTCCCATGCTCTTGGGGTCACGGACGGTGGAAGTGGGAAACTGGTCATTTACGAGCAGAGGCAGCAGGTCGGCCCGATCCCTGCTCTTCCTATGCCCTGATTTGTCGGCGGGGCGGTCGAGCCCCACCTCGCTTCCTTAAAAGAGCGGAAGGGGAGCGAAGCCGCACTCTCCCATCTCCTTCCTTCCTCGGTTTCCGCTCCCTTTCTCTCATTACGCCATGGAGAGAAAGGGCCTTGGTTCTTCATCGGTGGCGGCGAGGGTCGCCGCTAGACAGCGCCCTCCCAACCCCATGCCCGGGCGGCAGAGCCACCCCAAGAGGAAGAGGGAGGCGAGGTCGTGGACGAGGTCGAGGCGCCGGGGAAGAGGCGGACGGGCGGTGCGCCGTCTCCGCTTCCACCGGCGGTTCCCTCCTCAAGGGCGGGTCCATACCGGGACGACCCTTGCGAAGTTCTTCGTCCGAGCTGCGCCTGGGCGCCTCGTCGCCGCCTCGGCTTCCGGCTCCGCTTATGGCGCGATGGAGTCGGATCCGCCCGAGACACTGAGATTGCACATGAGGGGCTGTGGAATCAGCGGCATGCGAGTCCGTGTTGTATTCCCAGCCCCTAATGTGATGTATCTTGATCATGGGTGGAAGACGTTCACCCGCATCCACAACCTGAGGGCGGGCTTTACCCTCCATTTTAAGTTAATGGAGGGTGATCTCCTCTCCGTCAAGGTCTTCAGGGATCTTGGTACTCGGGCGAAGTGCTGCATGGGTAGCTCCTCCGACAGCGAAGATTCCCCCTCGAGCGAGAGTGATGAGGAGGGGAGCGACAGCGACGACGAGGTTGGCGGGCCCGATTAGTTGTCGGGCGCTGCTTCGTGCGTCACCGGCGACCCCATCATCCGCGTCGCCGGCTCCCTGAACTCCCCGGGGTCGTCTCCTTGGGCGACTGGCGTAGGAAGGCTGCGGAAGGGGAAGAGGGATGGCGACAAGCCCGTCAAGTCGGAGTACGAGGGCGTAGTGCCCTCGACAGCGTGCTGACGTCTTGCCGCCCCATCTTCGAACCCCGCTTTCGCCGCTGCCATCTCCGTCAAGCCCTCGGGGAGCTCCCGGGATGTTCCTTTGGTGTCTTCTGGCACCCGTAGCTCGTCTAGGCGTTTCTTTTGCCCTTCTCGCCTCCTTGACCTACCTCCACGAAGAGGGACGAAAAAAGGATTACGGGCATCTTATCTTTTAATTTGTAAGCCTTCGGGCCTTATCCGCATTTAATACTTGTAATCTTCCCTTTCATGTTTTTCATTCCCCACGGATTGTATCCGAGTAGAATGTTTTTAATGAAAAGGATGCTTGAAAAGGACGAAGGGCTTATCGATATCTCAGCCTCCGGCAACTCACGGCTTCTTTGCAGCTCCCGGCAACTCTGGCTTGCCGCAGCCCCCGGCAACCCTGGCTTGCCGCAGCCCCCGGCCACTCTGGCTTGCCGGGGCTTGGGTACCAGCGCGCCCTTCTCCTCTTCACTGTTATTTTAGTTCTGAGAATGATTCAGTCAGTGCCGCGATAAGTTATTTTTGTAACATAACTTTATTCTGGGCAACATCTGCTATGTTACTCCCTTTACTCGACTCTTGGCTTTGTATGTTATTACCCTACGCTTTTCAGGGAAACTTGTCGGTGCAGGCACCCTTGCCACGGCCAGCAAAAGTCGAGAACTTCAAGACCTTCTTTGGCAAGGGGTCGCTTACCGACAAACAACCTTGTCGCGGACTAGCCGCAGCTCACTTAAGTTGTTGAGCGGACTCGAAACAAAGTAAGGTGCGACCAGTCACGATTTGGTTCCTCCGCATACGGGTTTTTCATACAAAGCGGTCGTTCAAGGGAGATAACTTTACAAATTTATTACTGATCTGAATCGATCGATGCAATGTTATTTCCTCTACTTGATTCCTTCCTTTATGCGTTTACGCCTTTACGCATTTCAGGAAACTTGCGGTGCGAGCACCCTTGCCGCGAGCGCCGAGTGCGGAACTTGACTTCTTTGGCGGGGTCGCTACCGACAAGCAACCTTGTCGCGGACTAGCCGCAGCTCACTTACATTGTTGAGCAGACTTGAAACAAAGTAAGGGCGCGACCAGTCGCGATCTGGTTCCTCTGCGCACAGGTTCTCCGTACAAAGTACTATCGTTCGAGGAAGATAACTTGAAAATTTATAAATTGATTGCTCAGACTTTGGCAACTTAGCTTTTCTCTCTCTTGCTTCCCGATGAGGTGAGACTTATTCGAGCGGTGCTCTGGTCCACAATATTATCTCCTCCTTCCCCCTGGTTAACTTCTAGGCGAGGGAGCCTCCCTTTCTTTGTGACAAGAGAAAGAAGAGGAAATAACGTTATGGAGCCCAAAGTGGCTCGATTACGCTTATGGTGTGGTTGCTGCACAAAGTGTTAGCCAAAACATGCAATAAATTGGTGAAAGCATGAACTTGACGGGTTATGCGCAACACATGGGCTTCTTGATGCACGAGGTCTGCGCCCGGCTTTGTACAAAGGATCACATGCAACGGCAAGACTTGTACAAAAAGGTGGTTGCGGAGCAGTTCCGACAACCGCGCCTTTATGGGTAAAACTTACGAAGATGCTCAATGTTCCAGAGTTGCTCACCGAATGCCATCTTCGGTCTCAAATGACAGCGCCAGAGCCTAGTGACTCGTTTCACCCGATAAGGGCCTTCCCACTTCGGGCGTCAACTTGTTTGAATTCTTGGCGGACTGAACGCGCCCGAAGAACAAGGTCGCCTTCCTCGAGACTTCGGCATTAACCCTGCGGCCATGGTAGCGACGCAGGCTTGTTGGTAGCGGCGGCTCGCCTGACAGCTGAAGACGATCCTCCTCAAGGAGCAGCAGCGTCATCTTGTCGCAGCTGCTCTTTCTCAAACTCATCATAAGCGAGCACTCGAGGCGACCCGTATCTGAAGTTCCGTGGGGAGAACTGCCTCTGCTCCATAGACTAGAGCAAAGGGTGCACGGCGGTGGCTCGATTTGGCGTCGTCTGATCGACCAAGAAACGACCGGCAGCTCCTCGATCCAGTTTCTTCCGCGACTTGTGCAGCTGTCGAAAGTTACGGTCTTGAGCCCGCGACACTTCAGCGTTGCCCTCTCTCGCTTGACCGTTGCTTCTCGGGTGAGCAACAGAAGCAAAGCAGACCTTGGCGCCAAGGTCTTGGACGTACTGCATGAAGGTGCGACTCGTAAATTGTGTGTCGTTGTCGGTGATGATCCTGTTAGGGATCCTGAAACGGCAAACAATCGACCTGAAGAACTTGACCGACCGTGGTCTTGTCACCTTCCTCATCGCTTCCACTTCCGGCCACTTTGTGAACTTGTCGATGGCGACGTACAAGTACTCAAAGCCCCGACAGCTTCGGGGAAGGGGCCGAGGATGTCGAAACCCCAGACCGAAAATGGCGGGATAAAGGGATCGTCTGGAGAGCTCGAGCTGGCTGGTGTATCTGTTTGGAATGGAACCGCACGCTTCACACTTGGTTACTTGTGCAGTTGCATCACGGAGGGTTGTCGGCCAGAAGAAACCTTGCCGGAAAGCTTTGCGGCAAGTGCTCTTGGCGCCAATGTGGTGACCACATATGCCTCCATGTATCTCTCGCCAATAGCTTCATCCATCTTCCACAGGAATACACTTCAATTTCACGCCGTTGAGTCTTCTTACATGCGATGTCTGTCGACAAAATGGTACATACTTGACTGCCGGGCTACTCTTTCCGCTTCTTCTTGCTCTTGGGAAGTTCTCCTGTCTCGAGGAAATGGACAATCTGCTGCGCCCATCTTTGGAGCTATGCGGCTCGACAACAAGGACTAAAGGCACATCTGCTGCTGCGGGAACATCAGCTTCTACGACAAGAACCTGCGTCCCTGCCGGAGCTTGATGCTCCCCGACAAGCTTGCCGGAGCAAGACTTGTCGGGAGCGTTTGCTTCAACGAAACAAACCCTGGGGTCTGTCGGAGCAGACTGCTCCTCAGCACTGTTGGTGTTGATCTTGGGGACCTTTGCAATGACGGCTTCGGGAAGTCCTGTCGGAAAGTAATCACCAGAGGCCAACTTCCTCTTCTTGCTCTGTCCAGTCGATGGTGTTACGGTTGGTTGAGTCAGCTTGAGCACAAAGGTCCCTGGTTCCATAGGTAGCTTGAGTGCGGCACACTTTGACAGGCCGTCAGCAATATCATTCTGAGCTCTTGGAACATGTTCCATTTGCAGGCCGTCAAAGTGCTCTTCTAGCTTCCTCACTTCATCAACGTAGGCTTCCATCAACGGACTCTGGTAATCTTTGTTGACTTGGCGGACGACGAGTTGCGAGTCACCCCTGACAATAAGCTTCTTGATCCCAAGGTCCACTGCGATCCTGAGACCGGCAAGCAACCCTTCATACTCTGCGGTATTGTTTGTCGCTTGCTCCTTGGGAAAGTGCATTTGGACGACGTACTTGAGGTGCTCTCCGGTGGGTGCGATAAGCAAAGACGCGGCAAGACCGGCGCTTTGCAGCGAGAAGGCACCATCAAAGTACATCAGCCACTCTTTGCTTGCTTCTTCTTTGACGGAATGCTCGTCTCAGGAATCTCTTCATCCGGCCTTGGCGTCCATTACGCTATGAATTCCGCCAAGGCTCTGCTTTGGATAGTTGATGTGCTTTCAAACTTGAGACCAAAGCTTGACAGCTCCAGTGCCCACTCGACAATCCTGCCTGTCGCTTCTGGATTCTGTAGTATCCTCTTCAGCGGAAAGCGAGTGACAACTGTGATCTCATGTGCTTGGAAGTAATGGCGCAGCTTTCTCGAGGCCATGAGGAGGCCGAAAAGCAATTTCTGCACACCAGAATACCTTGACCTAGCCCCTTGCAGGAGGGAACTGACAAAGTAGACTGGGCGCTGCACCATCCTTTTCTGCATCTGTTCACGCGTCTTCGCGGACTCGTCCTTGTCGGGACCAGAGCTTGTCGGCGAAGGCCCTCGCTTGTCGCCGGATGTGCTCGCCATGTTTCGGCTCGTCATCATCCGCCTCCTCTCGCCACTAACGCAGCACTAACCACTTGATTGGTTGCCGCTATATATAGCAGCAACTTCTCTTGTGGCCTAAGCGCGACAAGTGTTGGAGTGGAGGACAGGTATCTCTTTAAGTCTTGCAGCGCAGCCTCCGCCGAGTCCATTTCTTGGACCTGCCTTTTTCAAAATCTTGAAGAATGGCGGCGCGCTCAGCAGAACCTAGAAATAAACTTCTTGAGAGCAGCCACGCGAATCGGCAAGTCTTCGTACATCCTTGACGTGCTTTGGTGCTTCAATCTGCTCAATGGCCTTGATCTTGTCGGGATTAGCTTCAATCCCCCGAGAGACGAAGAACCCGAGAAGCTTGCCGGAGGGGACTCCAAACACGCACTTCTCGGGGTTGAGCTTGAGGTTGATCTTGTGCAGATTTGCAAAGGTCTCGTCCAAATCTTGAACCAAAGTTGCTTTGTCCTTGCTCTTGACCACTATGTCATCCATGTAGGCTTCTACATTTATGTGCATTTGCGGCTCAAAAGCGTCATGGACTACCCTTGCAAATGTTGAACCAGCATTCTTCAAACCGAAAGGCATCCGTATGAAACAGTAGGTGCCACATGGTGTGATGAATGCGGTCTTCTCTTCATCTTCTTCAGCCATGAAGATCTGATGGTATCCTGGGTAGGCATCAAGAAACGAAAGCAAATCACATCCAGCCATGGAGTCAACAATCTGGTCAATGCGCGGCAAGGGAAATGGATCTTTGGGACAAGCTTTATTAACATCCGTGAAGTCAATACAAAGTCTCCATTTCCCATTTGCCTTGCACACGAGTACATGATTGGCCAACCACGTAGGATGGAGCACTCCTCTGACAAGGCCTGCTGCTTCCAGTTTCTTGATCTCTTCGGCTATGAATTCTTGGCGCTCCACTGCTTGCTTCCTGACTTTTTGCTTGACGGTTCGTGCATGAGGACAAACGGCCAGGCGGTGCTCAATCACTTTCCTGGGAAAACCGGGGATATCAGACGGTTGCCATGCAAACACATCGACATTCGCCGCAGAGAAAGCAACGGCGCCTTCCTATTTGGGGTCGAGAGAGGCACTGATGGTGAAGGTACCACCAGCGCTGTCCTCCTTGGCGGGCACCTTCTTGGTCTTCGGCGGAGCCACCATCTTCTTGCACTTGCCGGTGGAGCTCGATGGTGCGTCCTCGACGGTAGCGCAGCACTCCGAAGAGGTGCGCTTGCCGGAGTGAGCATCAGAGCCCTTGCCGGACTTGGACTTGGTCTTCTTCCCCCCGGGAGCTTCAGCGGCAAGTGTCTGGCAATCTGTTGCGGCTGCTGCATCCCGGAAGATCTTGTCGGCACAGATAAGGGCATCCTTCTTGTTGCCATGGACAGAGATGACGCTTATCGGGCCCGGCATCTTGAGTCGGTTGTAGGCGTAGTGAGTGGCTGCCATGAACTTGGCTAGTGCTGGACGGCCAAGTATCCCATTGTAAGGCAATGGGAAATCGGCGACGTCAAACGTAACCCTCTCAGTCCTGAAGTTCAGCTCGCTGCCAAATGTGACCGGCAACGTAATCTTCCCCTTTGGCTTGCTCCTTCCCGGATTGATTCCTTGGAAGTTTCCGGTCTCTTCAAGCTTCATTGTCGAGGATTTGAAGCACGGAGCACCGCGGAGGAGATCAGATTCAAGCCGGCCCGCCGTCAACTAACATTTTGTGACCTTGAGGTTGCGGATGGTTGGAGAGACCAACATCGGCAAGCACCCGACCGCAGTTATGCGATCAGGGTGGTCCTCAATATAAAAATGAGAGGCGTCTTGGACCACTTCGAGGCTTCTTGCGCGACTCTACGGATGGTTCCGCTGCATTGACCTCCCGCATCCATTGCTTGAGTTGGCGGTGGGAGGTATGCAGGGAAGCACCTCCGTCAACACAGAGAACCTCTATGGCTTTCTGAAACTCCTGCTCATCGGCGTCGTCGTCCTCCATATCTTCGTAGTCATCATCATCTTCATTCTTGTCGCGGCTGCGGGGAGGTCGATCTCCTTGTCGCTGCTTGACTTCGCCGCGGCGTCCTCCCCGGCCGGGACGTTTCTTGCTCGCTCCCCCAGCACCTTCCTGGGCCTTCTCCTTGTCTCACCGCTCGTACTCAGCTCTCTGCTGTTCGACGAGGTGCTCGACCTTCTTGCAGCTCTGGAGATCGTGGCCCTTGGTGCGGTGGATCTTGCAGTACTGCTTGCCGGAGCCGTCCTGCTTGTCGGAGGCCGCCACCGACTGGTGGTTGGCGTCAGCGGCAACCTCCTTGCCGGAGCCACCAGCCTTGGCGTTCTTGTCGCCACCTCCGTTGCCGGACTGCTCAACAGCTAGCACTTCTCTGGCCTTCTTCTTCCTGTTGCCTCGCCACGGCCCTTCTTTGCCGGGCGGTGTCTTCTTGTCGATCCTGCTTCGCATTCTCTCTGGAGTCTCCTCCCTTCCTCAAAGACGCGACACTTGTTGGCCAAAGGCGTACAGCTTCGGCCGACGTCCTTGACTTTGCACATCGCCATCTCCTCCCTCATCCTGCGGTTCCGCACATTCGATGAAATGCGCCGATCACCGCGGCAGGTGGACGTGCACGGGATGTTGTAGTGCACACGGCTGAATCTCTGAATGAACTTGCGCATGGACTCTCCTTCCTTCTGGGCGAGCAAGCGAAGGTCACTCTCTTGGCCATGAGGTTTGTGGCCACCTGTGAAGGCGCCAACAAACTGATGGCACAGATCTGCCCAGGAGGATATGGAGCCGTCCGGCAAGTGCATGAGCCAAGATCTGACGTTGGGCTTGAGTACGAGCGGGAAGTAGTTGGCGAGGATCTTGTCGTCCCGTCCCCCCGCAGCCTGCACCGCGATGGTGTAGATGCTGAGGAACTCCGACGGATGCGTCCGGCCATCATACTTCTCCGGCACTACTGGTTTGAAGTTTTTCTGGCTGGGCCATTGGACTTGCCGCAGCTCACGAGTGAACGCAGGGCAACCTACCGCAGACGGCAAAGTCGCTGGCCCCTCCGTGGCGTGCATGTCGACGAAGGCCCAGCGACTTGTCGGATTGACGTCGCGCTTCTCTTCGGGCGCTCGATGCGAAGTTCGGCGTCCTCTTGTTGTCGCTCATGAAGAACTTGGCGCTGATCGCGGCGAACTTCATGGATCCGGACGACGCAGTGGAGTCGCTGTCGAGGTAGATCCGGCGAGTCGGCGATCTTGGCCCTTTTGGCGGAGAGTGCACGGTGGTTGCCCTCCGACAGTCCTGCCGCCACCGGCTCGTGCCTTGTCGTCTCGCCGCGCAATGATGGCGTCGATTGCCGCGGGCGTCGCCGTTGGCAAAGCCGATGAGGCTACGGATAGTAGCCCTCCACTCGTCGACCTTGTGGGCCGTTGGAGGGTAGTCGAGGAGCAGCTGAGCTCGCCAGTAGCTTCGCTGAAGTAGTGGGTGGCATTGGAGAAGCGGTGCGAGGAGCGGACACGCCGGACTTCTAACTCCGTTAGAAGGAGCAGCGCCCGTCCGGCGGCCGTATCTCACTCGTGCCAGCATGTTGGCGCGCATGCTGGTCTTGAGGGTCTCGATCCAGCGTAACGTATGGCGCTGTGGAACGCCATGGCGTTGTTGGTCCCGTCTCTTGAGATGGGCGCTGGGATGCGCGGACGCCGAGGTCTGCGGTGCCTTGTCCTTGGACTTGGCAACGTCGCGAGCACCTTCGTCGGCGCCCGTTCCTCCGCCAGCGTTTGCCCCACCACCCGTTTGCTGAGGTGAGGGTGGGTACGACGCGGACGGCTCTGCTGCCGCCGAAGCCTTCTTCTTCGGTGGCATGTTGAGGAAGATGTTGATGACGCTGCTCGCGTGATCGCCGGATCAGATTCACACGGCCTCGACGCCCCCATACCTGGCGCGCCAGAGATGTCGGGGAGGCTGATCGTACCCGCGAACACCTATGGGGCCGGCGGAGCGGGCCCCTTTGTGGTTCGGAGGGGGGCGGAGGTCGCACGAAGAGCGGATCAAGGCGATGCACACGAGTGGTTTACCCAGCTTCGGAGTTCTCCGGAGAGATAAAACTCCTACTGCTGCTTGTTTGATCTATTGTGTTCTTGCTAGGGAGCAATGCAGGCTACCAAACCTAGCGTGAGTGTCTCTGGTCTCGAGTGGGTCGAATGAACCGAACCACGGAACCTAGCATAAAATTCGACCCGAACCCCCTCTACGGCGCACTCGGGCCTCCAGTTAGATGCTCGAGGGGTCTCCGACAGGTGGCAACATAGGCGGGGTACAAATGTAAAAACAGGGGTTGGTACACCTACTTGAACAAAGGTATGATGCAAAATACCTAACTCGACGGCAAGGGACAAAAGCAATAAATGCACTGTCGTTGTCGCCCAAACAAAGTGTAACAGACCGTCAGTGCGCCTCCGCCGCCACGATGGCGAAGCTGTCGCTGCCGCTCATCGCTGCTCTTCGCTGGCTGCACACTGCTCGACACGCGCCCATGGAACGGTCCCATGGCGACACGTCGCTGGGTGAGCTGGAGCGGAGACGGAGAGAAGTTGCATGCGGCAAGCGCCTTTGCCGCGGCGAATCCTTGTCGCGCCGGAGACTTGTCGCGCTCGAGCCTTCCCGGCAAGCTCCTCTTGCCGGGGCCTTGTCTTCTGCGTGCTCGAGTGGCCTTCCTACAAGCTCCTCTTGTCGGGGCCTTGTCTGCGTGCCTAGAGGCCTTCCGGCAAGCTCCTCTTGTCGGGGTCTTGCCTTCGTAATGGCTGCGGAGGGTCTTGGCGGACGCCCGAGGCTTGCTGCATGGGACATCGCGATCGCCCGTGCAGACAAGTTCGGGGTACTAAGGTACCCCTACTTTAGTACACCGACAGCAAGATGACTAAAACTCCATTCTCCGGAACAATGGAGCGAGTTACTGACTTATTGGAAATAATACATACTGATGTATGCGGTCGATGAGTGTTAAAACTCGTGGCGGGTATCGTTATTTTCTTACCTTCACAGATAATTTGAGCAGATATGGGTATATCTACTTAATGAAACACAAGTCTAAAACTGTTGAAAATTTCAAAGATTTTCAGAGTGAAGTGGAGAATCATTGTAACAAGAAAATAAAGTTTCTACGATCTGATCGTAGACGCAAATATTTGAGTTACGAGTTTGGACTTCATTTAAAATAATGTGGAATAGTTTCACAACTCACGCCACCCAGAACACCACAGCATAATGGTGTGTCCGAACGTCATAACCGTACTTTATTGGATATAGTGCAATCTATGATGTCTCTTACCGATTTACCACTATCATTTTTGGGGTTATGCATTCGAGACAGCTACATTCACATTAAATTGGGCACCATCTAAATCCGTTGAGATGACACTGTATGAACTATGGTTTGGCAAGAAACCTAAGCTGTCGTTTCTTAAAGTTTGGGGTTGCGATGCTTATGTGAAAAAGCTTCAACCTGATAAACTCGAACCGAAATCATAGAAATGTGTCTTCATAGGATACCCAAGGGAGACTGTTGGGTACACCTTTTATCACAGATCCTAAGGCAAGACATTCATTGCTAAGAATGGATCCTCTCAAGAGAAGGAGTTTCTCTCGAAAGAAGTGAGTGGGAGGAAAGTAGAACTTGATGAGGTAACTGTACCTGCTCCCATTTGGGAAAGTAGTTCATCATAGAAATTTGTTCCTGTGACTCCTACACCAATTAGTGAGGAAGCTAATGATGATGATGTAACTTCAGATTAAGTTACTACCGAACCTCGTAGGTCAACCAGAGTAAGATCCGCACCAGAGTGGTACGGTAATCCAGTTCTGGAAGTCATGTTACTTGACCGTGACAAACCTACGAACTATGAGGAAGCGATGATGAGCCCAGATTCCGTGCAATGGCTTGAGGCTATGAAATCTGAAATGGGATCCATGTATGAGAACAAAGTGTGGACTTTGGTTGTCTTGCCCGATGATCGGCAAGCCATCGAGAATAAATGGATCTTCAAGAAGAAAACTGACACTGACGGTAATGTTACTGTCTACAAAGCTCGACTTGTTGCGAAAGGTTTTCGACAAGTTCAAGGAGTTAACTATAATGATACTTTCTCACTCGTAGCGATGCTTAAGTCCGTCCGAATCACGTTAGCAATTGCTACATTTTATGATTATGAATTTTGGGAAATGGATGTAAAGGCTGCATTCCTGAATGGATTTCTAGAAGAAGAGTTGTATATGATGCAACCTGAAGGTTTTATCGATCCAAAGGATGCTAACAAAGTGTGCAAGCTCCAGCGATCCATTTATGGACTGGTGCAAGCATCTCGGAGTTGGAATAAATGTTTTGATAGTGTGATCAAAGCATATGGTTTTATACAGACTTTTGGAGAAGCCTGTATTTACAAGAAAGTGAGTGGGAGCACTGCAACCTTTCTGATAAGTATATGTGAGTGACATATTGTTGATCGGAAATGATGTAGAATTTTCTGGAAAGCATAAAGGAGTGTTTGAAAGAAGTTTTTCAAAGAAAGACCTCGATGAAGCTGCTTACATATTGAGCATCAAGATTTATAGAGATAGATCAAGAAGCTTGATAAGTTTTTTAAATGAGTACATACCTTGGCAAAATTTTGAAGTAGTTCAAAATTGAACAGTCAAAGAAGGAGTTCTTGCTTCTATTGCAAGGTGTGAAATTGAGTAAGACTCAAAGCCCGACCACGGCAGGAGATAGAAAGAGAATGAAAGTCATTCCCTATGCCGCAGCCATAGGTTCTATAAAGTATGCCATGCTGTGTACCAGATCTATTGTATACCCTACACTGAGTTTGGCAAGGGAGTACAATAGTGATCTAGGAGTAGATCACTGGACATCGGTCAAAAATATCCTTAGTGGAATAGGGATATGTACCTCGATTATGGAAGGTTTGTCGTAAAGGTTTACGTCGATGCAAGTTTTGACATTGATCCAGATGACTCTAAGTCTCAATCTGGATACATATTGAACATGGGAGAAATTAGCTAGAGTAGCTCCCTGCAGAGCATTGTTGACATAGAAATTTGCAAAATACACACATATCTGAATATGGCAGACCCGTTAACTAAACTTCTTCCACAAGGAAAACATGATCACACCGTAGTACTCTTTGGGTGTTAATCACATGGCGACGTGAACCAAGATTACTGACTCTAGTAAACCCTTTGAGTGTTGTTCGCATGGCGATGTGAACTATGGATGTTAATCACATGGTGATGTGAACAGTTGGTGTTAAATCACATGGCGATGTGAACTAGATTATTGACTCTAGTGCAAGTGGGATACTGAAGGAAATATTCCCTAGAGGCAATAATAAAGTTATTATTTATTTCCTTATTTCATGATAAATGTTTATTATTCATGCTAGAATTGTATTAACCGGAAACTTAGTACATGTGTGAATACATAGACAAACAGAGTGTCACTAGTATGCCTCTACTTGACTAGCTCGTTGAATCAAAGATGGTTAAGTTTCCTCGCCATAGACATGAGTTGTCATTTGATTAATCTAGATCACATCATTAGAGAATGATGTGATTGACTTGACCCATTCCGTTAGCTTAGGACTTGATCGTTTAGTATGTTGCTATTGCTTTCTTCATGACTTAAACATGTTCCTATGACTATGAGATTACGCAACTCCCGAATACTGAAGGAACACTTTGTGTGCTATCAAATGTCACAACGTAACTGGGTGATTATAAAGATGCTCTACAGGTGTCTTCGATGGTGTTTGTTGAGTTGGCATAGATCGAGATTAAGATTTGTCACTCCTTGTATCGGGGAGGTATCTCTGGGCCTTCTTGATAATGCACATCACTATAATCCTTGCAAGCAATGTGAATAATGAGTTAGTTGCAGGATGATGCATTACGGAACGAGTAAAGAGACTTTCCGGTAACGAGATTGAACTAGGTATTGAGATACTGACAATCGAATATCGGGAAAGTAACATACTGATGACAAAGGGAACAGCGTATGTTGTTATGCGGTTTGACTGATAAAGATCTTCGTATAATATGTAGGAACCAATAGGAGCATCCAGGTTCTGCTATTGGTTATTGACCAAAGATGAGTCTCGGTCATGTCTACATAGTTCTCGAACCCGTAGGGTCCGCACGCTTAACGTTCTATGACGATTTGTATATGAGTTATGTGATTTGATTACCGAAGTTTGTTCGGAGTCCCAGATGAGATTGGGGACATTACGGGGAGTCTCAAAATGGTTGAGACGTAAAGATCGATATATTGGAAGGCTATATTCAGACATCGGAAAGGTTCCGAGTGATTCGGGTATTTTTCGGAGTACCGGAGAGTTACGGGAATTCGTATTGGGCCTTAATGGGCCACACGGGAAAGGAGAGAAAGGCCTCAAGGGTGGCCGCGCCCCTTCCCCATGGACTGTTCCGAATTGGACTAGGGAAAGGGGGCGCCTCCTTCCTTCCTTCTCCTTCTCCCTTCCCTTTTTCCTATTCCATGTGGGAGGTGGAATCCTACTAGGATTAGGGAGTCCTAGTAGGGCTCCACACTTTGAGCACGCCCTATGAGGGTCAGCCTCCTCCTCCCTCCATCCTTTATATACGTGGCCAGGGGGCACCCCATAGACACACAAGTTGAGCATTGATCTCTTAGCCAAGTGCGGTGCCCCCTCCACCATAATCCACTTCGGTCATATCGTTGCAGTGCTTAGGTGAAGCCCTGCATCGGTAGCTTCATCATCACCGTCATCACGCCATCGTGTTGACGAAGCTCTCCCTGACACTCTGCTGGATCGTGAGTTCGTGGGACGTCACCAAGCCGAACGTGTGTAGATCGCGGAGGTGCCGTACTTCCGGTGGTAGGATCGGTCGATTGTGAAAACGTACGACTACATCGACCGCGTTGTCATAACGCTTCCGCTTACGGTCTACAAGCGTACGTGGACTACACTCTCCCCTCTTGTTGCTATGCATCACCATGATCTTGCGTGTGCGTAGGAAATTTTTCGAAATTACTACTTTCCCCAACACCACCGCCAGCTCAAGCGATGGGCATGAGAGACCAATGTTGTGGAGCCAGCGCCAGAGGCCCCGAAAACACTCAAATGGTCCCGCACGCCAATCATCTTTGATGAGGAGGATCACCTAGGCCGCACCACTTCATTAGGGTGCTTGCCATTGTTGGTCTCCCCGACAATCCGCAACCTCAAGGTCACAAAGATGTTAGTGGATGGCTGGGCCGTGTTAAATCTCATTTCCCCAGCAGTTATCAGCCAGCTTCATATAGGAGAAGAAGAGCTAGAGGTTACCGGCACGTTTCAAGGAGTTAACCCCGACAAGAGCCATCCTAAGGGGATGATTACACTGTTGGTAACGTTTGGGGGAGAACTGAACTACCGGCACTGTTGATCTCCCCCTGCCGTACAATGGGATTCTCAGACGCACGGCCCTGGCCAATTTAATGGCAGCATCCCACTATGCTTATAACACACTGAAGATGCCTGGGCCACTGGGAGTCATCACTATCCCATCAGATGAGAAGGATGCAATTATCTGCATGGACAAGATGTACCGGGATGCAGTCGCAGCAGAGGCTCTGGCAGCAACAGCTCCCGCCAAGGAAAGCAAAGGAAAGTAAAGGGATTGCAGGACCTCCAGCAAGGAGTCCGGGAAACGTGCCCCCTCTGAGTGCAAGGCACCCGTTGGCGACGTGCCAGAGTGTTCCAACAGCAAAAGATCCAAGGTCGCTGCACGCCAAGTGAAGAAGGTCCCGGCAGGGCTGGATGGCGTTGATGGTACCTTCACCATCAGCGCCACCCTTGATGACAAATAGGAAAGCGCGCTCGTTCCCTTCCTGCGGGCGAATATCGATGTGTTTGCCTGGCAACCATATGATATCCCCGGTGTTCCCAGGGATGTAATCGAGCACCACCTTGCTGTTTGCCCACATGACTGACCTGTCAAGCAGAAAGTCCAGAAGCAGGCCTTGGAGCGGCAGCAGTTCATCGCCGAATAGATTCAGAAATTGGAAGCAGCTGGTTTGGTCAGAGGAGTACTGCACCCCACATGGTTAGCAAATCTAGTGGTAGTCCGGAAGGCAAATGGGAAATGGAGGCTTTGCATTGATTTCACAGATCTCAACAAGGTTTGCCCGAAGGACCCATTTCCCTTGCCGCGTATCGACCAGATTGTTGATTCCACTTCAGGGTGTGATTTGCTCTCCTTTCTGGACGCATATTCCCGATATCACCAGATCTTTACCTCCAAAGAAGATGAAGAGAAGACATCGTTCGTCACCCCATGTGGTACGTACTGCTTTGTCTGCATGCCATTCGGACTAAAGAGTGTTGGGTCCACTTTTGCAAGGGCAGTTCAGATTGGGTTTGAGCCACTGTTACACAGAAACATAGAAGCCTATATGGATGATATAGTGGTCAAAACCAAGGATAAGACCACTCTTATCCAGGATTTGGAGGAGTGATACGTCTCCAACGTATCTATAATTTTTTATTGTTCCATGCTATTATATTATCTGTTTTGAATGTTTAAATGGGCATTAATATGCTCTTTTATATTATTTTTGGGACTAACCTATTAACCAGAGGCCCAAAGTGCGGTTCGCTTTTTTTTTGCCTATTTTAGTGTTTGCAGAAAAGGAATACCAAACGGAGTCCAAACGGAATGAAACATTCGCGATGATCTTTCTTGGACCGAAAGCAATCCAGAAGACTTGGAGTTGAAGTCTGGAATGCGACGAGGCGGCCACGACGCACGAGGGCGCGCCCAAGGGGGTAGGCCTGTCGCCACCCTCATGGGCCCCTCGTAGCTCCACCAACATACTTCTTTCGCCTATATATACTTGTATACCCGAGAAACATTAGGGGGAGCCATGAAACCACTTTTCCACTGCCGCAACGTTTTTTACACATGAGATCCCATCTTGGGGCCTTTTCCGGCGATCTGCCGAAGGGGGAATCGATCACGGAGGGCTTCGACATCAACACCATAGCCTCTCCGATGAAGCGTGAGTAGTTTACCACAGACCTTCGGGTTCATAGTTATTAGCTAGATGGCTTCTTCTCTCTCTTTGATCCTCAATACAAAGTTCTCCTCGATGTTCTTGGAGATCTATTCGATGTATACTCTTTTGCGGTGTGTTTGCCGAGATCCGATGAATTGTGGATTTATGAACTTGATTATCTATGAATATTATTTGGTTCTTCTCTGAATTCTTATATGCATGATTTGATATCTTTGCAAGTCTCTTTGAATTATCGGTTTAGTTTGGCCTACTAGATTGATCTTTCTTGCAATGGGAGAAGTGCTTAGCTTTGGGTTCAATCTTGCGGTGTCCTTTCCCAGTGACAGTAGGGGTAGGAAGGCACGTATTGTATTGTTGCAATCGAGGATAGAAAGATGGGGTTTATATCATATTGCTTGAGTTTATCCGTCTACATCATGTCATCTTGCTTAATGCGTTACTCTGTTCTTATGAACTTAATACTCTAGATGCATGCTAGATAGCGGTCGATGTGTGGAGTAATAGTAGTAGATGCAGAATCGTTTCGGTCTACTTGACATGGACGTCATGCCTATATTCATGATCATTGCCTTCGATATCTTCATAACTATGCGCTTTTCTATTAATTGCTCGGCACTAATTTGTTCACCCACCGTAATACATGCTATCTTGAGGGAAGCCACTAGTGAAACCTATGGCCCCCGGGTCTCTTTCTTATTATATTGCATCTCTTTTATTTACATCACATCTTGTTTACTATTTTGCAATCTTTACTTTCCAATCTATACAACAAAAATACCAAAAATATTTACTTTACTATCTTTATTAGATCTCATTTTTGCGAGTGACCGTGAAAGGATTGACAACCCCTTTATCGCTTGGTTGCAAGGTTCTTTAGTGATTATGCAAGTACTAGGTGACTTGTGCGTTGTCTCCTACTGGATTGATACCTTGGTTCTCCAAAAATGAGGGAAATACTTACGCTATTTTCCTGGATCACCCTTTCCTCTTCATGGGAAAACCAATGCATGCTCAAGAGGTAACAAGAAGGATTTCTAGCGACGTTGCCGGGGAGATCTACGCCAAGTCAAGACATACCAAGTACCCATCATAAACTCTTCTCCCTTGCATTACATTATTTGCCATTCGCCTCTCGTTTTCCTCTTCCCCACTTCTAGAACGATTTTCGAAAACCTTTACGTTTTCTTCGCCCCTTTTTTGTTCGTATCTTTTCGCTTGCTTCTTGTGTGCTTGTGTGTTGGGTTGATTGTTTGTCACGATGACTCAAGATAATACTAAATTGTGTGACTTTTCCAATACCAACAACAATGATTTTATTAGCACTCCAATTGCTCCTATTACCAATGTTGAATCTTGTGAAATTAATACCGCTTTGTTGAATCTTGTTATGAAAGATCAATTTTCTGGCCTTCCTTGCGAGCATGCCGCTACCCATCTAAACAAGTTCGTTGATTTGTGTGATATTCAAAAGAAGAAAGATGTGGATAATGATATTGTTAAGTTGAATCTATTTCCGTTTTCGCTTAGAGATCGTGCTAAAACTCGGTTCTCTTCTTTGCCTAAAAATAGTATTGATTCATGGAATAAGTGCAAAGATGCTTTTATCTCTAAGTATTTTCCTCCCGCTAAGGTCATCTCTCTCAGAAACGATGTTATGAATTTTAAGCAACTTGATCATGAGCATGTTGCACAAGCTTGGGAGAGGACGAAATTAATGATACATAATTTCCCTACACATGGTTTGAATTTGTGGATGATTATACAAAAAATTTATGCCAGATTGAATTTTGCTTCTAGAGATCTTTTAGATTCGTCCACGGGAGGCACTTTTATGGAAATCGCTTTAGGAGAAGCTACTAAACTCCTAGACAATATTATGGTTAATTATTCTCAATGGCACACCGAAAGATCCACTAGTAAAAAAGTTCATGCAATTGCAGAGATTAATGTTTTGAGTGGAAAGATGGATGAACTTATCAAATTGTTTGCTAATAGAAGTGTTTCTTCTCATCCTAATGATATGCCTTTGTCCACTTTGATTGAGAATAATAATGAATCTATGGATGTGAATTTTGTTGGTAGGAACAATTTTGGTAACAACGCGTATAGAGGAAACTTTTATTCTAGTCCATTTCATAGTAATTCCTCTAATAATTATGGTAATTCCTACAACAACTCTTATGGAAATTTTAATAAGATGCCCTCTGATTTTGAGACTAGTGTTAAAGAATTTATGAATTTGCAAAAGAATTTCAATGCTTTGCTTGAAGAAAAATTGCTTAAGATTGATGAGTAGGCTAGGAACGTGGATAGAATTTCTCTTGATGTTGATTCTTTGAAACTTAGATCTATTCCACCTAAGCATGACATCAATGAGTCACTCAAAGCCATGAGAATTTCCATTGATGAGTGCAAAGAAAGAACCGTAGGATGCATGCTAAAAAAGATTGCTTTGTGAAAGCGTGTTCTTCTAGTTTTTATGATAACTAGTTGACCCGTTGCGCCAAATGGTGCAGAGACCCGCTAAAGCCATGTTGTCGATGAAAATAGTATTATTATTCAAGAACATATTCGATACTCATAATAGAAAGCCCATGTGTTAAACCATACTATTTTGAAAATGTCTATCACATTGCGAAATCCGAGTTTGAAAAAAAAATGTATAACCCATTGCCCCAAAAAGAATTCTAAATGACCAGTTGCGCCAAATGGCACAAAGTCCCTTTTAAAACCTAGCATGCTATGAAAATATTTGCATTTTTTCCACTAATTTTATTTTTGAATAAGAGTAGAGTGTCTACCCCCAGAGTGTTAAAAAATATTTGACTTCGTCAGTAGAAGTAGGTTTTACCATTAGGAATTAGGGTACTGATATTTGATTGTACTTGCCGCTGTTGAAGAGGAAGGAGACGCACTATTTTCTAGTGATAGTGCTCACAGGTAAAAGATCTTCCCATTGTAAACTTAGTTTGTATCATCTTCAAAAAGGGAATTCAGACACATAGCAAAATGTTTTGCTTCGATCCTGAAATTTGTTACGACATTGAACGTCACGGCATACAGAAGAACTGAATACTTCAGATTTAGACAGTTGCACTCACAACAATGCAGAGAAGAGGGAGAAATACAGCAAACCATTTTATGGAAATTTAAGTCTCAAAAGACGGTTCAGTATACATGTGTCAGTTTGGTTTGTTTGATCATATATGGGCATGGTCTGTTGCCACATTTTGAAGGTGAGATCACAAACAATGTTTGAAACATCCTTGATTCCGAGAAAATTTTTTGGGGGTGACACCTCCGTTTCAAGAGAAAAAAATGTGAGCGATTATGATTCCTGATCTCACTGAGTTCGTGCAAGCTCTATAGAGAACCTCCATATAGAACTTGTAGTCAACTAGTTGCAGTGCAACCTTCATTGTTCGGCCGGCAGCTATAATATTATTATGAAAGACAATGATCATCCTACAAAATGATCTTTCCTAATTATTTGTCACAGTACTATAGCTAATCATCCTAAAAGTTCTTTTCAAGATTCAGGTTCACGCTCAAACATCCACAATAAAAATTCAGGTTGACGTTGAAACTTGTAGTCAATTTCCTTGCTTCTGACAGCAAGCAGCGAGGACATCATCGATTCAATAAAAACAGCTTTGGCTTCAATTGTTTGATCAAACAGAGTAAATCATGTCACTATCAGGATCAGACTTCATGAGTTTATAATGGCATCCCACACTGTACTTTTCTGAATCATGCGTATGCAAGGAATCTCTTAAATACTACTCCCTCCGATCCAAAATAAGTGTCATGGTTTCTGAACTAAAACCACGACACTTAATTTTGATCGGAGGGAGAATAATACACGGGTCCAGAATAGGCTGATGCCACATTACTCACCCTCACTCCACTTGGTGGCCTTGAAAAAACAGTTTGCACTGGATGTCACAAAATAATGCACCCAACTGCGCACTGGACACCTTCTCATGTCTGAGTTATCCCATGATCTCATAGGTACGCAACAGTTTAGGTAGAAAATATAGTTTGAATTGGATGTCAGGGCGATGTAAAAAATGCAGACCATTTTGTATGTATAAAAAAATATGTTCAATTCAAATTTTTACTGAAACCTTGACTGAGCAAAGTGAAACATCATCATATAATGTGGTAGCCAAATCTACACAAGATGTAGCCTGCAGATGTGGTACAATGAACTTCACGAACAAAACAGACTGAATGGTTCAAAAATTGCATCAAAACTGTTTCACAATTAACATATTCAGTAAAGCCTAAACATCCTTGACTTACAAACCAAAAACTGGAGCAAAAATGGTGTGTTGCCTACACCTTTATCAACTAAAACTGCTTACTCATTTCTTCACCGCATAGAAGCAGGTAATCAAGTAATAATCTCCTACAAGAGGTACACCTTTATCAACTATCTCCTAGTCAATATCAAGCTTTCAAAATATATCTAATTTCCAGGTCTAGACAGATTCAAGCAACTGAGAGCATATCACCCTTTTTGGTTCAAATTAAATGGCCCAATCTTCCATCAGATTTACATGGGGCTTAGAGTTTAGAACGGACTTACAGTTGGATAATGCAATACAGCAATACTTGTAGAATAATAGTGCAATACCTGTAGTTAAATCCATCAGTTTTGGCACATTCGTAGAAACATGTTTCTCCGCTGCTCTGCAATCATTTGTTAACGCACGTTTTGTCAGTATGAGCAACCAACATCAGCTAAAAGGAATCATACAAATGTAGGTACCACAACTCTCTATATTGTAAACAGTTCATAGCAGAATATGCACAGCGCCATGAGCAGATGTTGAAAGCGCAAGATCTTATACAGAAGGTTTTAAACGTGTAATGTTGAAAAGCATAAGATATTAACAGTATGTTGTAGAAGGAACAGTACGCCATAGAATAATGTCGTAAACTTAAAATACTAAACTTAAAAAATCATTAGAAAGAACAGTATGCCATAGAAAAATAATGCAATACATATAGACAACCTAGACAATCCAACTTAAAAAGAATCAAGTTCCAACTCCACAACACATATGACCATTACAGAACCACTTTTAAGTACCACTATTCTGGCCTTACCGTTACATGGCAACCAAACTAATCCTAATTTATTTTACAAAAAACCAACTACTCTACTGATCCTTCGTAGGCACAACTCAATTAACCGGCTGGTTAGCCAAGCATTTTGTGCATGCTGCAATCTTCAAGTATATACTGTAACCAACTTATTTGTTGATACTAAGAGATGTAAAAAGAATCTAGAGTAGCCAAGGTTTAGATGTTGTGCTAGTCAGCAAATCTGCACTGCTCTTCTTGGAAGAGCGTCAGATGGATCCAACCATCATTGGCCAGAGACGCACCAAAGTACAACCTTACAGCCCTTTTTCATCTCCTCTCGCCTCCTCAGATATTAAAAATGTTGCGTATTTAAATTTCTTCTTTAGCAATGGAAAGCATGAGGAAAGCTCGACGAGAATTGAGTAACTTCCCAGAAATAAATAAGTGACAACTAAACAAGGCACACAGCCAAGGCAAAAACTTCATGATTTGTATGCCTTCTTTTCACTGACGGTGATGCTTACTTTAGTGTAGCCCGAGTGAAAAAGAAAATAAACTTGTGCCTTATCGATCAAAATATCACTACCTAGACTAATGGTCCAACTCTATTAGCATGTCAGGGAAAAATCAAGAGATTAAAGGCAATATATCAGGGGATAATATGCATCTTTCACATCTCAGTTAAAAACATGACTAGTAAAAGTGTTTGTCTTTGGTTCAGTTTTCCTGACTTCCCCAAGTGCTTGTATAGTTGAAAAATATATCATAACTGAATACAATGAAACAACAAGAAGCAAACAGTAAGAATGTGACAGCCTGGTTTTTTCCCTCACTTATTTGCTTGATTTTCATTTGAAAATTTTCTGAAACTTGGAGTTCTTGAATCTTTTCATATGGACTTAAACAACTGGGCATCCTTGGCTTTCACCCAAGTGCTTCACTTACCTCCTAAATCATCATTTCACTTCTGATCCACCCCAAAATAATCTTTGGAATATTTTTCTTAAATGAAAAATATTCATTTTCTCTCAGAAACCCTAGCCAGATCAGTTTGCTTCAAAGCAACCCTATTTTTTGGCTTAGAAAAATCTGAGATAATTCAAAAATATTCTGTGAACCCTAGGGCACCTTCCTGAGCAAAAATATTTCATCACTTTTTGGAATATTTTTGCTAAAGAAAATATTTTCTGTTCTGGACAGAAATGGTGGGTCTACAGCAACTACCATTTTACTTGCTCCATTTGACCTAAAATTTCTTGTGCATCTTTACCTTAGTAACTCATGACTAGCCTCCATAGCACAGCCTCAAACTCTCAGCTGTTTGACCACAGTAATTGTTCAAAGTTACTGATCAGAAACTTACCTGGCTTGTAAAAACCTCTCTACTGCACCTTGATCCAAACCAATTCATGGTAACACTCAAAACTACCACGAACAACATGCCAGACATCAAGTTTATGCTTAGATCGGCCTGATGTCATAGTTCACGCGGTGACCACGTTCATCCAGGGGTGTTGGCATGTGTGTCGACGCGCTCTGAGCGTCACTGAGCGCTCTGTTCGCGCGTGCTCGCTTCCCTCGCCTGCCCGAGCGTGCCAAACCATGCCACCATCTTCGTCTCTAAGCCCTTAACCTCCCTCTGGCGCTTGCCGACGCCAGAGCTCGCCGCAGTGAGCATGGGCAAGGTCCTGCCAGCCCAACAGTGCAGAGCGCACTGTGCTCATCGCCATCCTCTTGATCCCGTGCTCGTCTCCGTCCGCCCACAGTTGCCGCGTCACCTCCGTCGTCGCCTTCTCCCCCTCTCACTGACGCCGCTCATCACCGGGCGCCGTGGACAGGTGTCCACCGGCGGAGCCCGAAACCCCCTCGCCGCTCCCCTATAAATAGGGCCACCCCAGCCTCCTCGAGCACCATCCAGCACTCCCACACACTCCACGATTGCATAGGAAGCCGTAGCCCGGCCGGGCAGGCCTCGGGCCACCGTCCCCGAGCTCGATCTCGCCGGCGATCCCCTCTTTTCGCCGCGGAAGCTCTAGGCTCTCCCAGGCCAGGGCAACCCCTCCAGGGCTTCCGCCTCTCTCCGGTGAGGCCGTCTCGACCGCTTGGAGCCCCTGGAGTGGCCTCCGTTCGCCGTCTTCCTCAACTCCGGCAACCACCGCGTTCTGCCTCCGCTTGTGAGCTTGTTTCCGACACCGTCTGACCACCCCTAGACACGCTACAAGTACGGGAAGGTGCGCCATCGTCCCCTCTCTAAATCCCTCCCTCTCGTTTGGGCCAAGAAGCCCTCGTCGCCGGTGAGAACTCCGGCGAAGCCGCAGCCTTCTATGTTTCTTTCTCCCCCTTCACCCACCTGACTAGCGGGGCCCGCTAGTCAACCACTCTGTACGCGCGTGAAGCGGTACGAGGGGTGGCTCCCTAAAGTTTTACGCCTTCGACGTCACCCCCCGCCCTTAGCTGTTTATTTAAATTCAAAATCATTTATATTCTAGAGAGCTTCAAACAGTTATAACTCTTCAACCATAAGTCCAAATGAATTGATTCTTTTTTGCATTGTGTTCTTCGAAAAGAAATCTAGCAGCTCACCAAAGATGAGATTTTTCCGAGCTGTTTAGAATTTCTGGTGATTTTCAGAAGTGTACTTGATATTTGCTTTTTGTGTTTAAATTTATTTTCAGAGGGTGAGGCTTGTCTTGAGGATCACCAGAAGGCTTGTGAACCTCATCTGCACTAAGGCAAGTCACAGCAACATTTTCATGGTGTCATTTCAATATTTGTGAACCTCATCCATGCATTTAAATAACTATTGTGTTGTTTGTATTCTGTTAAATATTTGTTAGTTATTATGCTTGATTTACAGAATGATTGAAACTAGTTTACTGGGTAGAGCTAGTTAAGATTTATTTGTGGTGATGTTAGAAATGATTTTGTTATGCATGTTAGTAATTATTTAAAGTTTTGTTCTTGCATACATAAATTGATAAAAATTTGCTATAAAATATTTTGTTCAATACTTGTTTAGTCATTTTACTTGCCTTACAAAATGTTTGAACCTCACTTAGTTGATAAAGAAATTAAGAGTTGTTGATAGTGAAATCTTTTGTTAAGCATATGAGAAATTTATCGGAGTTACGTTCTTGCGTGAGAAATTAATAAAACTTGTTGCGAAATATTTTGATTAAGATGTGAGTAACTTTGAGCAGCAATAGTAATATGAGTTGTTAATGTTTATGCTTAGTGTGTGTATATGGATGACATCGGTCACTTTTATTATTTAGTGATGCATGTGCGGTTTGCATTTCATGGCATGCGATGACACCGGTCATTTCCATTTTAAGTTGAACCTGAATATAACTCAACTTGAATATACCATTGACTGGGTCATGGTGCCGCTGAATCGAGTTTCTTTCCCAGTGCAACCACATTTTCCTTTTTGGGAAGGCCTTGATTCGGTCCATTAACATGGCCTCTGGTCGGTGCCTCCAACTAGGGAAGATTATGTCGTGCTTGCCCTGGCCCGGTAAGCAGGCATAATCCTGTGTGCTCATTGATGAGATTATGGTACCGAGTCTCCGAGTGGGATTGTTTTGGCCACAACGGTGGTCGGGGTGTCTTTGGTAGACACGGGGCCACCCAGGACCAGCCCGTTGGGGATTGGGTCGGAGTGGCCGGGAGAGTGTTGTGGCAATGGAAGGGTTTTGTTGGAATGCCGTTGGTCCACCCGAATGGGAGTGCGAGGCCATGGGTTCCGTGGTGCGGGTACAGTGTGCTACCTCGGCAGAGTGTACAATCTATCGATAGCCAAGTCCACGGTCACGGACACCTCGTAGTAGGTCCCACCATGAGTCAACGTTTAATAAAAATTGCACACTATGCTATGAACTTTGCATTGTTGATGGATGGCAGAAAGGCCATCGAGGCATTCGGGACCAGACATTGGTCGTGGTTGTGATCGCCGTAAGGATGACGAGTTATTCTTGTTAAAGACCACGTTGGTGGTTTGCTTGTGATCCGAGGATGATCACGGTTGGTAAGTTGTCCCGAGGGACGTTCGAGCATGATCACAGCATGTTTGACATATAGTGTTGCATTATTAATAATTGGTTAAGTATCATGATATTGTTTGACATTACGATTATGTCTGTTGTGAGCTTGCAAGTACATTCAATGTACTGACCTGGCGTGTCATGCAAGATTTCAGGAAATTACCGTTGGAGAGGAGCGTTGTTCGAGTCTAGATCGTGTCCGCATCAGTGTCCCTGTGAGATGGAGCTTCCGCCACGATGTTATTCCGCTGCCACGTAGTTGTTCGCATCGAGGCCCCTTTATGTTCACTAAATAATGTACATATTGTTCAGCCGCACCGAGTGTGCTGCTTGGCCTCGACATTTGTTGTAATGTAGATTCTGTTCCGCTAGCATCAATAAAGCGGTTGTTTTTCTATACCAAGATGTTGTGTGTTGCCAGAAGACATGGTCTCTAGGCTGGCAATGCATGGTAAACCGGTCGCTCTGAGCCGGGGTGCCACAAAGAAACTTGAAATGGTGTAGCAATTAAGTACTACAGCAAACCGAATAGGAACAGACCAAATATAAACAAAGAAGTGCAATGCCCTTTTCCTTATGGTGGTGTTCCTTAGTGTAACATACAAAACAACCATGTCACCTATTTTTATGCTACATATAGACTGAAACCAAGCAAGATAATGTAACCTGAAAAAAAGTATAGTATGGCCGATTTAGAAAGTGAGAACTGGCCATTCCAAACAAAAACAACATTGCTGGTGTTGCAAAAATGGATAATCCAGCACCAAAAAGTGATGCCTCCATCAATCAAATCCCTAGGAATTTTCCTGCAGATAGCAACACAAAAAAACAAATCTCAGAACACGGTACCACTGAGTAGAAATCCAAAAACTACACTGGGCAATGCCATCAAAAAAGTCACCCCACCGACCATTGATACGTCTCCAACGTATCTATAATTTTTGATTGCTCCATGCTACTTTATCTACTGTTTTAGGCAATATTGGGCTTTATTATCCACTTTTATATTATTTTTGGGACTAACCTATTAACCGGAGGCCCAGCCCAGATTCTTTTTATGCCTATTTCAAGTGTTTCGAGGAAAAGGAATATCGACGGAGTCAAAACGGAACGAAATCAACTGGAGAAGTTATTTTTGGAAGGAAACCCACCTGATGGACTTGGACTCCACGTTAGAAGATATGGGAGGTGCTCACGAGGGTGGGGGGCGCGCCCACCCCCCCCTGGGCGCGCCCCCTGCCTCATGGGGCCCCTGTAGCTCCACCGACGTACTCCTTTCACCCATATATACCTACGTACCCTAAAACTTCCAGAACAGAAGATAGATCGGGAGTTCCGCCGCCGCAAGCCTCTAGAGCCACGAAAAACCAATCGGGACCCCTTTCCGGTACCCTGCCGGAGGGGGGATCCATCTTCGGTGGCCATCTTCATCATCCCGGCGCTATCCATGACGAGGAGGGAGTAGTTCACCCTCAGGGCTGAGGATATGTACCAGTAGCTATGTGTTTGATCTCTCTCTCTCTCGTGTTCTCTCTCTCGTGTTCTTGAGGTGATACGATCTTGATGTATCCCGAGCTTTGCTATTGTAGTTGGATCTTATGATGTTTCTCCCCCTCTACTCTCTTGTGATGAATTGAGTTTCCCCTTTGAAGTTATCTTATCTGATTGAGTCTTTTATGAGAACACTTGATGTATGTCTTGGTGATCAACTTATGGGTTTCGTGACATTGGGAACCTATGCATAGGGGTTGGCACACGTTCTTGACTCTCCAAGAGAAACTTTGGGGCACTCTTTGAAGTACTTTTATGTTGGTTGGATGAATCTGAGATTGTGTGATGCATATCGTATAATCATGCCCATGGATACTTGAGGTGACAATGGAGTATCTAGGTGACATTAGGGTTTTGGTTGATTTGTGTCTTAAGGTGTTATTCTAGTACGAACTCTTTTATAGATTGATCCGAAAGAATAACTTTGAGGTGGTTTTGTACCCTACCATAATCTCTATGTTTGTTCTCCGCTATTAGTGGCTTCGAGTGACTCTTTGTTGCATGTTGAGGGATTGTTATATGATCTATCTATGTTATTATTGTTGAGAGAACTTGCACTAGTGAAATTATGAACCCTAGGCCTTGTTTCCTATCATTGCAATACCGTTTACGCTCACTTTTATCATTAGTTACCTTGCTGTTTTATATTTTCAGATTACAAATACCTTTATCTACCATCCATATTGCACTTGTATCACCATCTCTTCGCCGAACTAGTGCACCTATACAATTTACTAATGTATTGAGTGTGTTGGAGACACAAGAGACTCTTTGTTATTTGGATGCAGGGTTGCTTGAGAGAGACCATCTTCATCCTACGCCTCCCACGAATTGATAAACCTTAGGTCATCCACTTGAGGGAAATTTTCTACTGTCCTACAAACCTGTGCACTTGCAGGCCCAACAACGTCTACAAGAAGAAGGTTGCGTAGTAGACATCAAGCTCTTTTCTGGCGCCGTTGCCAGGGAGGCTACTTGTCGGGGAGGCTGATCTGACCCAACGAACACCTATGGGACTGGCGGACCGAGCCCCTTTCGGTTCGGCGGGGGGCAGAGGTCACACGAAGAGCAGATCGAGGCGAAGCACACGAGCGGTTTACCCAGCTTCGGAGCTCTCCAGAGAGATAACACTCCCTCTTGCTGCATGTCCGAAAGTGTATTGAGTTCTTGCTCGGGAGCGCTTGAGTGCTACAAAGACACACAAGATGCTAACGAGACCGAAAGGTGAGGTCGAGCCCTCTCTCACGCTATGCATGGGCCTCCTTTTATATGCTAAAGGGTCTCCGGCAGGTGGCAACGTAGACAAGGGTAAAAATGGAAAAGGAGTGGTTGGTACAGCTACTTGTACAAAGTGTATCATACCTAACCACGACGGCAGGGGACAAAGGCATTAAATGCCTGCTCACGCCGCCTAACAAAGGCGAAAGGACCGCTGGGCGCCACCGCTGCCATGATGGCAATCTTGTCGCCGCTTGCCACATCACAAGGCTACCGCTCCAAGACCTCTTGCCACGCTGCTACCGGAAAGGTCCTGAGGCGACACGTTTGTGGATGTGCTGGAGCGCAGGTACGGAGTGGTTGTCTGCCGCGGCAAGCGCCTTGCCTCGGTTTTTGCCTTGTCGCTTCCTGAAGCTTGTCGCTCACCGGGCCTTCCCGGCAAGCTCCTCTTGCCTGGGCCTTGTCTCCTAGGTGCCTTGGGTGGCATTCCGGCAAGCTCCTCTTGCCGGGCCTTGTCTCCTTGGCTTGAATACTTTGTTCTTGAATGGCTCCAAAGGAACCATGGAGGACCTTGGCGGTCACCCGGTAAGCCTTGCCGGAGGGCTGCGATCGCCCGTGCACAAGTTCGGGATACTAGGGTACCCCTACTCTAGTACACCGACAGGAGCCCCCGGCCTGGGTCACACACGGTGCCGAAGCTGTTGGGCCAGGCCCAAACAGCAGGCATCGGCATCGCCATGGCCTGGGTTACGCCGTAACCACCCGGACCCACCACGCCCTCCATGAACGCCACGCGTCCGAATGCGGCGTCGTGTGAGAGATCGTGGGTGGTTTCTTTATTCGAAAGACGGCACGTCCGCCCCTCCCTCTTTATAAGCGGGGAAGCAGGGCAGTTCGCCCATGTCGCCGATCCACATCCAATCTCGAAAAACCTCATTGCTTCCGCCTTCTTCCCAAGGCTGAAGAGAGAGCAGCTCCGCCCCCATCGCCACCGGCATCACCAACGCCGTCGATCTCCTCACCACCTCCGCCATGGCTCCGAAAGCCGACAAGGGGAAGGCCGTGAAGTCGGCCGAGGCGCAGCGGCTTGCGGCGCTGCAGAAGGAGCGGGCAATCTTCCCCCCTAGCTCGCCGCAAGGGAGCTGAGGGAGTACTACTACCTCTTCTGGTCGACGGAGACACGAGCGCATCCGCGCACGAAGGTACTCCTACCGCCGCTTGAAGGCGGCTCCGAATGGGAACCCTTTCTTCGTCTTTGTTCTATCTGCGGGCTCGCCCGCTTTCTCTGAATTCTTCTGTGACATCATGAACACCTACGGGTTTCGCCTCCTTGACTTCACCCCCAATGCTGTTCTGACCATGGCAGTTTTCGCACATCTCTGCGAAAACTTTGTCGGAGTCCACCCAAACGTAGCTCTTTTCCGCCACTTCTTTGTGCCTCGGGTCGAGAGAGGAGAGCCTCTTGCCGGTGGGATCGCTTGGATCTCGAGGACCGGCAAGAAGGAAGCTTATCTGGAGGGAGAGCTCCGCAGCAAATGGGATGAGTGGAGAGCAGACTGGTGCTGGATTGTCGAGGAGAACCCGCAGCCGTTTACCGCCCAGCGCCAAACCTCAGTAGTGCGCGGCAACGATTGGAGCAGTCTGGCCCCGGAAGACGCTAGGCTGAAGATTGCCGTCATCCGGATCCTACGCCTGAGGCTTGCCGGACTTACTGTAGGCGTTGTTGGCGCAGATTTCCTTTGTCGCCAGACGCTTCGCAGGGAGGAGGAGACCCTTTGGGAGTTCCGGAACGCGGCGGATATCATGAGGCTGCGCCCGGGCCTCAACTTCAATTTCACTGTCGTGGAACTGGACGCGATGCTCTTGGAGCTCTTCAAGCACGATCCCGAGCATCCCGGAGCGTTCAGGTTGCCGAAGAATGTCGTCCCGCTGTGCAACAATTCCTCGCTCGACCGCATTCGTGCAATGATGCTGTTGTGCGACTCGCATGGAATCATTCCAAGCTGGCAAGAACTGCGAGATGACGTCGTCGCAGTGTTCTTTGACAACTGGTAGAAGTGCCGGTCCGCCCGATGAACAGAAGAGCCTCACCCGCGACACCACCAATGATGAGATGCGCAGACGCCACCAGCCGGAAGAGGCGGCAGCAGGCGCTGCCATGGGCGCAGTTCGGGTTCACCGTGGAGGAGGCAGAGGTAGCGAGGCGGCAAGCCTTGTCGAGCGAGGGAGTTTGTTGGCGAGGAAGAGCTTGTCGGCCTGAAGCTGAGTCGGCGAGCTCGCCGAGGGCGCCTCCTCCCTCCTTCAGACGGCTTGCCGCGAGCGGAGCCCCAGCTCCACCAAGAAGGCGTCTCCGCAAGGCCGGAGATGTGGCGAAGGCGGCGGGCAGACCTTAACCGCCCGGCGCACATGACGCGCCTTTACCGCGGCAAGCATTGTTGCAGCAGGGAGCACCTCACGCTGCTGCGGCAACCGGAGCGGGCCCTCACAGACCACCGCTTCGCTCCCGCCAAGCGGCCAAGGGAACCTACTCCTCCGCCTCGTCAGTAGAGGCGAGCCAGAATTTGATCTCTCCGCGCTCGGTTCCGGCGAGGAAGAAGAAGAGTAAGATTCTTTGCAGCATTTGTAGTTCTTGACTTGTTGCTTTGTCTTGTATCGACTTGCTTCACTCTGAACCCATTCCTTTTCGTGACGCCGCCCAGAGCGTCGAAGAGAGCCAAGGCCCGGTGATTGTCATCGAGGAAGAACCCACCGCGACAACAGGAGGCGCGTCCGAGACCACCTTGCCGGACGCTGCAACTCTTCCTCAAAGCAGCCCCAGCGCAGCCCCAACAGTAAGTATATGGTTTACTTCCTGCTGTTAGGGCGTGCATGGGTGCCCTTTCTTTGCTGATATCTCGATCGCTGATTTGTGTAGGAGCGAGCAGCCTTACCAGGAGTGCCACAAGCCGCTCGACATGCATTCTGCCGACTACACCGCCAAGGGAGGATACCCGGCAAGGGAGCGTTCTCCGGCAAGGAGACTTCTCCGGCAAGGCGATACTCCGGCAAGGGACAGTTCTCGGCAAGGGACAACACCAGCGATCTCTGGCGGCGGAGACCATGACTGCAGACCCTAGCACGGTAATCCTCTTGCTTGAAAACTTCCCTTGTGTTCTTCTTCTTCTGATTTTCTTTTGAATATTTGCTTGACTTTTCTTCATTTTCGGTCGTCGATCCATTCGCCACAGAGCCAATGGAGACCGAGGCCGCCGGGCGAGGAGGACGCCAAGGCGTAATGCCGACGGCACCGCCGCCATCGAAGGAGAAGCCGGCGCCGACGAGCCCGCCGCGAAGAGGCTGCCATTGCCGCCGCCAGAGCCGGGCGACGGGTCCGGCGATCGCACTGACGGCCCTGAGGCTGCAGGAGCGCCAGGCGCTACGCCGACCGCCGATCCCTCCGCCGCTGCGGCAGCGTCGGGCTCCGAAGAGCCCCAGCCCGGCGCCTATTTGAAGGCCGGCGATGGCGTCTTCATCAAGCTCCCATGGGCGTCGAGCTCCAGGGCGCCGGCCGAAGGAGAAACTTTTGATGAAGAGCTGCTCGCCTCCGCTGGACTGACGTTGGTCGACGCACCAAACAGCAGCAGTGGCGAGTCTGAGGAGGAGCAGCTGCTGCGGAAGCTGCTGTCGCTCTACCGCACCCGGCAAGCCAAGCTGGAATCCCGGGAAGTGCTTGTCACGAAGGCGGGAGCAGACATCGAGAAGCGCGCGGAGGAGCTCCGAGGCCTCAACCAGGAAGCTCTCCGGTCCTTGGCAGAGGAGCGGGAGCGACTCGCCGAGGAGCGCAAAGCCTTCCTCCTCAAGATAATCTTGACAGCCATGAGGAGGATCGAGAAGCTGAGGAGCAACAACGGCTTGCCGCCGAGAAGCTATCTGCGCAGGAAGGCGAGTTGGCGCAGAGGAAGGTTAATCTTGACAGCCATGAGGAGGATCTAGCCACGCGCGAGCAAACATTTGGCGGGGCTCTCAAGGAAGCAAAGGATCTTGCCGCATGCCGAGGCTGCCAAGAAGGAGCCGGAGGCGAAGGTGATGCAGCCGAGGCCAATCTCAAGGAGAGCGGCGAGGAGCTTGCTGCACTCAAGCATGAGCGCGAGAAAGACGCCTACACTCTTGGCGAGCTGCAGGGCCGTCTCGCCGAGAGGAGCAAGGAGATCAGTGCCGCCAAGGACTCCAACGCAGATCTTGAGTTGAAGCTGACCACCTTGACTCAGACGCTGGACGGCGCCAGGGAGCAGGAGGTGGCCTTGAAGGAGAAGATCAAGGCCGACGAGGCGCTGGCAGCAAGTCGGCCGCCGCCTGAATACTTTTAGGGAGAATGTGGAGCACTGGACCGAGGGTCTCGTGGATGTTGCTGCAGCCATCGACAGGGAGCTGGCGCAGCTGGGGATGGAGGATCTTGGATATTCCTCCGATGAGCACCTCCAACCAAGCGCCAAGCTCAGCTTGTTCTTCAAGGGCGTGGTGACGGCCCTCCAGCGACTCCGGGAAGAAATCCCAAAGCAGCTGGCCGAGGAGTCGCGCCAGATCTGCGCGGGAGCTCTTCAAAAGGTGCTGATGAAGGTGGCCTTCCGCAACCTAGGCCTCAACCTCACCAACGTCCTCAAGTCCTTGCCGCCGGATGCTGATGTGGAAGCGCTCAAGACCCTTGTCGCACCCATCGTGGACAGGGTGAGCGGGATCAAGAGGGTTGAGGGCGATCGCGTAGATTAGGCCGCCCGCTTTCTTTTTCTTGCCGCTGCTGGTCATGTTATGAGAACAATCTATTAGAGCTGCGACAGGCTATCTTGTAATATAACTCTATTTCGGTAGCAATTGCTATGTTATTTCCTTTACTTGGTTCCTTCCTTTGTATGTTTTTGCCCTCGCTTTTAGGGAACTTGTCATTGTGAGCACACAGGCCTGGCCGAGTGCGGAGACGTCGGCACTGCGGCGGTGCTGCTACCGACAAGAAACCTTGTCGTAGCTAGTCGCAGCTCACTTAAGTTGTTGAGCGGACTCGAAACAAAGTAAGGGCGCAACCAGCTACGAGTTGGTTCCTCCGCGCACAAGTTTTCCATACAAAGTACGATCGTTCGAGGAAGATAACTTAAAAATTTTAAAACTGATTGCTCAAACATTAGAAACTTAGCTTTTCTGTCGTTTGCTTCCCGGTAAGGCTAGACTTCCTTGAGCGACGCTTGGTCCACACCATTATCTTCTCCTTTCCCCCCGGCAAACTTGTGGGCGAGGGAACCTTCCTTTCTTTGAGAAAGAGAAAGAAGAGAAAATAAAGATATGGAGCCTTATGGATCGTTATTGCTTACTGGGGGTAGGTGCTGCACAAAGTGTCAGATAACGCATGCAAAATAGAAGTAGAAAGCATCACCCAGTAAGGGCCTTCCCACTTCGGTGTCAACTTGTTGGAATTCTTGGCGGACTGAACGCGCCGAAGAACAAGGTCGCCTTCCTCGAGACTTCTGGCATTAACTTTGCGGCTATGGTAGCGGCAAGAAAGCTTGTCGGTATCGAGCAGCACAAAGCTGAAGACGATCCTCCTCAAGGAGCAGCGTCATCTTGTCGCAATCGCTCTTGCTCAAGCTCATCATAAGCGAGCACTCGAGGTGATCCGTGATCACGAGTTACGTGGGGAGAACTGCCTGCTGCTCCATAGACTAGAGCGAAAGGTGTGCGCCGGTGGCTCGATTTGGCGTCGTCTGATCGACCAAAGAACCACCGGCAGCTCCTCAATCCAATTCTTTCCGCACCTGTGCAGCAGCCGAAAGTTACGGTCTTGAGCCCGCAAGAGCACTTCAAAGATTCGCCCTCTCCGCTTGATCGTTACTTCTCGAATGAGCAACAGAAGCGAAGCAGACCTTGGCGCCAAGATCTTGGACGTACTGCATGAAGGTGCGGCTCGTGAATTGCGTGCCGTTGTTAGTGATGATCCTGTTAGGGATTCCGAAACGGCAAACAATCGACCTAAAGAACTTGACTGTTGACTGTGTTGTCACCATCCTCACTGCTTTCACTTCCGGCCACTTTGTGAACTTGTCGATTGCAACGTACAAGTACTCAAAGCCCCCGACAGCTCGGGGAAAGGGGCCGAGGATGTCGAGCCCCCAGACCAAAAATGGCCAGGATAAAGGGATCGTCTGGAGAGCTTGAGCTGGCTGGTGTATCTGCTTGGAATGGAACTGGCACGCTTCACACTTGGTTACTTGTGCAGTTGCATCCTGGAGGGCTGTCGGCCAAATGAAACCTTGTCGGAACGCTTTGCCGGCAAGTGCTCTGGCGCCAATGTGGTGACCACATATGCCTCCATGTATCTCTGCCAACATCTTTTGTCCGTCTTCCCGGTGAATACACTTCAATTTCACATCGTTGAGTCTTCTTACATGCGGTGTGTTGTCAACAAACTGGTACATACTTGATCGCCGGGCTACTCTTTCCGCTTCTTCTTGCTCTTCGGGAAGTTCTCTGTCTGAAGGAAGCGGACAATCTGTTGTGCCCATCGGAGCTTGCGGCTCGACAACAAGGACTAAAGGCACATCTGCTGCTGCGGGAACATCCGCTTCCACGGCGAGAACTCGTGGCTCAGCCGGAGCTTGGCGTTCCCGGCAAGCTTGCCGGAGCAAAACTTGCTCGGGGCGTGCGCTTCAACGGAACAAACCCTAGGGCTTGCCGGAGCAGACTGCTCCTCAGCACCCTTGGTGTTGATCTTGAGGACCTTCTTGGCGGCGGCTTCGGGAAGCTCTGCCGGAAAATAGTCACCAGAGATCAACTTCCTCTTCTTGCTCTGTCCGGTTGATGGCGTTACAGACGGTTGAGTCAGCTTGAGCACAAAAATCCCTGGTTCCACAGGTAACTTAAGTGCAGCGCACTTCGACAGGCCATCGGCAATGTCATTCTGAGCTCTTGGAACATGTTCCATTTGTAGGCCGTCAAAGTGCTCTTCTAGCTTTCTCACTTCATCAACATAAGCTTCCATCAACGGACTCTGATAACTCTTGTTCACTTGGCGGATGACAAGCTGTGAGTCACCCACGACAATGAGCTTCTTGATCCCAAGGTCTCATGCGATCTCGAGACCGGCAAGCAAACCTTCATACTCTGCGGTATTGTTTGTTGCTTGCTCCTTGGGAAAGTGCATCTGGACTACGTACTTGAGGTGCTCTCCGGTGGTGCAACAAGTAGCACGCTCAAGACCGGGCGCCTTTGCAGCGAGAAGGCACCATCAAAGTACATCAGCCACTCTTTGCTTGCTTCCTTGACGGGGATGCTCGCTTTCGAATTTCTTCATCTTGTGTCGGCGTCCATTCTGCTATGAACTCCGCCAATGCTCTGCTTTGGATAGTTGCAGTGCTCTCAAACTTGAGGTCAAAGCTTGACAGTTCCAGTGCCCACTCGACAATTCTGCCTGTTGCCTCTGGATTTTGCAGTATCCTCTTCAGCGGAAAGCAGTGACGCATTGTGATATCATGTGCACGGAAGTAATGGCGCAGCTTTCTCGAGGCCATGAGGAGGCCGAAAAGCAATTTCTGCACACCGAGTACCTTGACCTAGCCCCTGCGAAGGGAACCGACAAAGTAAACTGGGCGCTGCACCATTCTTTTCTCAGATCTTCTCATGCGTCTGCGTAGATCCATCCTTGTCGGGACGAGCTTGCCGGTGAAGCCCCACCTTTCGTCATTGGATGCATCTGCCATGGTTGCTAGCTCATCATCCGCCTCCCTCTCCGCTACTAACGCAGCACTAACCACTTGATTGGTTGCCACTATATATAGCAACAACTTCTCTTGTGGCTTAGGTGCGACAAGTGTTGGAGTGGAGGACAGGTATCTCTTCAAGTCCTGCAGCGCAGCCTCCGCTTCCGGAGTCCATTTCATCAGACCTACCTTTTTCAAAATTTTGAAAAATGGCGAGGCGCTTCAGCCAGAACCTAGAGATAAACCTGCGAGAGCAGCTACGCAACCTTCAAGTCTTCGTACATCCTTGACGCGCTTTGGTGCTTCAATCTGCTCAATGGCCTTGATCTTGTCGGGATTGGCTTCAATTCCCGCCGAGACACGAAGAACCCGAGAAGCTTGCGGAAGGGACTCCAAACACACACTTCTCGAGGATTGAGCTTAAGGTTGATCTTGGCGCAGATTTGCAAAGGTTTCGTCTAAATCTTGAATCAGAGTCGCCTTGTCCTTGCTTTTGACCACTATGTCATCCATGTAGGCTTCCACATTTATGTGCATTTGCGGCTCAAAAGCGTCATGGACTACTCTCGCAAATGTTGAACCAGCATTCTTTAACCCGAAGGGCATCCGTGACGAAACGATATGTGCCACATGGGGTGATGAATGAGGTCTTCTCCTCATCCTCTTCTGCCATGAAGATCTTATGATATCCTGATTATGCATCCGTAAATGAAAGCAAATCACATCCTACCGTGGAGTCAACAATCTGGTCGATGCGCGGCAAGGAAATGGGTCTTTGGGACAAGCTTTATTGACATCGGTAAAGTCGATACAAAGTCTCCATTTCCCGTTTGCCTTGCGATACAACTACAGGATTGGCCAACCACGAGGATGGAGCACTCCTCTGACAAGGCCTGCTGCTTCCAATTTCTTGACTTCTTCTGCGATGAATTCTTGGCGCTCCACTGCCTGCTTCCTGACTTTCTGCTTGACGGGTCGCGCATGAGGACAAACGGCAAGATGGTGCTCAATTACTTTCCTAGGAACACCGGGGATGTCAGACGGTTGCCACGCAAACACGTCGACGTTCGCCCAGGAAAACGAGCGGCGCCTTCCTATTTAGGGTCGAGAGTGGCGCGATGGTGAAGGTACCACCAGCGCCGTCCTCCTTGGCGGACACCTTCTTGGTCTCTGGTGGAGCTGCTATCGTCTTCTTACACTTGCCGGTGGAGCTCGATGGTGCGTCCTCGACGGTAGCGCAGCACTCCGAAGAGGTGCGCTTGCCGGAGTGGGCATCAGAGCTCTTGCCGGACTTGGTCTTCTTCTTTGTCCCGGGAGCTTCAGCGGCAAGTGGCTTGCAATCTGCTGCAGCTGCTTCCGGTAGATCTTGTCGGAGATAAGAGCATCCTTCTTGTCGCCAGGACAGAGATGACACTTATCGGGCTGGCATCTTGACATGTTGTATGCATAGTGAGAGGCTGCCATGAATTTGGCAAGTCTTTGGGCGACCAAGTATCCCATTGTAAGGCAATGGAAAGTCAAGAACGTCAAAAGTGACCCTCTCGATCCTGAAGTTCAACTTCGCTGCCAAATGTCACCGCAAGAACGTGATCTTTCCCTTCGCTTGCTCCTTCCCGGATTGATTCCTTGGAATGTGCCGGTCTCTTCGAGCTCGCCATCGGGGATCTGGAGTTTCTGGAGCACCGCGGAGGAGATCAGGTTCAAGCCGGCCCCGCCGTCAACTAGCATCTTAGTGACCTTGAGGTTGCGGATAGTTGGTGAAACCAACATCGGCAAGCACCCGACCGCAGTTACGCGATCAGGGTGGTCCTCAATATCAAAGATGATAGGCGTTCTGGACCATTTCAGAGGCTTGCGTGACTCGACGGATGGTTCTGCCACATTGACTTCCCGCATCCACTACTTGAGGTGGCGGTGTGAAGTATGCAGAGAAGCACCGCCGTCAACGCACAGGACCTCTGTGGCTTTCTGGAACTCCTGCTCATCGGTCTCGTCATCTTCCATGCCTTCATCATCGTCGTCGTCTTCATCCTTGTCGCGGCCGCGGGGAGGTCTGTCTCCTTGCCGCTGCTTGGCCTTGTCGCGTCCTCCTCGGTCGGGACGTTTCTTTCTAGCTCCTCCAGCACCTTCCTGGGCCTTCTCCTTGTCGCGTCGCTCGTATTCAGCCTTCTGTTGCTCGACAAGCTGCTCGACCTTTTTGCAGCTCTGGAGGTCATGGCCCTTGGTGCGGTGGATCTTGCAGTACTATTTGTTGGAGCTGTCCTGCTTGTCGGCGACCGCCACAACCTGGTAGTTGGTGCCAGCGGCAACCTCCTTGCCGGAGCTACCAGCTTTGGCTTTCTTGGCGCCACCTCCATTGCCGGACTGCTCAACAACTAGCACATCTTTGCCTTTCTTCTTCTGTTGTTACGCCCGGTTTTTCTTTGCCGGGCGGTCTCCTCACTATCGAGATCCTCCTGCTCAAGTATTCTCTCGTGGAGTCTCCTCCTTCCTCAAAGACGTGCACACTTGTCGGCCAGGCCATATAGCTCATTGACGTCTCTGATCTTGCACATCGCCATCTCCTCCCGCATCCTGCGGTTTCGCACGTTCTGATGGAACGCGCTGATTACCGCGGCTGGGTGGACATCTGGGATGTTGTGCTGTACGCGGCTGAATCTCTGAATGTACTTGCGCAGGGGCTCTCCTTCCTTCTGGGCGAGCAGATGAATGTCACTTTCTTGGCCATGGGGCTTGTGGCCGCCTATAAAGGCGCCGACAAACTGATGGCATAGATCTGCCCAAGAGGATATGGAGTTGTCCGGCAAGTGCATGAGCCAGATCGACATTGGGCTTGAGCACCGGGGGAAGTAGTTGGCGAGGATCTTGTCGTCTCGCCCCGGCAGCTTGCACCGCGATGGTGTAGATCTTTGAGGAACTCCGACGGATGCGTCTTGCCGTTGTACTTCTCTCGTGCGTCGGCTTGAAATTCTTCTTCTTTGGGCCTTTGGACTTGCCGCAGCTCACGAGTGAACGCAGGGCAACCTACCACGCACGGCAAGTCGCTGGTTCTTCTGGCGCATGCATGTCGACAGAGGGCCCAGCGCGCTGGTCGGATTGACGCCGCGCTTCTCTTTGGCGCTCGATGCGAGTTCGAGCGTCTTCTTGCTGTCGTTCGTGAAGAACTTGGCGCTGATCGCGACGAGCTCGTGGATCCGATGATGCGGTGGAGTCGCTGTCGAGGTGGATCCGGCGAGTCGGCGATCTTGGCCTTCGGGGCGGAGAGTGCATGGTGGTTGCACCCCCACCGGTTTCATCGCCACCGGCTCGTGTTTGGCAGTCCTGCCGCGGCAGCGATGCACTCGGCTGCCGCGGAGCGTCGCCGTTGGCAAAGCCTATGATACTCTGAATGGTGGCCCTCCGTTCATCGACCTTGTCGGCTGTTGGAGGGTAATCCAGGAGCAGTTGAGCTCTCGCCAAAGCTTCTGCTGGAGTGGTGGGTGGCAGTGGTGAGCGGCGCGAGGAGCGGATATGCCGGACTTCTAACTATGTTAGAAGGAGCGATATCCCGTCCAGCGACCGTGCCTCGCTTCGCGCCTGACATGTTGGCGTGCATGCTGGTCTTGAGCATCCCGAGATCCACCAGCTCGATCTTGGTCCAACGGCGTATGGCGTTGTGAATACCATGACGATGTCGGTCCCGCGCCTCTGAGACGGGCGCGGTGCATGTCTGACGCCGAGGTCTGCGCAGCCTTGTCCTTGGACTTGGCAGCACCGTGGGCTCCCGTCGACGTCCATTCTTACGCGGCGTCTACCCCACCACCCGTTTGCTCCGGTGGTGGTGGGTTCGACAGCAGACGGAACATCTGCGGCGAAGCCTTCTTCGTCGGTGGCATGTCGATGAAGATGATGAAGATCTAGCTTCGTGTGGGCGCGGATCAGGTTCACACAATCTCGGCGCCCCTACCGGGCGCCAAAGATGTCGGGAGGCTGATCGACCCACAAACACCTATGGGACCGGCGGACCGAGCCCCTTTCGGTTCGGCGGGGGCGGAGGTCGCACGAAGAAGCAGATCGAGGCGAAGCACACAGCGGTTTACCCAGCTTGAGCTCTCCGGAGATAACACTCCCTCTGCTGCATGTCCGAGTGTATTGAGTTCTTGCTCGGGGCGCTTAGTGCTACAAAGACACAAGCTGCTAACGAGACCGGCGTGAGGTCGAGCCCTCTCTCACGTTGCGCATGGGCCTCCTTTTATATGCTAAAGGGTCTCCGACGGTGGCAGCGTAGACAAGGGTTAAAATGGAAAAGGAGTGGTTGGTACAGCTACTTGTACAGTGTATCATGCCTAACCACGGCGGCAGGGGACAAAGGCATTAAATGCCCGTCTCGTCGCCCTAACGGTGCGAGAAAGGACCGTCAGGGCGCCACCGCTTACACGATGGCAATCTTGTCGGCGCCGCTTGCCACCAGGCGCTCCGCTGGCCGCCTGACCTCTTGCCACGCTGTGAATGGAAAGGTTGAGGCGACACGTTAGTGGATGTGCTTTGGAGCGCAGTCTGAGTGGTGGTCTGCGCATGACAAGCGCCTTGCCGCGGTTGTTGTCTTGTCGCGTCTGGAAGCTTGTCGCTCACCGGGCCTTCCCGGCAAGCTCTCTTGCCGGGGCCTTGTCTCCTATGTGCCTTGGGTGGCCTTCCCGGCAAGCTCCTCTTGCCGGGGCCTTGTCTCCTTGGCTTGAATATTTTGTTCTTGAATGTCTCCAAAGGAACCACGGAGGACCTTGGCGGTCACCCGGTAAGCCTTGCCGCGGAGGGCTGCGACTGCCCGTGCACAAGTTCGGGATACTAGGGTACCCCTACTCTAGTACACCGATACTAGTAAGTGAAGGTATATCTTTAGATCTTGCAATCGAATCTTTTTGTTTCTTGTTTTAGCACTAGTCTAGTTTATAAAAGAAAATTACAAAAAAATGGAGTTAAGTTTGTCTCATACGCTTCACCTTTTTAATATGTTTCGTGAGAATGATGGGAAGGAAAATTGTGCACAAGTACTAGAAGAAGAATTACATAGAATTCTTGGCATAAAATATGTGAATGATGAGCATGATTGCAATGTTGTTAGTATGAATTCCTTGAATATCCATGATGCTAATGATATGCAAAGCCACAAGCTTGGGGAAGCAATGTTTGATGAATATGATATATTTTGTCCCCCAAGCTTTGATGAGCAAATTTACTATGATGAAAGAATGCCTCCTATCTATGATGATTATTGTGATGACATGTATGCTTTAAAGAATAATGATAACCATGAAACTTGTCATCTTGATCTTAATTTTCAATCACATGATAGTTATTTTGTTGAGTTTGCTCCCACTATTATTCATGAGAAGAGTTTTGCTCATGTGGAGAGTAGTAAAATTTATATGCTAGTAGATCATGAAAATAATGCTTTAGGTGCTGGTTATATTGTTGAATTCATTCATGATGCTACTGAAAATTATTATGAGGGAGGAATATATGCTTGTAGGAATTGCAATAATATCAAGTTTCCTCTCTATGTGCTTAAAATCTTGAAGTTATGCTTGTTTTGCCTTCCTATGCTAGTTGATTATTGTTCCCATAAGTTGTTTGATCACAAAATCCATATGCATAGGAAGTGGGTTAGACTTAAATGTGCTAGTCATATTCTTCATTATGCTCTCTTTATGTTTCAATTCTTATCTTTTAGTGAGCATCATTGAAATCATAATGCCTAGCTAGGGGCGTTAAACGATAGCGCTTGTTGGGAGGCAACCCAATTTTATTTCAGTTTCTTGTTTTTTGGTTCTGTTTAGGAATAAATAATCCATCTAGCTTCTGGTTAGATGTGTTTTTATGTTTTAATTAGTGTTTGTGCCAAGTAGAACCTTTGGGAAGACTTGGGTGAAGTCTTTATGATCATGCTGTAAAAAACAGAAACTTTAGCGCTCACGAGATTATCTATAACTTTTTACTTGAGAGTGATATTTAGTTGATTCTTTTTGAAGATGATTACTAGACAAATTACTCAGGTCCACCAATTTATTTTATAATTTTTGGAGTTCCATCAGCTTGCGTTAGTTACAGATTACTACAGACTGTTCTGTTTTTGACAGATTCTGTTTTCATTGTGTTGTTTGCTTATTTTGATGAATCTATGGCTAGTAAAATAGTTTATAAACCATAGAGAAGTTGGAATACAGTATATTTAACACCAATATAAATCAATAATGAGTTCATTAAAGTACCTTGAAGTGGTGTTTTGTTTTCTTTCGCTAACAGAGCTCACGAGTTTTCTGTTAAGTTTTGTGTTGTGAAGTTTTCAAGTTTTGGGTAAGGATTCGATGGACTATGGAATAAGGAGTGGCAAGAGCCTAAGCTTGGGGATTCCCAAGGCACTCCAAGGTAATATTCAAGGACAACCAAGATCCTAAGCTTGGGGTTGCCCCGGAAGGCATCCCCTCTTTCGTCTTCGTTCATCGGTAACTTTACTTGGAGCTATATTTTTATTCACCACATGATATGTGTTTTGCTTGGAGCATCATGTCATTTTGTTTTGTTTTGCTTGCTGTTAGTTAGATTAGTTTTTTGCATCTTTAGTTTCAATAAAAAAAGTCAAGGATAGCCTTTGCCATGCTTATTTTGCTAGTATACATGTTGCTGTTTGAAAACAGAAAGTTTACCGCTGTTGCAAAAATTCCTCAGAAACGTCAGGGCATGATATAATGTTGAAACTTTTTGCATATAAAGATCTGATAAATTTATTACAGTGGGAATTTTATTTCATAATTTTTGGAGTTAGGGAAGTATTGATACTCTTGCATTCTTTACAGACTGTACTGTTTTGGCAGATTGCTGTTATGTTTGCATTGTTTGCATATGTTGCTTGTTTAATGATTCTATTTGATGATAGGAGTATTAAATATGCAGAGGCATTTAGTATGCAATGCTGAATAATAATTTTAGTGATTTGTTACAGTAGAAAATGATAAGATTTTGCATTGGTTTATACTAACCTATCTCACGAGTTCTTGTTTTGTTTGTTTTGAATGAAGCTTTTGATAAAAAGAGAAACCATGATATGAGAGGAATTAAGGAGACACAAAAGTTCAAGCTTGGGGATGACCAAGGCACCCCAAGATAATATTTCAAGAATTCTCAAGCATCTAAGCTTGGGGATGCCCCGGTAGGCATCCCACCTTTCTTCTTCAACAACTATCGGTTAGTATCGGTTGAGCCTAAGTTTTTGCTTCTTCACATGAGTCGTGCTATCCTTGCATTGTAGTTTTCTTTAGCTTTGCTTGTTGTTTGAATAAAGTACCAAGATCTGAATTCTTTAATGAGAGAGCCATACATGATTTGGAATTTGTTAGAATACTCTATGTGCTTCACTTATATCTTTTGAGCTTGATAGTTTTTGCTCATAGTGCTTCACTTATATCTTTTGAGCTTGGTAATTTTTGCTCTAGTGCTTCACTTATATCCTTTAGAGCATGGTGGTAGTTTTATTTTGGAGAAATACTTGATCTCTCATGCTTCACTTAGATTATTTTGAGAGTTGTTAATAGCATGGTAATTTGCTTAATGTTAATATACTTGGTGTTCAAGATATGTGAAACTTTGTTTTGAGTGAATTGAATACTAAGATAAATTTCATGCTTAATAATTGTTTTGAGATATGGAGGTAATAATATCAAAGTCGTGCTAGTTGATCATTGTGAATTTGAGAAATACTTGTGTTGAAGTTTGCAAGTCCCGTAGCATGCACATATGGGTAAAGTTGTGTAACAAATTTGAAACACGAAGTGTACCTGGCTTGTGCATCCTTATGAGTGGCGGTCGGGGACGAGCGATGGTTTTTTCCTACCAATCTATCCCCCTAGGAGCATTGTGCGTAGTACTTGATTTTTGATGGCTTCTAAATTTTTGCAATAAGTATATGAGTTATTTTGACTAATGTTGAGTCCATGGATTATACGCACTTTTACTTTTCCACATTTGCTAGCCTCTTCGGTACTGTGCATTGCCCTTTCTCACCTTGAGAGTTGGTGCAAACTTCGCCGGTGCATCCAAACCCCATGATACGATACGCTCTATCACACATGAACCTCCTTATATCTTCCTCAAAACAGCCACCATACCTACCTATCATGGCATTTCCATAGCCATTCCGAGATATATTGCCATGCAACTTCCATCATCATTATTATGACATACATTACTTTTGTCATATTGCCATTGCATGATCATGTAGTTGACATCGTATTTGTGGCAAAGCCACCATGCATTATTTTTCATACATGTCACTCTTGATTCATTGCACCATCCCGGTACATCACGGAGGCATTCATATAGAGTCATATTTTGTTGTAAGTTTCGAGTTGTAATTGTTGAGTTGTAATAGAAATAAAAGTGTGATGATCATCATTATTAGAGCATTGTCCCAAGTGAGGAAAGGATGATGGAGACTATGGTTCCCCCATAAGTCGGGATGAGACTCCGGACGAAAAAAAAAAGAGGCCATAAAAAAAGAGAAAAGGCCCAAATAAAAAAATAAAAAAATGAGAGAAAAAGAGAGAAGGGACAATGCTACTATCCTTTTACCAAACTTGTGCTTCAAAGTAGCACCTTGTTCTTCATGTAGTGAGTCTCATATATTGTGCTTCAAAGTAGCACTAAGATCTTCATAATAGAGAGTCTCTCATTTTGTCACTTTCATACACTAGTGGGAATTTTCATTATAGAACTTGGCTTGTATATTCCAATGATGGGCTTCCTCAAAGTGCCCTAGGTCTTCGTGAGCAAGCAAGTTGGATGCACACCCACTTAGTTTCTTTTGTAGAGCTTTCATATACTTATAGCTCTAGTGCATCCATTGCATGGCAATCCCTACTCCTCATGTTGACATCAATTGATGGGCATCTCCATAGCCCATTGATTATCCTCGTCGATATGAGACTTCCTCCTTTTTTGTCTTCACCACACAATCCCATCATCATATTCTATTCCACCCATAGTGCTATACCCATGGCTCGCACTCATGTATTGCGTAAAGGTTGAAAGAGTTTGAGATTATTTGAGTATGAAACAATTGCTTTGCTTGTTATCGGGGGTATAGAATTGGGAACATCTTTGTGTGACGAAAATGAAGCATAGCCTAACTATATGATTTTGTAGGGATGAACTTTCTTTGGCTATGTTATTTTGAGATAACATAATTGCTTTGATTAGTATGCTTGAAGTATTATTATTTTTATGTCAATATGAACTTATGTTTTAAATCTTTCGGATCTGAATATTCATATCACAAGTAAGAAGATTTATATTGAAATTATGCCAAAGTATCACTCCGCATCAAAAATTCTTTTTTATCATTTACCTACTCGAGGACGAGCAGGAATTAAGCTTGGGGATGCTTGATACGTCTCCAAAGTATCTATAATTTTTTATTGCTGCATGCTACTTTATCTACTGTTTTAGGCAATATTGGGCTTTATTATCCACTTTTATATTATTTTTGGGACTAACCTATTAACCGGAGGCCCAGCCCAGATTTGTTGCTTTATGCCTATTTCAGTGTTTCGAGGAAAAGGAATATCAGACGGCGTCAAAACAGAACGAAATCAACTGGAGAAGTTATTTTTGGAAGGAAACCCACCTGATGGACTTGGACCCCACGTCAGAAGATACGGGAGGTGCTCGCGAGGGTGGGGGGCGCCCACCCCCCTGGGCGCGCCCCCTGCCTCGTGGGGCCCTCGTAGCTCCACCGACGTTCTCCTTTCACCCATATATACCTACGTACCCTAAAACTTCCAGAACAGAAGATAGATCGGGAGTTCCACCGCCGCAAGCCTCTAGAGCCACGAAAAACCAATCGGCACCCCTTCCCGGTACCCTGCCGGAGGGGGGATCCATCTCCGGTGGCCATCTTCATCATCCCGGCGTTATCCATGACGAGGAGGGAGTAGTTCACCCTCGGGGCTGAGGGTATGTACCAGTAGCTATGTGTTTGATCTCTCTCTCTCTCTCGTGTCTCTCTCTCGTGTTCTTGAGGTGATACGATCTTGATGTATCCCGAGCTTCGCTATTGTAGTTGGACCTTATGATGTTTCTCCCCCTCTACTCTCTTGTGATGAATTGAGTTTCCCCTTTGAAGTTATCTTATCGGATTGAGTCTTTTATTAGAACACTTGATGTATGTCTTGGTGATCAACTTGCGGGTTTCGTGACATTGGGAACCTATGCATAGGGGATGGCACACGTTCTTGACTCTCCGGTAGAAACTTTGGGGCACTCTTTGAAGTACTTTTATGTTGGTTGGATGAATCTGAGATTGTGTGATGCATATCGTATAATCATGCCCACGGATACTTGAGGTGACAATTGAGTATCTAGGTGACATTATGGTTTTTGTTGATTTGTGTCTTAAGGTGTTATTCTAGTATGAACTCTTTTATAGATTGATCTGAAAGAATAACTTTGAGGTGGTTTCGTACGCTACCATAATCTCTACGTTTGTTCTCCGCTATTTGTGGCTTCGGAGTGACTATTTGTTGCATGTTGAGGGATTGTTATATGAACTATCTATGTTATTATTGTTGAGAGAACTTGCACTAGTGAAAGTATGAACCCTAGGCCTTGTTTCCTATCATTGCAATACCGTTTACGCTCACTTTTATCATTAGTTACCTTGCTGTTTCTATATTTTCAGATTACAAATACCTTTATCTACCATCCATATTACACTTGTATCACCATCTCTTCGCCGAACTAGTGCACCTATACAATTTACCAATGTATTGGGTGTGTTGGGGACACAAGAGACTCTTTGTTATTTGGTTGAAGGGTTGCTTGAGAGAGACCATCTTCATCCTACACCTCCCACAGATTGATAAACCTTAGGTCATCCACTTGAGGGAAATTTGCGACTGTCCTACATACCTGTGTACTTGGAGGCCCAACAACGTCTACGAGAAGAAGGTTGCGTAGTAGACATCAACCATCATTACACCATACTGTAAATTTTGCATTTTCAGTGCTACAATCGTTCATACATATATCACCTATACTGCAGTTCTCCAGAAATAGATCGAGTTAACCATTCTGTTCTACAAAAATATCTAAATCACCACTGCCGAGTATCCACGCTTGAACTTAAACATCAATTAGTAGCTAATCCCCAAATACAGATAGTAACCTGACGAAACCAAAACACCGCATTCACCAAATATGGAGATCTGAAGATCAGAAGGGAGGCGTATGGTACCTGTAAAAGTAGGAGAACATGGCTAAACGTAGACAACACACGCGCATCAGGCAGGGCAGTAGGACCATGGAGAGGAGGGATTCGGAGGATGTTACCTTGTCGAGAAGGGATTCCTGGCGACAACGATGGAGCTGACTCGCGGCGGTGACGGATGTGACTCGACGCGGCGGCCAGGGCGACTCCACACAGCGGCTAGTGAATCCAGGTGCGGCGGCGGCGAGGCGAGGGCGCCCTCGATCCAATCTGTTGCCCTGCTCTTGTCAATCGAGCGAATAGGGTTAGGAGTGGGTTTCTGCTGTGCTCCGGCTGAGCTCCGTCGCTGCATATCCCCGACGTGTCGACGGCATCCCTTACGGCGCATCGATGGCGGCGGCGTTATAGAGAAGGGAGCGGGGAGGAGACGAGGTGGAGGCGGCGCGGACTCGAGGGCGGCGTCGTAGGAGAGGAGGGAGCAGGGAGGAGACGAGGCGGAGGGGGCACGGGCTTGACGAGAACTGCTGCTGGCTAGGGCTTTGACCCTTTTGCATGTTCAGCAGGGCGAGGGCAACGCATGGGCGAATCCCGACCGCGACGAGACGCGCAGCCAGGGCCACCAACACTACTAGAAAAATGGCTATAGCTAATATGGACATTAATGGCGCACAATGTATGTGGTGTGCCACTGCTATATAGCAGTGGCGCACCAGATATAGGTACGCCATTATTGGCCACATTACCAATGGCGCACCACACACCAGGTGCGCCATTAGTAACCCTAGTTACTAATGGCGCATTCTTAGGTGGTGCGCCATTGGTAACCTGGGAGCAGCTAGATATTTTTGACAGCCACCTACCACACTCACTTTCCCCGCTTCATTCTCTCCACCTCTACCAAGCTTGGTCTTGGCTGCCTCCTCCTCCTCACATCATTTGCACCATAGATTCACCCAAATTAAGTGGTTAAATTTCCTTTTTTTTATATGTAAGTAAGAGGAAAGCTTTCTTCATGTTCTAGTTCTACTTTTTTCTCTCTCCAACAATCTACACACTTTTTATGGCCTAGATCTACGTATGTTTGTGGTGTTGCATATGTTTGTGGTGTTGCATATGTTTGTGTTTGCAGGTAATGGTATTTGAAATGCGATAGTTGCCAATATTTTGCTGGAATGTTGATTCATTTCCGTTTCGGCAAGAATTTGGCACTATGCATTCTTTTTGGTCCTATTTTTAGGCAAAGTCATGCCAAATGTTTTTGGTTCTAAAATATCGTTTTGCTCTACCTCGCAGGCGACCATGGTCCGCACGATGACCGAAGGCATTGTGAATAGGTTTTTGAGCTCCGCGAAGGCCGAGATGCTTCAAAAGAACGAGACGGAGATAAGATGTTTGTGTTGAAGATGCAAGTTGAAGAGCCTTATGGACCCGGATTCTAGACAGGTGCAGGACCACCTGCTCTTGCGTGGTTTCATGGATGGCTATCGGTGGCAAGGTGATGAAGATGATTATGAAGTCGTCCATGGGGGTCGGGCAAGAAATAAGGAAGGGTGATAACCCACAAGTATAGGGGATTGCAATAGTTTTCGAGGGTAGAGTATTCAACCCAAATTTATTGATTCGACACAAGGGGAGCCAAAGAATATTCTCAAGTATTAGCAATTGAGTTGTCAATTCAACCACACCTAGATAACTTAGTATCTGCAGCAAAGTACTTAGTAGCAAAGTAGTATGGAAATGCTTGATATGATAGCAAAAGTAATATTTTGGGTTTTGTAGTGAATGTAACGATAGCAACGGAAAAGTAAATAAGCGAAGAACAATATGTGAAAAGCTTCGTAGGCATTGGATCGGTGATGGAGAATTATGCGGATGGGGTTCATCATGTAACAATCATAACATAGGGTGACGCAGAACTAGCTCCAATTCATCAATGTAATGTAGGCATGTATTCCATTATAGTCATACGTGCTTATGGAAAAGAACTTGCATGACATCTTTTGTCCTACCCTCCCGTGGCAGCGGGGTCCTAGCGGAAACTAAGGGATATTAAGGCCTCCTTTTAATAGAGTACCGGACCAAAGCATTAACACAAAGTGAATACATGAACTCCTCAAACTTTCATCACCGGGAGTGGTCACGATTGTTGTCACTTCGGGGTTGCCGGATCATAACACATAGTAGGTGACTATAGACTTGCAAGATAGGATCAAGAACTCACATATATTCATGAAAACATAATAGGTTCAGATCTGAAATCATGGCACTCGGGCCCTAGTGACAAGCATTAAGCATAGCAAAGTCATAGCAACATCAATCTCAGAACATAGTGGATACTACGGATCAAACCCTAACAAAACTAACTCGATTAGATGATAAATCTCATCCAACCCATCACCATCCAGCAAGCCTATGATGGAATTACTCATGCACGGCGGTGAGCATCTTGAAATTGGTGATGGAGGATGGTTGATGATGACGACGGCTATGAATCCCCCTCTCCGGAGCCCCGAACGGACTCCAGATCAGCCCTCCCGAGAGGTTTTAGGGCTTGGCGGCGGCTCCGTATCGTAAAACGCGATGAATCCTTCTCTTTGATTTTTTTCTCCCCGAACACGAATATATGGAGTTGGAGTTGAGGTCGGTGGAGCGTCAGGGGGCCCATGAGGCAGGGGGGCGCACCCCCCACCCTCGTGCACAGGGTGTGGGCCCCTGATGTGGATTATTCTTCCAGTATTTTTAATATTTTCCAAAAATACGTTCCGTGAAGTTTCAGGTCATTCCGAGAACTTTTGTTTTTGCACATAAATAACACCATGGAAAGTCTGCTGAAAGCAGCGTCAGTCCGGGTTAGTTCCATTCAAATCATGCAAGTTAGATTCCAAAACAAGGGAAAAAGTGTTTGGAAAAGTAGATACGATGGAGACGTATCAACTCCCCCAAGCTTAAACCTTTGCTTGTCCTCAAGCAATTCAGTTGATAAACTGAAAGTGATAAAGAAAAACTTTTACAAACTCTATTTGCTCTTGTTGTTGTAAATATGTAAAGCCAGCATTCAAGTTTTCATCAAAGATTATGACTAACCACATTCACAATAACTCTTAGGTCTCATGTTTACTCATATCAATGGCATAATCAACTAGCGAGCAATAATAATAAAACTTGGATGACAACACTTTCTCAAAATAATCATGATATGATATAATAAGATGGTATCTCGCTAGCCGTTTCTGAGACCGCAAAACATAAATGCAGAGCACCTTAAAAGATCAAGGACTGACTAAACATTGTAATTCATGGTAAAAGAGATCCAGTCATAGTCATACCCAATATAAATTAATAGTAATGGATGCAAATGACATGAAGGTGCTCTCAATTTGGTGCTTTTTAATAAGAGGGTGATGACTCAACATGAAAGTAAATAGATAGGCCCTTCGTAGAGGGAAGCAGGGATATGTAGAGGTGCCAGAACTCGATTTTTAAATAGAGATAAATGATATTTTGAGCGGCATACTTTCATTGTCAACATAACAACCAAGAGATGGCGATATCTTCCATGCTACACACATTATAGGTGGTTCCCAAACAGAATGGTAAAGTTTATACTCCCCTCCACCAAAAAGCATCAATCCATGGCTTGCTCGAAACAACGAGTGCCTCCAACTAGCAACAGTCCAAGGGGGAGTTTTGTTTGCAATTATTTTGATTTAGTTTGCATAAAGCATGGAATTTGGGCATCGGTGACCAGCCATTTTCTCGTGAGTGAGGAGCGGAGTCCACTCCTCTTGAGAATAACCCGCCTAGCATGGAAGATACGGACAGCCCTAGTTGATACATGAGCTATTCGAGCATACAAAACAGAATTTCATGTGAAGGTTTAGAGTTTGGATACAAATTTACTTGGAACGGCAGCTAGATACCGCATATAGGAAGGTATAGTGGAGTCATATGGAATAACTTTGGGGTTTAAGGGATTGGATGCACAAGTAGTATTCCCGCTTAGTACAAGTGAAGGCTGGCAAAAGACTGCGAAACGACAAACTAGAGAGCGACAACAGTCATGAACATGCATTAAAATTAATAGACATTGAGTACGAGCATGAGTAGGATATAATCCACCATGAACATAAATATCGTGAAGGCTATGTTGATTTGTTACAACTACATGTGTGAACATGTGCCAAGTCGAGTCACTTAAATCATTCAAAGGAGGATACCACCCCACTATACAACATCACAACAATTTTAATAGCATGTTGGCACACAAGGTAAACCATTATAACTCATAGCTAATCAAGCATGGCACGAGCAACTATGATCTCTAATTGTCATTGCAAACATGTTTATTCATAATAGGCTGAATCAGGAATGATGAACTAATCATATTTACAAAAACAAGAGAGGTCAAGTTCATACCAGCTTTCCTCATCTCACTCAGTCCATCATATATCGTCATAATTTCCTTTCACTTGCACGGCCGAACGATGTGAATAATATTAAGAGTGCACGTGCATTGGACTAAGCTGGAATCTGCAAGCATTCAATAAACAGGAGAAGACAAGGCAATATGGGCTCTTGGTTAAATCAACGATAACGCATATAAGAGCCACTTCAACAATTTCATTATGGTATTTCTCCTATCGACCCCCAAAGAAAAGAAAAGAAATAAAACTATTTACACGGGAAAGCTCCCAACAAGCAAAAGAAGAACAGGAAATTTTTTTGGATTTTCTTTTTAATTATTACTAGCACAGCGAGAAAAGTAAACTAGATAAAAGCTACACTATTTTTTTGGTTTTTCTTAAGGTTTATCAAACACACAAGAAGAAAGCATAAAAAGAAAATAAACTAGCATGGATATTACAGTGAAAGAGTATGAGCACCGACATCTAGCAATGAGTGTGTGTGAACATAAATGTAAAGTCGGTGAGAAATACATACTCCCCCAAGCTTAGGCTTTTGGCCTAAGTTGGTTTATTGCCACGGAGGGCCTGGCGGATATCCATAATTGTAGATGGGGTCGTACTGAGATGCAGCGGCTATTGCCTCCTGAGCTGCAGCGTGACGGCGAGCTACCTCCGCCCTCCTCTCGTACTCATCTGCCTCCTCTCTGGTAATAAAATGTCTTCCTTTTGCCTGATAATGAAAGAAGGCAGGAGTAGGGAGAGTAATACGGATAGCACTCCATCTATCAAAGATTAGTCGGTACTACAGAGGTGATTCAATCCTCTCGACAAACTGGTGGTGAACCATAGCATTAAAGTCTAGATAAGTAGGAGGCAATTCAATATCATCATTCCATATGGTTACACCAAGAAAATCAGCTAAGCGGGTTGCATAAATTCCACCAAAGAAATCTCCATTAAATCTATTACGATGCAACCTACGTGCAACAAGGCTCCCAAATTATAAGATTTGTCTCATAACACAGCACTCCTAAGAATACTGAGGTCAGGGACACACATATGACATGCTTCATCTTTACCATTTATGCACCTACCTATGAAGAGAGCAAAATAATGTTAATGAATGCTCCCTATGGTAGCTTGTGCTATATCTCTAGATTCCCCCACAGTTATACTAGCAAGAAAATTTCTAAGTTCAGATTTGCGAGGTTCACTAGCACTACCCCATTGTGGAAGTTTGCAAGCAGTGGTAAAATCCTCTAAGTCCATCACATAAGATTTTTCATAAAGATCAGACAGGACAGTTGGAGAATTACGTGAAGATGAAAAGTCAAACCTCCTCACAAAGGAACTAGTGAGATAGTGGTACTGGCGGCACTTTTCTTCCTGGAAGCTCACAAGATCAGTGTTACGCAAATATGCGTCAAATTCTTCCTTGATTCCCGCTCGATCCATAAAGAGTTCTGAAGTCCATTCACAAGGCCACACTGAAGCGTCCCTTGGTGGCTCATCGTCAGCATCACGCATGTCAAGCATGGGTCCTTGCTTCCTTGAAGAACCACCTTGGTACATTTTCCTAAGCATATTTCTTCCTCTCAAATTTTTATTAACTTCAAATAAAAGTGAACCAAGCTCAACAAAATTGATAGCAACTACTTCTACAAGTGCCTAGAGCCTATATCATGCATTAGAACTACTTGGAAGCATATAAATTTGACATGCAAGCTCAACAACATGGTCAGCTAGGCAACACAAATTTGCAATGAATAAAGCACTAGAACAAAAACTAATTGGACCAATGGAGGAGTCACATACCAAGGAACAATCCCCCCAAGCAGTTTTGTGAGAAGTGCTTTGAGCAAGGAGATCAAATAATCGCAGCAAAATGAGCTAGAACTCGTGCTTAAGCTGGATGGTGATTTTTTTGGGAGGAAGAAGTGTGTGGGTGCAGGAATACGTGGAGGGGGGCCACCATGGGACCACGAGGGAGGGGGGCGTGCCCTGTAGGGGTGGGCGCGCCCTCGACCCTCGTGGCCAGGTGCTTGCTCCCCCTGATGTGTTCTCGGTGCCAGATATTCTCAAATATTCCAGAAAAAATTATATTCCATTTTCAGGGCATTTGGAGAACTTTTATTTTTGGGATATTTTTATATTGCACGGATAAATCAGAAAACAAACAGAAAAATACTATTTTTGCTTTATTTCAACTAAATAACAGAAAGTAGAGAGAGGGTACAGAAGGTTGTGCTTCTAGTTTCATCCATCTCATGCTCATCAAAAGGAATCCACTAACAAGGTCGATCAAGTCTTGTTAACAAACTCATTCCGAATAACATGGAACCAGAGAAATTTCGAATATCACTATGTTACCTCAACGGGGATATGCACATCCCCAATAATAAGAATATCATATTTCTTCTTGACAGTAGGAAGAGGAAATTCAAAAACTCCAAAAATAATCGATGGAATTTTTCCAATAGAGTTGATACTATGAACTTGAGGTTGTTTCCTCGGAAAGTGTACCGTATGCTCATTACCATTAACATGAAAAGTGACATTGCCTTTGTTGCAATCAATAACATCCCCTGCAGTATTCAAAAAGGGTCTTCCATGGATAATAGACATACTATCGTCCTCGGGAATATCAAGAATAACAAAGTTCGTTAAAATAGTAACGTTTGCAACCACAACAGGTGTAGCAGTTGATTTATCAGCCATTTGCAAATATATTTCAGTAGGTGTCAACTTACTCAAATGAAGTCTACGATATAAAGAGAGAGGCATAACACTAACACCGGCTCCAAGATCACATAAAGCAGTTTTGACATAGTTTCTTTTAATGGACCATGGTATAGTGGGTACTCCTGGATCTCCAAGTTTCTTTGGTATTCCACCCTTAAAAGTCTAATTAGCAAGCATGGTTGAAATTTCAGCTTCCGGTATCTTTCTTTTATTAGTGACAATTTTCTTCCATATACTTACCATAAGGATTCATTTTGAGCATATCAATTAATCGCATACGCAAAAAGATAGGTCTAATCATTTTAGCAAAGCGCTCAAAATCCTCATCATCCTTTTTCTTGGATGGTTTAGGAGAAAAAGGAATGGGTTTCTGAACCCAAGGTTCTCTTTCTTTACCGTGTTTCCTAGCAACAAAGTCTCTCTTATCATAACGTTGATTCTTTGATTGTGGGTTATCAAGATCAACAATGAGTTCAATTTCTACATCATTATCATTACTAGATTGAGCACCATCATGAACATCATCATTAACATTTTCATTAGGTTCATGTTCATTACAGTTGTGTTTGAGCAGATCAAAAATAGAAATATCATTGGGATTCTCGGTGTTTTGACAATAGGTTCACTAGATGCATGCAAAGTCCTATCATTTTTCTTTTTCTTCTTTTTAGAAGGACTAGGTGCATCAATATTATTTCTCTGAGAATCTTGCACAATTCTCTTAGGGTGGCCTTCAGGATACAAAGGTTCCTGAGTCATCTTACCAGTTCTAGTAGCCACTCTAACAGCATAATCATTATTCTTACTATTTAATTCATTGAGCAAATCATTCTGAGCTTTGAGTACTTGTTCTGCTTGAGTGGTAACTATAGAAGCATGTTTACTAATGAGTTTAAGTTCACCCTTAACATTAGCCATGTAATTACTCAAGTGTTCAATCATATAAGCATTTTGTTTTAATTGTCTACCAAAACAAGCATTGAAATCTTCTTGCTTAATCATAAAGTTATCAAACTCATCCAAGCATTGGCTAGCAAACTTAGTAGGAGGGATTTCAGCTTTATCATATCTATAGAAAGAATTTACCATTAGTACCTGTGTCGGGTTATCAAGACCATGGGTTTCTTCAATAGGTAATGGATTAAGATCATATGTTTCTTCAAAGAAAGTGTAAATTAAGACCATGTATTTCTTCAATAGGAGGTAAATTCTTAACATCTTTAGCTTTTATACCTTTTTCTTTCATAGATTTCTTTGCCTCTTGCATATCTTCAGGACTGAGAAATAGAACACCTCTTTTCTTCGGAGTTGGTTTAGGAATAGGCTCAGATTGGCTCATGAGCTCGCTCAAGAAGTGTCCAATTATTTTCATTTGTCAACATATTATTCAATATAATTTCAGCTTCCTCCAGTGTTCTTTCCCTGAAAACAGAACCAGCACAACTATCCAGGTAATCTCTGGAAGCATCGGTTAGTCCATTATAAAAGATATCAAGTACTTTATTTTTCTTGAGAGGATGATCAGGCAAAGCATTAAGTAATTGGAGAATCCTCCCCCAAGCTTGTGGGAGACTCTCTTCTTCAATTAGCACAAAATTATATATATCCCTTAAAGCAGCTTGTTTCTTATGAGCAGGGAAATATTTAGCAGACAAGTAATAAATCATATCCTGGGGACTACGCACACAACCAAGATCAAGAGAATTAAACCATATCTTAGCATCACCCTTTAATGAGAACGGAAATATTTTAAGGATATAAAGGTAGCGGGTTCTCTCATCATTAGTGAGCAAATTGGTTTGTATCATTTAATTTAGTAAGATGTGCCACAACAGTTTTGATTCATAGCCATAAAAGGATCAGATTCAACCAAAGTAATTATATCGGGATCAACAGAGAATTCATAATCCTTATCAAGAATACAGATAGGTGAAGTAGCAAAAGCAGGGTCAGGTTTGATTCTAGCATTAAGAGATTGCTGCTTCCATTTAGCTAATAACCTCTTTAGATCATATCTATCATTGCAAGCTAAAATAGCTCTAGCAGCTCCTTCCAGAACATAACCCTCGGGAACAACAAGCAATTCATATTTATTAGGGGGAGAGTCTTCATCATCATCAATATTATCAGTTTCAATAATTTCATTCTCTAGCCCTAGCAAGTTGTTCATCAAGCAATTCACCAAGTGGCACAGTAGTATCAAGCATAGAAGTAGTTTCATCATAAGTATCATGCATAGCAGAAGTGGCATCATCAATAACACGCGACATATCAGAATGAATAGCAGAAGCAGGTTTAGGTGTCGCAAGCTTACTCAAAATAGAAGGTGAATCAAGTGCAGAGCTAGATGGCAGTTCCTTACCTCCCCTCGTAGTTGAGGGATAAATTTTTGTTTTCTCGTCTTTCAAGTTCCTCATAGTGACCAGCAGATATAAATACCAAGTGACTCAAAGAATAGAGCTATGCTCCCCGGCAACAGCGCTAGAAAATAGTCTTGATAACCCACAAGTATAGGGGATCGCAACAGTTTTCGAGGGTAGAGTATTCAACCCAAATTTATTGATTCGACACAAGGGGAGCCAAAGAATATTCTCAAGTATTAGCAATTGAGTTGTCAATTCAACCACACCTAGATAAATTAGTATCTGCAGCAAAGTATTTAGTAGCAAAGTAGTATGGAAGTAACTTGATGTGAGTAGCAAAAGTAATATTTTTGGGTTTTGTAGTGATTGTAACAGTAACAGCGGAAAAGTAAATAAGCGAAGAACAATGTGTGAAAAGCTTCGTAGGCATTGGATCGGTGATGGAGAATTATGCGGATCACGGTTCATCATGTAACGATCATAACATAGGGTGACACAGAGCTAGCTCCAGTTCATCAATGTAATGTAGGCATGTATTCCGAATATAGTCATACATGCTTGTGGAAAAGAACTTGCATGACATCTTTTGTCCTACCCTCTCGTGGCAGCAGGGTCCTAGCGGAAACTAAGGGATATTAAGGCCTCCTTTTAATAGAGTACCGGACCAAAGCATTAACACATAGTGAATACATGAACTCCTCAAACTATGGTCATCACTTCAGGGTTGCCGGATCATAACACATAGTAGGTGACTATACACTTGCAAGATAGGATCAAGAACTCACATATATTCATGAAGACATAATAGGTTCAGATCTGAAATCATGGCACTCGGGCCCTGGTGACAAGCATTAAGCATAGCAAAGTCATAGCAACAATAATCTCAGAACATAGTGGATACTAGGGATCAAACCCTAACTAAACTAACTCGATTACATGATGAATCTCATCCAACCCATCACCATCCAGCAAGCCTACGATGGGATTATTCACGCACGGCGGTGAGCATCATGAAATTGGTGATGGAGGATGGTTGATGAGGACGACGGCGACCAATCCCCCTCTTCGGAGCCTCGAACGGACACTAGATCAGCCCTCCCGAGAGGTTTTAGGGCTTGGCGGCGGCTCCGTATCGTAAAATGTGATGAATCATTCTCTCTGATTTTTTTCTCCCCGAACACGAATATATGGAGTTGGAGTTGAGGTCGGTGGAGCGTCAGGGGGCCCACGAGGCAGGGGGCACGCCCCCACCCTCGTGGACAGGGTGTGGGCCCCTGACATGGATTATTCTTCCAGTATATTTAATATTTCCCAGAAATACGTTCCGTGGAGTTTCAGGTCATTCCGAGAACTTTTGTTTCTGCACATAAATAACACCATGGAAAGTCTGCTGAAAACAGCGTCAGTCCAGGTTAGTCCCATTCAAATCATGCAAGTTAGAGTCCATTACAAGGGCAAAAGTGTTTGGAAAAGTAGATACGACGGAGACGTATCAAAGGGCAGCAAGACAACCGCGGCGAGGGCGGGCAAGAAGACGAGGAATCTCCAGTACATGATCACGGAGTAGATGCAGGACACAGTCATCATGTAGGAGATGCCGGACATGATGATGAGGAAGATCAAGACGAAGGGCATGATCATGAAGATGAAGATGCCGGAGCAGCCGATGATGGACCATCGATGGGCTGGGTGCAGGACCATCATATTCAAGAGCTGCTTCTCAAGCAGACGGGTAACATAAGAGCTGACGCCCGAGAGAAAGCCAAGCTAGATCAACTGGAGATAGACGCGGTTACTCCATTGTATGAAGGATGCAGGCCCGAGGACAACCGCCTGAAAGTAACGCTCATGGCTCTAGAGATGAAGGTAAAACACAAAATGACCGACGCATGCTTCGACGAGAACATGTCATTACAGCACGAAACGTCTTCCCAAAGGGGAACAAGTGCCCGACCAGTTTCGAGGAGGCGAAGAAAATCGTGCGTCCTCTAGATTTACCGCACGTGAAATACCATGTCTGCATGAACAATTGCATTATTTATCGGGACGAGCACGCGGATTCTACCATATGTCCGGTGTGCCGCGTCACTCGATACAAGAAGAGGAAGTAAGCTCCTCGAAAAGTGGTGTGGTACTTTCCGATCACTCCTCGTCTGCAGCGGTACTTCGCGAACCCTAAGCTAGCAAAGCTCCTGCATTGGCACGCGGGCAGGGAGGAGAAGAAGCGAGAAGATGACGGAAATGATCCGGAGATAAATAAAAAAGACAAGATGCTGAGTCACCCTAAGGATGCAAGCCAGTGGCAAGCGTAGAACTTCGAACACCCAGAATTTGGGGACGGTCAAAGGAACATCGTGCTGGGCGCGAGCACCAATGGAGTCAATCCGTTTGGCACCAGAGAAGCACACATAGCACCTGGCCTGTGTTTGTGTGGATGTACAACCTTCCCCGTGGTTGTGCATGAAGAGGAAGTACATTCACATGAGTATGCTAATTGAAGGGCCGAAACAACCAGGGAACGACATCAATCTGTATCGGGGGCTGCTGAAAGAGGAGCTAGACACGCTATGGAAAACTCAAGACAATACGTGGGACGCTGCAGAGAAAGAATATTTCCCTATGAGAGCCGCACTGCTCACGACGGTGCACGACTATCTCGGTTACGGATATGTCGCGGGGCAGGTGGTCCACGGATTTTCTGAATGCGTCAGAGGCATGGATGACATAATGTATCGCCAGCTAGATAGAGATCCCGGGTCTTCGAAAATCATGTTCATGGGACATCGAAGATGGCTTCGCGACGATGACTCATGGAGAAAACGCAAGGATCTGTTCGATGGTGAAACCGAACCCCGAAGACGCATACGTCTGAGGCGGCGAGGAAATATCTGAAGTTGTTGAAAAATTGGAAAGAGTGCCCACCACGGGAAAGAAGCGAAAGGCGCAGAGCCGGGAAAGATGCGAAAGGCGCGAGCAGCTGCTGAAGGTATGGAAGCGAGGTCTATTTTACGGGACTTGCCGTACTGGAAGATCCTCCGTGTGCCTCACAGCCTTGATGTCATGCATATCACGAAAAACGTATGTGAGAGTATGCTTGGTACCCTGCTAAACATGCCAGAGAGGACCAAAGATGGTCCGAAAGCAAGGGCAGACTTGAAATCAATGGGCATCAGGGAGGAGCTTCACGCTAATGATGATGATGATGAGGATGAGGCGAAGGACACAGAAAGTCGTCGTAAAGGCAAAAAGGCCAAGAAGATCGGAAATGACTTCCCTCCCGCGTGCTTCACTCTAAGTCAGGAGGAGATCGAGAAGTTTTTCACCTGCCTCGTAGGAGTAAAACTTCCTTCTGATAGCAGGGAAGATAAGCGAGATACCTAGACTTAGCGAAGCGAAGATCAGCAGGATGAAGTCTCCACGGTATCGCGTCTTGATGGCGCAAATACTTCTAGTTGCAATCCATTGGGATCATGGACGCGCCGCGTCCGTGAAATGCTATTTGGCCTATGCAACTTTTTATACATCATCTCTCGGAAGTCGGTTGGCGTGAGGCAACTCAGAAGGCTACAGGAAGAGATCGTGGTGATACTATGCGAGCTTGAGATGTACTTCCCGCCCGCATTCTTCGACGTTAATTATGGTGCATCTACTGGTCCATATCGTGTAGGATATCATCCAACTCGAGCCGACGTTCCTGCATAGCATGATGCCGTTCAAAAGGATGAATGGTGTCATCAAAGGATACGTTCGCAACATGTCACGTCCATAGGGAAGCGTAGCCAAGGGCTTTCTGACCGAAGAGTGCATGTCCTACTGCACGAATTATCTAGGCATTGAGAACCCCGTTGGTCTGCCCGTCAACAGGCACCTCGGCAGGCTCGCTGGATGGGGTCACTGTGAGGGTCGCCGCGAAATGCATGTCGACTTCAAGGGTCGACTCGCCGACTTTGAAAGAGCAAACCTAGTCGCGCTACAACACATAGACGTGGTCGATCCTTGGGTGGTAGAGCACAAAACCTTTATTGAGAAGGCGTTACAATGACCGAGGCCAACAGAGGACGGACGAAGATATAATCAAAGAGCACAACTCATGTTTCACGTGTTGGTTCAAGGAGAAGCTTCTGTCGTACCCTTTACATGAGGATTCTTCCGCGGAAGAAAAACTCATATTCGCCTTGTCACAAGGCGCCGAGCAGAACCTGATGACCTATGGGGCGTACTATATCAAAGGCTACACATTCTACACTGAGGAAAAGGACATGAAGAGCGATGATTATCAGAATTCCGGGGTAACGATGGAATCCTACACCGGTAATGACAAGGACAGATACTACGGAAGGATCGAGGAGATCTGGGAGCTGAGCTACGCAAGAGAGAAGGTCCTGATGTTCTGTGTCACATGGGCCAAGAGTGTCCTAAAAGAAGACCGGTATTTCACCACCATGGTTATACCCGAAGCCAAATCCAAGACCATGGGCGCAAACGTCACCGCGAAAAATGAGACATGGGTACTAGCTTCCCAAGTAGACCAATGCTTCTTCATTATCGACCCGTCAAAGCCCAGTCGTGTTGTCGTGAGGAGAGGCAAAAGGAAGATCATTGGAATGGATGGAGTCACCAATGAGCAAGACTTCGACAAGTACGGCGACCCGAAGATGGAACATGACGATGACGATGAAGTACCATACACCACAAGAAGAAGCAGGACCAGCCTACCTAAAGGACGTCCGTTCAAGAGAAGAACTCCATTTGCGAAAAAGAAGGGCAAGAAGATTGTGAAAAGATAGCTAAGATCGAATCACGACGTGTCAGCCGCGTGTGTGTGTCACTGGCAATCTCAATTATTACATGCAACTAAATTATTACATGTATCACTTGATTTCAACCATGTCATCAATCTAATTCTAAATCTTTGCACAATGGTTTAAATTGTAGTCTTCATTTCTCGATTGTATTTCTACATATGGAAATGGCATTTCTTCTGTTCTAGTCCTCTATCCAGTAACCTCTTTTGTTCAAAACAGTGGGGATTAATGTTTTCTTCTGGTATTTTAATTGTTTTTATTTATGTTTATTCTGGTAAAATAAAAAAAGTTAGTAATGGCGCACCAGGAAAAGGTGTGCCATTGCTATCACGGTGTTTATGGCGCACCCCTAGAAGGTGCGCCGTTGATATACCAATTTTTATTTATGTTTATTCTGGTATTTTAATTTTTCAGTGTTCCTTTTCCTGCTTAAATTTGCAAACATTTTTTGAAAATGCGAACATTTTTCTAACTCACAAAAAGTATTGAATTTGTTAATATTTTTTGAACTCATGAATATTTTTAAATTTCATGGGCACTTTTTGAATTCATGAATATTTTTCAAATTTGATGATATTTGTTCATATTCATAAATGTTTTACCAATTCACAAATATTTTGCAACGCAAGTATTTTAAAATTAGTAATAACTACTTATATCGTAACATTTTAAAATTTATGGTCATTTTCTAAAAAATTATTACATGCAACTAAAAATCCAAAAAAAAGTTAGTAATGGCGCACCAGGAGTAGGTGCGCCATTGCTATCACGGTGTTTATGGCGCACTCCTAAAAGATGCGCCATTGCTAACCCTCCCCCCACTAAAAAGGCAAAGATAAAAAAAACATTTGATCCCAAATCCCCAATCCCAACTGCTGCTCCCGAGCCCTCGACCTGCTGCCCCCGACCTGCGCCACCGCCCCGACCCCGCTGCGCCGCCCCTACTGCGCCGCCGCCCAGGACTCCATCGCGCCGCCACGACCCATTGCTTGCCCGCCCCTACTCGCGCCGCCCGACCCTTTGCAGTAGCGTCCACCTCGCTGAGGAGCAGCAGCACGTCCACCTTGCCGAGGAGCAGCAGCGCGTCCACCTCGCCAAGGAGCAGCAGCTCGTCAAGGATCCACCTCCACGGTCGACCTCCATTCCCGCTGCTCGGCTCCAAGAAAGCTAGGTAAGGAACCAAGGATCCATCTTTCTTTCCCCTGCCCTGCCCTGCCGCTTGTTCATCCCCTCACCGGATTTCTCTTCTACTCCCCTTTCTACAGGCGCCATTCATGGGCTCCGCCGCTTGATTTCCTCACCCACGCCACGCCACGCCACGCCAGGTATCCTCGTCTGAATTTGCCCTCACCAAAATTTCCTCCTTGGTGTTGTCTTGGATGTAGTATGTAGATCTCCTTTTTTAGTCCGAGTCAAATTTCAGTTTAGTATGTTTATTGTAGGAATCTAGAGGCCGGCCAAGGCATGTTTGTGTGGATTTTTTCTCAGTTGGTCCCTAATCCACCATCAGGATTAGTGTAGGCGTGTGCATCGATCAGTCCGTTAGTTCACAGATGCAGCTGCAAAGGTTGCTGAATAATGACAAGTTTTGTTCGTGATTGGAACTGTTGTTCTTGGCATGACTTGTCAGATAGACAGTGCCCTAGGTCAGGCCGTTATTTGGGGCATGTGATTTCGTTAAGATTACTAGTGTTGATCGTCTAAGCATATCTTTGTTTGGTAAAACCTAATTTATATTGCATCTTTGTTGACTTGTGGCTGCTTGATGAATGAGGTAATACTACATTATGCTAGTGTTCTGATTGAGCAAACTATGAAATAATGTTATGAAAAATGGGGTGATTTTATATGATCTTATCTTACCTGCAAGAAATGGAACACTGATACTTAAATTGCCGGTTATTCATATCACCTAATTTATGTTGCCTCTTTGTTTGGTTTGTGGCTGCTTGATGAATAGACTAGCAATACTACATTGCTAAGTGTTCTGGTTGAACAACCTATGAAGCTGTATTTCTGAAATGTGGTGATGATCTTATCTGCAAGAATGAAAATGATGAGCTATGTTTCTAAAATGTGGTGATGATCTTATCTTAGCTGTATTTACAGGCTGGTAGCTAAGTGTACAAGCAGACTTGCCTAATATATCCAGTGCAGTGCTACAAATTTGTTCAGTTCTACCTTGCTACAAATTTGTTTTGTAGCTGTTTGAGGTGTAGCAGTATCATGACAAAATGTGCTGCTATCTTATTCCAAGATGCACATTTTCTCCTGAAGTGTTGTGCAGGGACAAATAGTTACCCCTTTCTCCTGAAATGTTGATTAATTTCCGTTTCGGTTGATAATGGGGCACTCCTACGTCAAGAAAATTAGCGAAGGTCATGCCCAATTTTCTTGACCTAGATGGTGCCCGATTCTCAACCGAAACAAAAATTAATCAACATTTAGAGTTTGACCTAGAAGATTCCCAATTTGTTAACTCTAGTAGTGTACTCCTGTTAATATTGCAAACATAACTGGAAGTTTTGAGACTAATAATGCATTATAGTAGAATCAGCCGATATTTTTGTATTTATTTTAGATCACATACACAAAATAACCTACCAGCAATACAAATCTAATTTCAGAAACATGTGATACATACATCCACTTTGATAAGCTAAAATTAGTAAGAGCAGCAGGGAAAAAATAAATCTATGTACGATATAGGGGTGCTACTGCTTTGAGTTGCTACCACTATATCCTCCATCCCGTCCCACCGGAGCAAGCAAACCTACAAGTTGTTCCTCATGTTTTCCCCTCTACTAGTAGACTAGAACTTCCCATTGCTGGCTGGTTTGCAAGTTGATCAAACTAAATACATATAGTATAGAGCTGAATGCGCTTCAGTCCATGTGGTGGTTCAGTTTGAGAATTGGGTCCAGTCCAAAACTTTGAGATGGTTGTCTTTCTTTTGGTTCTCACAAATAACAAGTCAATAATGCATTACAGTAGAAACAACCTATACTTTCTAATTATATTAGATTACATGCCGAATAACCTAACAGCCATCGAAATCTAGTTTGAATCAGAAAACTAGTTATAGATGAGGAAGGGCATTTGAGGCCCCATCGAGTCTATGAAGATGTGATCGGTCCTGATATATTGACTTGTGGATTTATTTTTTTCCTAGACTGCATTTAAGAAGTAACTCTAGTAGCCTTTTTTTCCTATTTAGAGCGAACATGGCCAACAACGATGAGGCCGGCGGTTCGGGCAAGGCATTCTGGGAGTTGTCCCAGGAGATGGAGGAAGAACCTCACTGCTATGAGGATGCCTCAGAAGACACCGATCCCGACTACACAACCCCTAGTGGCGTCGGGGATGACACCACTGATGGTGCCGCCTAGGATGCCACCACTGATGATGGCAGCGCACGCACAGATGGTAGCCAACCGAAGAGGCAACGGAAGGACCGGCGCCCGAACGTGCTCGGCACCGTCAAGGAGGAATTCTTGAAGTGTCCTCGGTGGGCATCCAACGGCGCCCAAAGAATTAGTCGATTAGTGCAGCGGGACAATTCGGGTGCATTCTCTGGAGCACCGTCTCGATCAACACCGAGAACCTAAGGCATCGTGACCGAGGGAATTTGCGCAACCTCCTCTTCATGAAGCTGCACGAACGATACAAGCTCCCCGGTGACTTCGCAAACACACGCCTCTCAGGGAATAAAGTGAACAGTGCCGCCCTCACGAAGATGAGCACGACCCTGGCTACTTGGAGAGTCGCGGTGAAGAGAAGGATTCTAAGAGGTGATAGTTATGAGAAGATCAAGGAGACAAATCCTTCGATCAGCGAAGCTGACTACATGGAGTTCAAGATCAAGTGTGAGAGCAACGCATCTGCGGAATAAAGTTAGTGAGGGAAAGATATGCAAGACTTGAACTTAGGGGTCCACAAACTCGGTCCCGGCGGTTACACGGTGGTGGAACCTATATGGGACAAGGAGGACGCGGAGCGTGCCGAGCAAGGCCTACCGCCCCTCTTTGATAAATACCGTGACAAGCAGACCAGGAACTATGTCAGGGCCCGGCACAAGGTGGACCCGGTAACAAAGGAGCTTACCACGGATCCGAAGACCAAGGTGCTTGAGCTTGTTCTGGTAAGGAATACACCCCCGCATAATTAGCTCCATATGGTTGCATTCTAATTAGTGAAGCCAAATTTCTAAATGGTTCACATTCCTTCCGCAGGACACTGAAAGCAGTAGCATAGGGTCGTCTCAGAGCTCCCCTTGGGACACCACTTTAAATAAGGCGTTGAACGTAATGAAACACAAGGATAAGTTCAGTAAGCCGTCGTCAGCTGGTCGTGTGGCCAGCAAAGGCTTGTCCACAAAATGGTCGGAATACTATAACGCTGGGCGAAAGGAGAGAAAGACCAGCTCGGAAAGCCAGGAGTGCGAGGTTCAAGAACTCAAGGCACAAGTGGCATGGATTCCGGAGAGTCGAAGAGCAAGTGCGAGACCAACTGGGAGCGACGATCACCGCCATTGTGCCTACCTTGATTGAGGGGCTGCAGGCATGGATTGCGGGCGGCCAACAGGGGCCGCCCCCGATTCCCAGCTTCACGGGCAGCAACTCGCACAATGCGCGGGTGCCATTGGTGTCTCTGGTGGAGGCGGCATTGGTGTCTCCGGTGTCGGTGCCGGCATTGGAGCTTAATGCACCCGGGTATGGGAAGAATACGCCGGCCGGCACCTCGACAGCAAGCGGCCCCTCCCTCACTTGCACGCCCGCCGTTGGCGGTGCCTCGACATTAGCCGAGCTCGACACCATCACGGTAACTAAGCCTCTTGGTCGATGGCTTCATCTCCTTGCCTTTGACTTGGCATCCCTGACGCCCTACAAGTTTTCGCAGGGCGCCGCCGACATTCCATGCACTCTCCTGCACTTCGTGGACGGCGAGTTGATCGATGTCGTCAAGGACAGAATCGTTCAATCGGGAAACCGCGTGTTCCACGGTAATCCGATGCCACCCACCATGTATAGGGTTCAACTGGTTTGGGTGTTGCGGGGCTCCGACGACTTGTTACCTCTGTATTGACCCCCTGGGGCCGACAAAGATGATGTGATGACCCTTAGCGCCTGCATAAGCTGGTCCATGCTTTGGCCGGAGAGCCAGATTCGTTTGGGGGCGGGGGACACCACCCCACAGACAACACCGCCCGATCGTGCGGCGCCAAGCCATGGCAAGACCGCCCGCCGCCTTCGCCGTCGGCTGATCGAGGCATGCATATGGCACGGGATCCGGACGACGACGACATTACATTTACCAACGTCGATAAGTACTTCAACGAACATGGGTACGGTGACGAATTCTTGGGGCCTCCTTCTCAAGAACCCAACCCTGCAAAAGACGATCGCAATCTAGCTGGTACCGCGGAGAAACCCAATTACAACAGGCGCCTTCTGGCGTTCAGGCTTTCAGTTCTCAGGAGACACCTCCAGCTGCCGTCTTCACCGAGCCTCAGAGAGCCGAGGTGTGAAATATTATCAGCCCCAACACACTCAAGAAGGTGGTCTCTGAGCAGAACTCGATCCCATTACAGCAGAAGAAACAGAAGGGACAGAAAAGAAAAAATAACAAGGGTGCGAGCCAGCCGGCACCGAGTACAATCCATGCTCAGGACGGGCCACCTTCACCTAAGGATATCTCGAGGAGGGTGCATGTGGCGGGTAGGCCGATGCTACCGACTAATCTGCTCAATGCTGCAACCGGTGCTATGCGGAGTCTGCATGACAATGTTCTTTCTATGGAGAAGTGGCGTCTCTCCGAGAATGATGTGGCATACCCGGTTTTTGTGGCCAAGGTGCCAGAGGGCAAGGGCTTTGTCGATAGCACCATCGGGGGTATGATCGTCCTGCGGTTTGATGAAATCTTTGCTATGTTTAACCTTCATCCGCTGCACTACACATTCATTCGGCTATTTTAGCTCAGTATGGAGATGCGGATCATTAGAGACAAGACCCCGAACATCGTGATAGTCGACCCCTTCTACATGCGTGCCAAGATCTTGGGCAGCGCTGGGGACCGGCAAGTCGTGAGTTCATACCTCGAAGGCGTCCTTTTGGCGAACCCAGATAAGGATAACTTCCTCATGCCTTACATTCCCCAGTAAGTCATCCCCTCTCCGCCCAGATAAGGATAACATATGATTTCTTAGATTTCGATCGTTCTTTTTTCTAACATTCCGTGTTTTGTGTAGTGACACACATTGCACAGTCATCCTCTTAAGCCCGAAATATTCCATGGCCACGTATTTCGACTCGGACCATCAGTCGAAGAAAGACTACACAAATATCAAGAAAGTTCTTGACTACGCGAAATCTGGAGGCACCTTCAGGAGGTCAATTTGTAGGTACGGCAAGCACGTGTTCACCCACGTAACGACGTTCCCCTGTGTCAAGCAGCCGCCTGCCGGTCAGAAGGATGCCAACTACGCCCTCCATCACATGCGGGCGATCGTACGGGACCAGAATCACCTTCAGCTACCAACTAATCTCAAAGATTGGGCCGCACGCTTGTTGGCAATCCAGGACGCAGACATCAGACAAGAATTCTTTCGCATCCAGTCGGAGTTTGCGGAAATCATCCATCAAGGTGTCCTTCGTACCTCGGGGCAGTTCTACCTCAAATATCAACCGTCCAACGGTGAAAAGAAACAATGCTACAAATGCAGGCTGACAACGATCGCGATTTCATGACCATCACGAAAGACGGCGGCTTCATCCACGCTCCGGTCCCATGAGTTGAGTCGAAAGTAATGATGCTATGTAGTTCCAAAATATCGATTAGCTCATGTTGTAATTAAACTTTAATGAACTTGTATGTCTCTTTAGTTTGAATGATCGTTCAACTTATATGTAATCGATGCTATTTATTAGTAGGACCATGAATCGTGCTATTAATGTGTTGCTTTTCTCTTCTGATCCTTTTGTTGCATACTTATATATTGTCTGTGAATTGCTACTAACGTTTTGTTTGTCTAGTGCATAGAGATGTCGTCCTATGTCGTGTACAAGGGTAAGGTTCCCGGAGTCTATGATGACTGGGATGAGTGTCGGAGACATGTTCACCATTTCAATGATATGATTACAAAGGGTACACCACTAGGGCGGGCGGAAGCTAGATCTGTAGCGCTATCTAGCGGGAGAGAGGAGGGAGCGGAGGAGGAACCTGATGAAGACCAGTTTCATCGCGATGATGCTCATCGTGACCGCGGCTCTCTTCTATGTGATGGTAGTTTAGATGACCGATATCGACTTTGTAATGTGACGACAAACTCGGCTAATATATATGATGAACTTTGCTAATGTCTCAAGACCTAAACTTGGCTAATGTCTGAACTTTGTTCGCTATTTAAAATTTGGAGACTAATATGATGAATTCTATTGTGTGACGTTTATATTTTGTGTTGTGTAACGTGTATTTTGTAACCTGTGCAAATACCAGATATTTTGTAACCTGTGCAAATACCAGAAAAGCAAAAAATAATAATTCCAAATATTCATAGTAGTGGCGCACCATATTGAGCATTAGTGGTGCACCAGGGCTAAATACCAGTGGCGCATTATGGGGCATAGTAATGGCGCACTTGGGGGCATACGTGAAGGTAAATATGCCCCCCTAGGAGGCATAGTGATGGCGCACTGTTGGACATAGTAATGGCGCACTACCAGGTGCGCCACTATTATCTGGGATACTAATGGCGCACCAGAGGTGTGCCATTACTATTTGTTACTAGTGGCGTGTTAATAGTGGCGCACCTATAGTGCGCCATTAATAGCAAAAACAAGTGCGCCACTAACAGCCTTTTTTCTAGTAGTGCGGCGAATGGGACCAGGAGCAACTTTGGTCCACCTGTCATCACTATAGGGCAGGCGCGGGTGCATAAGCCGGCTACACACGCATCGTCCCATCCCTGCACAACTGCTCCCCACAACGCACGACGCGGGCAGCGTGCGTTTGAGCCACAAAGCGACGCGGTAGGCAACGCTCACACAAAAATGCCACAGCCACCAGACCGGCATGTGGGACCAAGGAGCAGGTAGACCCACTTGCAGCTGCACCAATAGGCGAACAAGAGGGGCGAGCGAGAACAAGGAACGGCGCAGCGCCCACGACATGCGCATGTGGCGCGGCAGGAAAGGCTGCCCGCGCACCCAAAAATGAAAAACCCAGCTAATCAGATCCGGCCCCGAGCCCACAGGTCATTTCGTATCCACAATTCACCGCGCGGTCAAAATTGCACCAACGTTTTCCAGCGACAATTGAACGGCCAGCAGCAAAAAAAAGACTGCATTGACCAAAATCGAACGGCTAACGAAGGT